>CM033688.1:8994643-9604310 GCA_019514585.1 Dendrobium officinale | reverse complement strand
TCCCAAATTGATTATTTTGATTAAATTATGGGGATAAGAATGTATAGGATTCACTATAGGTTACTGAGGATTATTTTTTTTTTCTTGATTAGAAAGACCTACATTCCACTAATTATTACCATTAACATTATTTTCATAACTAAAATTAGGGTGGTTCCTCTAACCTGAGGTGTATGTATTGAAATAGAGATTATTTTGCCTTCCAACTAAATTCAAAATTTTAATTCCTATAGTACTAATATAATCAATATAATTTTTATTATGCTCCTCCAATTACATTGATGGTGTAGATCCTAATGTAACTTCTATAGTATCCAATTTCTTTGAAATTGCAACTACATGAGCAGTAAGAATTGACAAAACATATTATTTATAACTTCAATCACTCTCTTAGGATTTACCATATCAGCAGGTCACTAGAAATTATTTATATACATTTTCTATATTAGTTTATATGCTTCCTCAAATGACTTAGATATTAATGATCCTCAAGCTGGAGCACCTATGATTGATCTAAGGGATCCTAATAATCCATTATAAAATTTTAAATAACCAACCAATCGAGTAAAGCATGGTGAGAGCATTTCCTAAGCACTTCCTTAAATCTCTAACAACTTTCATAAATTGATTCTCCTTCAAACTGGGAAAAAGATGTGATATCATTTTTAAGTATTGCAATCTTTGAAGGTGGGAAATACTTGGCTAGAAATTTTTATGTCAACTCATTCCAAATGGTTATTGAACCTTTAGGCAAAGAATTCAAAAGCATCTTAGCTTATTTCTTAGAGAAATTGTAAATAATCTAAGTATAATAGCATTATCACTGATGACATTATACTTAAATATTCTATAAATTTCTAAGAATTTATCTAACTATAAATTATGATCTTCAATAGGATTTCCCACTGACTAAGAAATTTGAACCATATGAATTATGACAGATTTTAATTCAAAGTTGTTAGCCTAGGTAGTAGATTTATTGATACTTTGATGGATTCCTTCTACTATAGGGTTAGCATATTCTTTAAGAGATCTCGAATGGTCCTGGTCTTATACTAGGTCAGACATTTTTAAAATCTTCTTATTTTTCTAATTTTAGAAAAAAGGTTTTTCTATCTCAGGTTTAAATAACAAGGGCTCCTTACTATATCTTCAAAGCATACAATAATGAAGAATCAACTAAAAAAATAAAAAAATATACTAAATAATTAATAAAATATTTTATTTGTCTTTTTTTCAATACTTTATCAAATAAAATGAAAATAAAGATATATGATATAAGTTGGTCTAATTATGCAATTATTCAATTATATAGTTAAAATTGCAATATGCACGTTACTTCCCTGGTAATGACACCAACAACTTAATGGGTCTTATATTTTGGCTAAGATGTGACTTGCTAATTTGAAATATGCTTAGATTTTTTTTAATATAAAACTAATGAAATCCCACTAATATATGCAAGTATATATATAAAATCAAGTAATCAAGTGCTATAGTAGAGTTACAATCCCATGAGAAAGTATTTTTCTTAATTGAAATTACACTAGTACTATTTAATTCAAATGCATAATTTATCCTACTCAAATTAAAAATGGTATTTTTTTGAGTTTTTTGTCGCTACAAGGAAAAAATGCTAAGAGATTTTATATTATAGAAATAAAGTATTTTGGTCGAATGATTATAAATAACATAATTTTACTGATGAGACTCTTAGCTTTTATATGTGCATCAAAGCATGTGTATCCTTGGAATTCTATCGAGCTTGTATGGATAAAAAAAAGGTTTATGGCCTTCCTATATTTTATTGTCTTCATAAAACATAAAATATTTAAACATCCTATATCTAGGCATGTCAATATTCTATTTTAATACTCCTAATTATTCCAATATTCCTCCATCAAGGCTATACTTCACACTAAATATTAACTACAAATATGAACATTGTTAAATGAAGAACGAGAGATATTGAAAACATCTATATATGAACTCATTAAAGGCATAAGAGTTAACATTAATACTTGTTATATATTTTCCATCATCAACCAAAAACTGGAGAACTTGCTAGACATGGAAGGTATGAAGAAGCAAACTCATTTTTATTTCATCCATTAAAAGATAGAATACAAGAGAAGTAGTAATAAAATTATCATCAAGAAAAATCAAATAATATTATCCACACTCCTTCCTCCAACTATAGAGTTACTTAAGCAAATAGGCTAAGCTCTCCATAATGAAAGTATCTTGCACTTCCTTAGCCTCCCTCAAACTTTACTCTAAGGGAGCACTAAAGAAACATATTAAGAATTACAAAATTTTTACTTGATAGAAATCTCTAAATAACAGAACTAAAAAACTATTCATAATAAGTACATGGATCGGCATTAAGCATCGCAGCACTCGACAAGGTGGAGCAATGGCAGCATAAAATAAACTAGCACCTCAACAAGAGGTATCATAGTTGCTTAACATGAATTAGCACCTTGGCACAATAATGATGGCTCCATTGTCCTGGCATGATTAATGATAAAAATAACACATAATTTAGGTATGTTGGCGCATCTCCTTGCATTAGCAACAACTCCACCACGATGCTCCAAAGTTTGGCTATTACAACACTGAAATATTATTTTCAGCACTGAGGAATTGTAAGGCTTAGTTCTTTAGCACTCATTTTCTTAAAGCTTTAATGCTAAGGTGCTAAATTTGGGTGCAATAGTGCTCTGTAATGCTATGACACTAGCCTGAGTGTCACCTCGGCACTATAAATTAAATAATTTTGTCAAAAATTTGGGGCTAGGTTATGTAAAAGCTTACGATGCAGTGCTTATAATGAGGCACCGCAACACTAATCAACACTTATATTTTTTTTTTTTTCCATTCCCATACATTTCATGCATAATCACTACTAAAACAATATGTTTTCACTGCATTTAAATAAAATAAATAATACACAATTTACACTTAGCACCTACTAAGGTTTTTTAGCTCACTGTGATTTTGCATTGTGATTTCAGGGTCTGCGAAAGGGATGGAGGTTGTTGATTAGTAGTTTTAGGAATCCATTTTGGGTATATAAGTACTTCTTTTATTGATAGCCATGTATTGTGATTGTGTATAAATAGTTGAATATGAAATAAAAATGTTTGTATGGATGAGTTTTGTGCTCCAAGTGTTTTAGTAGCTAAATAGTTTCTTGTTGTTCATCTTAAAAGTTTACATTGGAAGATGAAAAAATATGAAATTTTCTATAACCAGATATTGGGATTTATCAATCACAGTTCAACATGATAAGACCTGCCCACCAGTGTGTCTTATCATACTGGAAAAAGTTCTGTATTATGTTTTGAGCTTGGGGTGTACCATCTTTTGCGAATCAATATATGTAGGAGACTTTTCTAAGACAAATTCAATGGAACATAACTATGATGTAGTATGAGGCAGGATTTCCTGCTTTGTCCAGATATTTTTTTCCATTATGAGTCCAGATTTTGGTAGGAGTTGAACTTGAATATTTTAATTTTTGGTTCTTACGTAATCTCTTTGATTACGTAGTCTTTTCTTGCATCTCTTGTACTTCCTCTTTGAATATCTAGTTATATTTTTGAGTGTAGCCTTACTATAATCATCATTTTTAGTTAAATGAAAAGAGGATATGCTCTTTCTTTGGGAAAATTTTTGGGCGAAGACCATTTCATTCATGTAAAGAGAAAAGTTCAATTTTGGTATAATAGAAAATGAAATAACCCAACAAGCTGCTCAAAAAAAAAAAAGAGCCGTAGTGGGAAAGAAGGAAAAAATGTAACTTGTACTACATAGAAGTTATAAAAAGAAACTATAAGGACTCAAAATGCAAGGCAGAACATGAAGACCCATCAAATAAAATCATCATTAGTGATGGTAAAAAAGGCCTCTGGTTTCCAAGATAGATGATATGAGGGGCAGCTGATGTGCACCAACATTCATCACAGTCCTTCAAAAGCTCCCCATGCGACAAAGATCAGAATGCATCACCTGGTTGCCGTGAGAGACCATCTAGGGTGCATTAGGATTACACCAGCAAATAGCATAGGAAATCATGAAACTCCTCAGGGTCAAAAGAAACTATAAGTAACTCCCAAGTCCCAAACAAAAAATGCCACCTAGAACAAATAACTCAAAGGAGAAAGTGCTAAAATAAGCGGAAACTCTTCCATTTTGTGGTTTTATAATCACAGCTCTTTTAATTTTGGCAACAGTCGTGGCATGACACTCAAAAGAATTGTCAAATAATATGTCATTTTGAGCTCTCTAGTTATAATATATAGACTCGCATATAGATAAGTAATAAATACATTTCTTATGTCTACACACATCCAAATCCTCAAGTGTATTGAAAGTATGATATAAGTTGGGACATATTAACAAACCTCCTAGCCCTGACATTAAGTCTTTGAGGATAGCAAAAGTAAAATCGCATTAAAAAAATAGATGGAATTGGGATTCTAAAGTAGAAAAATAGGGTACTCAAGAAGAAGCAACTAGAATACCTATAAAAGCAGAACATCTGTAATTGTTAACCCACCCTTAAAAGCCAACCAAGAAAAAGCAAAAAATCTTAACTTGTAATGTTTGTGCTAAATAAAATTATGCCAGTTAATCCTTAGGGAATTATAAAAATACTGCATAGTGAAAGATTTAAAGTTGGGGTTTTCTGATCAAAGCCAAAGATTTCCAATATCTGCATGATAAATAGGCACAAAGGAAATTTAAGGAGTTAGGATAATAGGGAGAAGAAGAGGGAGGTTCCATCCCCCATTGAGAATGAGGTTTTTTACTTGTAAATGAGAACAATTCAAAAGAATTTTTCCTATAGAATGAGTGCCCAACATATCCATGATTGATCTACCATTGCACCAAGGGTCACAAAGGAGAGAAAGAGAGCTGTTATCATGAACTGTAAGAGTTAAGCAATGTTTAATTTTATTTGCCACATAATACACAAAATTCTAGTAAATAGAGGCACATTTAATGCAAGTGATCTAAAAGGAATAATATTTAGATCTCATCGTTGAAATATAAGGCCGTCCGATTTGAAAAATCTCCAAATAAGGAGCCAAAAGCATGATAAAGAGTTTCAATGGTTGTGATGCCATTTCCCCCACAAACCTTGGGCTTACATGTGTCATTCCAAGCAATCATGTGATATTTTCTTTGAGTAATGACACCAAATTAAAGGAATCTAGAGTAAATTCTATTAATAAATTTCCTATAAGCTTTTAGAATAATGTATCCCATAATCCAATAGGCCAAGGAGTTACATATAATAAATTTTAAATATTGAATTCTACTAGCAAATGAAAGGGATTTTGCCTTCCAACCATCCAAAGTAGATTGGTGTAGTCTTTTAGTAAAATTTGTAAGCCAATGTATTTGATGGGTCTTTTGGAAGAAGAAACATTGAGGATATTTCAAATGTTGGACTCCTCCACCTAATGATTTGGGAAAATAATAGTGCTTTTATCGGTGTTAATATGAAGGCCTGAAGATGCAACAAAATGATGCAGACGATCCTTAAGAGCATAAGCATTCTCCAAAATGGCATTATCAAACACAAGTATGTCGTCAGTATATAAAAGATGAGGGATTTAATTGTTACTCATTGACATCCCATGGAAGGAGTTGTTATATACAACTTCCTCAAAGCAGGTCGAAAGGCCATCCATAATAATTCTAAAGATGAAAGGGGAAAGAGGGCATCCTTGTTTGAGTCCAGAAGAAGAATTAAAGAAACCTTTAAGGGTGCCATTTATGGAAATAGATAAGTAGATATCCAAAATACAAAGTTTAATCTAGGAAACGAAGGCTGCGGGGATGCCTTTAGCAAGAAGACGCTCAAGTAGAAAATCCCTTGAAACAGTGTCGAAGGCTTTGTGAATATCAAATTTTGCATAGTTTAATTTGTTCTGGCCCTAAAGTTGAAGTTTCCTAAGAGATCAATAATAAAAAGGATATTCTGAAATAATCCTGTTGTTAATAAATCCAGCTTCGCTCGAATGTATAATAAAAGACATGACATCTTTCATCCTATTGGCATGGATCTTAGCAACAATTTTATAAAAAAAAATTGCAAAGGGAAATTGGCATGTAGTTAGAAATGTTGGAAGTATGGGGATGTTTGGGAATTAAAGCAATAATAGTTGCTTTAGCTTGCTTAGGCATAAAGGCAAAAGAGAAATAAGTCATCACAATATCACAGACTTGCCTACCAATGGTGTTCCAAGTAATTTTATAAAATTCAAAACTATAACTTTCCAGGCTAAGAGTAGAGCAAGAGGGGGGGAGGAGAATATAATACCTTTAATTTCTTCCACAAAAATAGGAGACACTAAAGCATGAATGAGGTGGAGTGAAATCATATTGCTAATAGAAATGGGGTTGCTATCAATGTGGGTAGGATTAGGAGTATTGAATAGCATCTTGAAGTGTTGAACAATAGCGTTGTTAATGTCATGAGGGGATGTAAAGATGCCATCAGAAGAAGTAATGGCTTTGATCAAATTGGAATTATATCTAGAGTTGATTCTAGAATAGAGGAAATTCATATCATCCTCCCCACATGAAACCCAATTTACTTTGGTTCTTTTGGTAATCCAGTCTTACTAATAGGAATTATGATTGGATTGCTTAAGGTTGATGGTTTTTAAAGTAGCATTTAACCTTGGGTTAGTGGGGTTGCTCCGAATTTGGGCAAGGAAATAGTTTTGTGATCTTGTGAGATTTTTAATATTCTACTTGAGAACTTTGGAAGAGACCCAAGTCTTGGTTTTAATGCATCTTTTAAGAGTATTAAGCTTATGGTAGAAGGAACATATTGGGATGCCATGAGAGTGCTGAGAGAAGGCACTAAGAAGACACTCCCAAAATTTAGGACACTTGGACCAATAGTTTTTGTAAGGAAATTTATGGGTTTTAAGTGAGGCCATTGATAGAAAGTTGATAGGGTAATGGTCAGAAATTTGTGGATCTATAACATTATAGAAAGAACTAGGGAAAAATTCTAGCAAAGTGTCATTAATCAGAACTCTATCAAGTTGGATGTGATCGGGTTGTCAATTATATGATTATACCATGTAAAGAAGTGCCCAATAGAAGATAGCTCATGAGCACCAATATTGAAAATCATGTTATTGAAGTCACCTAGTTTGCTAATGAGAAAAGGACATCCACTAGCCTTTTCATTAGCAAATCTACAACAATTAAAGTCCACTAAAATTGCCCAAGGGATGGTAATGTTCACAGTCAAATCCGATATTTGTTTCCAAAGGAGCTATTTATCCTCAAAGGAGTTAAAGGCATAAACCACTGAAATAAATAAATAGTAGTGGGACCAGAAGAAATAATCCATGAATCAGCTGGCCAAAGGTGAATAAAGGCCTAAAATTCACTCTTATATCATTCTATTTCATCCAGATTTGACTAGGACTAGAGAATGAGAGGTTATCAAAAGAAGCCTCATTACTAAAGATAGCATGAGAAGAGAGAAACCAGTGATCAAAGACGGACTGGGAAGAGACTTTTGCTTGCGAAATAAACATCAAATCCAAGTTATTCCTACTAACAAACTACTTGCAACACAAAATCTTGTCCGGGCTATTAAAACCATGCATGTTCCAAGTTGCCATGAGAGGAAAGGTCATTGAGACTTGGATGTGAGGGTGGATGCCTTCTTGGCATTTTTGGCTCTGGTGGTTTTGTAACTCTGACTTGGGGTTGTAGGATATGGCTTTTAGCATTGTTGTGTTCGGATGGTTAATGATTCTAGAGTTGAAGAGTATGTTCAGCTTGTTTGTGAGGGTTTTGATTATTTATAGCAATTGGGTCATTATGTCTGGTAGGCGTGGGGTCAAAAGATTCTTGCCATTCTAAAAGAGCAGATTATTTGATTTTGGTGGTTAGGGAAGGGGGTTGAGACTGGAGAGTTCCTATAAGGGTATTGGCAGGTGAAATGTAATACGAGGTAAGAGGGACTTCTTTTCAGGGAGCGTTCAGACTTGGGAGTAAGATTTTGTTGGGGGTGGAGGTGCAGGTGTTTGGAGTAAGTGGCTATGCTTTTGATGCTTTCCAAAAAAAAAAAAACTCTCACGACAGATTCACGAGTTGGTATTGTTTATTCACAAGTTTTATATACAGTGTATTCATATAGGAGCCAACTTTTGGAGCTATAAATAGCATTCCATGCAAGCAGATATTCATCAAGGAATTAAATTCTTTGAGCTTGCTTAGATTGTTTTTTTGGAAGCAATTTTAATTATAAAAACAATTATTTATTATCTAAATTGTCATTTTAATTTTCTATACTAATTTCTTTATTTTTTTTTAATTTTTGGATGTAACTCTACTTTGGCTAGCTAAAAATTTATCATTATGAGTTACAAGTTTAATATGTAGTTCATCTTGATCTGTTGGTTGAGAGTTTTGACTACCAATCAAGAAGTCTTGAATTTGAGTCTTATGTTATGCACGAAAAATAAAAGTTAGCTTCAAATTTGCTCTTTATAGTTACAGAACTAACCTTTTAAACTAAGAAAATTTTAGCTGTAATGTAGAGAAGTAACGAAGAAATTTTGTTAAACTAACGCATGCTGTTGTAAAGCAAACACTGCTTCTTATGCTAGGTAGTTCATAACCTCGCTAGGACCTTCGGCAAAAAAAGCTTTCTAAAGTCATCAATGATATATTTTAATTGTATATTTGCTACACAAATCTAAGGAATTATATTTGCTATACTCATTTGAGGCAGTTTTTTACTGCTTTGTTTTTTAGATTGTAATCATAATTTTTGTTTGATCATTATTTTTTTATTGCTTTTAAGAAAAAATTTATAATAGGAAATTATTTTCTGCTATAGTTTTTAAAAAGTACTTTTTATGCAATGTCTTTACAAAACAAGAAGAAAGCTGTCCCAAATGAAACTGAAATCTCTAGTGAAATATATGAAAGATGATGACATGGGAGAGAGGAGCGCTACAAAAAGCTTTCAATTTTGAGATATATTTATTAGGTGTGTCAAAAGGGATTGTCTGTTTGGATTCAAATTTGATCTTAGGATTGACTTGCTTAGAACCCATTTGACCCCCATTTAGTAAACCGGTAAAATTCATGAATCCAATCGCCTCAACTAGTTTGACTCGGCCCGATGACATGTTTAGATAAAAAAAATTGCACAGCAAACTAAAAAACCAATAAACAAAAGAATTTAAAGAATTTAAGCAAAGTGAAATTATAATTACAACTTTTAGAACTAGTTTGAATTTTTTCACTATATTATAATCAAGATTCAATTAATCTAAATTTTAATTCTTATATAACATTTTTATATTGGTATCAAAATTTTCAATTAATAATTTGTAGGTTAAAATTTGATTATTTTCAAGTTGGTGGGTCGACTTGACACTACCCGTTTATTAGATAGGTCAATCCCAATTTTAATTTTTTTGCATCATATTCTCATAGGAATATATGTCCATATCTTTTATTAATAGTCCTAATCTATAAAATAATCTATATATATTTGAAAATGAGATATCCATTCGCTGCCAACTCGAAAGGATGCTAGACGGCGTTACAAATTCTCAGTTGACTTAGAAGAGACACTCAGCCTAAAAATTTTGATTTGGCCTCACTTAAAAGTTGCGCATGAGTAGAATCGAGCACGCATCAAACTAATATTTAAATTATATATATATATAGTAGCGGTCCGTACACGCCACCGACAAGGCGGCTGCCTGCCTGCCTCTATCCGGAAAAAATAACGAGAATGGCCGCGACGTCGCTGCTGGCTGAAAATCCAATAGCCCAACATGAACGATGCAATCAGCAAGAGCAAATCGCCGGCGATTGGTATTCAGTACCAGATCTTAGCCTCCGCGACAACCGCTTCAACGTACCCCTCGACTACTCTGATCCCAACTCCGCCAAGATTACAGTCTTCGCGCGCGAAGTCGTCGCAGGTAACACCTAGTAAAATGGAAATAAGATTTTTTGGCGTTTTACTTCTATGGGGAAATTACAATGATCTTAGCAGTAAGGTGAAACCGATTACTTTTTATGTTGAACGATTTGCAGATAGATCACCCTTTATTTGGATGGTAGTTTGCATTGAAATTAAAAGAAGTGGGTGATTCGCACTATTTCCGCTTGAATTTTTGAAAATTTTATTTTTGACCTTTTGGCTGATTTATGTTTTCTGCGCGCTCGTTGCCTACCATTATTGTTTATATAATTATATGAGGCATTTATTGGAATTGATAATCTTTTAGACATCTGATACAATTCTAGTTTGTGAAGCGATATATCATCAAAAAAATTATCCTGATGTGGCATGAATCTCGATGCAAAATCAAGTTGAAAACTTTTGAAATTAAATCTGGGACCATTCAAACTCTGATTTCAGCAAGCTTACAGTCGAATTGAACGTCTCAAAAATTTGAACCCACAACACCAAATTTGACTCAATTTGAGCCTAAATGTGTCCAAATCGAAGATCCGAAGTGCATTTGGAAAGTTCAAATCATAAATTGGATGATCAAACGATTTCCAAACGTGACATGCTTATAGTCGAATCGAGCGGCTTGACGATACCATCAAATGAGCCCAAGATTGCCAGATTCTGATATAAATAAGTCATTCAAATGCCTAGTAAACGGTCAACGATCAAGGGGATTAACATCGGCCGTCCATTAAAACCACTTCCAACTTATCCTTGATCTCCCTCCTATTTATTGGCTATACCACTCTCAGAAAAATATAAATAGACACCTTATTCCGCATGGAGGGGGCTCAAGTAAGTAAGAGAGAGAAACTAAAATTCTGTTGCCACCGGACTCCTCAACCATCGTCGTATTTTCGCCCGACCACTGATTGATGCCAGACTTCTACCTGGTAACCGACTGACGCTAGACTTCTGTCTTATTATCGACAGACGTCAGACTTCCGTCTGGCCACCGATTGACGCTAGACTTCCTCTTGACCACTGACTGACACCAAGCTTCCGCACTGCTTCCAACTGACACTGGATTTTCGTTCGACTATCGAAGGTCGCCTGATTTCTGTATGATCTATGTTCGTCACTAGATTTTAACCTGACGGTTGATTGTTGTAATCTGATCATCCTCAATAGGACGGATCAATCATTTATAATCCATTCAAATAACTGTGGAATCATTTTAACTGAGTGTGACCCCGTGATTTTTCCATTTTTTAGGGTTTTCTACTTAAAAAATCACTTGTTTTTTAATTCTCTGTTTGTGTGTTGAATATCCGTACAATGCTGAGACGAAATTTCTAACTCTATCGCTGCGTATATTCTAGCCCACAACATGATGAATCATAGATCATTGTCATCTCTATATTGATTTTATTATTTTCTTCATATATACTGATATTGGATTTTATTTTGCTCCTTACTTTAAGTCAGCTTATCAATTTTTTATTCCTCTTACATATAGATTTCTGCTTGAATTTTCGTTATTAGCTTATTTTCCTGCATATTGAATGTTAAAGCAAAGAAATTGTTCTGGGAGTCGGGTGGTTTAGTTGTTGGAAAAAGAGACTAATTTTAGTGAACGACAGCAGCTTTTGCTATTTTGCATATCTAAATGTTTTATGTGGCTTTAAAACTGGTTTTAGGCTTGCTATTTTTGAGACGGAAACTTTTCGCTCCAATTGGCTGGTTGAGGGGATAGTATCAACTTTGCGATCTACGGGAATCAGAGAGCGTAAGATTTCCTTCAAGTGGCTATAAACTCCAACAAAAACAGGAAAAAAATATTAAAATTTTCAGGAAACTTCTCATTCTTTATTATTACAAAGCAACAGTTTTATAGTTACAAGATCAGGGATGTCATCCATGTTGTTTCCTTGCAAAGACATCAAATCATTATGTAATTGACTACTTGTTTGCTAACAAATTCCTAACTGAGACAGTTCAGTTGTAACTGACTAACAACTAACTTCTGCACATTTCACTGAATTGCTAGCTTATCCTGAAATCCTTCAACTTATTTTTTCCACGTCACTGTATCCCTGAGTACCTCATCTTTTGTTTAGTTTGCTATGATTCTGCTGCTGCTTCTTCTTCATCCTGCAATTAACTTTTTGTTTCTATTAGGAGACTGTGTAAGACCCCCATTGCCTTCAAGAACAAGCTTATCCTCAAGGTTGAGAGTAGGATATAAATGGCATAATGAACTAAAAATATTTTAGGTAGTGATTGGGAAACTTTTTATATTCAACAAACTTGAAATATTTTGTATTTGAGCACGACATAAAAATAATATACTATTATGAAAGAAAAAAATGTTATTTCGCTATGGACTCGATAACAAAAATTTTATTAGAAGATTGTGGGACCTTCAATATTTTATGGTACAGAATGTTGACCATTAAAAGAGAAACATAAGCTTAAGTTAAGTTTTGTGGAGATAAGGATGCTCAGGTGGACGAGTGATTTTATACTTAGAGACATAATGCTAAATGAGTATATACATGAAGGGTTGGAGAAGCTCTTGTGGTAGATAAGACTAAAGAGAGTCGTCTTAGATGGTTTGGTCGCATAAATTGTTGGTCTTCCAATAATCTGGTTAGGAGAGTAGATGTATTAGATTCAGCCTATATTAAAAAATATAGAGAAAGACCTTAAAAAGCTTTGTTAGAAAATATTAAAAATGACTTTTTTTATTAGATTTAAATGAGAATTTATCCCTTAATATGACACAATGGAGAAAAAAGATTCATGTAGCTGACCCAATGTAGTGGCATAAAGGCTTGATGTTATTATTATTGTTGTATGGATTGGATAACAAAAGGTGTATTTTATTTTTATATGCTTATATATTTTCCCGCATACAATATATTTGATTGAATATAGTTTTTTTTTTATTCTGGGTGTAGGTTCCCTATAAGAGCAAGCCCTCTTATATTTCAATAATATAATATCAAGGAAATACCCAAAAAGATGAGGACTTATAATGCAACTGAAATAAACATTAACCTTAGACCTTAGATTTAGGGTGAGAAACATCGACATTTATTAACTCGAACCTAAATCTATCGAAATGTAGGAGACTTATGAACTTAAAATCTCACTTGAGTTTAAGCTAGCTCGACCTCTAGTCTTACAATCCTGTTTGGAAAGAACAAACCAACTAAACTCACTTGGGTGCTTTTAAAACCATACAATTTTTGTTTCAATGCATATATAAGATAGACTAGGCTATTTTGATTTTAAGAAAGAGAATTTGTAGCTTATTCTTTTAAGCTAAGATGTCTAATCATAAGGGGGTATGTATATGTTAACTCACAATATACTCTTTTTTGTTATATAATCCTTAAAATGAGGGCTTTTATTTCTATATATGAGACACATGGTTATGCATATTATATTTATCAGAAAATACATAGTTTTGATATTGATTGATAAGAATATCCTCGTAGATAAGTAATCAATCAAGTACTGAAATCCATAAGAAGACTTTGCATTTAATTTTGATTTAAAAAATTAACATATTTTTGGATAATTAATGCAATTTTATATGAAAATATTATGTAATAGTTAGTTTTAAGATTACTTATATTTTAATAGATAGTAAATTTCATTTCCAAAGAGTCTATCATACAAAATATCTTGGCCACCCTAAGTAAGATATCTGAATAAATTTAGAAAAGAGCATATATTTTTAATACTTAATCTAACTAAACACTCAATCAATCTAAAAAAATCAACTGCAAAATAATATAAAAGCTTTTTATACAAAAAAAAAAATATTAAATGGCAATTGAGTTGCAAGTCTTAAAGATCCCATTTAAATTTATGGACTCTACTCTTGTGTCTTCAAGGATTTCTTTCTTGAGTTCATAATTTCTTAGCTACACTCTTGATACATCACCAAAAATCTTCTTGATCATGCACGAATCTCAAGGCGTATTAAAGTTGGAAACTTTCAAATTTAAATTCGAGATCATATGAATTCCAATTTCAGCAAACTTATAGTCAAACTGAATGTCTCAAATAGGCAAACCTAACGACACCAAAATCGGTCCAACTCGAGCCCAAATGGGTCCAAATCGGGGGTTTGAACCACATTTTGAAGGACCAAAGTATTATTCGGATAACAAAATAATACTCAAATATGGCATGCTTATAGTCAAATCAAGCAGCTTGACGAGACGAATCCAATGAGCCCAAGTTCGCTAGATTCTGATATCATTAAGGCACTTAAAAAATTGAAAAACTCTCTATGATCGTGGGAATTAATACGACTCATCCGATGGAGCTTTCCGAACCAGTCCCGAATATTCTCTATATTTATAAGGCGTGCAACCCATGAAAAACTATAAATAGTCCTCCACTCTATATATGAGGGGACTTTTGGGCTATAAATTGGAGAGAGCTCTAAGGCTTCAAGAGCTCAAGCACCACCGCTGACGAACCCCCATCGACTACTGTCGGACCACCGCTTGGATGTCGATCACCGTCCAACTTTCGATTGAGTGTCGTCGGACCTCCACCCTGCGGCCTACTGTCGCCGAACTTCCACCCGGACAGCAACCGCCGCCGGACTTCCACCTAGCCACTGATTGTCGTCGAACTTTAGCCTGATCGTCGTCGGACCACCACCCGGCAGCCGATCTCCGCCGAACTTCCACCCGGATGTCGACCGCCACCTGAGTTCCACCCGGCAGCCGATTGCCACTGGAATTTAGCCCTACTGTCATCGGACCATCACCTGGCTGCTAGCCGCTGACTGCCGCCGGACTTCAGTCTGACTGTCGTCGGACCACCACCCAGTAGCCAACAACCGCCGGATTTCCACCCGGACACCGACCTTCATCGGATTTCTAGCCGACGCTAGACTTTTGCCCGTCGTCGAACTTTCGTCGGAATTCTACCCGACGCCAAACTTCAACCCGATGCCGGACTTCCACCCGATGCCGGACTTCTGTCTGTCGCCAGATTTTTGCCCGATGCCAGACTTTCACCCATCGTCGCACTTCTGCCAGTCGTTGGACTTTCGTTGGACTTCTACCCGACTCCAGACTTCCACCCATCGCTTTTTTTCTACCCGACGCAAGACTTCCGCACTTGCAAAACTTTTGCCCGTCACCGACTTTCATCGGACTTCTACTATATGCCAAACTTCTGCCCATCACAAGACTTTCGACTTCCGTTGCCAGCCGACTACGGTCATTCTGATCTCCTTCACCAGACTATAGTCTTTATACTACTATTGCCCGTTGACTCGGGCCTTCTAAAATCTGTCTCTTGACAACGATCTTTTTGGTCACTGTCGCTCGCTGACTAAGGTCTTTCTGACATCCTTCACCAGACAACGGTACCTCGTTTGCCAGACAACAGTCTTTTCTGAGCACTATCGCCCACCGACTATGGTCTCTCCGACCATCGTCACCAGACTACGGTCTTTCTGAGCTCCATCGCGCGCCGACTACAGTCCTTTCAACCTCCATCGCCCACCGACTACGGTCCTTCCAACCTCCGTCGCCCACCGACTATGGTTTTTTCGACCTCCTCCACGTACTACGATCCTTTCGACCTCTTCCGTTGACTGCGGTCCCTCCGACCGCCGTCACCAGACTATGGCCTTTCCGACCTCCGTCGCCCGTCTACATTGGGCTTCGAAAATTCGGCCCCGGCCTCCACTCGCTTTTCTTATTCTGCGAGGGAGTTTTAACGAACTAAGTTCCAGGGTAAATTTTGGAAGGCAGATGGGTTTGTAGATAAGACACTACCCAGAGATTTCACCCTCATTTTGTGAGGACTTTATGATCTGAGTTCTGGTTTCCTATAGGCGCAAGCCCCTATAGTTAATTACCCCTCCCAATCACGAGAGAGAACTTTCGATTAAGGCTAGTCGTCAATCAGATATGTATATAATACGTGTTATCTGGCATATAGTAGCAGCAATGGATTTGAGATTGGAAAGATTAGATATTGGTAGAATTTGGATTTGAAAATTGGGTTTGGATTTGGGAATTTCGGAAATGTTTGGAAAGTTTGATATTTAAAATAGAAATTTCACCATCGTGTACTTAAAGCGGATGATGGGGGAATGGATGATAGACCCGATCAAGATCCCATGGTTCTGTCGTCCCGGGCCATCGTGGTCCCTGGTCTACTTAGTCAGAGGAGGTAGTCGACCCAACCTGACAGAAGGATCCTTGTCGGCAGCCATGGGTTACTTCGTCCAAGGGAACCTTGTAGACCGGGGTTGAATGTTTGTCTAAGGGGACAAATTTAAATCCACCTTAGCTTACAGAGGGCTTTGTGCCCTGTCAATTATATCCTATTGATTCATATCTCAAGGATTTAACGCCATTAAGGAGCGTATTGGCTCTAGCCATAACCGCTATCTGTGGTGCCATTTGGCGGCAAAACCACTCGGTTCAGAGGGCCCCGGTCATAACCGTTTACCTGCAGTGCCATTTGGCGGCGAAACTGCCGGTTAGAGGACACGTACCACGTCCTTACTAGCAAGAGATTATTTGAGAATGGATCATAGTGATATTTTCGACTAGGCATTTGGCTCTTTGTGAGCTAGAGTAAATTTCAATTTGTCCGCCTCAGCAAACTGTTGCGGAGGGCGGATGGATTTTGCTTTAAGTGCGTTGATGGATTTATTTCAATTTTAAATATTTTTTGGACTTTGGAATTTTTTGGATTTTTCGGGTTTTTGAGATTTTTGTGGAGTTTTTTGGGTATTTGGGTGGAATTTTGAGAAGTATTTGTGAGACCCCTCCGGTTGAGATAATCATTCAACACGGCCATCATCGGGGTGTTTGAGGTCACTTCTTTTTATGGATTGAACCTTGTCAACTCTGTCGGGCTGTCGACAGAGGATCGGGTTTTGTAGGCTTTGAGCCTTTGTTAGTGAATTCATATTGTTGTAGGCCTTTTGAAGGTCTAATATGAATGTTTTAAAGCAAATATATCGGTCTCCACAACTTTATATTTGCTTAATGGTTCGAACCCTGTCGACTTCTATTGACCCGTATAGAAGGATCAGTTTCGAACTTGAATTCACTTGTCAACCCGCGCAGCATCCCTAGACGTCACGTGTGTACCAATAACACGCTTGTCGGGGCCCATGCGGGTTGAGATTGTACTTTCCCCTTCAGTGTACCTATGTGTATACAATTTATAGTGCACGTAAAGGGGTACTTTGAAAGTATTCGTAGACGCCTTCTGTCCGCTTGCATAAGTGTTGCAGATTCGGTGGCGTAGCAGCTTATGTATAGAATTATTCCCTACTTCTTACAGGTAGACTGTCGTGCACTATTTGTTGATTTTCGTAGGCGGGTCATAGTGCACTAACTAATCTCCTGGTTTGGATCGTAGGAACTTGCACTTGTTGTAGTCAATTGGTATTTTGCTTGTAGGTGACATATTCGATGTATACATAATCACTATTCTTTTTGACAATTACATCTCATTTAATAAGAAAGCATTGGAGTATTTGTAAGAAATTGAGTAGTATTCGGTTGATGTATTGGTCCACTCATCGATTGCTACTAACAGAAATCAGAATCTCCTTCAAGAGATTTTCTTCCCTTTGCTTATGGATCTAGTGTACCTCTCGTACATGTGTTGACTGTATATTTCTTGTCGCCGACTCCAAGCAATCATCGATGTACGACATATCTTTTCCATCACATCATCATTGGACCCATGATGTGAGTAACAACATTAGTTCTATTTGTCGATTGAAAATTTGCACCTCGATTGGCATGACATTCATGACCCAATTATAACACCTACTAAAGGTTCCAGATTGTAGTTTGTAGGTAGATTGTCATACCCTTCATTATAGATGATTTATTATGGTCCAATGACCTACTCCCCATATCACAACTTTTATGTAAAAACCATATTCTTCATGCTTTCTTGCTTTTTGCAATCACATTTGCAAATTCTTTCTCCTTTCTCGTAGCTTGATGATTGAACATGTCAAATTGCTTTAGTTCATTTGAATGTTTTGAATCATTGCCACCTTGATTATTTCTTTCGAAGTTTGGCATAAGTCCTTTGTTGCCACATAAAAAAAAGGACTTGGATCATGCACGATGAGATTGCTTAAATAAGCACGATACCAAAGCTTGTATTGACTTTTGTGTGTGAGCCTTTGCTTGATTTTAGCATTTTATCTTCAATTATGTGTTTAATGACCTTGAAGTTCAATCCATTGTAGCATGACCTTAGTTGATTGTACCAAGTGCACAAGTCCCATATTGTTCTTTAAGTTCAATCAAGTTCACTTACGTGTCCAAATTCAAGTCTTATATTTTTCAAGTCTTCTTCGAGTTCTCTTACCCATAGTCCAAGTTTGGGTTCTTGTAGTTCTTTGTTCAAGTCCCAAACAATGTCACTCAATTCAAGTTCAAATTTTGCATTCAAGCAAAGCTTCACATTCCTTAGACCAAGTTCAGATCCAAGTTCTATTCATTTTTATTTGTTTGGATGCTCAAGATTATTCATTAAACTTTTCCATTTTGATTGCTCATTCATTGAACCAAGATCTTATTTCATATGCTTCAAGTCTTCTATCATTTATTTGAATTCCTTTGAGTCACCTTCTATCATTTGCATGATCGCGAACAATTGGATTTAAGGCCCAATTTCTTGTGACTATTATTCTTATTGTATATTCTTGTTCAAAATGAGCTCAAAGCCCTTTGTATTTGGTCCAAATTCGGATTCAAATGCTCTCGTATATGATTCAAAAACCTTGTGATTGTTCAAGTAACACTTGAATTTGCAAGTTCAAGATGAGTTCAGTTCAGCTTGAGTCCAACTCAAGTCTTACACAAGTCCTCCATGTTCGTTCATATGGCAAGTCTAAGTCCTCACTTGGTTCAAACCAAGTTCATATTCATTATGCTTAAGTTATGATTCATTTGAGTTTGAGTTCAATTAAATAGATTGAATCAAGTCACAAGTCCCAAATGGTTCTAAGTCCTTGTCTGTATTTCAGACAAAATTTCGACAGCCTCCCGGCGTCTCCCCCGTTTAAGGGAAAACTACGGAAAACTGGGCCTTTCCCACCACGCTAAGAAAAGCGTGCATGGTAGATGCCCTCTTTCGATGACACCGCGGCCGTGTAATTTTTCGATCCCCCACCACGCTAAGAAAAGCGTGCATGGGTATTTTGTTTGTAAAAAAGTATTTTTTTTTAATTTTTGAAAATATTTTGTAAGCAAGGCAGTTGTTTCCCGCAAGCGGGTACTTATGGGTATCCCCGCTCCGTCGTGCGCATCACACCGGGATCCCTTCCCACCACGCTAAGAAAAGCGTACATAGGGGGAGTTTCCAAGGCAATACGAACTTCGAAGAAGGAATTAGGTGATTACCCGCTTCGTCGCAAGCGTCGGGACGCACTCCCTCTGATGTGAAACGTACATGCGATGGAGTTACTTTAGGAAATTATAGAGAGAAATTTGAACAAAGTAAGCCAAATTAAAATTATCATTTGTAATAAAAGAGTGAACCTAAGAATTCTTAGTCTTAACTCGCTTAGGCAACGAAGAGCGACATTCGATTAACCAATCAATTCAAGAAAATGCAAGGAGTAATTGTATGCTACGACAATAAACAAGAATCTACGAATTAATAAAGAGAACTTTCACCTTTGGAGTCCATACGCTCAACTATTCTAGGCTTCAGCGGAAGAAGAGTCTCCACCTTAGAATCGAGGTCGCTCCGAGGAAGAAGGAACCTTGGATCGTCGTTCTTGGATAGGTTGCCGGAGTATGGAATTCTTGCTAGCAATTTCTTGAAGGTGTATTCGGCGGCTCTGGGCGGCTAGACAGTAGGCTAGCTTGCTTTGGGCATCAGGGCAGCAAGCTATTTTGCTCCGGGAAGCTTCTAGACAGGAAAATGGGCTGTTTCTGAAATTTGGACAGCATTTTCCAAGATGTAGAAAGCAGGGCAGCCACCAAAGAAATAGAAGATAGGACCATGGCGTTGGTTGAAATTCACTGGCCGCAGGTTTAGGAGGTAAGGCTCAATGCTTTCATGCGTTTGGAAGGATTACGTGGACATGGCCTTTGGACGGCACAGATAGGAGAGAAAAGCTTTATAAGAAATCAATTTCAGATTTCTGAAATTGTATTATTCAGGTGGGGAGAGAGGAGGCGGGTAAGAGAGGAGGCGGGTGGGGCTGTGAGGGAAAAACAAAAGAGAAAATCTGAATTGTTTATTCATACTTCCAAAAAAGTGTGGGGAAAATAAATTCCAGTTTCCAGATTTTGAAATTGAAATTACTTTGGAGGGAAAGGGTTAAGGTGGCATTAAAAGAGAATTAATAGGGAAGAGAGAGGGAGAGGGGGCCCGGCCATGTAAAGAGGGTGATGTGGCTTGATGTTTTGAGTAGGTGGGGACCACATGGGATTAACTTAATATAATTAAAATTCTGATTTTAATTTCAGAATTAATTTAAATTAAGTAACTCCCAAGCTAGTATGAAAGAGGAGGGATTTGAAATTTGAATTTCAAAACAAATGTAACTCCTCTTAATTTACTTTCCAAATTTGTTGGAGCTTGATTAGGAAAGTAATTAAGGGGGAGGGAAATAGGCTGCTGGGCAGGTCGGCGGGAGGCTAGCCGGCGGGTGGCTGGCCGGCGGGTGGCCGGCTGCTGGCCGGTGGGAGGCTGGCCGGCGGCTGCAGAATTTATGGCCGGCGAAAACAGGGGGGAAAATACAGGTGGCCGGCGGCTTTGCTTCTTTGATTGGACGGCGGCAAGGGCAAGGGGAAAGAGGAAGAAAATGGAGATTTCAGGGCTTCGACGACTACGGATTTACTAACCTCGATTGTCTCCACGTTGATTTTCCACAAGATGAGATAATTTGAAAACTAGAACTCACAAAGAGATCTAGTCTTCTCCGGCGAACTAGAACTCACTAAGAGATCTAGTTTCCTCCGGCGAACTCACTAAGAGATCGTGGGAGAAGATGAACTCACTAAGAGAACAAGAATAAATTTTCATTTCATCAAAAACTATCTATTACAAGAGAAGGACCATATAAATAGGCCTCACAATGACAAATAAAAAGCAAAAGACTAAAATGCCCCTTGGGCTACAATAGCGACCAAATACCCATAAGGGCAAAAACGGAAAAACATAAAATAAAAATAAACTACTACATAAAATAATGAAAATACAACTCATGCTCGTAACCATCGATCTCCGGCATCGAAAATGCTGACGATGTCCTTATCATTCTCCCCAGGTGGGAGAAAACTCGACCCCGTCGAGTAGATATCTATGGAGCCCTCGTACAACTCTAGGAGATCTGGGTCTAGGCTCTGTAGCTCGTCCCTGTCAATCCAAGTATCCTCTATCTCCGGCGTCCCTTTCCAAGGAACTCGGTATCTCTGGCACCCACTTTCCTTTGGGGAAATGACCTCATCATCTAGTATTGCTTCGACCTTCTCCGCTATAGGTAAGTAGGGTAAGTTGGGGAGTGGAGCTAGGCTGGGGGATCTCACCAGGTGGGTTCACACAAAGCTAATTTAAGGAGTGGATGTTGGGGTTAAGATTCGGGTCCTTCAAAGGCTATCAGGTCTTCTATATTAAATGTAGGATTCATGTTAAAGCCTCAAGAGAGGTCCAGTACGTAGGCATTACTATTAACCTTTGAGATTTCCTTAAAATGTTCAGTGTTTCGAGCATGCAGCTTCCGTACCATCACAAAGTCTCCAACTTTGAATTCTTTGGACCATCTTTTGTTATCAACAATAATTTTAGGATGGATGTTATTTTGTTCAATTTTCCTTTTAATTTCGATGAGTAACTCCTGAAGGTGAAATGCAGATGCAAATGCAAGAGATCGGGTGTGCAAGATGAATGACAAGACTCATGAGCTTACAAAAGTTTAAAACAACAGGCAAAATAGGAAGACAACAGACTACTACACTCACACAACATACTAACTCACACAAACACGATGCTAAGACAGATGGACGAGTCACGAAAGGGGTCTATGGTGTTCGGTCTAAGGGAACTGGTGTAGGAGGAGTGATGAAGACTTCCTTAGCTACCAGGGTACTTCTATGGGAAGTCTCAGTTAAAGTCGTAGGTAGTCTCCTAGTGGGGGTAGTGTAATTGACCAGATTAATCCAACTAGGACAGAGATGGTCCTTGTCAAGGTAGGGTGAGGCTATAACGGGCAAAAAGTAGGAATCAGGAATAAAATAGGATGATTGGTCCTGACTCACATCCATAGGGGGATATCCCAAAGATCTGTCTGACGGCATGGGACTTATAAGATGGGAAAAAGTTCCTAGGACATCTGTGGGTGCAACAGTAAGAGAGAAGTCAGGAATGACACACGTAATCAAATCTAAATCCAAAGGAGCAGCTCCAAAGTTGGACTCTAATAAGAGAAAAGGAGGCTCATTATTCAAATTAGACTCAAAGGATTTCAGACTCAAGGTATTGTCTTCCAAAGTAAAATCATGTTCGGTTTCAATCCTAAGATCCGTAGGTTCCGTTTCACTTGAATCATGTGACAAATTCGATTGACTTACATTCAACTTGAGATTAGTTAAGTCGCCATCAGAACTATTCAAAATTAAATCAGAGTTATCCGAATTCATCTCAGTAATTAAATTAGAATCTTCCAATTTTAATTTCATTGTGTTCAAGGTCAGATCAATCTCTTTCGGAATCAAATCAATATTGTCCAGGCAGACCTTATCCAAAGGGATATCGTTAATGATATTAGTCTCAAGAGGGGCTAAGGTCTCGAGGTTAAAAGGTTCTAGACCTCCTAAATCAGGGTTTAAGTCCGGCAGGTGGTCTAATTCAATCACTTCAGTTTCATTCTCAAAGTAGCCCTCGTTATCATTAATATCATTAGCATCCACAAAATGGATGCACTCAGTTTTAGGTTCAGAGGACTTTTTCTTGTTAATTACACTTGCAGGGTCAATGATGGGGGAGGTTAAAGGTTGACTGGGATGACTAAAAGTTGGTCCAAGTGGGGAGCCATAAGAGTCAGATCTAACAGAAGGCCCAGTAGAGGGTCGGCCACCATGGTTAGGTGAAGACCTATAGGGTGGGGCAGCAACTCTGATGTTACTAACAGATGGGTGACCATAATTAGGGGAAAGGTATTTTAATCCAAGTTCTCGTCTCATGTTTTTCCAATCGGAGGTAGGGTATTCGCCACGAGACTCTTTATGATCTTCTAACATCATCCAAAATTGGAGAGCATTACCGCTCAGGTGTGACCTAGCAATGCTAAACTGGCGAGAATTAGGGATTTCATGCGATTCAAAATAGTCCTCTAATTGTCTAACCCATTCTCTAAAGTAGTAAGGGTCCAAGGAGCCATCAAAGGTGGGTAGACGGTAAGGTGGCTCAAAGCGAGGTCGTTGTGGCTTAAACTTGGGTCTAGGTTGAAAAGCAGAGTGGGACACATAATTCGAGTGGGGATAATCAACGGGTTTCTCTGTCATAATTCTAGTCATATTGCCCACTAGGTTAACGATGTCATCTAAGCTCTTTTGAAGTCTTATCGGGTCCATTGGTTCGGGTTGGGGTTGGTTAGGGACGGTGTCGGGGCGGTGGACAGCAGTTATACACGCAGTTATGTGGATCCTAAAGCTCCTAACTACTGCTGGAATACTAGGGACAGCAACCTAACACAAGGTGGCACGTTGTCTAATCTAGTTAGGGTCTGATGTAAAGCGGGGACAGCAACTAGGACAGCTTTCAGGTCAAATATAAGCCTCTAACAAGTGCAGATTTTTAAGTGGACAGCAGCAGTATATAATTAGGAAACTTGTTCTAAGTGAATCCTAACGTGTGGCCAGCACTTAGGACTTGTAGAGACTGCAGGGATTAATGGCAGCAGCTAAAACAAGTGTCTAAACTCCCTAATCAGTGAAT
Source organism: Dendrobium officinale (assembly GCA_019514585.1). Classification (NCBI taxonomy): domain Eukaryota; kingdom Viridiplantae; phylum Streptophyta; class Magnoliopsida; order Asparagales; family Orchidaceae; genus Dendrobium; species Dendrobium officinale. Next base: position 9,580,360 of record CM033688.1, on the reverse strand, counting down.
ATCAGCTGCAGAAATGTAAGGACAGCAGGGGTAATTCAAGCCGTAGTTGTTCCAGACACTTAGGGATCTACCAAGCACAGGACCGACACTAAGATGTGAGCTAGAATGTCCTAATTCAGTTAGATGTTTGCTGGAAATGCCCAAAACAGTAACAAAACAGTGAAAATAATTTATCTAAACAATGATATGCATGAAGTTTTTGAACTACCGCAAGGAACTAAACCCTAGGATGCTTACTATGCATGTCAAGCATGGTAACCATGCTCTGATACCAAGATGATGTGAAACGTACATGCGATGGAGTTACTTTAGGAAATTATAGAGAGCAATTTGAACAAAGTAAGCCAAATTAAAATTATCATTTGTAATAAAAGAGTGAACCTAAGAATTCTTAGTCTTAACTCGCTTAGGCAACGAAGAGCGACATTCGATTAACCAATCAATTCAAGAAAATGCAAGGAGTAATTGTATGCTACGACAATAAACAAGAATCCACGAATTAATAAAGAGAACTTTCACCTTTGGAGTCCATACGCTCAACTATTCTAGGCTTCAGCGGAAGAAGAGTCTCCACCTTAGAATCGAGGTCGCTCCGAGGAAGAAGGAACCTTGGATCGTCGTTCTTGGATAGGTTGCCGGAGTATGGAATTCTTGCTAGCAATTTCTTGAAGGTGTATTCGGCGGCTCTGGGCGGCTAGACAGTAGGCTAGCTTGCTTTGGGCATCAGGGCAGCAAGCTATTTTGCTCCGGGAAGCTTCTAGACAGGAAAATGGGCTGTTTCTGAAATTTGGACAGCATTTTCCAAGATGTAGAAAGCAGGGCAGCCACCAAAGAAATAGAAGATAGGACCATGGCGTTGGTTGAAATTCACTGGCCGCAGGTTTAGGAGGTAAGGCTCAATGCTTTCATGCGTTTGGAAGGATTACGTGGACATGGCCTTTGGACGGCACAGGTAGGAGAGAAAAGCTTTATAAGAAATCAATTTCAGATTTCTGAAATTGTATTATTCAGGTGGGGAGAGAGGAGGCGGGTAAGAGAGGAGGCGGGTGGGGCTGTGAGGGAAAAACAAAAGAGAAAATCTGAATTGTTTATTCATACTTCCAAAAAAGTGTGGGGAAAATAAATTCCAGTTTCCAGATTTTGAAATTGAAATTACTTTGGAGGGAAAGGGTTAAGGTGGCATTAAAAGAGAATTAATAGGGAAGAGAGAGGGAGAGGGGGCCCGGCCATGTAAAGAGGGTGATGTGGCTTGATGTTTTGAGTAGGTGGGGACCACATGGGATTAACTTAATATAATTAAAATTCTGATTTTAATTTCAGAATTAATTTAAATTAAGTAACTCCCAAGCTAGTATGAAAGAGGAGGGATTTGAAATTTGAATTTCAAAACAAATGTAACTCCTCTTAATTTACTTTCCAAATTTGTTGGAGCTTGATTAGGAAAGTAATTAAGGGGGAGGGAAATAGGCTGCTGGGCAGGTCGGCGGGAGGCTGGCCGGCGGGTGGCTGGCCGGCGGGTGGCCGGCTGCTGGCCGGTGGGAGGCTGGCCGGCTGCTGCAGAATTTATGGCCGGCGAAAACAGGGGGGAAAATACAGGTGGCCGGCGGCTTTGCTTCTTTGATTGGACGGCGACAAGGGCAAGGGGAAAGAGGAAGAAAATGGAGATTTCAAGGCTTCGACGACTACGGATTTACTAACCTCGATTGTCTCCACGTTGATTTTCCACAAGATGAGATAATTTGAAAACTAGAACTCACAAAGAGATCTAGTCTTCTCCGGCGAACTAGAACTCACTAAGAGATCTAGTTTCCTCCGGCGAACTCACTAAGAGATCGTGGGAGAAGATGAACTCACTAAGAGAACAAGAATAAATTTTCATTTCATCAAAAACTATCTATTACAAGAGAAGGATCATATAAATAGGCCTCACAATGACAAATAAAAAACAAAAGACTAAAATGCCCCTTGGGCTACAATAGCGACCAAATACCCATAAGGGCAAAAATGGAAAAACATAAAATAAAAATAAACTACTACATAAAATAATGAAAATACAACTCATGCTCGTAACCATCGATCTCCGGCATCGAAAATGCTGACGATGTCCTCATCACCCTCCCACCACGCTAAAAAAGCGTGCATAGGTGGTCGTTTTGTCTCGACAAATGCGATGAAACGGGTTCTCGGAGTTTTAGGGCTTAGAATTTTTATACCTGCGCGGGGTTTGACGATGTTGGCTCGAGGATCGAGGGAGAGCAAAGGGTGAGCTTTTACTTTTATTTTGTAATTAATCATGATTAATCATAATTAATTATAATATAAAATTGTAATTATTCCTAATTAATTAGGGCGATTAATTATAAATAACCTTAATTAATTATAAATAATTAATATTAATTAATTTTAATTTAAAAATATATTAATTAATCATAATTAATTAATATTAACTTCAATTAAGATTAATCATAATTTAATTAAAATTAATTATGACTAATTACTTAAAATTAATCACAATTAATTATAATAATTATAATTAACTTAATAATTACAGTTAATAAAAAAAATTAATTATAATTATTTAAAATAATTTTTTAATTAAAATCAATCAAAAATAATTACTTAATATCAACGATACTTAATAATAATAATTAAAATTGATTAACATTAATTAAAATTAATGTTAATCGATTTTAATTAAAATTATTTAACTCCCCCCTTTTGATTTGGGAGATTTATGGGATCTGGCTGAAGAAGCGCAGAAAAAGGGGGAAATTTACCTTCACAGTAAGCGATCTCCTGCTGTTTCCTCCGATTAAAATGTTGTAAGTTCCGAAACAACAGGGAGGGGAAGTCGTCGCTGGAGCCAAGCCGAACAGCCACGAAGGGATCAGAGAAGGGCTCGGGTAGGTCTCTCTCTCTCTCTCTCTCTCTCGACTTCTCTACCGGAGGTTGGACGGACACGACAAGGGCAGAGGAGATCGGGTGGTGTTCGTATGAGAGAAGGGAGCTGCTCCTTGCTCTCGGCTTGTGGGATCGGAGAAGGCAGCAGCGACGGGATCGGAAAAACAGCTACGGGAGCTCGTGGGTAGCGAACGGGAGAAGAGTCGTATCGGGGGAGAGAGCCCGGTCGAAAGCAGAGGAGGGATTTCGGAGCAGTGACGAGGAAGAGAGGAGAGGACGGAAGTTCGGTCGTGTGGAAGCAGCAGCCGAAACCTTCATCTCCTTCGGTATTTAACATCGCGAAAGGCGTCTACTTGGCACGCGATTTGGGCAGAGTTTCCGGAGAAGCGACGCAACGGCGCCGAGCTACAGGAATTCAGCGGGATTTCCTGCAGGAATTCGGGAGATTTGGGCAGCTTCTCGACATATACGAGGTATGTTATTTCTTTCTCTTTTTGTTCTTTACACAGAGGTCAACAAATGCCCCCCAACAAATGTGGTACGCGTTTGGAGCGAATCACGTTTGTTGTATGCTGATTGACTCTGTGGATCTCTAGATATTTATTCTAGATGTCACACAGAGGTTTTCATTTAGTTGATCTCCAAAAGTTTGCTTGGATGTCACACTAAGATTTTCATTTAGTGGATCTCCAAAAATTTATTTGGATGTCATACTACTTTCTGCTCTTTAACGGCTCTTTTAGATGTATCCATAGATGGTTTGATATACCGATTTCTTTTGCCCTGTGCTTTATGCTGTGGACATTGATGGAGGATTACTTGATTTGTCTTTGTTGACTTGTCAGATGATTTTTGTACCTTCTCCCTTATGCTTCTCGCTTTGGCGGGCTTGTTGAAGGAGTAGATGTCGATGACTTAAACCCTTGGGTTTGTATTAGGTCGATGGCGAAAAGTCATCGGTCCTGAGCTTTGTACATGACGGACTTATTGATGACAGAATCCACTTAGTTCAGCCTTGAGCTTTGTGTGAACTTTGGGATAGTTTTCTTCGGTCCTTTGCTTTGTGCTGCGAACTTTGATGGAGAATTACCCGATTTGTCTTTATTGACTTGTCAGGTGATTTTTTTTTTGTACCTTCGGCCCTATGCTTCTAGTTTTGGCGGGTTTGATGGAGTAGATGTCGATGACCTAAACCCTTAGGTTTGTATTAGGTCGATGGCGAAAAGTCATCGGTCCAGCGCTTTGTGCATAACGGACTTGTTGACGACGGAATCCACTTAGTTCAGCCTAAGGCTTTTCACGAACTTTGGGATAATTTCTTCGGTCCTTTGCTTTGTGCTTTGACGGACTTGTTGAAGAAAGATTCCTTCGATCATTGCTTTGTGCTTTACGGATTTGTTGAAGGGTTTGCAGGTTCTGGATTCAGTTGATAGTACCGAACGTAGGTAGTATCTTGATCCTTAACCACTTGAGAAGACTTTAATCTGAGTCACTTGAGTTCATCTGATCGGGAGAGCTAGAATTTGACAGCTCTTCGTCCTCTGGTTGCTAAGATGGGGGTTCCTCTACTGCGGCCTTTCTTATGGCTTGTTGAGTAGATAGAGCTGCCAGCGATCCGGCCATATTTGGGAGTGTTGGATCCGACCTCTTAGTGGATTCATTCAAACTAGGCTAGGCCCCGTGGTTTTCCCCCTTTTTAAGGATTTTCACGTAAAAAATCTAGTGTCTCTTATGAACGCTACACCCCCTCTTATATCTGCTTGTGTGCTGGATCCAATGTTTAAAATTGCGTATTCGTGTATTGAGTCGTTTTTCATTCGTGAGGCGAAGCGTAAGCCTCAAGCGTTTTGAGGCGTAAGCCTCAAAATCAAAAGATTGAGTAAACATAAAATGATAAATTTTTTATATACTAATGAGTGAATAATATAAAACATAAAAAAACATAAGATATGAAGTGAAATCAAAATATCCCAATAATAAGACAACATGAAATATAGTTCAACTCAAAATTCTATCTTTTCCAAATCCCAATATTCTTTTCATTAACATATAATTCCAATTTCCAAAAATAAATAGCAATGACATATCACATAAGAACTCATAAGTCATCAGTACTGTCATCACTAAGGGGTTCTTCATTTGAATCATCATTATGATGAACTGCTCTCTCCCCGTCCTCCTCTCCTATAGAGTCCAATGTCGGGCATTTACTTCAAGATTTATGTAAGTTTTAATATATATAGTGTGAGGCATAAGCCTCATGCCAGTGAGGCGAGGCGGACCTCAAGGCGGGCCTCAACCAAGTTGAGGCGCAAGCCTCTTAAAAAAAACTCGAGGCGTAAGCATCGAGGCATTTTTTACTAGAATTGCACAAAGGTGGGCCTCAAGGCGAGCCTCATATTGCGCAATTTTAAACAATGGCTGGATCTTCATATTAAGCTAAGACATTAAATTTTATATTTCTCTACCGCCGCAAATATTTTAGGACGCAACTACTCTATAGACCTATATGACTTCATAAAAGTAAAAATAAATTGTATTTATAAAATAAAAAGATAAGACTTCATTGCACAATAAGGATTAGGCAGCTTTTAGCGAACTCCATGACATAGATATGGGCATAGCAACACTCCTATTTCTTCGGTGGGGTACTTGGAGGAGATGGTCAGGGTGTTGGAAGAGTTAAAAAAGCATCTGTTAAGAGCTCAACAGATTATGAAGAAACAGACACATGAGCATAGAAAGGGCATCCAATTCGAGGTACAGAAGAGGGTGTTCTTGAAGCTTCAACCTTATAGGCAAAAGATAGTTGCCAACAGGAGAAATGAGAAGCTTTCCCCAAAATACTTTGGGCCTTATGAGGTATTGGAAAGGATTGGAGCTTTGGCATATCGACTGAAACTACCACCAATGAAGGCGGTGGGGCCCATGTGATTAATGAACAATTAAGAGGGCGGAGGGTTAGAGAAGGGGGTTTTCTTTAAATAAGAAGAGATTAGGAGAATTAGGGCATGCTTGATTATTGTGTTCTCTTGGAGTTTCTTCTTGGTGTCTTGGGCTCTAGATTCATCTTGAGATTGGAACAGAACGATCCTCTTCTCGAATTAAGGATCAATTGTGTCTTTGCATTGTTTCTTTTCGTTGATTTGATTTCTACAATAAAAACTATTGTTTTGATTGTTCTTCCATTTGATTTGTGGAGTTTCCTTGCTGTTTTCACAAATATTGTTAGTATTTACTTGAGTTCCTTAAGTAATTCCTATCATACTGGTCCCAATATTAGTAACCACTGCATTCCCAGAACAACATTGCCCACTTGAGGGCTATAACAAGCAAATCTACCTCGACTAAATATCCTTGCTAAAATAATAAAATTTTGAACACTGACATTTGTGATTAGGACCATATTTGCTATTACAGTTAAAATATAACCCTTTTTCATATTTTAACTGAATTTACACTGGTGTTTACTTGCGGATAAGCAAATCCTAAGAATGTTTAGTTCATTTGATGAAAAAAGGGAAATCACCCTGTTAAATTGTGGTGTTAATGATGGAGTTTCAGTGTTGCATTTGAAGGTGCAAAGGTATTCTGCAGCCAAGATCACATGGTATCCTTTGCACAAATTTTGAAACTTGATTTCATGCATTCTAGCGAACTCCATGACTTCGATTAACATAATGAGTTTAGTTATTAATAATTCCCAATGTAATTCTATTTTCAAACCAAAGACTGAGAAACTAACAACAATATCAACAAAAAAATCAAGCCTTTATCCCATTGTTTGGGGTTAGCTACATGAATACTTTTGCTCTATTTTTTTCTTTTAAGAGTTAAATTCTCATTTAAATCTAATAAAAATGTCATTTCTAATATTTTCTAACTAAGTTTTTTTAGGTACTACTTGTAATTCTCTTAACATTGGCCAAATCTAATATATCTACTCTTTTAACCGGGTCATCAGAAGGTCAATGTTTTATGTGATGAAACAATCTAGACTCTCTAATCTTATCTGTCATTGGAGGTATTGCAACCTTTTCGCGTATATGCTTGTTTTGCATATAAAATATAGAAATAACAAGAGAGAATTTTGAAAGACTTGGAATAATATATGCTAGCTCCTTAAAGGCATCTTGATAACCTGAACAAACTTCATATTGTGAAAGTCCAAAAACATTTTTTAATGTTTGTTGAAAACTTTACCACGTTGAATGTCATACTTTCAATTTTGACCATTAATACCAACTTGCATCTGCATCTCCCACAATTTTTACGTATATTATAAAAATTATAGAATTTATAAGCTTTAAACACCTACGTGTTTACATCTGCTTCATTAAAATGAGAAAGCTTAACCTTTATTATTTGCATTGATGGAACAAATTTCGTAGACAGTTGTTCTATTGCATTATTTTTATAAAATAGGGCTTACTACATGATTGCCAATACTTTCTTCTTCCACGATTGGTGACATTGATTTAGAATGTGATAGTGTGGGCTCCAAAAATTTGGCCCCGGCCTCCCCGCTGCTTTTGGGGGAGTTTTAACTGATTATGTTCCAGGGGAAATTTTGGGAAGGCAGATTGGGATTGTAAAGAAGACACTACCTAGAGATTTCACCCTCATTTTATGAGGTAATTCTGATTTCCTATAGGCCCAAGCCCCTATAGTTAATTACCCCTCTCGGTAACTACCCCTCCCGGTAACAAGAGAGAACTTTCGATTAAGGCTAGTTATCGATTCGATACATAGAGATACTTGTTATCTGCCATATAGTAGCTGCATGAGCTCGGGGGTTTAAAAATTTAATATTTAAAATTGAAGATTTCACCATCTTGCATTTAAAGCAGATGGTGGGGGAATGAATGATGGACCCGATCAAGATCTCATGGTTCCTTCATCCTGGGCCATCATGGTTACTGGTTTACTTAGTTAGAGGAGGTAGTCGACCCAACCTGGCAGAAGGATCTTTGTCGGCAGCCACGGGTTGCTTCGTTAAAGGGTACCTTATGGACTTGGGATGGATGTTCGTTTAAGGGGACAAATTTGAATCCACCTTAGCTAACAGAGGGCTATGTTCCTTATTGATCATATCTTATTGATTCATATCTCAAGAATTTAGTACCTTTGGGGAGTTTATGGGCTCTGGCTATAACAATAATTTAGTGGTGCTATTTGGTTGCAAAATCACCTGATTCAGAGTGCCCCGGTCATAACCGTTTACCTACAGTGCCATTTGGTGGCAAAACTGTCAGTTAGAGGACGTGTTTCTTGTCCCCGCTAGAGGGAGAGTGTTTGAAAATGAATCATAGTGATATTCTCAACCAGACATTAGCTCTCTGTGATCTGAAGTTATATTTTCATATTTGTCTACCTCAACAAATTACTGCAGAGGGTGGATGGATTTAGCTTTGAGCATTTGATGTGTTTAGTTCAATTTTAAATATTTTAAGGTTTTGACATTTTTGGATTTTATGGGTATTTCGGTGATATTTTTGAAATATTTAGAATTGACACCTCCGGTTGAGATCAACATTTAACACGGTCATCATCGAGGTGAATGGGTATTTAGAAATTTTATTGACTAAACCTTTTCAACTCTGCCAACTTGCCGACGGAGGATCGGGTTTATAGGCTTTATGTTTTTGCTAATGAATTTCTTTTGTTATAGACCATGAAGGCCTAATATGAATATATAAATCAGATATTTGGGTCGACACCTTAATCATATATCTGTTTAATAGTTTGAGCCGTGTCGACTCCTATCTATCCACATAGAAGAATTGGGCTCGAACTTGGGTTCATTTATTGACCCGTGCAGCATCCCTAGACGTCACGTGTGTATCCATATACGCTCGCCGAGGCCCATGTGGGTTTTCCATTGCACGTGCATTTCTTTGTATTCATGTGCAATGTTTAAAATTGCATATTCGGGTATTGAGGCGTTTTTCATTCGTGAGGCGAGGCATAAGCCTCAAGGCGGTTTGAGGCGTAAGCCTCAAAATCACAAGATTGCGTAAACATAAAATGATAAATTTTGTATATACTACTAATGAGTGAATAATATAAAACATAAAAATGCATAAGATATGAAGTGAAATCAAAATATCCCAATAATAAGACAACATGAAATATAGTTCAACCCAGAATTCTATATTTCCCAAATCCTAGTATTCTTTTTATTGACATATAATTCCAATTTCTAAAAATAAATAGCAATGAAATATCACATAAAAACTCATAAGTCATCAACATTGTCATCACTAAGGGGTTCTTCATTTGAATCATCATTATGATGAACTGTTCTCTCCCCTTCCTCCTCTCCTATAGAGTCCAATGTGAGGCATTTACTTCAAGATTTATGTAAGTTTTAATATATATAGTGTGAGGCGTAAGCCTCATATTAGTGAGGCGAGGTGGACCTCAAGGCGGGCCTCAACCAAGTTGAGGCGTAAGCCTCATAAAAAAAACTCGAGGCATAAGCATCAAGGCGTTTTTTACTGGAATTGAACAAAGGCGAGCCTCATATTGCGCAATTTTAAACCATGTTCATGTGTATACATTTGTGGTGTATGCTACCCTCATGTCGTAGAAGACTGGTGCATTCATTTCAGACTCATTGAATGCATCAATCGTTATGTTCATTGTGCATTGATTTCCTTTATCAATGTATTTTTTGGACGTTGAACTGTTGTTAATTACATTAAGTGCTATTGCATTTCTTCATATTCATCTACCTTGCTATTCTATTGCTTGTGTATGAGTCATGTTGAGCATTACAAATCTTTTAGTCTCCTTGGGAATAGATTGTAGTTTGCATAATGAACTTGCATCGTTTATGTTGATTGCTGATTGAGTTATACTCTTCAACAATTTCCTTGTACATATTAACTTACTAAACTCATGGTACACCTATCTTCAGAATTGTAAGAAACTATAGTCTTTTATTTGCTTGACATTGCATGGTTGTGAGCAATAGAAATGTTGCTGCATGTTAATTGATCTTTTTTTTGTTGTATACAATCGTTCACAAGTGTTGTCACATTCGCTACACATTAATCCTATGTTGTAGAAGACTGGTGTATTTACTTGTATATTGATCATCACCTATCCCCACAAATGAGCCGCTATGTTTTATGAAAATCTTGTATTCATGCTCACAATCATGTATGGCTCGTCGACCTTTTCATGCAATAAGTTTCTTGTTTGCTCATTGACATTTATTTAAAAGTTTAATTTGAAGCTTATGATTTAAGACTTCACATTTCAGCTTTATTGCATAAACATCAATTTTAGGATCCAAAGCCCTGTCATATGAATTAAGTTCAAGTTAAATATGGTTCTTTTCCAATTGTCCACTGCTGTAGTTCACACTATTTCAAAATTTCATGCAAATTCACTTAAGTTTAGTTCATTGTTAACTTAGGTTTTTTTATGGTCCTTTTGAGTTCAAATTTTCTACATTATGTTCAAGTCCACATCTTCTATCGATTGTTTGAATTCAAGTCCCCTGTTGTTTGAATTAAGTTCGAGTTCTTTGCATTCAATTCAATTCAGGTCTCCTGTAGTTCTGTTTAGTTCAAGTTCAATTCATCGTTGCTCATTCAATGTGCAAGTTTAAGGTCTCTATTGTTCAAATCTGATCCTCTGCATTTGCTTGGAATTTCGACAGCCTCCTGGCATCTTTCCCGTTTAGGAAAAACTACAGAAAACTGGGCCGTCCCACCACGATACAAGAGCGTGTATGGTAAGTGTTGGGGGATGCCGATATCGTACATCTTCACTTCCACCACGCTACGAGATCGTGTATGGGGCTGCAAAATACATGTTGGAAGAACGTAGTTGGTTTTCCCCGCCACGCTACAAGAGCGTATACAGGTACTTAGGGGTGTCCCCTCCACGCTACGACAGCATGTACACAGCCTACCCGCTTCACCATATGCGTCGCACCTAGTTTCCTCCTACCGTGCTATGAGAGCGCATTTAGGGGGTTTCTGGTTCGACACAAACGCCAAATGCGGGATTTGGGTTTCAAAAGCTTATACCTGCGAGACGAGGGATTGATGATGGTGATTATGTCGATGGTGGCGATGTACATTCATGTTTTCTTCTTTGAGATGAACCTGAAAAAACCTCATGCTTATGTTCCTTCTTTGTTCATCTCTCTTGTGGTTTGTATGCATGGTTTGATATTTCATCTTGTTTAATTGATTTTTAACTAAGTATTTAATAAGAAAGTTGTGAAAAATAAGATCTTCAGAAATTAGGTAGTTTTGTGACCACAGGTCCATATTGTAGCTTCATTGGCTGAATTGTAAGGCAGCTCGATAGAGCTAAGTTGCTTCATTTACTGATAAGCTATTTGGCACATTTCCATCAATTGCATGGCCTATATTTCATATTCGTTGCTGTTTCTGTTTAGTATGCCACTATTATTTTGATTTTTTTTTCTATTAAATGAGTATATTAGTTAAGTTTCATATTAGGAATTTTCTGTTTTTCTATCTATTAGTTGTTCTCTCTAGTTATATCTCTATTTGCCTATGCAGTTATCTGGGTTTTACTTCTGTACAGATGATTTATGACCGTTTGTAGTACAGACTTTTTCTACCGTTTTTATTGTTGTTTGTATGATTTTTGTTTATTAGCAAAGTGATAGATACATCATACATGTTTCGAACTTATGAAGCAATTCTTGAATCTTATTACTCTGGTATTGCCATGCTAATTTGATGAATACTTTATTTATTGCAGCTGGAAAGGAAAAGCAAATGTTACCATATTTATTATTCTTACAAGGTGGACCAGGCTTTGAGAGTCCTCGTCCTACGGAAGCCAGTGGATGGATAAAGAAAGCATGTGAAGATCATCATGTTGTTTTGCTAGATCAGGTACCGTTCACAGTTCTTGCTTAACTCACAAATTGAATGTTGAATTTGCAGTTTTTCTATTGGAAAGCTTTCATCACTTATTAATCTTTGGTTGCCAGCGTGGGACAGGATTATCTACTCCTTTGACAGTGTCGTCTCTTTCCCAATTTAAATCTTCAACAGACTTAGTTAACTATCTCAAGCATTTTCGGGCAGATAATATAGTCAGAGATGCTGAATTTATTCGTACTCGTCTGGTATCTGATGCTGCTCCTTGGACAATTTTAGGGCAGGTATAAATTTGCTAATAAAATTTTCTTTTGAAGATAATTTGAAAAACAAAATCAGTAGAAACAGAAATCTATTACATGATTAACTGCTTAAAATTTTGGTTCCTAGAAGAAGCTTCTATGAAAAAAATAAAATTATGTTTTGTATGAGAAAAATTTTGCGGGAATGAAATATATATAAGTTGCTAATAAAGAGTTGATACAGTTTATTTGAATTTCGCACAAGAAGAATGGTAGAAAAGGAAACTTACAACAGACCCTAATTATTGGGCTAAGGGTTATTTTTGTTTCGCTATAATTGTTTAAATTTTTTAAGTGTTTGGATTTTAGTTTTGAAAGTGAGTTGCAATGACATTTGTTTATTCTTTAGGAACTTACTTCATGTGAGCTCATTTTCAATGTTTGTTTCAATTGTAACGACTCTCATTGTTTAAGCATCCTCACTAAGGTTGTAAGCTGACAAGTGTGCTCGATGAGTAACTTGATCCTCATTCATATAATGCTGATTATTTATTTGAATTAATATTGTTGGAGACTCAAACTAGGTAATTGGATTCACTTTGATGCCTTTGAGATTTGTTGTTCAAGCTGATTTGAACTCATTTTTTAGTTCTAGTTTTATCCTTAAGATTAGTTATAATGCGCTTAGGCTTGATTGAAGGGCTACCAAATATCTTGAGGCAATATGATAGTGTAGATTCAGAAGGATCATTACGTTGCCCTTCCTCCGCTAATGTAAATTGTATAAGCACGAACCTTGGCGCTTTTGATCATATGGTTGGTAGCTTTAGAGACATTAAGTATGGTCATGAGCACCAAGCTTGCCCTTGAAATTTATCCCAAAGAGGCAAATTATAATATCATAAATCATTGTGGAAGCAATTGTGGGGCATTAACTATGAGGATAATAAAGCAATTAAAATTTCTTTTGTATTTCTATCCAAATCTGTTATGTGTGCTTAATTGTTCATATTTTTGCCTAACTAGCCCTTTATTGTTTATAAAAAACAGGATAATTTTGTTGCATCATTCTTTGTTTAATTATTCTCCTCTCGTTCTTCTTACTTGTGTAGAGTTATGGAGGGTTTTGTGCTGTTACCTATTTGAGTTTTGCTCCAGATGGCCTGAAGTCTGTTTTACTAACTGGAGGTATCCCTCCAATCGGAAATGGTTGCACGGCAGATACAGTATATAGGGCCTGCTTCGAGCAGGTTGTTCATCAGAATGAGAAATATTATAGAAGATTCCCCCAAGATATCCCTGTTGTTTGTGAACTAGTTAACTTTTTAAATGAAGCTGAAGGTGGAGGGGTAAGTTCATAACTTCATCCTGGGCTCTGTTTTTGGGGAAATTATTAGGTGCGGACACCGGACGTAGAGATGCGTCCGGATTACTGGATGCACTGTGTACGCTCTGCTTACACTCTGCGTACGTTCTGCTTACACTCTGCTTATACTCTACGTATTAAGCAGCAAATCCTCATAACTAAATATTTGCTGCTTATTTACTACAAATACGCAGTATATACGCAGAGCTTAAGCATAGGGTACGCAATAATCCGGACGCATCTCTACGTCCGGTGTCCGCACCTAATAATTTCCCCTGTTTTTGACAATGCAAGTGCCTTTGTATCTTTAAGCTATAATTTTCTTGAACAGGTCTCTCTCCCGTCTGGAGGAATTCTGACTCCTAAGGGTCTGCAAATTCTTGGACTTGCAGGTTTAGGATCTGGTGGTGGATTTGAACGTCTGCATTACATGTAAGTTATTTTATCCGTACTTAGAATTTAGTTTAAACAAAGAGATGACTAACATAAACATAATCCTAGGTTTGAAAGGATCTGGGATCCTGTGTTATTTCCCGGAGGAGAGAAGCAAATAAGTTATTACTTCTTGAAGGCTGTAAGCTCTTCTTTTATCTTTTGTCCTTCAAAGCTTAGGGTATGTTTGATTGCTCTCAAGCGGGAGGAAGCGATCCTTCCCACTTCTGAAATTGGGGAGCCGCTTTTGAGAAAATTATTTTGTTGATTGTTGAGTAAGTGAAACTTTCATTACTATTCTTTTAGAAGGATAAGATCTCTTATCCACACAAATTTTATACTATTTATTCACATCTTTGAATGTTGAAATTTAATGTAAATTTGTACTAATTAAACATAACAATGGGAATTGAAAGTAATGTTTGATCTACTTTAAATCTCAACTTTCAAACATATGAATAAATTATATAAGATTTGTTAGGATAAGAGTTCCTATCCTTCAATTTGGCTGGCCACTTTAATTGGACAAAATTAAATATCATTTCAACTTTATTTTTTTTCCACGTGCACTTCATAGAGAAAATTAATTTGACTTAAACATATGTAACTTCACCTCTGAATTATTTTAAAAAAACAATTAAAGTTGACATATGAACTTTCCTGAACAAAATTTGTACCTTAAAAAAATAGGAGAAAAAATAATAATAAGTAAAATTTCAACCAAAAAATCGTAAAATACTTGAATAAAAATACCTGCATAACAACTACGAAGAAATGTGAGAGGGTACAGAGAATATAAATAAATGTACACAAAATGACGAGGTTGTTGAGCATATAGAGACCACATCTACATTTTTATCTTGAACGTGCATTTCTATCTAACTTCCTCTCACCTTCATATGAAGGAACGTATAGAGGAATTTATTTTTATTTTATTTATTTATTTATCCTACAATTATAGTCATTAATTTAATTAAAAAAGGTTTAATTTGAAAATAATAATAATACAAAGTCACAGTCTCTAATAGCTTCCATTGCTAGGTCTCATGTTCTAGATGAGAAAAGTGGAAGGTTGTTTCAGGTGGTTGACAGCTAGCATAAAACTTGTCGAATAATCATGACATGAGTCCTTTAATACATTGTGTAAATGCTAGGGCGTTCCCTGGAAGCGACACGCTGTATGACCTAAATACATCAAGAAGTGTGCAAGAGGCGCTGCATCGACCCCCATGTGCAACGTTAAATAGACAAGGGTTCCCACATTATGGATATATGTGGGCAAAGAAGTTAGTCCATGAAACTAGAATTCGGATAGGATCTTGGAATGTAGTTTCTCTTACAAGTAAATTAATGTAATTAATTTATATTATGATTCATAGGAAGATAAATATTTTATGCATTAAAGAAACTAAATGAGTTGGAGGAAAGAATAAGAAGATTGATAGTTTAAGATTTAAGCTTTGGTATTCTGGTAGAAGTCATATTAGAATAGTGTAGGTATGATTATAGATAAGAGTTTGAAGGATAATATTAAAAAAATATAAAGTTGGAGACAAAATTATAGTTTTGATGATTATTATTGATGCTAAGATTATTAATATTATAAGTGCTTATGCTCCTCAAGTAGGTTTGAATATGTGTTTACAATTAAAATTTTGAAATAACCTAGAAGATTAATTCAAAAGATACCTCTTGAAGAAAAAGTTTTTATTGGAGAAGATTTAAATGGACATATTGGTAAAGATGTAGAGGATTTTAAAAGTATTCATGGTGGCTATGAGTTTGGAGCGACTAATGAAGGTGGTAAGACTATATTAGATCTTTCTCTAGCTTATGATTTTATAATTGCTAATACTTAAGAAAAAAGATGAGCATCTGATTACTTATAAGAATGGTTATAGTAAAACTCAGATTGATTATTTTCTTATAAGAAAAATAGATCATTTAGATCACAAAGATTGTAAAGTTATTCAAAGTGAAAGTTTATGTATCCATCATCGCTTATTAGTTTTGGACTTTAAGATGAAGGGGCATGTTGACCTGCAATTAAAATAAAAAAAAGGTCAGAACTCGCACGTCATAGTCATCCTTCGCACGTCGCAAACACGTCTACGAGGCTCCTCCCACGTCGCACGACTTCGCGTCGTTAAATAGCCAAAGAGAAGAGGCCTTCGGCCTCTCTCTCGTTCTAGCTCGTTCTACTCTCCCATTTTCTCTCTCGCGTGCTTCTTCGTTGCGGTTCGGCTTCGTAGCTTCGCAGGAGGTATAGAGATTGCAAGCATCGCTACTCCGGCTCCTTCCTGGCTGTTCGACTCCACTCCTTTGGCGACGTTCCCTTTGAGCCGAATCGGAAGTTACGACATTCTTATCAGAAGCAACGATTGAAGCTCTGCTTGCTGTGAGATATTTCTCCAATTCCGAGCGCTCCTTCGTGGTCAGTCGACTTTGCTCCCTCGATGGCATCCCTTCCCGAAGGATCAAAAGTTGAAACACCCTGATTGGAAGCAAGGGATCTCGCTAGCCGTAAGGGTAACTTTCTTTCCTCTCGCGTGCTTCTTCGCCCCTTTGCTGTTCAAATTCGCTCACCTCGATGGCTTTCCCTTACTGTCGGTGCGGAAGTTACAACATTTTGATAGGAAGCAAGAATAGGGGATCGTTGCTGTGAAGGTAATTTTCCCCTTTGCATGCTTCTTCGGCCTTCTCCCATAAATCTGCCGAACTGAGGGGTTTTAATTACTGATAATGATAAATATTTATTTATAATTATTTTAATTAATTCTAATTAATTATAATTATTTTTAATTAATTAATTAATTATAATTTACTTATTATTAATTATAATTTATTAAAATTAATTAACATCATTTAGTTATAATTAATTACAACTTATGTTTTTAATTAATTATAATAAACATTAATTAATTATCTTAATTAATTATAATTATTTAATTAAAAATAATTCATTAATTAATTATAATAAATTAATATTAATTATAATTAATTCACATAAAAAAAGAAAGAAGCAATGTGCTCCTCCCTTATCCTCGATCCACGAGCCTCCGCCGTCGGTCCCCTAGGTATAACTTCTAACTTGAAAATCCTGCTCTCAAATCTAGTGACGAGCCGACAAACCCCCTACGTGCTCACGTAGCGTAGTAGGGAGGAAAACTGGCACGGCGCTTGAGACGAGGTCGGTAATCCCTGGACCGCTCATGTAACGTGAGGGGGACAAAACTAAGTACCCATATGTGGGGAAATGATGAAAATGACATAATCAAGAAATTCCCCCACAAATTCCTATACGAGTCTTAGTAAGAGAAAGCCAGATCAAATTATTATGGAATGAGTGAATCTCAGTTCAACCAAGTTTTAAACATTGAGTTAGATTAGATTATTGAGACATTCAAGTTTCTTGATGAACAGTGATCGTGCATCCAACATACTATATATGTACAAATTTTGAAGTACTACAACAAGCGCAAGCTTCTACGACCTGAAGAAGGAGATTCATTAGTGCACTGCAATCCACCTGTAGAAAGCGACAAGTAGTGCACGACAGTCTATCTATACAAAGCAGCGAACAACTCAATTCAAAAGCTGCTACATCACGCCACTGAATCTGCAACATTCATACAAGCGGACATAAGACGTCTACAAATAATCCAAGAATACCCCCGCACATGCACCATAATTTGTATGCACATAGGTACACTTAATGGGTAAATACAATTGTGACCTGCATGGGCCCCTGCGAGCATGTTATTGGTACACACGTAACGTCTAGTATTGCTGCATGGGTCGTCAAATTTAAACCCAATCCTCCTAAGCAAGTAAAAAGGAGTCGATAGAGTTTAATTACAAAATGCCTCCAAACACTCGCATGGGCCTCGGTGAGCGTGTTATTGGTACACACGTGACGTCTAGGGATGCTGTGCGGGTCGATGAGTAAATTCAAGTTCGAACCTGATCATTCTATGCGGATTAATAAGAGTTGACATGGTTCGAACCATCAAATAAATATACGGTTGTGGCGATCGATACATTATTTTAATACATTCATATTAGGTCTTCAAGGCCTATAATCAAAAGAATTCATTAATAAAGGCATAAAGTCCATGAAATCCGATCCTTTGTCGATAACTCGATAGACTCGACAAGTTTTATTTACAAAATGCAAATATTTTCAAATAGAAATGACCCCAAACACTCCGATGATGGCCATGTTGAATGTGAATCTCAACCGGAGGGGTTAATCTCAAATATTTTAAAATGCTCTCAAACTTCAGCTCACATGGAGCTAATGCCTAGTCAAAAATATCACTAGGATTTATTCTCAAACAATCTCTTGCCAATAAGGACATGGTATGTGTCATCTAATCGACGATTTTGCTGCCAAATGGCACTGCAGGATAAACGGTTATGATCCGGGGCCCTCTGAACCGAGTGGTTTTGCTGCCAAATGGCACCACGAAATACTAGTTATGGCCAGAGCCAATATTTTTCTTAATGGCATTAAATCTTTGAGATACAAATCAATAGAATATGATTGATAGGGTATAAAGCCCTCTGTTAGCTAAGGTGTATTCAAATTTGTCCCCTTAGACAAACATTCACTCTAGGTCTACAAGGTTCCCTTGGAAGAAACAACCCATGGCTGCCGATAAGGATCCTTCTGACAGGTTGGGTCGACTACCTCCTCTGACTATGTAGATGAGGGACCACGATGGCCCGGGATGACGGAAGCATGGTTTCTTGATCGAGTCTATCATCCATTCCCCCACCATCCGTTCTAAGTGCAATATGGTGAAATTTTTATTTTAAACATCAAATCTTTCAACCCAAATTTTCAAACATCCAAATTTTCCAACATCCCAAATTTATCCTGCTGCTATACGCCTGATACTATGTATTCACGGATACAACATATCTGATTGACCACTAGCCTTAATCGAAAGTTCTCTCTCGTTATCGGGAGGGGTAATAGCTATAGGGGCTTGCGCCTATAGGAAACCAGAATTCAGATCATAAAGTCCTCACAAAATGTGGGCTGAATCTCTGGGTAGTGTCTTATCTACAAACTCATCTGCCTTCCAAAATTTACCTCAGAACTTAATCTGTTAAAACTCCCTCTCCGAAAAAGAAAAGCAGCAGTCGGGCGGAGCCTGGGGCTGAATTTTCGGAGCCCACAGGGCAAAATATGAAAAATATAGTAAAATGTTATTCTAAGATTAGTGGGGGCTTTTAAAAACACTAACAAAAATATTTTTGAGAGTAAGATTCGAGATCTTAAGATTTTGTGATTGCATGAGGAAACGAATGTTATGTGGGAAAAAATAGATAGTAATATAAAGAATGTTGCAAAGGATGTGCTTTGGAGTTTCAAAAGAAAAATATCATAATAATAAAAACAGTTTGTGGTGGAATCAAAAAGTACAAGAAAAAATAAAAATAAGAAGCTTCATTATAATAATTAGTTTAGATGTAAAAATTCTGAAATTTGAGAAATATATAAAGAGACTCATAAGGTGTTTATGAAAGTAATCTAAGATGCAAATATTTTAGCTTTTAATGATTTATATAATATATTAGATTCTTAAGAGGGCGAAAGATATATGTATATATTAGCCAAACAAAAAGATAGGATTAGTTTGTATTTAGTTCAAGTGAAGTTCATTATTGATGAAGATAAAAAATTTCTTTTTTTAGAAGAAGATATTCAACAAAGGTGGATGAGATATTTTAATAAGCTTTTCAATGAATATTATGATAATATGATTAACTTTAGTGACCTTACCACTCTAAATGAAAATAGAATTTTTTATTTTAATCAGCGTATCAATAAAATTGAAGTTAGAGAGACTTTAAAGAAAATGAAGTGTGGAAAAAGTGTTGGACCTGATGATATTCCAATAGAGGTGTGGAAATGCTTAGGAGATGAAGGAATTTCTTAGCTTACTAAACTTTTTAATATTATTTTGAAGACTAAAAAAATGCCAAAAAGGAATGAGTGTGTTGATTTTTATTTTTAAGAATGAAGGTGATGCACAAGTTTGTGCGAATTATAAAGGAATTAAGTTTGTGTCATACTTTAAAGCTTTGGGAGAGAGTTTTGGAGCATAGGTTATGACGTGATATTAATATTTCTTAAAATCAATTTATATTCATATCGGGTAGGTCTATTATGAAAGCTATTCATTTATTGAGAGGGTTGATGAAGAAGTTTAGAGAGAATAAGGAGAGTCTACATATGATATTTATTGATTTAGAGAAAGCATATGATAAAGTTCCAAGAGAACTACTATGGAGAGTTCTAGAAAAGAAAGTGGTTAATTTTCAAGTCATTAGGGATATGTATTCAAGAGCTGTTACTTGTGTTCAAACAGAAGGTTGTTTGACCAAGTATTTTTCTATTTCAAGCATACGATAAAGTTCCAAGAGAACTACTATGGAGATTTCTAGAAAAGAAAGGGTTAATTTTAGGGGTGTCAATTTCGGGTTACGGGTCGGGTTCGGGTCGAACCCAGAACTGACCCGGGTTCAAATGACTCGACACTAACCCGACCCGGGTAGGTAAACTGGTCGGAAATGCGAACCTGGAACCGACCCAGCAGGTTGCCGAGTTGACCCGACCCGACCCGGGAAGGCTGGCTGCCTGGCACACGGGCACTGTTCGCAGGGCGAGTGCTCGCGCAGTGCTGGCGTTGTGGGGCGGGGCAGGTTCGCGGGCGGGGTCACGAGCAGCAGCGGGCAGCCGTGCGGGTGAGCAGGCAGCCGTGCGGGTGAGCAGGCAGCCGCGCAAGCAGCAGCCGCGCGGGCGCGCAGGCAACAGCGCGAGCGTGTTAGAAGGGGACGGGCAGGTCTACGGGCAACGGGCAGGTCCACGGGCAGGGGTTCAAATGGGTTTTCGGGTTGACCTGACGACGGGACAACCCGTCGGATCAACCCGAACCCGACCCGTTTTAGAAACGGGTCGGGTTTTTGTGTCATGTCAAATATTGACACCCCTACTAAAATTTTCAAGTCATTAGGGATATGTATTCAGGAGCTGTTACTTGTGTTCAAACACAAGGTTGTTTGACCAAGTATTTTTCTATTTCAGTTGAATTACATTAAGGATCGGCCTTAAGCCCTTATCTTTTTTGCTTTAGTCATGGATGTTCTTACTAGACATTTGTGAAGAGGATGTACCCTGGTGTATGCTTTTTACTGATGATATTCTTCTTGTTGATAAGACGAGAGGGAGTTGAAGGTAAAGTCGAATTATGGAGGTCAACCTTAGAGTATAAAGTCTTTCGTTTGAGTAGATCTAAAACCGATTACATGGAGTGTAATTTTAGTAGTAGTAGATCTAGTGGGGATTTTGTGACTTTGAGCGATCAAGTCATTAATAAGCATACTCGTTTTAGATATCTTGGGTCTATTGTTCAGAGTGATGGTGAAATAGATGAGGATATTATTAGTAGAATTCAATTTGGATGGTTGAAGTGGAGGAATGCTTCGGCTTTGTTGTGTGATAGAAAAGTATCGCTCAAACTTAAGGGTAAATGATGGTGAGACCTTTAATCTTTATGTAGCAGAATGTTGGCCATTAAAAGAGAAGCATATTATTAAGTTAAAGTGTTGCTAAGATAAGGATGCTCAGGTGGATGTGTCAATTTATTCTTAGAGACAGGATACGAAATGAGCATATATGTGAAAAGGTCAGAGTAGCTCTAGTGACAGATAAGACTAGAGAGAGTCGTCTTAGATGTTTTGGTCACATAAATTGGTGGCCTTCTGATGACCCGATTAGAAAATTAAAGGTATTAGATTTGACCTATGTTAAGAAAGTTTGAGGTAGACCTAAAACGACTTGGTTAGAAAATATTAGAAATGACTTTTCTTTATTAGATTTAAATGAGAATTTGACTCTTAACATGACACAATGGAGAAAAGGATTCATGTAGCCGACCCCACGTAGTGGGATAAAGGTTTGGTGTTGTTGTTGTAGTTTCTAATAGCTATGTGCTGATTAGAAAAAAATTTTGGGGTAACACCCCTTCACTAACAAACTGGCAATTCACCCTGGGACGGGCTTCTCCTTATCAAATTTTTTGAGGTTTGCAAACCTAGAGTTGAAACTATGATGAGAGGAACTCGTTTTAGAAAATTTGGTCCCATAACAAACTATAATTAAAATCCAATCTCTTATTTTTAATGCATCTAACTTGGGATTATTCAAAAAGAAAATAAAAATAATAGAAAGATTTTTCTGGCTTTTGAAAACTTACGGAATGTTCCTCAGGCTCTTAGAAACTTTTGAAATGTTCTAAAAAACTTCAGAACATAGATAAGTTCTTTCAAAATGAAATAGTCAAACCCCTTAATTGCTTTCATGCTATAAAGGTCCAATCCTAATTACAATTAGCAGTTGGAAAGCCACTTACATCAATAAATTACTAACATATTACTATCTAATATATTATGCAGATATTTACATAATTTAACACATTATAAGTTTTTCATCAAATTTATGTACATAAATTAGTCTATTATAATAAATTATATTATTTGTATTTAATTATCCACTTATGTATGTGAGAGGCCTTATGGTTCGATTTAATCACTTTCTAAGTTACCGAGCATATCATGAAGTTTGATGGTTAAGAATCTTATGTATCACTTACCTGGAAACAAAATTACTTTGCCTGTATGGTTGAAAGGTTAAGTGGAAAGTGATTTTGTTTCCTTGATTTGTTTCACTTCAAAAAATTTCCAGTTATCCTTCCAACAATACAGGCAAAATAATCTCACTTTTTATTTTTCACTTTCCGCTTCTCCTGTGAACCATACGAACATATAAATCCCACTTCACACACATTTGACTTCCTAATACAACCAAGCATCTCCTTAAGTAATTTTTTCTCCACTTGAAAAGCTCATTCATGTGTATCTGTAACCTTGTTAATTTCTTTCTTTTTTTATTAGCCTTCGGCTTTGTTTGGGATGGCTTTCTTATTGTTTCTTAAAGCAACTTTTTAGTATAAAAATTTTAATTTTAGTATAAAAATTTTAATTTTTGTATTAAATTTTTTTTTTAAGAAGCAGTAAGAAAGCCGCCTCAAACGAAGCATTATTTTTTAGATTCTAGTAAAAGATAACTTATTTTCAGCCTATCTTCCATTGCAGTTTGAAAATTGGGTAGAGTTTGATACAAATCCTCTCTATGCTCTTCTGCATGAATCTATATATTGCCAGGTAATCCTTTTACTTGTATACCTGGTCATGTTGATACATGTAAAGAAGGTATAGTAACGTATTGATGCATGTGCCTTTTTTATATCCTGAAGGGTGCTTCATCACAGTGGTCTGCTCATAAATTAAGAGGTGAATATGAAAGCATATTTGACCCCATCAGAGCTGCTATAGAAATTCGCCCTGTATTTTTTACTGGAGAGGTAACGCTAACTTTGATAAAGCAATTTAATAATACTGTTTGATAACGTTCAGATTCCAATTATTGAACCTTTTCGAGATTTAACTTTTCTTTGCAACTTCTAGTCAGTTTGTACATGGCTTGCTTCATGCTTGAATTCAACGGTAAATAATCCTATAGAGAATCTTAAATAATATCATCAAGATTGCAGCCTATGAGAATTTTTTCAACTAATATGCTCTATAAAATGATAGATTGAGAAATGAACGCATTAGAAGATGATAAGAGTGATGTCTAGTGAAGTCGAGGTAGTAAAAAATTGACTAAATGATTTGAATTTGCATGTTGAAGAGTAGAATATTCAATAATAAGATAATTAGAAGATTAATGCAAAATCATTATTAAGGAGTAGTCTGAAGATAATATTGATGAAGTTATGAAAACAAATTGAAAAAAATTATATTGAACACTTTACAGAACACTCATCTATTACAATTAAAGAATGAGGATTCATAAAGACAGCTCTAAAGCTGAGATAAGGCTAATGACAATGTTGATGATTGCAGCTTATGAGATTATTTTATTTTTCGAGGAAAGTATTTCATGCAATGCATTAATATGGTTTACAGATGATATTCCCATGGATGTTCGATGAGTTCCATGCTTTAAAACCATTCAGAGAAGCTGCTCACTTATTAGCTGAAAAAGACGATTGGCCGCCACTTTATGATGTCAAAGTGCTCAACAATAATAAGGTATATCGGTATTTCTTATATCGTAGGTAGGGGTGTAAACGATTCGAGTCGAATCGAGTGGTGGTCTTATCGAGCTCGGCTCGTCAGTCAGAAATTCGACTCATCCAACTATAAACGAGATCGAGCCTGGTGTTTGGGCCGCCTTCCACCAACGAGTAAGCCTCCGCGGTCGTCGTCCTTATCCACGAACGAGTTCACGGTCCTCTGCCATTTGAGTTCCTGAGCTCCCACAGGTAATTTGAGGTGGCTCGCGAGCTCATGAGTCGAGTCTTAACAAGCTCAAACTCGAGCTCGTAACTCGATAAGCTCAGCTCGTGAGCTTATTAAACAGTCGAGCTCGAGCCAGCTCAGCTCACTTACACACCTAATCGTATGTGTCCTACAAGATTCCTTACACAAACTTAGAATTATTCATCCTTAATAGTACCTATGATTTCATTTTGCAATTACTTCAGGTTCCTGTAGCTGCTGCGGTTTACTTTGAAGATATGTATGTAAACTTCCACCTTGCTATGGAAACAGCATCAGAGATATGTGGGATTAGACTGTGGGTAACCAATGAGCACATGCACTCAGGACTTCGAGATAGTGGCTCCCAAGTTTTTGATCAGTTGATGGGAATGTTGCAGGGAAAGAAACCCTGGTTTTAGTAAGAATGGGATGATTTGTACCTGTAGATGTTTATAATGGGATTGCAATTTTATTAATGATATCACATAAAAATTTTCTGAATAATAAAGAAAGGCGTTATTAAACTTGTGCTGTTGCTTTATGCTATATAGTTGGTTTTTGCTACTTGCATGGAAATGGTCTGTAGCTTAAATACTAAGTATAGCATGGGAAACAATATTTTATTTTTCTCCCATATAAGTTTTTATTTTTGCAATTTTTTTTTTAATTTTTACGAAATTTATTTGAGTTGAATGAGGCTAACCTCTAGAAGGTTCTTTGCTCTAAGGATTTTTTTATTGGAAATTGTGTTAAACACAAATTTAATATAAACAGAATTCAATCTCAAGATATTAACAATATCTTTAAAATTATTAATAATTAAAGCTTCGTTTGGGGCATCTTTCTTATTTTATTTTTCTCTTTGCCGCTTTAAAAAAAAAGTTTGAATTAAAATTTACTTTTTTTATAATAATTTTGTGAAGCATGAGGAAATATAAGTTAGCTTTGTTCAAACCTTTTGAAAATGCCAATTAAACGTTATTCCATGATGTTGGGCTAAATTAAAAGTGGATAACATGGGTGCGAGGGCAAACAAGTATGAGCAAACTACTAAATATTAAATATTCCTGAAAAAGGAAGTTCCATACAAGTGATTGACATCGTGTAAAAAAATTTATATTTTTAATTTTGAAATTTATGTTTTATGAATAGTATAAATTTGTTTTCATGAGTTAACCGAGAAGAAAGTGAAGCATATGTACAAATCTCATTAACACGACAAGCGGTTAGAATAACTGCTTTTGAATACTCGCAATGGTTTCTTGAGAGATGTTCAACTCTAATCACCTCATGCAGGTTCCAACCCAGCCCACTTCACGAATTGATGCAACGCTCCTCACGGAACTTGCACAATACAAAGGCAAACAAATCGTTCCCTCGATTCGATTCAAAAGATACAGACGAATCGAAGTCGGAACTCTCTCTCTTTTCTCTCTTCATTCGCATATCCATCTCGACCTTGTCTCGCATGAAGGACCATAGTCTCCAAACTCGGCCACTCGTCGACTCGCCAGCGAGACTCGACCTCCGCACCACCTCCCACACACACGACACTCTCTCTCTCTCTCTCTCTCTCTCTCTCTCTCTCTCTCTCTCTCTCTCTCTCTCTCTCTCACTCACACTCACTGTGCAGACGTACCCCACACCTCTGCATGCAAACCCGCCTATGTTCAACCCAATCAACCCGACCTAGAATCCCGCACGCGATCCCATCCCTCAGCCACTCTCCTTCTGCATGCATGGCTTGATCCTAGCTGCAATTTGCATGACTCATCTCCCTCAATCCTGACATCAGCAGACCTAATTGGCTACCTTGCCTAACCCAATTTCATCCTACAGCCATCTCTTTCGCTCGATTCTCTTTGGCCGAAGTCGATCCACCCAAACAATTTGATCTGATTGAATGTTTATATATATATATATATATATATATATATATATATATATATATATACACCCACAGCCGCCTATATATACACCCAAAACCACCCTTGTTGTCGTTCTGCATGCATAGAGGTATAAATTTCTTCCTTGCTTAAACAACAGGTATCAAAGACATGTGTTGTTGTATCTTAAATCAGGGTAGAAATATCTAACTGGAAGCTCTCGAGCTAGTGCTGCTCATGCTGCCATTGGGCGTAAGTGTTGAAGCTTATGGACAACTGATCAACTCTCTGACTTAAGGACTCATACTAAGAATGTTGGAAAACTAGTGCTGGTGTTAGAGCTAGTGCAGAATCTAGAGTAAGGGGGTGCTGTCAGATGGTCTCCCACTTCTTTCATCAAAATTGGCTCCTCTTCTACTTCATGTCTCCGCTAGTGATGAAAGAGAATGTTGATGGAACTTTCGATGTAGAAAATTGGGAAATGATCGACAATGGTAGGATGGACAAGTTCATACTTTTTATCTAGAACATTGGCAATGACTTGTCCTAAAGTAATATTTTGCTTCCTTTATGTGGAAGGAAGGAGGATGGAGGTGAGATTATGGATATGGTTGATAATCATTTGGGCTTCATTAAACTATGTTCCATGCATGACAAAGTAGGTAACAAAGGATAGGAGTGGGTAATGTTTACTCAATCTCCAGCTTTAAGAATGTTTGATGTTTGCAGAACATAATGGATAATGCAGACATTTTTATTTAAGGAATGGACAAGAGGATGACGTTGGTTTAGGGCAATATTCCTAATTGTTAAATTGACAACACTCCAATCATAGTCGCCCCTAGAATACATTGAATGAGGTTGAGGTCCTTCTGTGGATAGGTGAAGATATTAGGCTAAATCATCTTTGGTAATTTCTATAAGGCGTCTACAAACATAAGAACTCATGATAGGGACATCGACGCTAATCTTAAGATTGGCAAAAAAAATCATAAAAAGCTTAGAATTGAACAGGACGGCTAATGTAAGTAAGAATTGGAGAGTGGTGTATGTGAAGAGGTTCATCACCTCATAATTTAGGGCTTATTGGAATAGCAATCTGGATGGAGTGATGCGGGCTTCCTTATGTCGATAATTGGTTGCTTCATCTTCTACAAATCGGAAGAGGTTGTGACAGGGTGACAAGAGGAAGAACTGTCACCTTGGATCATACTAGTGTGCTTGCTACCTCTGGCCATTTAAACAATTGAAGGTATGAGTCAAGAAGAAAGAAGATATTTAAAGAATTGGATGAGTTTAGCTTTAAAAACCCCTTCAATTTACAGAGTTTTCAACTGATCGTACAGTACGATTTGAGATCATATAATATGTTCAGACAAATTTAAATTGTCTAGATAACTTATTGGAAAAGGTGGCCAAATTATACAATACGATAAGGATCATACTAGATGATATTAAGAAAAAATGTTCATCCTTAGGAGTCGTCTATACGATTCTTGACCAAATTGATCATACAGTACGAACAGGTGTTCGTATATACGATAGGTCAATTAATATCATACCAGTCAATTTGAATTCATCCAATGACTTTTGACACATGTATCATATAATACGAAGATGGGTTCATATAGTTTGATCACCAATAATTGATCAAATCAATGTCATTGATTTCATGGAAGGCAGAGATTTGTGCATGAATGTGTAGATCATACAATATGACGTTAATTATATAGTACGATTTTAACAAATTTTGTTTTTTTTTTTTTTTTTTTTTTTATATTTAATATAAAAGGTGTGTTGAGATCAGGAAACATCTACCAAATGCAAAATAACAAATAAACGAAAAATAAAAACACAAATCAACAAGCAAATAGTCAAAAAATTTTAAAATGTGCCACACATCAGAATGCACATAAAAATGGTTGATTTCAAATGATAGTAATTCAGATTTATCCTGAATCAATCATGAATGTCTTTAAAACCTAATATAGTCCTCAAGGTACTAAAGGTATCATAGGTAAAAGGTTTGGTAAAAATGCCTGCCAATTGATTTTCACTAGCTATATGAGGTGATGGCTACATGATCTCTAATGAAATGATATCTAATGTTTATATGCTTAGTGTGGGAGTGTTGGATTAGATTTTTAGAAATACATATGACACTAGTATTGTCACACATAATAGGAATGATGCCTATATGTAGTCGAAAATCTAAGAGTTGTTGCTTCAGCCATAAGACTTGAGAAATATAATTTTTATAGTGATATATTCCACCTCGGTAGTGAATAGGGCTACTGAATTATACTTTCTACTTGACTATGAAACTAATGATTGACCTATGAATTAAAAAGTTTTTTAGGTGTTTTTTTACCTAACCTACATCTTGTAAACTCTGAGTTTGAATATCCTA
This sequence comes from Dendrobium officinale, assembly GCA_019514585.1. NCBI lineage: Eukaryota > Viridiplantae > Streptophyta > Magnoliopsida > Asparagales > Orchidaceae > Dendrobium > Dendrobium officinale. The sequence continues at coordinate 9,551,843 of CM033688.1, read as the reverse complement.
TGATTTTAAAGGATGAGCTATGTCTACGATACCACATACCTAAGTTTTAAGTGCCTAATATGTATCTAAGTATTCTCTTAATAGCAATCATATGGGATTCTTTAGGATCAGCCTGAAATCTAACACAAAGATATACACCAAACATGATATCAAGTTTATTGGTAGTCAAATAAAGAAGTGATCCAATTATCCCTCTATATTTCTTCTGATCAACTAATTTTTCATTGGGATCCTTGTCTAATTGAATGGTAGAGCTTATAAGAGTATTAATTGCCTTAACATTATTCATCTCATATTTTTAATGATATATTTGATATATTTTGATTAGTTAAGAAATGTTCCATCTTCCATTTGTTTAACATTAAATCCAAGAAAATATATAAGCTCTCCCATTCATTATTTTTGAAAATTCATCACAAATACTTTTATTTGTAGATCCAAAAAGTATATCATCAATATAAATTTGAATAATGAGTAGATATTCTCCTACTTTCTCAAAGAATAGGGTAGTGTCTACACTAACCTTAACAAAGGTTCTATCTAGGAGGAATGTACTAAGTCTCTCATACCAAGTTCTATCTACTTACTTCAATCCATATAATGCCTTATTTAATTTGAATAAATGATTGGGAAATTATAAATTCTAAAAACCTGAGGGTTGCTCAACATCAACATCTTCCTTAATCATCCCATTTAGAAAGGCACGAGTTAAATCATACAGTATGATTAAGTTTGTTCTATAAAACCCTTATCTCCAGTGTTAAGGAAGATTCTATTTTTATACTAATTGTGTGGTATGAATACAATTGTACTGTTTTACCGTATTAATATCTTGCTTTATTTGACCCTGAAAATCAAACAATTAAATCATGGGCAATTATGATCAACCAATCTTTTTGTATGATATTGTTAATACAATATAATCGAAAGAGTATAAAATTGTTCATATTAAAGATTGTATCAAACGAAAGCCATGATTTTTATACTGATCATAATGTACGATGTTCACAGTGTTGGATGATCGATAGTGTATGAAATTAACCATCCCAGAAGTCATCCCAAATGAACAGAAGGAATTTTTATAGTTCATACTAAATAATCTTATGATTGTACAATATGAAGTGTTATGAGGTCTGAATAGTTTGTCTGAATGATTGTTCATATGATTCTATATGAGTTTGGTTTTGTAATGATTGTACTGTACGATATTTGTATCGTACAGTATCAAGCAGAAGATGTATCTCTTAAAAATTAGGATTTTTGGAGCCCTCTATTTAAGCCTCGCATATTTTCTTGTATGAGAGATCTTTTATTGCTGACTTATTTTAAGAGAGAGCTCAGAGGAAGAAGAGGAGAGCTTTGGGTGAAAAGAAAGGCAGAGATTATTATGAGGGTGAGTTGTGAGGGATTCACAAAGGTTACTTCAAGCAAGGTTTTCATTGTCTTCTTCAAGCTGCCTTCTTGATTCCTCGGTAGCTCTAGGGAGACATTCTTCAGCATCATATTCAGGTTCTCTACCTACTCCAGGAGGGAGTAAAATGATTCAAGTTCTCTGTATACTTCAGGAGAGAGTAAAAGGATCCAGGTTCTCTACCTTCACTAGGATGGTGAAAAAGTTTAAGGTACTCTGCCTCACCAAGTCGGTGGAAGAGATTTTTGTAAGGGCTTTTCAGTCTAGTTGTGGGGGCTAAAGGAGAGGCACTAAAACGTTTAGTGCAATACTCAAGGAAGAATCCGGGAAGTGGATGTAGGTCAGATTTGATCAAACCACTATAAAATATAGTGTGTTTGTTCTTTTACTTTTTGTATTTTAATTTATGCACTCCTTTATGATTTTAGTGTGGTTGAAATTTATGATTATTGTGAACTCAATCTACTTTTGCATTGTGGGATTATCTTGTTTGTTTTAAAATATTTAAAAAGATAAAAATACTTTTCTTTTCTTATTTAAGTAAATTTTTAAAAGAATAAATTCACTCCACTTCTTATTCTTAAAGGCATGAACTTTAACTTAGGTTTACTAACTAATTCTCATACATCATTCCAAAAAAAAAAAAAAATGATTCAATTATTCTTGCATAGCTAGGATCCATAATTCATTAGATATGGCTTGATCTATGTTGATGGGTTATATCATAGAGATGAATGCAGAATGACTAACCTCTATTTTAAGTTTATGCCTAGTTCTAACACCTATAGATGAATATCTTAGGATGAGTTCTCTAGGGTGACTAGATGAGTATCTCTAATCTTTAGGCAATAGCTCCTAAGGTTCTACTCAATCTCCTTGGTCAAAGGATTTTACCCCTAGGGTGACCTCTACTTCTTCCTCTTCTTCTAACCTAGGCTCAAAAGATTTATTTGATTCATCAAATATAATATGGATAGATTCTTCTACTACTAAGGTCCTCTTATTGAAGATCATATAGGATTTCCCTATATATGAATATCCTAAGAAGACTCCTTTATCATATTTGTGATCAAACTTTCCTAGAGATGATTTTCCATTAATTAGGACAGAGCATCTAAACTAAAGATATGAATATGAGAAATGTTGAGATAGTTGCTTCTTAGTTTTGCATGTTTGATTTTCTTGCAACTTGTATGTTTTTTATGATTCCAAATATTATTTTTTTATTATTATTTCTCCTAACATATTTTGGAAGAATTATTTTACTCTTATGTGTACTAACATTTCAAAGAAATCATACTCCGGATTGTTGAAGACTTCAAATCAAGATCAGTTTAAAATTTATTATAATTGAAGTATGTATTTTCCATTTTATTGAGTCTGAGAGAGTGTAATTGTAATTGAATAACTGAGCACACACATACTGGGGGAGAGTTTAAAATTTATATTTTTTAAACCGATCGTACTGTACGATATCACTTCATACGGGATGATCTGGTCAATTATTTTTCCTGACGAGCAGTTGAACAAACAGTAATAAAAATATTTTTTTCTAAGTATGGATCATACGGGATGATCCTAGCTTCGTACAAGGACGAACATCTTGGGTCTATTCTCGCATGAAGATTGTACGGGATGATCCTAGCTTTATACAAGGATATACGTCTCGGGTCTGTTGTCGCGCGAAGATCGTACGGGATGATTCCAGCTTTGTATAAGGACAAACGTCTTGGGTTCATTCTTGCACAATTTTTTTTTTAAGTATTGATCGTACGAGACAATTCCAGTTTCGCACAGGACAATGATCGGGTATGAAATGATCGTACCGATTCACAACATGTTCGTACGCAACAGTATTTGAACTATTCATACGTACAAACATACGATCGTATTATACGATCGTGTATGCTCAAAATTGAAAAATTCAGTTTTCTGGATGATTTTTCATGTCTTTTGTATAAAAGGTCCATTAAAACTAATATTAATATCTTCTTCTTAATCTTTTCTTTGTGTTTTTTCAAGGGCAATTGAAGGACAAAGTGTTTGAGAGAGATTTCTTGCTAGTAGAGTGTGAAGGGTTCACAAGATTACTCAAAGGTAAGGATCTCTATATGATTTGTGTTTTTCACTCTTCTTATTTTTCTAGATTGCTCGTGAGAAGATCTTTGAAGAAGTTACGGTTCTCTGCCAACACTTGGAGAGTGTAAATAGCCGTAGGTACTCTACCTACACTTGGAGGGCATGAAAGGATGAAGGTACTCTGTCTACACTTGAAGGGTGTGAAATGATGAAGGTACTTTGCCTACACTTGGAGGGTGTGAGAGGACGAAGGTTCTCTGCCTACACTTAGAGGGTGTGAAAGGATGACGGTTATCTGCCGCACTGGAGAATGGTGGAAGAGTTTTTGTAAAGGCTTCTCCGCCTTATTATGGGGGAAAAATGAGAGTCACTTTTGGTAATAGTGTAATACATGAAGAGGGAGTCTTCAGGGAGTGGATGTAGGTCGTGTTTGACCGAACCACTATAAATCTTTATGTCGTTTAAATTTCCACTGCATACTTACTGCAATTTTAATTTTGTGGTTGAAAATTTTTCTTTCAAATAACTTCAATTAACTTGCTATGAATTGTTAACTGGTTTCAAATTTTAAAATCCAATATAATTTTTAAAATTACTAATACACCCCCCCCCCCCCCCCCCCCCCTCTTGGTTAGCCTTGAGACATAAGTTTAGGTTTAAGAATATATTCAAGATTCAACAAGAAAGGTTGGTTGTCCTACCCCTTAGAAACTCACAAGGTGTCTTATTTAACTCGAATCTAACATTGATCCTATTTAACACATATTTAGTATTTACAGCTTCTACCCAAAAGTATCTCAAAGAGAGAATCTTCAACTAACATGGCCCTAGTAGCTTTTATTAAAGTCCTATTCTTCTTTTCAACTATTCCATTCAACTGAGTGGTTTTAGGGGCATAAAAGTTATGCTCTATCCCTACCTCATGACAAAAATATTCAAACTTATCATTTTTAAAACTCTCCAATATAATCATTATGAATAGTTGAGATCTCGCATCCTAATTTTCTTTGTATCCAAGTGGAAAAAGTTCTAAATTTCTCAAATAATTATTTTTTTCCTAGGAATCTAACCTAGGTGAATCTAGAATAATTATCAACAACTACAAATCCATATGACTTTTCTCCTATGTTGGCTGTATTAATTGGTTCAAACTGGTCATTATGAAGAATTTCTAGTGTCCAGAGGTGATGATGTCCTTAATTGGATGAAAAGAAGACTTAATTTGTTTTTCTAGTTCGCAGACATCACACATGTGGTCCTTAGTGAAATCTAACATTGGTATGCCTCTGACTAAGTATTTTGGATAATTTTTATAAGGATCTTCATGCTTGCATGACATATTCTCCTATGACATATCCATGATTCATCAAGAGTGATTTTTAAATACAAAGAATTTGAGTATTCAATGCATTTCAAATCAATAATATAAATATATTAAATTATAAGAAAAAAATCAATCATATAAATATTATTAACTCTTTTACATTCTAAAACAAATTTGTCGTTCAAATTGATCATGCACTTTGTGAAAAAAAAAATTTTGATGTCAAATTCTTTGTCACACAATTGACTAATGCTAAGCATATTATGCTTTAAACCATCCACAAGTAAGTTATTCTCAATAATAAAATTCTTTGAGTTTCCAATTATACCTGAGCTGACCACTTTTTTGATGGTGTTATGTCCCAGTATAACCTTGCTTCCTGACCTAGCCTCCAACATAATAAATTACTTTATATCTCTAATCATATGCCTTGAGCATCTACTATTCAGGTACCACATGCTCTCACTAAGACTTTTGTGAGAACACTCCTACAAATTCAATCAATGGTTAGATTTGGGAGCACAAGCGAGTTTGAGTTCCACCTTATGCTTTGTTGAATAACTTGCATGTATGTTATGCTATGGTGCAAGTGATTTAGGCCTCCACACTAAATGTGTCATATGGTGTATTGTGCAAGTGCAGGCTATGTGACATAACATGCCACAATAATGACATATAACCCTGGGGAACATATTTACTGGTCTATATTAGAGGTTATGTCTCTTCCTAGGGATATAAAATACATGGTATGCCCCAGGTTGTGGTTGTATATGTATAAGCCTATGAGTGTCCTATTGTAGTCTTTTTTACCTTATCTCTAGAGAATTAGTTATTCTTTTCTCAGATGTCGTTTCTAATAAAATGACATGGCTATTGGTTTCTAAATCACCTATAACTATATTTAATCTATCAAATGCTTTGTTTAACTCAATATAATCAAACTTCAAGGATTCATATGCATTAGTTAAGTCAACATGCTTCTTATTTAATGCATCAAACTTATCGAGTAAAGAGATGTGCTCTTTATCTTATACATAATGTTATATCTTATGATTATCATGCTCCTTTTGTAAAGTAAAAAATCATAGCTCAAAGTAGTATACATTTTCTTTAACTTCCAATATACATCATGATTTTTTAAAAAAATCACCATAGGATAACTTACATACCTCATCTTAATTAAACTGATCAATACTATCATTATCCATTATACACAAATTAGTTTTCTCCTATGTTTCATGTTTCAGTTATTATGAGGCAAAGTTAGCCCAAAAAGTCTTCTATGCATTTTCTTTTTTTTTTTTTCCTGAAGTTTACCTTTTTAAAATCGTTCTTCTTGCTTGGATGAGCTTTTAGGTTGGGGCAATAAGATCTAAGATGCACTGACTTCTTGTATTCACAACAGATTATGTCATATGAAGCTTTAAAATTTCTACTTCTTTTACCTTTGCTTCATTGCTGATAACGCTTTTACCTTTTTTTTAGAAAGCTTTTGAATTGTTAAGTCATCAGTTCAATGTCGCCGTCCTTCTCAACTATAAAGCTATCATTGTCTGAGTCATTGGCTTTCAAAGCCACATCTTTCTCCTTTTTTCTATAACCTCCGTCAAGTAATTTTTGACTCACGCCATGCTCGTAAGCAATGAGTGAGTCAAGTTATCAATAGAATACATATTCAGATATTTAGATTTGGATATTATAATAAATTTTGCATAATAAGCACTAGGTAGACAACATAGGATTTTGTTAACCTTTTTAGAATTGGATAGTTCTTTACCAAGAGCCTGTAGGGATTTCACTATCTAAGTGAATCTAGCATATATTTTAGAAATTATCTCATTAGATTTCATGTGAAATTGTTTGTAGTTATGCAATAAAATATTTAACCTAGATTGTTTGACTTCACTAGTATCCTCATATGTGATGTTTAGTTTATCCCATATCTCCTTCCCAGTTGTACATGTGGAGACTCTCATGTAATCTTCATATTTCAATGCACAGAAAAAATAATTCAAGCACTTTGCTAATTGAGCAGGATCTCTATCCTCATTATTCCATTCATTGAATGGGTTTTTATACCTTAATTCCATTAACTAAATGAAAAGGTAAAGAATAACTATCTTGAATTAAGTAACACATGCAATAATCAATAGATTGTAAAAATGTTGACATGTGTATTTTCCAAAAAATCAAATGGGATGTTTGTTTTATTGAAAAATATATACTTTTGAAAAATATTAAATTTCTTTGGGAAAGTTAAATTTCTTGAATTTTAGTTTTGAAATCGAACAAGTTATTGTAAATAGTATATCACCTCGGGAGGCGAATATACCATTCAGTAATTAGTTCAAATTTCAAAACTTTAAATTTTATCCTGATTATTGTAAGCAAACTCAAGAGTGACAACATATAATCTCGAAAGATCAAAATGTTGTTCAATCAATTATTTGAATATAATAATTCAGATAAGAGATCATTAATTTCATAATCAAAATCACAATAGTAATTGATATATCTCCCCGAGAAAATAAGTTATCAATCACTATTGATCATTTGAAAATGGAGATAACGATCGTTGAATTTTGAATTTTCCCAAAAATAATTAATTAAAGTTTTGAAAATTTTGATTTTGAAAATCTGGCTGGGTTTCTAAATCTCTTATGAGCGTAAACCCTTGTAATTAATTACATTGTATGAAACCAAAGTTTTTCTATGAAAACTCTCGATTAAAATAGCGGTATGAATTTTATTTAAGATTTCAAGGATTGATGTCAAAGGAGATAAGGGTTGGAAATTTCAAATGGGATTGGGTCGAAGTTGAGCACTTATTTCTGGAGTCATAGGAAGAAGTGGAGGTGTTTTCATATTCTGAATTACTTCAGAAACACCTCTGTCTATCCTAAGTGTTGGGCTTGAATTTGAATTGAAAGAGATTTAAGTTAAATAACCAATTTTATTAGAAAGTTGGGATTTAATTCCAGGAGGTTGAAGGATTATAGCCTAAGCTTGCCTCATAACCTAAGTCTAAAGTGGGCTCTAAAAAATTAAGAACCAACCTAGCTAATGCAATATAAATCTGAACTTACCTCGGCCTGGATTGGGGAGCCAGCTAAATCACCTATGTGCTTTAAAATCATAAGTCTGATCTTTTAATATTGAGTGGTAGGGACGTTGTTTAAAAAGGTTTAAAGGAATGGGGTCAACATCTAGAGCAGATCCTTAATTGATCCCTTAACTTATGTCAGGTATTTGATGTCTAAATAAATACAATTAAGATTTAGACTCTATTTAATTTGTTACTAATGCAATGCATGCTAGTTGACTCGATTAAATGCTTAAATCAAATATGAAGCAGTTTTAAAAAGGCTTAAAAATAGGTTTTATCCTAAAGATGCACAGATTCCCCTTGGACAGATCTGCACCCTCATAGACCAGGTGATGTGCCAGAACCCACAGGCGGGGAGGCGCCTAACAAGTGGAAAGAAAAATACAACGAATATGCATGTGAACTCTCGGTGATCCCGAGCTTACTTCTTAAATTCATTAAACTTACAATGTTGACTTAAAAATTTTTATTTAATTTAAGTAGACAAATTTTAACAAATCCTTAAGAGCCTACAAACAGATTCCAGGCTAAATCAAATACGACATGCAAGAGGCGCCAAAAAACTACTAAAGGAAGGCAATCATAATCTCAATCAATAGCAAATAATCAACATTAATAAATAAATCAATTAAAGTTTAATGTCCATAGGAAAGTGCCTTTTAATATTATAAACCAGGGTCTGTAGAAAAGTAAAGTGGCCGGGCACCACTGACAACAATCCGAATTCTACTCCTAAGACTCAAGTGACTTTGAGAATGGGTCTTCTAGCTATCCACTTCTTCATCCTTCTGCAACTCCTTGGATCGTCGGGTCCGGATATCCAAATGAAAAGAAATTCCCCATTGGATGGGGTGTTATCTTTCATCTTTGGATATTTTTAAAATCATCCAAATTTGGAGCTCCAAATAGAGAGGGACTCTTCCCTAACGGATGTCCCTTCCTCTTTGAATTCTAAATTGGATGTTTTGACATCCCATTCTCAAGTCACTTAAATATTTACAACCATGATATAATCAAATTACATCTGAAAAATAAAATTCTAGACTTGATCCTACATGGTTATCCTAATAATCAGCAGTTATAATCAATCTCAAGTAGTTAATATTTGAAATTTAAAATGCTCAATCGCTCACAACAATGAGTGCAGAAAAGTAAGTAAACAAACACATCAATTCTAAACTAGCAAACAACATGCAGTAAAAACTATGAAAAATACGGCACACAACTGCAGAAAAGTAAATACTGGCCTATCCTAAAACTAGAGTTGGTTGTCCTAGCAAACCTTCTAAAGTGTGTGTAAAAGACTGTGTAGTTTGGATATGTCCTATATAGGATATTTGATTGAAGTTGCTGAAGGTTTAATTAGTTGGAAGGCTTAAGGGAAGAATTTAAGTTTGAGTTTAAGTGTTAATGACGTAAAATTGATTTTAAAATATGTTTTTTTAAAGGCTTATAGGCTACCACCTATGTTGTACACCGAGGCCATGAAGTTTATTTCACCTTCCTTGGGGCTAATTTAATAGCCTCGTAGGCTTGGGTTACCTAGTGGTACGCGGTATAATTAAGTGATTTAAGTTGAATAAGATTTAAAAGTAAATGAATTTTAATTAAGATTGATTGATTACTGGTTATAGGGTTGACTAAATATTTCTGGAGTTTTAGAATGATTTTTTAGTTTTAAGAATTTTCTGGATTATTTTAATTAATCATTTAATTGAGGGTTAAAAATTGACTTTTTAATTAAGGTTAAATTCTAGAAAGTTAATATTTTATTAAAATATTATACCTTAAGATGAGTTTTTAAATACTAAGTTTGCTGGATTTGGATATTTCTAAATTTAATTATGTTGGATTGAAGTTTTAACTTGATTTTGACTTAAGTTTGACCAATTTGTTGACTTCTTCAAATTTAAATAATTTCTAAAAAATTTATCATTTTTAATAAATATTAGATTTTATTACGAGTTGAATGCCTTTGAGTTTGTTCAATTTTGATTTTTCTAGAATTAGTTATAATTTTTCAAAGTTGATGCGCTTATTGAATTTTTAAAATAGTTTAATTAAATGGTTTTTTATGATTTTGCTCCAAATAAACTCCAAACTCTTTGAAATCAACTCCAAAGGTCAGGAATAGCCTAAGGAGAGATTCCTAAGTGTTTGAGAATTTTTTGAAATTTTTAATTATTTTTAATTAATTAAATGAATTAAATATTCAATTTCACTTAAAATTAAATTAAGCTCAGATTTTCTGTCAAATTAAATTGGTTTTAATTTTTATTTATTAAGAATTGAATTTTGGTCAGTTAGAGGTATTTTTTTATTTTTTAGATTTAAATTTGATTTATTATAATTTTAAGAATTTTGAATGATTAATTAATGGTTTGAACTTAATTAGGTTAATTAAAGGACTTAATGAATTCTAAAACCAGTGAAAAATTTTCTTAAGGCTGGAAATGTCTCTAAGTTCAAGTGTTCAAAGTTTTGAGTCAAAAGAATGTGAATCCTAATTTCTAGAATTAATCTATATTTTCTAGACAAATGTCCTTAATTATTATCCTTAATGACACTAAGTTGAAGGTTTGCAATCAAGGTCATTCTAACCCTTGAACTCAACATATACATGAACATGCACAAACACAATCAACTCCTAAATCTAGGAGAGCCTTAAACTATACGTTGTGAGCACCCTAAACATGCAAAGCAAATTAAAGCTTAATTAATTGAAGTATTAATCAATGAATAATTAGCAAAGTAATTACTCATTGAATAATCAACGCTCCCTATAAATTCTATTCAATCATGCTTAATCCATGTTTAAAGTTTCAAGGGATCTCTCAAATTTTAAAGATTTAAATGTATATAACTTTAAAATAATTATATTTATATATATAAAGATATAGACTTTAAAATAAAAATAATTAAAAATATCATTAAAATAATTTTTAAGGATTTGAGAAATCCACTAAATTCTTAAATTATTTAAAAATAAAATTTTAATTTTAAAATACTTATCATAATATTTAATTAAATATTAATTAAATATTAAAGATATTCAAATAACTTAAATTAATCAAAATAAAATAAATTTTAAATTTTAAAAATAGTTTTAAATTAAAATTCTAAATTTTCTAAAAAATTTATATTATATATATATATTGAATCAATTTGAATTTAATTTAAATTCTTAACGTTTAAGGTTAATTCAATTGTTTAAATTAATTTGAAATTAATTAATACTTAAAATAAATCTTAAATTCAATTAAGTTAAATTTCAAAATTTTCTAAAATCCTAAATTATTTAAAATATATTTTTTAAAATTTCAAATCTATTTGAATTTAATATTAATTAAATATTACGTAATATTTAAACACTTAATTAAATAGAAATAATGATTTGAAATATGCCTTAAATTGACTGAATTTAAAATTAAATATTTTAAAACAATTTTTAATTATTTAACATATTTTTTTAATATGTAAAATTTTTAAAATTAGAAAAATATTTAACTTAATATTTAAGTAAATAGTAATTAAAAATTTAAAATTAATAAAATAATTTTAAGTTTAAATTAGAGGATTTAAATTTCTGGATATTTTAATATAAAAAAATAATTTTTCTGATTGTTAGTTAATTTTAATTTAATTTTTAATTTTTTGTTAATTAAATCGTTAAAAAATAATATAAATTAAATATAGGTTCTAGCGGTGGCTGCTGGCTTTGCCACGTGATAGAAAACGAATGGATCGCACAGACGGTGGCGGTCAGCTGACGCGGCTCACTTAACTAGCGAGGAAATGCACCGAGCTATTGGATCTAACACGGTTTGATCTAACGGTTAAGATCAAACCACATGACCGTTCTTAATCCAACAAAATCGAACAGTTGAGCACGATCCCGCGGTTTGTAATGGACGACTCAGATCGCACTGAATGGAGAGTTGTCCGCGGGACCAACCGTGCAGTCGAATTGAACTGCGGAGAGGCTTAATCTGAATCGTTGTTCATGCGATCAACGATCCAGAAAATGTGCAGTTCATGAACATTGCGAACCGAGACCCTAACTAAAGAAATGGCTCGTTTAGGCAATCTAATTAACAAAATTTAATGAAATTTTAAACCTAGATTGACTAAGGTAACAAAAATCATGGGGAGTTTTTATTTTTGCTTAAGATTAGCTTTACCAAAAGCTAATTTGAACTAAGTGTATCTACCTAGGGTTTAATATTTTTACCTTCATAATGGACGGTATTACCCGTTTATATGCATGTTACATTTGTAGACTGTCCACACTCCATTTTGTAGAAGAAACCTTGATCTAAAAAGCCCCCCATCGCACGCTAAAGGCCTTGGACAGAAAATGGCTTAAGCTCGCCGGAATCTGGCCGCCGACGAGCTTTAACTGGTCGGGTTAAGTTTGAAACGTGTAGAGGGATGTTTTGAGAGCTCAAACGAACTCTCGGTTGATTTGGAGGAGGATTGAGAGGTGAGAGAACATTGGGATTCGAATCATCATTCTTTGGTCATTTTCCCCCTATTCAAAATACCTTGGCTATAGGGGATGGTTCTGATCGACTTGGAGGCCTCCTTGATGCATGCCATCTGTCTCTAGGGCAGTTAGAAGCAGGGAATCAAGAAGGACAAAGTACACCTAGGTGGAAAGGTGAAATTGTCCTTTGAGCACATGGATTTGATTAAGAGATTAAATCAAGGATTAAGGAAGCTTTTAGAAGCCTCTACAGTCTGTTCAAATGGTTGGATGGGCCTAGGCTTGGCTGGATGGGTTGGATTAAAGATTTTGACCAATCTTAAGCTTATAAAAGTATTTGTTGACTATATTGACTAGTCAACCAGCAAGGGGCTGTAGAGGTGGTAGCTAGAATGGCTTAAGGATCTTGTTGTAATGCTTTGGAGTGAAAGCCAAGTTGTTAGGTTGGGACTTGAATCAAAACATGAGTCTATAGGTAGTTTGACCAAGTCTTGTGGAATTGATTTGGTTAAACCAACTACGATTTAACCCAAGATAAATTTAGAGATATTTGAATCATCCTCCAAATGAGATGAAGGGTTTTAAGGTTTACTTCGATTGGATTTAAGGGATTGATCCAAGCTAACTTGAGTCGACTAGGCTTGGGTCTAGTTGATCAAGTTAACTAATGGTTGGGTCAAAGGTCCAATCGGAGGCAAATAGCCAAGTGAAGTGATCACAATAGTTTGAAGGAGTTTTGAATTAATTTGAGGCTTGATTCAAAGTGAAAAACTTAAGGGTTTAAAATGGTCAACCAGGTTGACCTAAGGTCAGGGTTTGAGCTTGACGAGTTTGAAATGATATTTTAAGTCTGTGGGAGTTGGTCCCAAGGTCTGGAAAGATCAAATTGATCAAAATGCCTATTTTGACCCTAAAGGGCTTATTTGGTCAACCTAAGTTGACTTGGTCAAATAGGTTGACCCAAGGTCTAGGTTTGGATCTAACAGGTTTGGTTTGATATTTAAAAATTATTGGAAGTGGTTCCAAGCAATTTGGAGGTCATTTGGTTTGAAATTTATGTTTTAACCCATAAGGGGTATTTTGGTCAAAAGGGTCAAACTAGTCAACTACGCTTGACCAGGGTTAGGGCTTGAGTCCATTGCACTTGTAGTGATGATTAGGATGCGTTGGAGGAGGTTTCAAGATTTGATTGGAGAAGGACAAGTTGAAGTTTGGAGAAAACTTCAAAATTGCCCTTAAGGGGCATTTTGACCCCTGGTCAACTAGGGGTCAAAGTTGGTCCAAAAATATGTAGTTTAATATTCAATAGGTCAGGATTAAGTGTTTGGAAGTGATTGGAGGTTTTTTAGAAAGCTCCAAGGTCAAAATCCACTAGGTGGCAAGTCTAGTGGCATAGGCTGTAAATATTTGAAGGTTTTACAGCCTTTGAATTTTAATTCAATTTCTAGGATTAGAGACCTCAGAATATGCTCAAATTTGGAGGGTTGCATATAGAGACATGTCCTATCAGTATGCAACTGACATACTCTAAATCAAAGGTCATTTGACTGGGTTTTGATGTGTTTAAAAATTCACTAAAAAAGGCTTTCATGACTTAGTCTTTTACCCATGAATTTTGGTCTGGATTTTGATTGAGGCTTGAATATAATTAAGGTATCGATTGGCTAAAGGTCAAGATTGATTTGAAGTCTGGATTAGTCCTAGAATCTAAAGAAATTCTAGGGTCTAGAATCTAGAAGAGTCATAGGTTCTAGATAGATCCTAAGGTCTAAAACCTAGAAGGATTCTAAGGTCTAAGGAAAATCCTAGGATCTAGGGTGTAGTAGAATTCTAGGGTCTAGAGTAGATCCTAAGGTCTAGAATCTAGAAAGATCTTAGGACCTAGAATAGATCCTAAGGTGTAGATTCTAGAAAAATCATAGGGTTTAGATAGATCCTAAGGTCTAGATCTAGGAGAATCCTAGAGTTTAGATTATTCTGGGAGAATCCTAGGGTCTAGAATAGATCCTAGGTTATGGAGTCTAGGAAGATCCTAGAGTTTAGATTGGTTTGGAGGCCAAACTATCTAGGGTCAAGATTAATCTGGAGTCTGGGTAGGTCCCTAGTGACCTCATACAAAAATGAGGTCAACAATGTTATCAAACAAAGGTGGATGGGTTATAGAATAACCCTCCATAGTATTATTTCCAAAAAGTGCCATGGATTAGTTTTCTCAAGGTTTTATAAAATGCTACTTGTGATTCCTGCTCTGATACCAATTAAAAGTATATGAGAGGTTATAAGACATCGTCAAACAATCCCTAGGTGCACCAAGAGTGGCGGTGAGAGTGAATTGGTTATTTTAAAATCTTCCCTTTAGAAAATCCTTTTCTTTTAGATTTAATCAATACCACAGTTTATAAAAATTCAAACAAAATCATAATATGCAAGTGGAAGCAAATACAAAAATCTTATTTTTCTTTTTCTAACACGAATTAGATCTAAGCAAGCAAAATTTATAATTCAACCAAAAATTGCAATAAAATAAAAAATGTGTTAAAAAGAAAAATGAGAAAAATAAAAGAGAAGAAAAAAATCAAAAAGAACATACTAGAATTTTAAAGTGGTTTGATCAACCTTGACCTATGTCCACTCCCTTGAGTCCTCCTCGTCGGGTATTGCATTAGAACTATAGTGACTCTTCTTTAGTCCCCACAGCAAGGAAGAGAAGCCCTTACAAATCACTTCCACCAAAGAAGGTGCAACAGAGAACCGAAAACTATGTCACCTGCCTGATGATAGCAGTGAACCTCGGAGCATTTACCACTCTACTATGATGAAAGCATACCTTTGAAATCTTCCTCACCCTCCTGGTGATGGCAGAGAGCCTTCCATCTTTTTTTCACCATTTTGGTGAAGGTAGAGAACCCACGACCCTTGACCTTGAACCTTTTCTCCCAAGAACAACTCCAAGAGCTCACCAAGGCTATTGGAGAAAATAATGTGCAAGCTTGCATGGAGCAACCATGTGGAATACCCTTACACTCCTTCTCCCTCACGCACAACCTCACCTTCTCCTTCTCAAAAGCCTAAAAACTCTCTCAAGAATTCTCCCTCAGAGATCCTTCAATTCCTTAGAGACCAATTGGAATTGCTTAAGTATAAGGCTTAAAAAATCCCTAATTATTCAATTAATCAATCACTTTTCATACAGTATAATCTAGGATCGTATATTGTGATTAGTTCAAAATAAGGGTTCACTCAGTATGATGGAATAGTTGTTAAAAAAATTGTTTAATCTTTGTGTACTATTCGTATAGTACGATCGGATGATCATCATGATTAGTTCAATTATCCATTGTTCATACGGGACGGTCTTTAGGATGATTGAAAATTATCTCTGTCAATCATATACTATGATTAACATTGTAGTGTATGATTAGTTTAAAAATCAAAGTTATGTCTGGTATGATCTCTGGGATGTTGGAATTTCATCTCTATCGATCATGCAGTATGATCAACATCATACATTACAATTGGCCATATTTATTCAACCTTGATTTAATTGACAAATTATGAGGATTAGTTTAAGTAAGATTTCAAATATCATATAGTATGATTGAGATCATACAATATGATTTGTTCAAAAATAAAATTTTAAAATACTTAAATCGTCTAGTGACTAGGGTTTCCTGACGGAAACAAATCATATAGTATGATCTATATCGTACATCATGATTAGTTCAAAAGCATTAATTATAAAATTAGCTGATAAAATTAATTTTTTATATAATTGAATTTATAGTATGATCTGAATCATACATTATGATTAGTTTAAAAAAATCAACTCATTTTCTACTTTTCTGTGTGTGTGCATGGTCGCCAATTTAGCATACACCCTTACATGATCAGACTCAAGAAATATTGAAAGATATTTAAAATATAGACTCTTTTAAACCATCATATTATACCCAAACTTTACCCTTAAACATTCTTGCGCAGTGTATGATATACCTTAAATGTTAGTACACATAGAAAAATAATATGCAATACATGTGCTAGAGAAAAAAAATCAATCAATAATCAATAATATTTGTTATCATTAAAATCACAAGCTAGGGATCCTAGATTATAACAAGTGTGACTACTAAATGCATGTTATTAAGGGACTATTCATATTATTATTACTGATTTATTATTATTGCATAGATTTACTATTACTATATTACTTTATCGCTCCTACCGTTGGACTGTCACTGCTATTGATATAGACACTAATGTTGTTTGATACTGCTGATTCACTATACTGATACTAAGCATGTGAAATACTGAGTATGTAAGATATGGATTTGATACTGATATAGAATAATTATATAGCATGTGTATATAGTTATATGATTTTACTATATTGATATAATTTCGACAGTCTCTATTGATTCTTTGATTTTACTACCTTATAAGATTTATTTACGAATTAATAGTATTGATAGGATGACTGCTTTATTAATTTGACACCAGTACTAATTTACTAGCTTCTGTACCATATTATTTTACTTTTTACTGACTCTACTGATACTGTATTTGAGCTTTACTTTCTCTACACATATTTATGATCACATAAATATTACTATTATGATGATTTGACTGGTGATGTACATATTGCTCGTTTGTCTTATGTTGAGTTTATTTATATGATTTGGTTACTTGCCAGGCTCTTGAGCTCATTATATGTGATTAATATTTTTAGGTCAAGGCAGAGAATCAAAAGTGTGAGATTGACCAGGATTTCTTAGTTTTTGTATCAGTTTTTATTTTTAATTATTTTTTGTACTCAGGATAGAGCAGTTGTGATATAATTATATATATATCATGAATTTTGTATATAATTTTTTAGAATGATACACACACACACACACACACACACACACACACACACACACACACACACACACACACACACACACACACACACACACACACATATATATATATATATATATATATATATATATATATATATATATATATATATATATATATATATATATATATATATATATATATATATATATATATATATATATATTGATGTTTTGATGGATTATTTTATTTTGTTGCTATTTATATTGATAAAAAAATCAAATAGCGCTAGTTGTTGTATAATAAATGATAAAAGAACAATTCAAATTAGATTCTAGGGCATTATAAATATATTCAAGAAAGTTGCTAACTTCCTACTAGAAATATCAAACTCACACAAATAGACTTTATTTACAAACACCAAATCCCTCATAGGCAACATTACAAATAACTCGAGACATAATGGAAGGAGAGGCAAATGCAAATCAGCAAAAGCATGCTCATATAAAAAAGAATGATTAGCATCCAAATAAAAAAGAATAATATAGGGTTTTTTTGAAACATAAACCAAACCTGTTACCACATCCTAAGCTTCATTTGCCTCTTACTAGGTCAAATTACAAATATGGGCTGAACGGGAAGGGCACTGCTAAAGATCCACCAGCAATCACTAAAACTTTCCTTCTTAGACTCTTCTCTACCACCAAATTTGGGCCACTTTCCACTAACTCCACTCCTAATGACATCCCATATCTGTTGCATTCAAATCATTTTTTACCAACCTAGTATGCCTTACTAATTCAAAAAATTCTTAGATATGAAAGGGTACCAGTGGATGCCTCAAACTATCCTTTAGTTTTCTCAAAAAAAAAATGATAACATTTCTCCTATATGTTACTAACTAATTAAGGGCTATACTGAGCTACTACATCACTGATTTACTCCCATGAACTAGCCTCAAGAACTAATCTTGTATCTATTATGATGTAGAGGGTGGAATAAAATAGTCTCTAAAAGTCTCAATAAACCCCTCCCAGAAGATCTCAGCATTCATCCTATCTTGAAATTTCTCTCTGCTGGCTTACCCACTAGCGCTCAGCTTCTCCATAAAAAAGAAACATTACCAAAGGTATATTCTGGCCTTTAGGGCACTGTATCCCATCAAATAATTTCTCCAATCTCAAATAACCAATCCTTTACATCCCGAGGATCTACAACTCCTTGAAAATGAGGAGGTTTCAGTCTCAGAAATAACTACAAATGACGATCTATCTTCTCTTTTTACACCTAACATCCTGCTTCGAGCTTCTCCCATCAATTGTGCTACCAAGCTAGCAAACTACATTATCGAATATGGTGCTACTGCTTCTACTGTGCTATGGACTGTAGCACCTTTAAATCTTTGTTCATCAAATATTTCAGGATATTAAAGGTCAATTTACAGTAACACTTTCAACTATTAAAAAAAAGGAATTCAATACCATGTTCATCCACTTTTAATTAAACATGTAGGATTTAATATTTATAACTCCATATCCCCCACTCTACACTAACAAATTATTTTCTAAGACTCTGGTACTAATTTAATTCCTCACAATCACTACTCTTATACTACCATGTAATGTCATAAGATCTAAAAGATGAATTGGCACCTATTTTTCTATACTTCTAAATTTATCATCCTCAATAAATCTATATACACCAAAGCCAACTAAACATTAAGAACCTATAAAATAAATTACATATTCACTTCCCAAAATAATAATTTTCAAAAATCCAGATTCCAATACTTCTAACAAAATATAAATATAATTTGGGCTACAAAATCATAAATGCATGATAAACCATGCAATTTATTATCTATCAAACTGAACCTACTCAATAGAACATTTACCTTTGCCTGAAATGATATAACAACGGAGTGAGTATATAACTCAATGGGTCAACTCTGTTTCTCACTACAAAATTCAATGCACAATTCTAAAAGTGATTAGCATAAAATCATAAGAATACCATTTAACTTAAAGTTTTAGATATACAAATGCACATATGAATGCATAATGCATGTATATTGATGCCCCTTATAACTCCCAAATCTTTCACCTCCCACATGTTCAAGAAAGGTGCAGAGCAAAAAAAAATATATATCAAAATATAATAAAATTCTAATACAAAGCTAATTCATAACCAAAATAGAATATTCCAAAATTGAGCATTGCCACCTTGGGCCCAAGTAGAGATTTTTTAGAATATTTTCCTTTCCATTTCAAAAATTTCATAGCATGAAATGCATGATAATGCAAATATAGCTTGCAATTGAATTTTCTAAGAAAATAGCATCATATATCAACTTTTATACAAAAACACCACATTTCAATTGCCAATACAAAGTGTTCAAAATTTTACCAATTTCATAGAGGTTGTGTATAATGCAAAATAACATACTTTATTAATTATACTGCAATTAAAAAATGCTACAATTTTTTATAATAATAAAAAATTCATATAAAACAAATCAATTGATAAAATTTTACATTTTTATAATCAAATTATCCAAAATAGAGAATAAATTAATATACTAAAAGTTACATTGTAAAATCTTTTTAAAACTTAAGAAAAATACTTTCAAAGCATACCTTTTGTTATATATATTAGAATTGAAAATAGAAATGGGGCATGGATTGCCTATGTTAAGCACGATAATTCTCCTAATTGATCGGACGAACGAAAATCAGATTTCGAACCTCGAATATTCTCCTTTTTCTTCTCTTTCCTTCCTCTTCCCTCCTTTCTTCCTTGGTAAGTTGCTAGGCATTTGGGTTGGCATTAGTAATTTTAGATATTTTTTAATTTAAAAAGAATTAATTTGACCTAATGCCGCGGCCTGACAACCTAAAACACCACAACTACCAACAAAACTTCTAAACTCTCCCAGATTCTCACAAACTTTCCTAGGTTTCATTCTCAGCACCGCAATGACACTACCTAGCTATAACACTCCCTCAAAACCTTATTTCCTCCATTTTTTTAAAAGAGCATAGTGCCAAAGACTCGAACCCAACGTCGTAGTGCTCACAAAAAAAAAATCAAACTTCTGAATAAACTTCCTCAACCCAAATCTTTAAGTAATCTAAGCCCTAAATAACCCAATAACACTTACAACTGCTACAATAGGTAAAAATTACACTTTTAAGTAGATAATTAGCTGGATTTCAGACGACAAATATTACATATAGAATTTTATGTACAATTGTATAACTAAGGGGTATAGAAATGATACAACATATGGATCTTTTACATGACTACTAATCACTGCCCATAAGATATGCAATTTGCCCAAAGTTTATTGCTCATATGATATGATATTAATCATATCGGTTGCTACATATTTTTACAGTTATATGTTTACATTACTTTGAATTGAATGACTATATGCATAACGTTTTTATTGCTTTGTATGAATTTCAATTGTAAGTTCTAGTAATATGCGAAGGTGTTAGCATAATTTGTATTTTTTACATTATTTCAAGATGTCAAAATTCAGTGGAGTGAGACATAATCGAATCTTCATATTTTATTTTATTTTATGTATTTAATTTTATTTTTTTTTGTAGTTAAGAGTTTAGAACGATTTAATTTGATATGATAATTGATCTCCTGACAATTGTAAATTTAATTTTGAGGTATGAATATAATTGTATATTTTAATAATAGACATGATATATTATTGATTCCGCTTGTTTTACTTAATTAAAAGAAATTAGAAGCTATAATACTCTAACTAAGAGAAAATAGGAAATTCTTCCAAAAATTTGATCTAAGGGCGTGTCACGTCCTCCAAATATACATCAATGACACATTTCATAGGAGATGGGAAAGTAAGTGCTTGATATTGATGCAAGGATGGTTCCTTGAATGGTGGGAGTTAGAATAGGGTGATCTATTATAGTTGATGCTACACTTATCATCTATTATAGAGGTGTCATCAAGGGTCAATTAATAAATAGAAAATGAGATGTAAATTCTTATAAAAGATGCAAAACTGTAACATGGTAAAATATTTATGACAGTAAAGGAAGAATTTATCATATTGACATTTATGCTACACTTATTTGCAATTTCTGCACAGCTGCAATCATTTAAGTTGCTGATTTCATAAAAATTAATACCATTCTTTTTTCAGCTTACTTTAATGGTCAATCCTTTGGTGTAATGCTATGTTCTTTATTGTTTAGAAGAAATAATTGCCATTTTCTTTGGCTGAAACATATGCAAAAAACTTAAGCTTGAAGCAGTTTCAGAAGTTCGGAATACACACTAATAATGACCTAAGCACTAATTAGTTTTATAATTCTTTTTTCTAATTACATGTACTAGTGGACTATGCACTAATTAGTTTTGTAATTCTCTTTTATCATATGTGTATTTGCAAAGATCTCTCTCTCTAAGGATTGTGCCTTTCTAAGGGCAACTCCAATGGAACGACAAACACTTGTTTGCCGTTCTTGCTTTGCTCCAACCGACCGCCATTTTTCATGCCATTTGATCACGAATGAACAGTGCGACGTCAATATTGACGTGACACTGTTCATCTCCGTCATTTTGTTGGTCTCTACCGAACTTGCGGAAGAAAAGCACGAACGACGGTTACGGGGCAAAATGACGTTCGATTGGAGATGAATCACGGCATTTTTCGGTTCCACTGCATTTTGGAGTGAAAAATGAGATTTTCGGTTGAAGATGCCCTAAATGCTTCGTAGCTCTCTCCTTTCTATGTGACTTAACGTTTTATTTGGGACAGCTTTCTTATTGTTTCTTAATTAAATAACTTTTTAGTTAAAATTTTATTTTTTTACAATAATCTGCTTTAAGAAACAGTAAGAAAATCATCCCAAACGAAGCATTAAAAATATTGTGTGCAAGTCTAAATATCACATGCAGTACAGGAACTCTTAACTTCAGAGGCATCAACCAAAACAATTCTACTCAGAAAGAAACACCGTCATTATCAGCTTACAAGTAAATCCTCAAGCAACATAAAACTAAAACCTAACTAGAATAGAAAATACCCAAAGTTCTGAAGAACAGTGAGCTTCTGCAGAAAGCTGCTACCATAAGTGCATTAAACATTGGAGTCTACAATTGTGCGACAATCAAAGGACAAATTTCCGAATAAATTTACAATTGCTGGCAGAAGGTTTGCCTATGTTGATCAGCACATGCTTTAGCTTTTCATGAACCAAATCAAATTCGTGGAATTTCGGAGGATTCTGAATAACTTCACAGATTTTAGAACAAGGGTTGGCTTCCATAACACAGCAGCAAGAAGATAGATGTGGCACATAAAACTTCAAAATGAGAGCACTGAAAGTTCACCAAAATATAATGGATAAAAGCAAATGCGAAGCTGATATTAACCTTTACCACCCTGGAGAACATGAACTTATGTTAGTTGCAGTAGAGGATTGAGAGCAAAAGATTTCAGAAATCATGAATGCATTAGTTGAACAGCATAAGATCCTAAGATAAGAAAAAGCAACTAACATGCTTAAAGTCGCACAGTCGAGAAGAGAACTTCACACAAACTTCAATGGGATTTTCGCCTGCCCGGCATCGAAAAAATCCTTACTTTCATATTAAGCAGCTTAATCTTAAAGTTTTTGTCAGGACACAAATCCCTAAAGCCATAAGAAGTGTCATCCTAGTCATCTGCAGTTGCATGGAATCTGGCACGAAGTAGCAACTCTGAAAGATTGGAAATAGAGGGGAAAAACCTTATAGTTCTTTGAATTAAAGAATATTTTAATTTTGAATTATGTAAGTTCTTGGGTTGAGAAAGTGTACTAAGTACATGAAATTCTGTAAGTGGCAAGTCATCAAAGCTAGGGTGAGTGAAAGAGAGCATTCAATGTTTCCCTTTATTATCTCACAAACAATAGGCTTTATTCAGAGGGGAGACTTTCAACCACCTATTCATTCATTGAAGGGTAATATACTGGGAGGCATCTTCCCCATTTTAAGAAACCTTTCCATACCCAAATTATTATGAATGCCTTCATTCTTCTCTTCAAAATAGAAAAGTAGGCATTGAATCTTTTAGGGCTTTCTATTTCCCTATAAAAGAGGAGGGTTCCTCAATGTGAACTGAATTGAAAGCATTCTTAATCTGTAGTGAAGATGAGGATCAAAACCTCCATCAAAACTTAGTTCATATAATATGTCTAGATGATAGCAAATGTTATTGAAATGAGGAAAAGGTGCAAGCAGAGAGCAACACTCCATTATGCGACAAAGGATTTGTTTAGAGCTGCTTTCTTACTATTTTGCATTTCAACCTATTACCACATGTCTATTTGATTACTATTCTCTTGCTATTTTTTAGAAATTTTTGCGATGACAAGCTGTTTTTGAGAACCAAATTTGGTAGTGTGGCAATGGTAACAAAGCTAATATCCAACTTTAAAAAAGAAAAATATTTCTAATACCCACAATTGTTTACACCTACATTCCGTATGCTGGGAATCCAGTTCAATATAATGGAGAAAAAAAAAAAACAATTCTTGGAACAATGAGAAGGTAATTCATAGAACTTTTTCAAGGGAATATTCATGAACGCGTAAATGTATGTTTGACTAATTGACTCTAGAGAATGGATATCGATTAAAATCATATTAATTTTTGGCTCAAATAGAGCTTGGATCGACATTAAAGAACCATGTCTAACTTGATAGAGATCAAATTGATTCATCTTATAGCCAAACTTGGCTTGACTCAAAACTCAAATCAAATGACTACAAGCATATATTGATTTAGGGATGGATTGACTATAGATTGAACCATTCATCATCATCATTAGATCCAACTATTTCGGGTCAACATTATGAATCATCAATTTCCACTTTGTTTTTGCTAGAGTTCAGTTAAAGGTGCTAAAAATTGAAAGTTTGTCAGGGATGTTAAACCCTTATGAACTAGTCCCAAGGCTAACTAAGATGGGGTGAATTGGTATTTAAAAATTTCTCCAAACAAAATTACAAATACAACCGAACAATCATCATAGAAATTAAAGTGCAAAAATTAAATGCGGAAGTACAATAAGAAAGAACACACCAGATTTTATAGTGGTTCGGTCAACTTGACCTACGTCCACTCCCCAGAGCCTCTCCTCCGGGTATTGCACTAAACTCAGTGTCTCTCCTTTTGCCCCACAGCAAGATGGAGAAGCCCGTACAAAAACTCCTTTCCACCGACCCCGGTGAGGCAGAGAACCCAACTCCTTTTGCTTCCTCCTGAAGCAGGCAAAGAACCCAACTCCTTTTGCTTCCTTCTGAAGCAGGCAGAGAACCTCGATCAGTTGCTGAAGTAGACCTCTCTAGAACCCTCAAGGAACCAGGGACGACGACCGGAGAAGACGACTCAGATCCTTACTTGGAGCAACCTTTGTGAAATCCCTCACAAACTCCCCCTCACAAGATCCTCTCTCTCTCTCCCTTGCTCTCCCACTCCTCTTGGCTCTTTCAGGTCAGGACAACAGCAAAAGATCTTTACTTGAGAAAACAAAATATCTTTTAAACAAGAGCTCCAAATTTGCCCTAATTAGCAACTAATCATCAAATATCGTCCAGGACGATAGTATATCGTCCTGTACGATTAGTTCAACTCGACGAATATCGTCCAGATCATCGCCCTGGATGGATGTGTGGACGATGGAAGAATAACTAGATCGTCCAGGATGAACTCACGATCGTCCAGGACGATTCGTACAAAATGACAAATATCGTCCAGAACATCGCCCTGAATTGATTTCTGTACGATGAAAAAATAACTTGATTGTCCAGGCTGATATAAAGATCGTCCCGGACGATTAGTTCAATTCAGTTCATATTGTCCAGAGCATCGCCCTGAATGGAGCTAGGTCAATTATTGATCGTCCAGAAACTAAGATTTGTGAACTGATCGTCCCGTACGGACGATCGCAAGTTAGTCCCGTATGATCTTACAATCGTCCAGGCCGATGTGATCAAGCAATCAAACTTTAATTGTTTTCATTAATTACCATATTAATTTAGGCATAATTGCACTGCATCATCCAGGACGATGAACAAAAATAAAAGATGCCTAAATAAATCTGGCGGCGGATTCTTTCTGATTTGAGCATATCGTCCCGGCTGATGCTAATATCATCCAGGATGCCTTAATCAGGATGTCCTAATTAGATTTTTTTGTTTTTAACTTATCTTCCAGACCGATTGTTGGATCGTCCCAGATGATGTGATTAAAACAGAAAAAATTAATCAAACAGATAGAAATTTTTTTCCTAAGTGTGTGTGTGTGCAAGGTTAATTAGCATCAGGACCCACAATGTTACAATGGCTTCAAGAAAAGTTAAAAGACACTTGTCGTCTATGTTGCACAGATAGGCCTATTTATGAGGCATGATGTATCGAACACGTGTCGGATACGGATACGCCTCAGATACAGCTTTGTTGTGTCCAATTAAAATATTATTTAAATTTGATCGGACACGCGTATCCGCTCGATCTCCCTATTCATTTATGTGGCTTAAACATTTCGGCGAGCTAGGTTTTTCATTTTCACACAGGTGTTCGTCTTCTTCGTTGTAGTTGAAGGAGCGGCTCGACGACGAGAGCATGAAGCGGACAGGATCATCCTTCGTCGACAAAGAGGGTTGAAGACGCGAGCATTAAAGCAGACAGAATCCTTCGTCGACGGAGCGACTCGATAACACAAACAGTGAAGGCGACGTGAGCTTTGGAGGTTCATTTT
This sequence comes from Dendrobium officinale, assembly GCA_019514585.1. NCBI lineage: Eukaryota > Viridiplantae > Streptophyta > Magnoliopsida > Asparagales > Orchidaceae > Dendrobium > Dendrobium officinale. The sequence continues at coordinate 9,525,811 of CM033688.1, read as the reverse complement.
CTTCATTCTTCATTTTCTTCATTCTTCATTTTCTTAATTGTAGGCTCGGTACCGAAACTCAGTATTTGGTACCGCTCAGTACTCGGCATCGCTCGGTATTGCTCGATACTCGGTACCGCTCCGTACTGCTCCGTACTCGGTACTGCTCGGTACCGCTCAGCACTCGGTACCGCTCAGTACTCAGTACCGCACGGTACTCAATACAGCTCTCAGCATCGCTCGGTACCGGAACTCGGTACCGCTCGGTACCGGAACTCGGTACCACTCGGTACCATAACTCGGTATCGCTCGGTACTGCTCGGTATAGAGGGGTACCGAATGTTACCAAACAGTACCGAGAAGGTAGATAAAACTTTAAATCAACTCTTATAATAACATTTTGTTCCGGGGGCGCTGCCTTGGACCCCGCCAGGGGGCAGCGTCCCCTTAGACCCCCAGCAGAGGCGCAACATATCTACACTTTTAATTAAAAAATTTCATGTTTCAAATTCATGTGGATTAATTTGTGTCGATCCTTCGTAGGATAACGAGCTCTAGTGGTGTGGGAATTGAGTCTACTGATGGTCCATTCGAGACAATTATTGAAGACAACAAACCTCTGTGGGGTTATGTGACAAAAATAGGTAAAACATCAGAAGGGGGTGGAAATATTGCATTCAAATGCAATTTTTATAATGCTGCATACAAATGATCATATTATAGAGTGAAAGCTCATTTGTTGAATATTAGTGATCATGGAATTAAAGTATGCTCAAATATAAGCTCAACACAAATGGCTGAATTGCAAAGAAAAATCAGTGAAGATGAGCAAAAGAGTAAAAAAGAGCTTCCAAAACATATTCCACTTCCACGCACTCATGCTTCATATCTTTCATCATCTTCTTCGATTAGAAGTGATGATAGTACTGTTAATAAGGGTCCTTTTCGGATGGAGGGATTTGAACCAAAAAGAAGAAAATATATTATAGATAGTGCTTTGGAGAAAGCATTTAATTTACAAATGAGAGAACAACTAGATGGGAAAATAGCTAGAATGTTTTACTCAGCTGAACTTCCTTTTAACCTAGCAAGGAATCTACATTACAAGAATGCATTTACCTATGCATGCAATAATAATCTTGCAGGATACGTGCCACCTGGATATAATGTCATTAGAACGAAATTGTTGCAAAGAGAGAGGAATAATATTGAGAAGTTGCTCGAACCTACTAAAAGAGCTTGGAAGGAAAAATGAGTTACTTTGGTTTGTGATGGGTGGACAGATCCACAAAGAATATGACTTATCAACTTTATGGCTGTAACAGAGAGTTATCCTATGTTTATCAAAGCTGTAACTATGAAAGACAGTACAAGGATAAATTCTTCATTTCTAATTTAATCAAAGAAGTTATCATGATGGTGGGGCCTTCAAACATCATCCAGATCATTACTGATAATGCACCTGTTTGTAGAGCTGCAGGTCTACTTGTAGAGCAAACCTATCCTCATATTTTCTGAACACCACGTATTGTGCATACGCTTAATCTTGCCTTAAAGAACATTTGTGCAGTTAAGAATACCAAGGCAAACGAAATCACCTACAATGAATGTCATTGGATAACAGTGATTGCTAGAGATATAGTTGTAATTAAAAAATTTATTATGAATCACTCCATGAGACTCTATGTTCAATGATTTTTCTAATTTGAAGATGCTTGCAGTTGCTGAAACTTGATTTGCCTCGGTTATAGTGATGTTGAGAAGATTTAAAAAAAATAAAAAATGATCTTCAAGCTATGGTGATCAGTGACAAATGGTCATGGTATAGGGAAGATGATGTTGGAAAGGCAAGATATATAAAGGAGAAGCTTTTAGATGATTTATGGTGGGATGAGATTGAATACATCATAAATTTTACAGATCCAATTTATGAGATGTTGAGAGCAGATACGGATAAGTCTTGTTTACATCTCCTTTATGAGATGTGTGATTCAATGCTTGCCAAAGTAAAGGAAATTATATATAGACATGAGAGAGGCACTTCATGAAGACACAAGCTTCTGGGATGTTATTTATGCTATTCTAGAAGATAGGTGAAGCAAAAGTAATACACCTTTACATTGCTTGGCTCACTCACTAAATCCTAGATAAATTTCAACATTTTTCATTATTAATTCACAATTTGTTGTTTAGTAATTTCAATATTTTTTTTATTATTTCATTTTAATATTTTTTGAAGATATTCAACTAAAGAATGGCTTCAAGAGGATCCTCAATGAGTTTCTCCACAGAAAGATTTAAAAATTTCAAATATGAGGAAGACGTGTTTGAAGCGTTATTTTCCAAATGAGGAGAGAAGAAGTGTCAATATTGAGCTTGCTAAATTTTTTTGGTTATTTAGAGGACTTTGATGACCAAGAGTCATTGCGTGATAGGTGGAGAATTGATCCGAAAATGTTGTGGATTGTACATGAGGCTTCAGCACCTCTACTTCAATCAATCGTCATAAAATTGCTTGGTCAAGTTTCATCCTCATCTTGCTGTGAAAGAAATTGGAGCACATACTCGTTCATCCAATCAATGAAGAGAAATAAAATTACTCCACAACGGGCTGAAGATTTAATTTATGTGCATACAAACCTTCGGCTTCTCTCAAGAAAACTTCAACTTATATGGAAGGAGACAACAGGATGTGAGATGTTGCTAGAGATGGATTTGAATCTCTTGAGGATATGAGAATATTAGAAACTGCTAATCTTTCACTTAATGATCCTGAATTAGAAGCTATGATATTTATTGAAGATGACATAGAAACTCAAAGAAAAACCACGGAAGAAGCTAATCCAATCATTCCTTTTATTGAATAGTTGAAATTTCATGTGCTGGACAGTTTATCTTCTTTTTTTTGTACTAGACATTTAAATATTTAATACTTACTTTTATTTCAATTTTTTTGTCATTTCAAATATTACACTTTGATTACTTTCTTAATTTTTAGGTATTATTTATATATTATAATGTTGTATCCGCGTCGTATCCGTATCCTGTATTTTTAAGAATTGGTGTGTCTCGTATCCGTATCATGTCGTATCCATATCGTCATATCTGTATCGCCGTATCGGTGCAACATAGATTGTTGTACATTACAAACTGACTCAGTTCTAATCTACCCAATCTTGAGCTGGTTCGATTTGCAGTTTGATCTTGTGGACCTGAAACGTTAGTAGGCAAGGCAGTCGTAAAAAAACAGAAATGTTTGCTATCATCAAAATCATATTCCCTGAAATCAGATTTGCAACAAAAATATTCGTCTAAAATCACTTCAAATAAATTATATACATGTAACCTTAGATCTACCCTTTTCCCCTTAGTAATTCTCTTATAATAAATTTATCAGCTCACTAATGGGTCAATTCTACAATTTGATATATATGCACAAATCACAAAACTCTATTTTCAAATAAATTATATACATGTAACCTTAGATCTACCCTTTTCCCCTTAATAATTCTCTTATAATAAATTTATCAGCTCACTAATGGGTCAATTCTACAATTTGATATATATGCACAAATCACAAAACTCTATTTTCAATCAACTTATCTTCAATAAATGTTATTCCAACATTTCATATAACATAACCATTCATTAATTAATTAATCCTAATTTTGCCATATATTCATATTAACATTGTCATTATAGTCACACTCAATTTAAATATCAATGATTTTTTAACATTGAAACATGCAAATGCATATAATATTGTCAGCCTAATTGTGATTTTATAAACTTTACATTTAAGAATCTATAATACTCTCATATAACATAGAAAAACATGAAGCATTTCCCCATTTTAAACATTTAATGTTAAATCTAAGGGGTTGTTTGGCAACATGATTTATGCTAAATCCTACCAAACAGGATTTGAGCGCCAGATTTGTCGTAAATCCCCGATTTATTAAATCATGTAGTTCGATGGATTTACGGGATTTGACCGAAGAAGCACACGAAAGGGAGAAAGTTACCTTCACAGCGACAGAGCTCCCGTCTTTGCTTCCGATCAAAATGTCGTAACTTTCGATTCGACAGGAAGGGAATGCCATCAAAGGAGTGCATTTGAACAACAACGAAGGAGCCGAAGAAGAGTCTCATGCAATCTCTACACATGCGAAGCAACGAAGCCGAATGACAACTAAAAAGCAAAACCTAGATGCCTCTAAGTTATTATTGATTAACTTAATTAATATAATTTAAAGTATTAATAATTAAGTAAATTAATTAAATAATTAATAGTATAATTAGTTCATAAATAAATTATCTAATTTAATTTAATTAAGTAGTTAATAATATACAACAACAACAACATCAAGCCTTTATCCCACTACGTGGGGTCGGCTACATGAATCCTTTTTCTCCATTGTGTCCTATTAAAAGTCAAATTCTCGTTTAAATCTAATAAAGAAAGGTCATTCCTAATATTTTCTAACCAAGCCTTTTTAGGTCTACCTCTACCTTTCTTAACATAAGTCAAATCTAATACATCTACTCTCCTAACCGGGTCATCGGAAGGCTTCCGTTTTATGTGACCAAACCATCTAAGGCGACTCTCTCTAATCTTATCTTCTACTGGAGCTACTCCAACCTTTTCACGTATATGCTCATTTCATATCTTATCTCTAAGGGTAAAGCCACTCATCCACCTGAGCATCCTCATCTCTGCCACACTTAACTTAGTATTATGCTTCTCCTTTAATGGCCAACATTCGGCACCATAAAGCATTGCAGGCCTCACTACCATCTTATAGAATTTTCCCTTAAGTTTGAGGGGTACATTTCTATCACATAACAAACCCGATGCATTCCTCCACTTCAACCATCCAACTTGAATTCTGCTGATAATATCCCCATCTATTTCACCATCACTCTGAACAATAGATCCAAGATATCTAAAACATGTACTCTTATAAATGACTTGATCGCCCAAAGTCACAATCCCCTCACTAGGTCTAATACTACTAAAATTACACTCCATATATTCTGTTTTAGATCTACTCAAGCGAAAACCTTTAGACTCTAAGGTTGATCTCCATAATTCAAGTTTACCTTCAACTCTCTCTCTAGTCTTATCAACAAGAAGAATATCATCAGCAAAAAGCATACACCAAGGTACATCCTCTTGCAAATGTCTAGTGAGAACATCCATGACTAAATCGAAAAGATACGGGCTTAAGGCTGATCCTTAATGTAATCCAACCGAAATAAGGAAATACTTGGTCAATCCACCTTGTGTTTGAACACAAGTAATAGCTCCTGCATACATATCTTTAATGATTTGAATATAAGCATTATTGACTCCTTTTTTTTCAATTTAATAATATAATTAGTAATTAAAAATTAATACAATTTGCTTAATTGATCTAATTTAAAATAAAAATTATTAAAAAATATAATTAATAGTGTAAATAATAATTAATGAGTAGTAGAGTTCTTAAGTGATTAATAACATATTAATAATATAATTTATAATTAAAACTAACTAAATAATACTTAAATAATTAATTAAATTATTAGTAGGATTATTAGTTAAATAATTATTTATTTCAAAATAATTAGTAGGATTAAATATAATTTCAAGAATAATTAATATATAATATTAAAAATGATAATTTAATAAATAATTAGTATTAATGATTAATGAGATAATTAACAATATAATGAATAATTAACTAATTAAATAATACCTTAAAATTAATTAAATCATTAATAAGAGTATAAGTTAAAAAATAACTAATTATTTAGATAATTATTAATATAATTAGATATCAAATACTTATTAAATTAACTAATAAACAAATAATTTAATAAATAATACTATGATTAGTCATGAAATTATTTAATAATTAAGCTAATTTCTAATTCAATTATTTTTCATTATAATTTGTTAACTATAATTAAAATTAAAATCAATAAGTAACGTGTAATTAAATTCATAACATATTAAAATAATAACTAACCACCTTAAATCTTGGATTATATTGCCAAACGATTTCATAGGATTTAACAATTATTTTACCAAATAGTTTTCAGGATTAAATAAATCCTGGATTTATAGAATTTATTAAATTCTACTAAAGTTAAATCATACTATTGTCAAACAACACCTAAAAGTTATATCCTTATTTATAATATTCATTCTTCTGCATAATAGATTCAAGATGCTTAAACCTATCACTCTTATGTATTACCTCTTCTAATAAAACTGAATATCAATTGCTAATATCACACAACTAACATTGCCTATTTATACATAACTTTTGTTCAACTAATTCTATGGCCTCTATCTTCCAAAGATTCCTCTATTTCTCTAATTTTTTACTTAATTCAATGGATGTCTCACTAGTAAGTAAAACTTCATCATCTATATAAAATATAAACCAAGACACCTCATTAATAACTTCAATCATATCAACAATGTGGACCATAATAACCCATTGAAAGTTGAAACCAATACTCTCTTTTAGTTATGATTGTTGGCATTTACACTTTCTTTACCTTCTTTCAACCAATTAATTTGCTCCCCCAAGGAAGAAAAAGCAAACATATGCATGTTGTTTATTAGTCATCATATTCCAGGAAAAAAAGTTCCCACAATAAAATAAGAACTCTTATCTTTGTTTTATCATAAATAAAGAGGGGAACTCAAAAGCAATCTCAAATAAAGGATTAATATTCTTTTTTTTTTTGGATGATACCAACCTAATAAAATTAAACAATTCCATCTTCATCTATATCAGAGGATTCAATTTCATGCAAGAAATATGTTATGTTAGAAAAAAAAAATATTCACTGAATTATTCATCAAGAGATAGAAGTGACTAGTGCAGCTTAACAACAAGAGAGCCAACTTTGGTTAGAGATGGGAGTTTGAAGTCTCAATGCGAATAGTTTTAACAAAGGATATGCTTTCCTAACTCTTATGATTGTCATGTCTTCCTCACTCATTCTAATATAGGGTGGAGGCTAAGACCGTAGCATTATACTAAGAACTACCTCTCACTAGTTTGACTTTTTCTTTTCAAAAATTGGAAAAATCAGGGGAAAAAAACATGTATGAACTATAAAAAGTGCAACTCAACCCTTTAGCAAGAAGCACAAGGACTAGTAATTGACTGCTCAAGAACAAGATTCACAAGGCTCCTCAGGACTGAAAAATAGAAAAAAAAAAATTTAGGAAGGTTGAATTTATATTTAACCAAATTATCATATGATGTCAGATGTGTATTTATTTAAATAAGGGTTGAGAATTTATATAAGAGCACCATAATTAATTACCACTCCCATTCGAGAGAACACTCTCGTCTAAGGAGATTGATCAATTGAAGCATTCTGGAATAAATCTTCTCGGGAAGGTGCAAGTGTTGGGGAATAATTGCAGGAAAGGTTTGACTAAATTGTCAAGGTTTCATGATTCCATCATCCAAAAATCTACTGGTCAACAATTCATGATTATAAGTAGCCTTGGTTACAATATAGCTTTAGGTTAGGAAGCTGTGTTGTAATTACGAATATTAGGTTTGGAGCCAATTGACTATTAGTATCGAGTCAATGAGCTAATTATGACTTTCACCTCGTGCAAAAAAAGTTTATATCTGCCCTAAAAAAATATCATTGTGAGCAACCATGAGTTACATCATCGTCCAACCTTTCTTCTTTAAGTTTTTTTTTTTTTTTTTGAATCTTTTATTGTATAAGATGTATACCAAGAAATTCATCCTAAAAGTTCTTAGAAGACTTCTCCTACTCATATAAACTTGATAATAAATGCTCCATTTACATTCACATTTAGATAAAGAGCATGACAGCATGTCAATCCCAAAACCTTAACAGTGAAATGCTGAAATTCTTGAGTGCCATCACCAAATAAGTATAAGTAGAAGAAATGATTTTGATAGATTACTTTTTTCTCTAGCAAAATAGAAACAAATGAATTTACCTAGAGATCGCTTTGCCACTTTCTTTTGCTTGTCACAGCCCAAAGAAATTCTCCCTACTTCTGAAAGGTGCTAACTACATATAAGTATTTATTCTTTCAGATGCATCACCAATAAGTCTATCCATACAATGATATAGACTCAATTTAATCTTAAAATTTGTTGACTTATAATATGCATGCTGAAATTGTGGATTCAAATAGTAGCTTGTGACAAGTAAATGACGATGTGGGCTCCAAAAATTCGGCCCCGGCCTCCCCCGCTACTTTTCTTTGGGGGAGTTTTAACGGAATTAAGTTTCAGGGTAAATTTTGGGAAGGCAGATGGGATAAGACACTACCCAGAGATTTCACAATCATTTTGCGAGGACTTTATGATCTGAGTCCTGGTTTCCTATAGGCGCAAGCCTCTATAGTTAATTACACATCCCAATAACGAGAGAGAACTTTCGATTAAGGCTAATCATCAATCAGATACGTAGAAATACGCATTATCTGTCATATAGTAGCAGCATGGGTTAAGGTTTGAAAGTTTAATAGATATGACAATTGGAGATTTAATATTTAAAATTAGAAATTTCACCATCTTGCACTTAAAGCGGATGTTAAGGAAATGGATGATGGAACCGATCAAGATCCCATGGTTCCATCGTCCCGGGTCAACGTGGTCCCTTGTTTACTTAGTCAAAGGAGGTAGTCGACCCAACCTGACAGAAGAATCCTTGTCAGCAACCATGGGTTGCTTCGTCCAAGGGTACCTTGTAGACCTGGGGTGAATGCTTGTCTAAGGGGACAAATTTAAATCCACCTTAGCTAACAGAGGGCTTTATGCCCTATCGATTATATCTTATTGATTCATATCTCAAGGATTTTATTCCACTAAGGAACGTATTAGCTCTGGCCATAACCGTTATCTCGTGGTGCCATTTGGCGGCAAAACCACTCGGTTCAGAGGGCCCCGGATCATAATTGTTTATCATGAGGTGTCATTTGGAGGTAAAATTGCCGGTCAGAGGATACGTACCACGTACTTACTAACACGAGATTATTTGAGAATGGATCCTAGTGATATTTTCGACTAAGCATTAGCTCTATATGAGTTTAAGTAAATTTTAATTTGTCCATGCGGCTAACTGTTGCAGAGAGTGGGTGAATTTTTGCTTAAATGCTCAATAGTTTATTTCAATTTTAAATATTTTGGATTTGGATGATTTTTTGGATTTTCAGGTATTTGGGATGGCATTTTAAAACATTTAGAATTAACCCCTCCTGTTGAAATTTTCTATCAACGCGGCCATCATCGGGGTGTTTGGGGTCATTTTTATTTATGAATTGAACCTTATCGACTCTGTCAATCCGTCAACAGAGTATCGGGTTTCGTAGACTTTATGTCTTAGTTGATTAATTTCCCTGTTCATAGGCCTTGAAGGTCTTATATGAATGTATAAAACAAATATTCCGGTTAACACCTTAACCGTATATCTGTTTGATAGTTTGAGCCGTGTCGACTTTTATCCTCTGTTTAAAATTGCGCAATTAGAGGCGCGCCTTTGCGCAATTTGACCAAAAAATGCCTCGAGGCTTACGCAATTCTTCACCTGGATGAGGCGTATGCCTAACCTGGACGCGCAAATGCGCAGTTCTGGGTGAGGCGTACGCCTCACAGAATTGGCCCCACCCACTTAAAATGAAACCTATTCATCCCTTCATCCCGCACGGTCTCCCTCTTTCCCGAAAAATTTCGCTTCTAGCTCTCTGTTCGCGAAACCGAAGGCGTCCCGCACGGTCGGCCATCCTTCCCGCCGGCGCCGCCTCTCTCCGGCGAAGTTGAAGTGTCCGGCCGCCTTGTAGGAGAAGTCCACAAACGATTTTAGGTATTTTTTTTACTTTTTGGTTAGATTTTTGAAGTGAAAGAAATTTTAGGGTTTTAGATTTTTTGAAATTTTTTGTGTGATTTTCGATTCTTTCATTAGGGATTATGGTAAGAGGCAAGGAAAAGGGGTCTTCGTCATTGCGGAGGGATCCTTCTTGGAAATATAGTGTACAAGTTGACATTGGCGGCGGAGAGAAGAGCTATGTCTATTTAAAATGCAATTTTTGTGAGAAAGTGGTGAAGGGCGGAGTAACCCGCATGAAGGAGCACTTATCATGCTCTCACAAGAATGTAGCACCGTGTGCAAAAGTGCCGAACAATGTGAAGGAAGAAATAAGTGCTTACATGAAGAAAACTACCACTGCTAAACACTTACAACGGGAGCAATTTGATGAAAGGGTCGAGCATGGTACTTATTTTGGGAGCGAGAGTGGAAAGGGCTCTTCCTCCACAATACATAGTAGAGGTGCACGGGATCTTATGGATCAGTATATGACTACTCCAGGAGCGGATAGAGGAGAAGCAGAGATGATCCCTGCAGCTGGTACTAGAGAGGGTCGGCGATAGGTTTGCATGGATATTGGGAGGTTTTTTTTTTAGAATGCAATACCATTTAATGTTGCTACATCGCCTGCCTACTTCAGTATGTTGCGGTCTGTAGGATTGTATGGAAGAGGGTTGAAGGCACCTTCCATGTATGAGTTGCGAACATGGATTTTAAAAGAGGAGCTGCAGAATACAGAGCGGAGCATTCAGGAGATTAAAAGGACATGGATTGAGACTGGTGTGACTATTATGTCAGATGGATGGTCTGACATGAAGAGCAGGAGCTTGATTAACATCCTTGTCAACAATCCCTACGGCACGGTGTTCTTACGATCAGTTGATGCTTCAGAGGACGTGAAAAATGCTACATTCATCTTCAATTTACTTGATGGGGTTATTGATGAGATTGGGGAGCAATTGGTTGTCCAGGTAGTGACTGATAATGCCAGTGCATACAAAGCAGCTGGTCAGATGTTGATGGAGAAGAGGACACACCTATATTGGACACCAAGCGCAGCACATTGTATCGATCTCATTTTGGAGGATCTTGGTGACTTACCTCAGCACAAGAGTGCTCTTTCTAGGGCGAAGAAGATTACGAAGTTCATCTACAATCACTCTTGGGTCTTAAACTTGATGAGAAAATTTTCAAAGAAAGAAATCATTCGCCCTGCAACCACTAGGTATGTTCTTAATTTTGTACATTGCAAATCATTCATACTGTATGTTCATAGTTCTTACATTTGTGCACTCTGAATCTATAGGTTTGCCACATCCTATTTGATACTGCAGAACTTGATGGAGGTGAGGCAACCTTTGGAAGCAATGTTTACATCTACTGAATGGCTAAATTCTGCTTGGGGGAAGAAAAGTGAGGGGAAGGAAATAAGAAAGATAATTCTGAATGATAAATTTTGGGCTACTGTAACCTATGCCATTTTGAGCACGAGACCCTTAGTGCAAGTTCTACGCTTAGTGGATGCAGAGAAGAAACCAGCTATGGGTTTTATTTATAATGCTATGGATGATGCCAAGGAGATGATTGCACACAACTTGGGAGGAGAGGAGGCAAGTTATAGGGAGATTTGGGATATCGTTGATGCTCGGTGGGAGGTGCAGTTACACCGACATCTACATGCAGCGGCATATTATCTCAACTCTCAATTTCAATATTCAGAGAAGAAATCTTTAAATCCTGAGGTGAAGCTTGGTCTATATCATTGTATGGAAAGATTAATACCGGAGCAGGCAAATAGGGAGCTTGCAGATTTACAGCTTGTTCTATTCCGGAATAAAGAGGGTTTTTTTTGTTTGAATGCAGCAAAAGCAACCATTTCTAAACGATCTCCAGGTATAATTATTTTGGTAAATGCAAAACACTTTATTCAATTCTGATTATGTTTTTTCTTGAAAACAGTTGAATGGTAGATCCAATTTGGTGATTCCACCCCTGAGTTATAGAGTTTTGCTGTAAGAGTGTTGGGCCTCACTTGTTCTTCTTCTGGGTGTGAGCGAAACTGGAGTACATATAGCCAAGTGCAAAAAAAGAGAAGAAATCGGCTATCAACACTCAGAATGAACTCTCTCGTATATATTATGCACAACAAGAGGTTGAGAGAGAGGAGGTTGAGGAATAAGGGGTTGAAGGATGATGAGAACCCATTAGTGTGTGATGATGTGTCGTCTGATAATGAGTGATTCATAGATGTTGAGACAGATTTGTCATTATCAGACTTACAGTTAGAAGATCTAAGTGTGGATGTCTTGAGGGGCGAAGCAGATCAAGTTGGCACATCCACTAGTACTACACCACACACATCCACTAGCTCTGCAGCACAACAATCAAGTAAAGGTATTCCACAACTTCTTATATGCTATTACATTACATTTATGTCAAGTGAGCAATGAACATGAATACATGATAATGATCTTTTCTCTTAATGAACAGGGAAGAGAAAAGTGAGTCATGTTGAAGATGATGATGACATGGCATTCATAGATACAATTGGAGAAGAAGATTCACTTGAAGACCCATTTAGTAATGGGATATGATTTCAATTTATATGTTTTTTTGTATTTTGAGAGTTTTGTTAAACTAATATTTTGTGATTTTGTACTTTGGGACATGATTTTATTGCATCTACTTTCTTATTTTCCACTATTTTCATATATCATTTAGATATTTTTATTATAAGGTACAATATTGTTATTATTTTCCTGCTAAAACACTTAATTTTTCATTTACGCAATTATGTGTTCATGTGGCTTACGCCTCAGACCGCCTCGAGGCTTACGCCTCGCCTCACGGACGAAAACCGCCTCGAGGCGTAGTTACGCAATTTTAAACCTTGCTTTTATCCATCCATATCGAAGGATCGGACTCGAACTATGTTCATTTATTGACCAGCGCAGCATCCCTAGACGTCGCATGTGTCACGCTCGCCGAGGCTCATGCGGGTTTTGTGATTGCACTTGTCCCTTTTGTGTAGCTATGTGCATACATATTACAGTGCACGTACGAGGGCAATTTCGAAAATTTAACAGGTCTTCTATGGTGGCTCATAGAAGTTCATCTTTATTTTATTCCTTTCAGCATTTGCCTGTGGATGGTGTATTGGGTACACGACTACCGTTTATCGAGGAACTTGCAAGCCGCAATAATCTCATTCAACTCAATGTTCAGGACCTGGCTGAACTGAGATTTACTCACTCCATAATGATTTGATTTGGCTTTCTTTTCCCAGAAATCGTATAGGAATTAGTGGCAACTCTTCGATTATACCATTATTATCATTTTTTGTTATTGACTTAAATAAAGAATCAATCATTTCGACCTTGAGTAACTGTGTCCTTGCTGATGTCATATACATCGAAATCAATGATTACTATCTCGAGCGGATATTGTAGTGATTGAAGGTACATCAGAATGTCCAAGAGAACCATGTGAGACACTCATTTCTCAAATGATTGTCACAACCCTTGGGATGATTGGAGTATCAAATATACCTTCAACTTGTAATTGTGTGCTTGGGTCATCAAACTTTGCATTAATCTTTAACAGTCATTTGTCAAATATTAATCATTAACTCTAGTGGACATGTTACGTTGTATGTTGATATTCACTTGAATATATCTAGATGTATCACATCATCATTTTAACAGCATGCCGAATTTTTCTGGTTAGATTCTGAAAGCTTCTTAATTATCCCTTTGGCAATGAGTTTTAATTTGTTATCATCATGATTCTCCATATTAACAAATGTATGGTTGTTGAAGAACTGCAAACAATCATCATCCTCTAAGCCCTCCAACGTCAGTATTTCTTTCTTCTTGTAGGGGATGGATATGTGTACTTGCCAAAGTATTATTGCAAATGATATGGACAATTATCGTTGGCCTTTGTATTTACCAAGCCTTATAGAGATATGAGATTTCCAAGCTTTAGTCATGAGCGTGTCATGGTAGACCTCTTGCTATCACTCATGGATATCTTGTTGGGAGCATCATTGTTCAACGCGCTTGCTTGTAAAATTGTTGTAAACACCACACATTAATCCTCATGTATACTTCGTATATGCTTATGTATATGTTTGCAACATGGTTATAAGTCCTTCACTTGTAGATAGTGCATCATAGTTGTGTGAAGAAGTCATCACATTCACCATATATCCTCCACGTCTTATCCATCAGCATACCATTCATAATTGAGGTGAATTGTTCATATTTTAACTTATGTGTCATCTTCCATTGGCTATAGTCTGTTTATGTTTACTTGCAAGCAAATGGCATTTGAAAATTCATTTGCCACAAGCCACTTAGTTGTTACTTGTGGATGAGTCACATTGGATGTTACAAGTCTCTCCTCGTCAAGTAAAGGTGACTTAAATAGCGAATTTGTTTATTAACACTTGCATCTCAATGATGCCTTAATATATCACTGAAAATTTTATGTTATCATTCAAATTATTTTCTTTATTGATCATTCATTTCATTTATGTCCAAATTCAAGTTGAGTTCAATATCATTTGTTTAAGGTCCATTTAAGTCCAAGTCAGATTTAAGCCCAAGTTCTTTGCAGTCAAGTTTGAATTCAAGTTTCATTTAGTTCATTTGATGCCCAAATTCAATCCAAATACAGTCCCATGTTGTCCTTTTGAGTTCAAGTCCTTATCCTTTTTCAGACAAAATTTCAATAGCATCCCGATGTCTCCCCTATTTAGGGGAAATTTCAAGAGTTCGGGCCTCCTGCCACGCTAGAGAAAATCATGCACAAGCGATGTCAGATGACACCGAGGCCAAAAGTCTTCAATCTCAACACACCCAAAAAAGGTGTGCATGGATATTCAAGCACCTATTTAGAAATACTCAGTTTTATATTCATTCCCGCCACGCTAGAGAAAAGCGTGCACTAAATTTTACCCGCCTCGCCGCAGGCGTCGCACCGGGTTCCCTTCCCACCAAGCTAGAAAAAAGCGTGCATGTGTGGTTTTCCAACACGCCGCTAACGGCAAAACTAGGGTTTTGAGTTAAAAAGGTTATACCTGTGCATGTCGACTGTGGAGTTGGCATGTGGATCAAGGCGAGGGAAGCACTTACTTGGCAACCAATTACAATTAAGAGTAATTAATTATAATTAATGATATTATTTATAATTAACAAAAATTAATTATGATTAACTTAATCTAATTATAATTAATCAATAAAGATTAATTATAATTAACTAAAATTAATCATAATTTAAAAATTAATTATAATTAATTTAGATATATTATAATTAATAATAATTAATTATATTAAATGAGAATTAATTTAAATTAATTAAAAAAACAAATTACAATTCACACAAACTTGGCAGGATTTATGTAGATTGGAGCAAGATTTATGCAAATCATGTTAACAAGATTTTAGGAAATTGCTAAATCTCATAGCCACTTAAATCCTCCTCTTCTTTGGGCATTAGCAGGATTTAAGGAAAATTTGAACAAGATTTAAGCTAAATCCCGTCACATAATAAGTTATAACCTCTTTTTTCATTCTTTACCTCAACAGACTCAAGGGATTTATGGGATTTGGCCAAATAAACACGTGATAGGGATAAAGTTATCTTCACAGTGAGCGAGCTCCTTCTTTACTTCCAATCAAAATGTCATAACTTTCGAATCGACAGGCAAGGGAATGTTTTTGAAGGCTTCGACTAGGGCAGAGAGCAAGCAGGCAGAGGCGAAAGGCACGGTTTAGCTAGGTAAGGCTTTGATCGGGCCTTAATCGGAGATAGGTAGGGAGATCGAGAGTTGGATGGATGTCGGCTACTGGATGAGTTGAAGTGGTCGGCTACAGTTAAGAGTCAGGACCGGCTTTGCTTTGCGAAAGGTTGGGTGCGAGGTTGGAGCGGGATAGGGTTCGGCATCGGATAGAGGGGAAGAGGTGGGACTAGGGGTCTTCGATCGACTAGGAAAGGAGTTCGGGACTTGCTGCAGGCAGGAGGTTTGCGAATGGAGAAAAACCAAGAAGGGAAGGGCTCTGTTTGACCTCCTTTTAACGCAAGAGAGAGGCGAAGTCTTCCACACATGGGTATAGGCGACTGCAACTTGTTCAAAAGCGGCGCCGTTTGCAAACTGTAGGACATGACTTCGATAGGGATTTGCAACAGGTAATGAATTTGGCGATATCTTTTTTTTTTTTTTTTGGTTCTGTCTTTGAGGTCAACAAATGATTAAAGTATAGCTCCCACTTTCAACAATAAAATCTCACATTTTTCTATAGCTACCCTCTTCTCCTGTTAAATTGAGAACAATCTGTTCTTTTATTTCATCCATTGCATTATATATAAAGCCTACTAATTGCTTCTTCTCAACATCGATCATCCTCAATACTTGCACCAATGGCCAAGTTGTTTTTATAACATATAGTACAGTCTATCATAATCTAGCATTCAGAATAATTTTTCTAACATCTTTTCTCTCTGCTATTCTTGCTAAAGCACAACTCAAACACTAGGTCGAAGTAAATTTATCCTTTAAAGGTCGCCTTGCCTCCAACATACTTTGCAATGTCAGATGAGATATGGAAAATCTTATTGCAACAAGCCTTAGAATCTTTTTCTTTGAGAATTTTCTTGCAACAAGCCTTAGAATCTTTCTTTCAGAATTTTCTCATAAATGCTAAAACCCAAGAATGATTATGTATAAATTTGTTGATCATATTGGCTTTAGTTAGTAAACTCTTATGCTATAGAAACTCCCCGAATTTCTTAATCATCAGATCTATACAATGTATGGCATATGATATCCAATATATGTGCCTCCTTTTCTCCATCAATTTTATACCTGCTTCCCTATAAGCATCGACATCATCTGTCACTAATTGAACCAAGTGCTCCCTTATCTCTTCAATGATGCGGTAGAGTAAACCCAAAAAAAAAAAACTCAGCATCCTTGACATGGTCACAAGCCTCAATAAACTTCAAGAAAATTTTGAAGTATGAATTATTTATCAACATATTACTCAAGCTTCTGTTTTTTATATCAAATCATCCATCAAACATGATAGTGACACATGTTAGGATCCAAGTCTTCTTAATTTCTTCAAATGTTTTTTTTAGTGTTTGTTGGCTCCAGAACCAACGTTCTCAAATCATACATGGATGAGGGTTTCAAACCTCAACCATAAGCTCAAGATGGAATGGATCATGTTGTAAAAGGAATGGGAGGTTGCAACATTAATGGGATAGCATTCTCATAAAATAATTTGCCTATATTCATACATACGCATGGGCGTGCCTCCCTACCAATCTATCAGGGCAACTTCTATGATGTGCAAGATCTATTTCCATGTCTATCATCCTCCTTATTCACCATGTAATGATCCATACAAGCCCTTGCATTCCTACTGGATATGGGAATCAATAATGATAATGAGTCACGACCACTACGCTTGCTCCCATATTACAATCCAACATCCACTCTGTCATCAAAATGTCATTGCACCAGATGCTTCAACATTCTTAATTTGTTCATGTATGATATGATATCCTCCTTTAATCGTTTCTAGCACTTTGGCACATGGTGCTATATTCTTGTGTGATTCAAGTGATCCTTCATTCTGATTATATCACCATTTACCACCTTGTCATAATAATAACATTTTAAATATACATAAGTTTTATCATCGCCTCCTACATCAACTTAAACGTTGTATTTCCATGTTGGGTCCTTATGACCCAACATACATTCTTCCTAGCCTCTAAACATTTTCAACAAACCCTAGAATGAAACAATTGATTCAAAGTTGAGAACAATAAAACATGCAAATAATGAAACAAGCAATCTTAACCATGTAAGTAAAATGGATTTATTCAAACAAAAAAATAGGGTTTCAAAATTTTCAAGAAAAGAATTTGAAAGAGGTGGAAGAGTATTGAAACAGAAAAAAAGTTCAGTAATAGAAAGAGGTGGAGGTGGAGGTGGAGGTGGAGGTGGAGTTAGGCTCACAAGGGTTCACTGGTAGCAACGGAGGGGGGCTATAGGTAGGGAGAGAATGCAACTTTTACTAGACGAGAACATGCAATTCTTTGTGCAGTCTTGATTTCGGCTATCGGGTGCATGCATACGACTGCTTCATATCAGGTTTTAAAATTATATTACTTCTAATAAAATAATTTAGAGCTAAGGCCGAAGAGGCGAGGTGCACCTCAACCAAATCGGGGCGTGTGCCTCATAAGAATGACTCAAGGCGTGCGCTTTGAGGCATTTTTCCCTATAATTGTGTTGAGGTGTGTCTTGAGGCATGCCTCGTATGATGCAATTTAAAACAGAGAGCTACACTAGTGGCCCTTCTACTAACCCCAATTCCACTTAAAACCAAGAAAATGGATGTTCGTTAGGTTCGCAAATCCATGAACATTGAATGTAACAATAATGCTTGGTTTATCAACCAAGCCAAAATTTTACTTGAACTAATATAACTAATTATATTTTATAGAATATGGAATTCTATGATTAGCTTATTTTTTTATGAACCATTTCTTGCATATAATTTAACATTTTCACTTCTATCAAATAAGCATAAGAATGCAAAAAAGAGCATAACACAGTGCACGAAGCTCCCATCACTACAAGTCTTGGATTGGTTGAAACAAAATTATATAAATTGTAAGTATTTAAAATCAATGTTGGCATTGCATAGAAGAAATGATGGCTAATACTTTCATATAAAGTTTTTCTCATTAGGAAGTACATTATAAATTCTGTGATCTTTAAGCTAGAACTTTAATGGATATATAGGACAACCATTTTACTAAAAAAGGATTTATTTAAATACAATAATGCACATATTATATAATAGTATAAGTAGTTAGATATTCTTTAAATTTGACCATATTAAATGTCAACAAAAAGATCTGAAGTGAAACTAATGGCAAAATACCAAAAGTAACCAAAATTATCAAAACTGAAATCCATTCAAACCTTAAATGAAAACTGAAATTAAAAAACGGTTTTCTGATATCCATCAAAAGTATAGTTCACATGAAGCATAACAGTGCAAAAAAAAGGTTAGAATCATTTGATAGCGGAAGAAAAATGTACAATGCTCAAATAAAATTCCAATGAGACATTACAGAGTGGCTGAAATAGTACGGAATAGTCTGGAAAAATTAATGCAACTACAACAACAATATTAAGCTTTGATATCACTATGTGAGGTCGGCTACATGAATTCTTTTTCTACATTGTGTCCTGTTAAGAGTTAAATTCTCATTTAAATCTAGTAAAGAAATATCATTTCTAATATTTTTTAATCAAAGCTTTTCAGGTCTACCTCTATTTTTTTAACATAAGTCAAATCGAGTACATCTACTTTCCTAACTGGGTCATCAGAAGACGGCCGTTTTATGTGACCAAATCATCTAAGGTGACTCTAATCTTATCTTCCACTGGAGCTACTCCAAACTTTCACATATATGCTCATTTAATATCATGTATCTATGAGTAAAGCCACTCATCCACCAGAGTAGCCTCATCTCTGCAACACTTAACTTAATATTATGCTTCTTTTTTAATGGCCAACATTCTGTACCATAAAGCATTGCAGGTCTAACCACCATCTTATAGAACTTTTTCTTAAGTTTGAGGGGGACTTTTCTATCACACAACAAGCCCGATGCATTCCTCCACTTCAACTATCCAACTTGAATTCTACTAATAATATCCCCATCTATTTCACCATCATTCTAAACAATAGACCCGAGATATCAAAAATGTGTACTCTTATTAATGACTTGATTACCCAAGTCACAATCACCCCTCTAGATCTATTATTACTAAAATTACACTCCATATATTCAGTTTTAAATCTACTCAAACGAAAGCCTTTAGACTCTAAGTTTGACCTTTATAATTCAAATTACCTTCAACTGCCTCTCTAGTCTTATCAACAAGAAAAAAATCATCAGCAAAAAGCATACACCAGGGTACAACCTTTTGCAAATGTCTAGTGAGAACATCCATATGACTAAAGCAAAAAGATATGGGCTTATAGTTGATCCTTGATGTAATCCAACTAAAATAGGAAAATACTTGGTCAAACCACCTTGTGTTTGAACAAGTAACAGCTCCTGCATAAATATCCTTAGAGACTTGAATATAAACATTATTAACCCCTTTCTTTTCCAGAACTCTCCAAAGCACTTCTCTTGGAACTTTATCATATACTTTCTCTAAATCAAAAAATATCATATGCAAATCCTCCTTATTATATATATATATAAGAAAAGGTAAAGTTTGCAAATGACATTATGTCTAACAGAAACTGGCACATCAGCATATAAACCATCTTCTGATGACAAATGCACATATAAATCCACTTGCAAACCTGAACAGAGATGTACCCATTTTAAAATTAAAAAACTTTTTTTTTTCAATGATGCAGTTGTTGAATCACATTTTTTATCAGATATCTAACTTACCTTTCTAGGAGGTGTTCCTGGCCTCAACAAGTTGTTCCCCAACCCAAATTTTCCTTTTTTATCAGATGGTTTCAGAATCTGAAATGAACAAGTCAAAGTGTCATCCACACTCATCATAGCACCAGCATTGTCAAATTCCCCACAATAGTTGGGTGCAGAAAATATTGTCACCAGCTGTCGATTTGCAAAAAACTCATAGCCATCTTCAACAACCTACATTAAGCAAAAAATAATGAATAGAGGAGTAAGTTCAACCATGAACTTGAACAAACTCAGTGTGGAAGAGAGCTTAACAAAGAGGAGAAAAAAAGAGCAAAAAATAGGAGCTGCCTGTTTTTTTTTTCGGGCTTAGTTATAAAAGTAAATACAGCTCATCATAATCCTACTAATGCCAATATTTTTGTTGCATGAGAATTGGAGATATTTATAAAGTGATTGAACAATATAGCATGTACAGTACAAGAAGGTGACCAATACGAGTTAGCCAGCTTCCTCAAGCCCAAAAAAACAATAATGTATTTTTTCTATTTTTACAGAATGTTATAAGAGTATGGCAAACATTTTATCAAAGATTTACATTCAGGATACTGAGTTTTTTTACTTACTATCACCAACATGTGATGCTATAGAAAGAAGCTTGTTCTCTTACACGAGAAACACATGTAAATGTAGCACTTCAAGCCCTCAAGCTCTTCTTACCTGGTGTGCACGGCAGATAAGGTCCAAGTCATGCTTTTGAAGAAACTCGCCAACCTTGTCTGGCCCGAATGTATAAGATACACCTCTATCATTCTCTCCCCAGCCTTCAATATCTTTATCAGGATCAGACCATAGTAGATCACAAAGAAGACCTTGGTCAGGGACGTCTGCAGGGCGAGCAATATTACGGATCTGATCCAAGTTTTTCAGGTCAGGAGATAAGCCTCCATGCATGCAAAGGATCTTCTCATCAATAAGAGCAGCAACTGGGAGGCAGTTAAAACAATCAGTAAAAACCTTCCATAGTCGAACATTAAACCTTCTCTTGCACTCATCATAAAAACCATATATACGGTTGATTGATGCGCACTCATGGTTTCCTCTCAGAAGAAAAAAGTTCTCTGGATATTTTATCTTGTATGCCAGAAGAAGGCAAATAGTTTCAATGCTCTGCTTGCCACGATCAACGTAGTCACCAAGAAACAAATAGTTAGCTTGTGGGGGGAGTCCTCCATATTCAAATAATCGGAGAAGATCAGAATACTGCCCATGAATGTCACCTGTCAGTAAGAAAATCATATTTGAGCATGCATGAAGTTTCTCCGTCCGGTTAGAAAACAATAATCAACATTTGTATGTAAAAGGCAAGGTTTTGAAAACCGGACCGGACAACGAACCGGAACAAGGAGGGGTTCACGGTTCGACCGGTTCGACCGGTCTAACCGGGGTCGAACCGGATGACGTAATAAATAATAAGTATTATTTAAATTTAATACAATTAACATAAAAATAATGTTATCATTCAAAGTATGAGATAAGAAATTAAATTAAAAAAAATTATGAAACATAAAAACTTATATAATTAAGTAAAATAATTATTTTAAAATCTTACATAAAAGCAAAAAGAAAATTAAATCTCATAATTATAAGAATTTACACTCATAAAAATATGATAATTTTAAATTTGAATATTTTTCAAATTTTTAAATTTAATTTATATATAACCATATAATATATATTATTATTAATTTATGTTACATATTTAATATAAATTTAATTCTAACATAAGTTTATAAATTTAATATATAAACTATTCTTATTTTATATTATATGATTAAATATATTTTACATGTTTATGATATATTATATACAAAAGTTATTTTATAAATTTATATCTAAAATTATTAATAAATAAATAAAATTATTAATGATAAATTATTTTTTTATTATGTATAAATAAATAAATTTTTTTTATTATTAACTAATAAATAATTATCACTCACATAAAAAATAATTAATTAAAAAATCTGTTTAAAAATAGGTTTTATATCCATTATATATGCTATGAACTCATACACTCCTCATCTCTTTTCTTTAGTCCCACATCCCTTAGAAACACTTTCTTGCTATTGTTTATATAGCATATTTAGATTCCTTACACCAAGGGAGCACATGGGGAGCTCATGTGAAGATGTGTCATAATGCTTTGAGTACAAAAGTGTTTATTATATAAAGTGTATTTAACTTTAATTAAATGTTTTTAATATATATTAATTTATTTATTTAAAAAAATACTTAAAATTTGTGAGATTTGAACCGGCCGGTTCAAAAATAACCGGACCGGTTCACCGGTTCGCGGTTGAACCGGCCGGTTCTCACCGGTTCAATCCGGTTCTTTGCAGAAGCGGTTTTAGGGCTGAACCGGACCGGCCTTGTGACCGGTTCACGGTTGAACCGGTCGAACCGGCCGGTCCGGTCCGGTTTTTAAAGCACTGGTAAAAGGTATGAAATCTCACCTTAAGTACCAAATTGCATTAAATTCACGGATATTGCCGAAACAAAAAAGCTCATGATTCGGAAAGGTAATGCCTTACTAAGGAAATTGATGAAAAATAAATAACCCAGTTTATTATCCGAGTGTTGTTGAAGATCTACATGCTAAAACCATCACATGGGTAGCCAAAGACCAAACTAGTAAATCATAGTAATTGCATTTACAAACTTCCATAAGAATACCTTTAATGATAACATGTTAAGACAACCAGCCCAATTTCAAGAAAATATTAAAAAAAAAAAAAAAAACAAGTATGCAGCATAAAAAAGAATTATGCGGGCATTCGAAACTGAAATTCCCACAAAAAATTTAAAACTGCTCACGCTAAGGAAATCACATAGGGAAAGTGGAATTAGAGTCATATTTGCATATAATGACATAAACATTAAAATAAAATACTTGCAGAATATGAAGCTTAAATATAAGTAAACCACAACAAAATCAAATGTGTGAAAGCCGTTAACTAAATCCAGTGGCTGAAAATATTCGAATATGCATCAACAACCCCAAACATCCAATGCTGGTGCATCTAAGAACTATAAAAAGATGCCTACGTCCAACCATCATATCCGCTCAGGAATTCTTGCCAGCAACTAATACTATAAAAAGTTGTAAAACATATTGGAAGCCTCGATTGCCTCAAAAAGAAAGTCTAAGAGACCCCAAACAACATCCATGTGCATTGAAGGACTCAATAGATTCATTTGGATATTCCAGGGCGTTTAGGGGTGTCTATAGTACATTTGTACATCAAAAGTTACATCATTTTTGGCCAATGTTGTACTGTTGTATATATTCTTTATGTTTTAATGTTGGTTAGATTCCTTTCATTTTCCCTATAGAGGTCTATATATATTAACATGCGTTCATTATTATGAATCAATAATAGAAGAATCATTTTTTATTAAACATCTTTTTCACACATGGTAACAGAGACCCAAGTTCTTTTTCGCAATTTCTTTTTGTCCCAATCTTTTTCTGACTGATTTTCAGCCTTCATTAAAGTTCCCCAACGCATATGTTCACCCTCAGGAAAGGGTGAAAATGTTTCAGCTACGAAACAAACCCCATTTTCACAAGCCTAAGATCCCATTTTTCCCGAGGTAGATTGAATTTTTAATTTAATCAGATTACCCTTAATGATTGGCATTAGAGTTTATTTCGTTGTGAGATTCCACTTCCTATGAGCGCAAGCCCTCATGGTTAATCACCCCTTTTAACGCATTGAAAAGCACTCTCGATTAAGGATGAAAGGATATTTAGTTATGCAAGAAGTGTAGAAGTGTGCAAGTGTTTTATTATTAGTTATGGGGGATGAAGGTACACCCGATCAAGATCTCATGATTCCGTCGTCCCGGGTATACCCTGGGTTTCAATCTACCAACACTAACAACCATTGATTGTAGTGTCCAGGGAATCTGATTAGCAGTAATGGGTTGCCTCCTCTCAGGAATCTCAAGTAAACTGAAGTTGGTAGATGTAGATTTTAATTTTATTATTGTTTGGGTTGGGACTCAGCTCAGCTTAAGAGCTGCCCATATTTATATTTAGAATAGGTTTTATGACCCTGTTTAGGAGTTGCCTATAGTGTGGAAGTAGCTGTAGCCTTAGTGGGTCTTACGGCCTTTATTAGAGGTTGTCCAAGTATGAGTTAAAAGTAGTCTTATTGCTTCACTTGAAAGTAGCTCGTAGCGGGTCTTACGGCCTTTACTTAATTTGATTAAATAGATTAAAGTTAAAGTTTAAATTAGTTTCAATTAAAGTTTTGAGTTAATTAAGAATTTATTGAATCTTAGTTTAAATTCGAATTTTAAATTTCACTTTTAAAATTAAATAAATTAATTAATTTAACCATTTAATTTTTCTCATTTACTTAATATTATTATTATTATTATTATTATTATTATTATTATTATTATTATTAAGTTAAATTAAATGCTTTCAAAAATTTTCCAAAAATATGCTAAGTCCAATATTATCAGGGATATTTCGGCAACATTCCGACATCCACTCCCCGCGAGAGGAGGGCACTTGCCTTTTCTAGTCCGCCCAGCCTGATAAGATTCAACGACCGAGGCTTTGAGACGTTGTTTGGGCTTGCAAATTGTCTCTAAATCCTCTGATTGCGATGTTTGTTGCCTTTCTTTTGATAATAATAATTACCATTATTATGAATCAAAATCAATGATTAATAAGGCGTTCGAGGCGGATGCCTCGAGGCGCGCCTCGAATCGAGGCGGAGGTCGGGCGAACTGAGGCTTAAGCCTCGAATGCTCGGGGGAGGCTTACGCCTTTTTGCACGGAGGCGTACGCCTCACCGCGTGAGGCGTCGAGGCGCATCGAGGCGGCGCCTCGAAAGTGAGAAAGTTACCTTCACAGTCAGCGAGCTCCCGTTGTTTCTTCCGATCAAAATGTTGTAGCTTATGATCCGACAGGAAAGGGAAAGTCGTCGAAGGAGCAAAGTCGAACAGCCACGAAGGAGCTAAAGAAGCGACGCGTGCAATCTCTACACTTCCTATGAAGCAACGAAGCCGAACAGCAAGGAAGAAAAGAGAAGATGAAAGGCAAACCATAGACGCAACTAAGTTATTATTGATTAACTTAGTTAATATAATTTAAAATATTAATAATTAAACAAATTAATTAAATAATTAATAATATAATTAGTGCATGAATTAATTATCTATTTTAACTTAACTGAATAATTAGTATTATAATTATTAATTAAATTTTAATATAATTAGCCTAATTAATATAAATTACATTTAAATTACGCGATATGCTCGGTACTGAGTTGTACATGCTCTGTACTGAGCGGTACATGCTCGGTACGCTCGGTATTGAGCATATACAACAAGCAGAATTTCAAAATTACTCTTATAATATAATTTTGTTCCGGTGACGCTGCCCCCGGAAACCCCCGCAGGGGCGCTGCCCCTTGACCACGCGACCTGACCGGGCAGGTCGAACCCCGCCAGGGGGCAGCGCCCCCTTGGACCCCTGGCAGACTGGTATATTTTTGTATTCATGTTATTTTATTATTGGTAGTCCAAATAATTGTTATTTTTGTTATTTTTTATCATTATTTAAAATTTTAAATTAATTTATTTTAATCGTTTTGAGGCTTACGTCTCGATCCGCCTCGAGGCTTACGCCTCGCCTCACTTAGAAAAAACGCCTCGATTCCCGATTTCGCCTTTTAAAACCTTGATCAAAATTAATAATATTTTTAATAATAATAATAATAGAATATAGTAAAGCACTCTTCTTTGCTTATTTTGCTCACGTTTCACGAAACAGTGGAATCGTGCTTGGGCAAGACGAGGGCAGAGCCTGGGGTTTGCAATTCTTGTTTGTGTGAGGCCTTCGGATATGAATATGTTAATTCACGTGTTGAAGTTGGACGTAGATAGGGATCGAGTCAGGCTACAGTAAGAGGAAGGAAGCGGATTGGTCTGGAAGTCGGGCATGGAGGCATGCGGAAGTCACGGTCGGAGGCGGAATTGACAAGTGAGGGGCTCGTCTAGAGACAGAATCCCAATTGGGCTTGGATTGGCCGAATTGAAGGCTTCGGTCTTGCTCAGAATAGGACACCTACACAAGAAGGAGACCAGAGTGGGTTTGTCGTGTGGAACATATAGGGAAAACAGCAGACCAAAGCCAACGACTCAAGGCCAAGCGGCATGAGGTTGGGTTCTCATACGGCACGAGAGATGCGGCTCGAGAGACTTCCATGCTGTGTGTCTCTGTCTAGGTGTCGCGATTGGGGCAAAGGAATTGGAGGTGCGATTGAACTGGAAGATTGCGATCGAATTGACAAGAGAGGTGGAGCTATTCGGTCGCAGGTGAGTAAATAGGCAATTCGAGAAGCACCAACGTCAGAGGAAGTCAGAGCATATTCGAAAACCGGTGTGGGATCGAGAGCAATGAACCAGAGCAGAATCTGATTGTGAGCTTAAGTCCCCTAAGTTCTTTTCTCCATTTCCTCTTATGCAATTGAGGGAACAATTGCTCCAAAGCAATTGACCAGTTCTACAACATGGGAATGTGGCAACATGCTTCGGTTATGTCTCTCTCTTTATTCGACAACTACTTCAGCCAAATTTGCTCAAATTATATTTAATTTTGTAATTGAAGCCTAATAATTCATCTTTGTTGTTCAGATATCATAATAAGACTACATGGTTATTATGATTATTTTTTTAATATTCTGTTGATATGTATGAATCGTAAGATCCCTTCCCAACAAATATTGCCACCTCTATTAATTGCATGTTTTTTCCCAACCACATGGCAAACCACAATCTCCACTTCTTAACTCAATCCCAACTTTGAATTAAGTTTCAACATTGAAATTTTTTTAATCCATAATCCCTTTTATCAATTTGTTGCTCTCTCATCTCCATCAACGGAAGTGCAACATATCCAAATCAAAATTTCATTGGTGATCCAAGTTCCTTGTCGTCAACTTTTGTCGCCTACAATAACCATAATTTTTTTAAAAGAAAAGCAAAAAAAGTACAGCAACATCGGGGACTCCACAAGAATGTAATTGATTAGTTGAGAACTCTACTAAAGGCTCTCCAGAAACCTTCACATACTAATGCATTGATGAATTCAAGCGAGTTTCTCGTCTCCATGGATTAAATATCTCAAATAAAGCTTTGTCAACTTTTAGGTAATGTACTCAAGAGCCACTAATCACATCAATTTAGCACATATACGCTATGTCCAACTGACCAAGCAACAGAGACATTGAACAACAGATCATTTTTGAACAGAAATAGTTAGTCTAGGAGATGCTCAGATTAGTTTCTTACTTGTATTAAAAGATGTTCTACATATTTAAAAGCTATCTGCTAGCCAAATTAAAATAAAAAAATTTACTAAAAATTTGTATATCAAATATCATCTCTAACCCTACTCATGATGTCTTTTAGGATTAGGATTCAAGAAAGATGATTTAATGTGCCATGGAACGAAATGAATTTTATTATCTAGAGATGTAAAGCAATCTAACTGATAACAAGAGTAAATTACAATAGTGATTTCTTTCTGAGCATTCTTTATCCAATAAAGACAAAACATGGCTTTGTCATCATAGACTATAACATCTATCATTTAGGATTCCATAATATTGTTTTTTTTTTTTTTTTTCCTTCTCTATGCAAGGGAACTTAATATTTAACCTTCCAAAGTAATGTGCATGAACTTAAGAAAACACAAGCATGCACTTTTTCCAATATAATGCTGTCTTTAAAAGTTGATGCATCCATGCTACTTGTCTTTAATAATGTGGGAAGTTCAATATTATCTAGTATATTAACCTCGTCAAGATGAATGCATATGCGTAAGAAATTAATGTAGTTATTTAGAAGTATACGCATAAGTGTTCCATGCACTATTATCTGCAGATATGAAGAAGATATCTCACAAGACAAGAGGAAAGCCGTCCCAAACAAAGCCTAAGTCTCCAAAAAACACATGTTATCCATGGACACTTAACAAATTAAGACCAATCTCGAAATAGAATCTAAAGAGAAGAGAAAAGAAAGTTCTATTGGAAAGGAGAAAGGAGCATGATAGTCCGAATATCCCAGCTAAGGATTGTAACTAGAAGTAATCATAAAAGATGATAAATGGACTTCACATATTATTGTATTAGTACGCAAATGTGCTTGACAGAGTGTAAACAGAACGTATTCAATTACCTCAAATCATGCTCTAGCTGTGGAAATAAAAGTTTTGGTAAATCTGACATTTACTCATAAATACCATACACGAAACAGCAATACCTGACTTCTACCTTTTCACTTAAATGCCATAATAGGCACTCCTTACCAAAAGTACATCATTGTAGCTCGAGTGAGTAAAAGCATTCCATTATTTTAAGAATTAAAACATAAAACTTTAATTAGATAGTTTAGATGCATTGTTCTCAGCTAAGTAGAATTATTCTGGAAGAAACATCAAGAGAAAGGTACCAGCCTGGTTTCTAAAAGAGAATCAAGTTTCAAGACGTTAAATATATTCCTTCACAGTAAATTAAAAATGAAATTTACCTTTTACATGTATGATTTCATTTATTGAAAGCAAATAAAAATGTCTTTATAATGTTTTAATTGAAAAACTTACACCAAAAACATTCATTCAAACTAAACAAATTCAACTTCTGTTGAACCTTTCGAATGAAAGAACCAGTGACATAAAATTCCCAAACAAGATGGAAAATG
Source organism: Dendrobium officinale (assembly GCA_019514585.1). Lineage (NCBI taxonomy): Eukaryota > Viridiplantae > Streptophyta > Magnoliopsida > Asparagales > Orchidaceae > Dendrobium > Dendrobium officinale. Next base: position 9,496,693 of record CM033688.1, on the reverse strand, counting down.
TAAAGCAGTTGATATAAGATGACGAATCTCTCACTGACCAATCGATTAAACAATCATGAAAGCTCCGTACATTCAAAACTAAACAATAACAAGAAACTGATTACCTGGCCATGCTTAGCAATGTCAGCGATCATCAAAGATGATTGCATTAGAGAAGTATTAGAGAGCTCGACCAAAAAGATATAACGGGTCAAAAATCGTCATTTCATTAAAACTAGCCTAATCTCGATTCTTCAGAGTTGCCTTGATGAATACTCATTTTTTAATTCCTTCCTCATTAGTGTTGCGTGAGATGTTAGACCAATGCTTGGCAAACCATTGCCTATGAAACAATAGGCTAAAAGGGATAGGGTGCAAAAAATCATGCAATTGACGAAATGCAAAAGAAATATGAGAAATTTTTAAGAGGCATTAAATCTAGTCTCTTATAATTGATCTCATTTTTCGAAGCACTTTGATGAGTAAAACAGTGGAATAACCAAATCACAAATAGACTTTCTTTCATTTAGGGTCGTTTTGTTGCAAATATGTAGAATTCTGATGCATTTTAACTGCAATGCAAATTAAATTTATTGTATTTGAAATACTTAACAATGCTTGGTTGGGTGCAGAATGAATTTAGAAGATTAGCTTTCGGTGATTGGATTGTTGCAAAACAGACTCCTAGTTTTAAACTTTTAGAGCATTGCAGGGTGGTTGACAACTTACTCAAACAGTGATGGAGACCGGTGGTGGTCGATGGAAACGCAAGTGGCAACTAGTGGTGGTCGGTCGTAGGTGGCGGGTGATAGCAAGTGTAGATGGTGATGAAAACGGGATGAGATAGTGACGAAAACAATAGAATTTGGCAGAAGTGATTGTCTAAGGCAACGGTAGAAATGGACGAAAACAACAATAATGGCCGACAAAGATGGAGGGTGGTTACCGACAATGGGCAAGGAATGCAAGCCAATGTTTTAAAGAATTGGACAAATCGATGACTTTGGAATTCATCTAAAATTAAATAAAGAATGAATTCTAAATTAAAAAATTAAATACCCTGCATTTGATTTTCTTCTAACCAAAAAGTCGAATTTTCTAAAACTAAGTAAAAAAGGAATTACAAATTCATGAATAAAATACCTTGGAATTTGATTCTCTTCTAACCAAATATCCGAATTTTCAAAATCCTTGGTGTTTGATTAAATTTTAGTGTTTGGATTGTTGCAAAACAAACTCCTAGTTTTAAATTTTTAGGGCATTGCAGGGTAGCCGACAGTTGATGTCACTAGCGATGGAGACTGGTGGTGGTCAACAACAGCACGGGTGATGACTAGCGACTAGTGGTGATCAGTAGTGGGTGGCAGGTGATAGCTAGTGTAAACGATGACGACATAAAGAGGAGATGGTGACAAAAACAATAGAATGTTGCGGCAATGACTGCCTGAGGCAATGATAGCAATGATTGAAGGCAACAGCAATGGCTGACAAAGGCAGCAGGTGGTTACTGGTGATGGACGGGGAATGCAAGCCAATGTATTAAAAACTCTGACAAATTTGGTGATTTTGGAATTCATCTAAAATTTAATAAAGAATGAATTCCAAATTGATGAATAGAATACCTTGCATTTGATTCTCTTCGGACCAATAGCCGAATTTTTTAAAATTAAATAAAAAATAAATTCCAATTTCATGAAATAAATACCTTGCATTTGATTCTCTTCCAACCAAACAGCCGAATTTTCAAAAAATATGGTGTTTGATTTACTTATGGGTATATATATATATATATATATATATATATATATATATATATATTAGGAGTACAAAGAACATAATCCATAGAGGTGAATTTAAAAAGTGAACAATTATTAAACTTTAAAGATAGGACATTAAGAAAGACAAATTGAAATCATTTGTTGAGCAAAACTTGATGTAGGATAAGATGGCTAATTTCATTAAAAATATTGGCATAGAAATTTTAAAGGAGTCTAGAACTAATCATTTACTAGTCAGGAAACCTAATGGTGGAGTAATAAAGTATTAACTATTATTAAGGAAAAAAATGTCCTATCAAGATGACAATAATTAAATACTACTAAGACTTATAATAATTATATAAAAGCTAGAGCAGCATTTTCAAAGTGTTAAGCACAATACTTTTTGCTTCAATGTGCAAAGCGTATAGTGAAGTGATACTTTTACTTGCTAGAGCCTTCATGAGCTAACCATATATATACATAAATGATCATTCAGTAGTTATTTGAATAACCAAATTAAATCACATAAGATAGTTTTTCAATAAATATAATGATACATTAAATAATAGAAATTTTCAAATTTTTAAAAGCAAAAAAAAATCAAATATATCAACGATATAAATAATGCAATAATGTGACTATTTAAAAATTAAGAATATAATTGTGAGATTAAGCAACCAGCAAAAGACCAAGACGTTGAGGCAACATGAACAGAGAGAGAGAGAGTGAATATGAGATATTAAGAATTCTTAAGAAGAAGCTTTTAAGCGAGATTATACTACCACAAACAACAAGAATTACTAAAAAGCATATAAGAACTTGTAGAGTGGATGTAGAGAGAAACAATAAGAAGCAACTAGCTCTAGTGGGATAAATGGAGAACTACGGAGCAACAACTTCAAGACTATAGGTAATTATGAGGAGAAACAAGTGTTTGTGCCTGAAATTGTGAAATTTGAGCTAGGATTATGTTATAAGCAGAAGCCAAGGGCGCAACACTACAATACAACACCAGGAAGCGGTGCAACATATGCACTTTATTAAGATCTTACACTTCATGCAAGTAATGCATGGGGCCACGACTCGCTTTGCATCACTCCTAAAACACACATTTAACAACACTTATAGAGCTGAGTCAAACTTGATGGGGGATGAAATAAATAACTCCGTGAAAAAGATTATTGAACAAGTTTTAGAACAATCTAAAAATCACTCGTACATTAGTATGGAGATTTAGTGGTCAAGTGAGCAGGTACAAAATATTATGAAGGAAAATAAGTATGATTTTATGAAAATTGATAATAGTTAAATGATATTAATATTTATAATGATCATAAAAACCTTAAAGTTCTAAAAAAACATAGTATGCAAAGCAAAAGTTATATCTTTTGATAATTTATATATAAAATCGAATGCATTAGAAGAAAAGATAAGATGATCATAGTTGAAGATGAATACATCAAAGAAGGATAAAAAATGGTACTTTGACAATTCATTAAGGTTTCGATTGTGACAGCTTTCTTATTGCTTTTTAAAGCAGATTTCTAATATAAAATTTTTTAGTTCAAAAATTTTTGTACTTGAAAGCTGCTTTAGAAAGCAATAAGAAAGCTGTCCCAAATGAAGCCTAAATGAGAGTTCTAAGGAGTAAATTATTTTGGAAGAATAAATTATTAAATTAAACAAAAAATATTTTCAATGGAGTTTTAAGACTAAAAGATAACAAATGATTGAAGAAGAAACACTAGGGTAACAATACATAAAAATAAATGACATGTTTAAGGTTAAGCTAATAAAATAAATGAAGAGAGGAGAAATAATTTGAATTTTGTGTGTATTTCATTGGGACACTGGCCTCTCAATTTTTATAACAATATTTCCAAGCTAGCTTTAGATCCTCAAGTTCTAGAGTAGATATTTTTTATGCATAACTTTGAGATAATATTATAGAATATAGATCTTGGTTATTCCTTTGATTAGAATTAGTGACATAAATAAGGTGAGATTATTGGTTGTTATCTTTACTTGTTCAAATTTTCGTTTATTCAAAATCGACTTATGCTCGAAATTATTCATAAACATTATGTTCATGTTTGGCTAATTCGAATTCAAGTCGAATATAGTAGAATCATTATGCTTATATACAAACCAAATAATAAATTTAAAAATATAAAATCATATATATATATATATATATATATATATATATTCAATTTTTGGCTAATAAAAAGCTGAAGACAATCGAACATCATTTTGTTTGTGTTTAACTTGTTAAAAAAATAAGCACAAAATAACAATTTAATATTTGCTTGCTTAACAAACAAATTAAACAAGAGCTTCTTAGACAGTTGAACCTGAGTTATTAGCGATGAGTGAGGTTTTTTTCAGCCCTAATTAGGATGTCAACCAAATGGTCACGTGTTTGAGCATAGTGATGTATAGTCCATTTTTTATTTTTCTTTGATGAAGTGTAAATCAATTTTTTGTTTTAAGTACAGTCATGTTAGATTGGATTGTGCAATGTTGATGGCTGGTATATTTTCATAGTATAACTTCATAGTATTTTCTCATTTTATTATTAAGGCTTCTAGGATAATTTTCATCCATAATAATTCACAGATCCCTTGGGCCATCGCCCGCATTTCAGCTTCAACACTAGATTTGGCAGTCACTAATTGCTTCATATTTCTCCAAGTGATTAGATTCTTAGGGAAGTGTAATAATAAATAGTAGACCTTCTGTCTGTAAAGGATCCTACCCAATCAACATCAATATATGCTGCATAAAGATTGGTTTCTCTAAGATTATGCATAAATTAACTTAAAATACTTATAGCATAAGCTATGTATGAAAATATCCAAGTCTTTCCCGATCTTAACTTCAAATTCTTTGGATGGCTAATCTTTCACTCTTCTTAATACTTTGAGATCATTTCCCCTATAATCATGCCATCTACATACACTATGAGAATTGTAATTTTGCCTTTGTAGAATTTTTTTATGAATAAGTGTAATCTACAAGACTGTGTTTGAATTCCATCCTTTCTGATCGCTTTGGTTAACCTCCCAAATTCAACTCTTGGGGATTTTTTGAGACCGTATCAGAGCCCTGCATTGGGTGCCCATACCCACACCCGCCCACGTACCCACCCATACCCAATGGGCATGGGTGGGTATGGGTATGTACATGGCCTTGTGGGTGGGTATGGGTGAGTACTCAACATCTGGGGACAAATTGATTTACATTACTACTCATCATATGCATGCATTATATTACAGTAATCCTTACTACGTAGTGCGCAACACTGAACCGTGCTGCGACTACGATAAATTTTGATATGTAATTTGAAAGTTTATAGTCAAAGAAAAGGGCAACAAACCTCAATGCCATTAATCCGCGAAAGATTTTATTCAAGAAGCATGGAAAGTGGGTGGGTGTGGGTGGGTATAACATACCAAAAGTCACCATAGGTGGGTGTGGGTGGGCAAAGCCCACCAGCGCAGAGCGTGGGTACCCAATGGGTACCCAACCAGGACCTCATGTAGGGCTTTGGACCGTATAATGTTTTCTTCAACCTGTATGCAAGCTTAGTACTAAAAACTTAATTAAAACCCAGTGAAGGTTCAATAAAGGTTTATTCTTCTAGTTTTCCATGTAAGAATGTATTTGTTTACATCCAACTATTGTAAGGACCAATTGAGATTAGCTGCCAAGGCTTGACATATCCTAATAGTATTTAGCTTTTTGGCTGGCCCAAAAGTTTCACCATAATCCACTCCATAAGTCCTAAGTGTGGCTTTTTTTGGTTTGAGTCTAAATTTATACCTTTCAAATGTCATATTATAGTGTATTTGACGATGTATGGTACTTAAATTTAATTAATTTATTTCTTTTGTGGAAATTATAATACCTCTCATATTATACCTCTTTTAGGGCATTTATATTTTCAATCATGGGCTTCTTCCATTCTTTATTCTTAATTGCTTCTTGGACAGTTCTTAAATTTTTATAGTTTAGGGGTTGTTTATTTGGATGTATTAGGAATGTTAGGTAAAACAAATGCAAGGGCTTTGGGATTACAGGTGTTTGGTTAAAAAAAACAAATATAAGGTAATTTTATGAAGAATTTAAAATCCGCCATAGGCTATTTTCGATGTATTTTGAATTCACCCAAATCAAGTGAATTCAAATAATGCCACATGAAACAAAGCAAATCACGACCTCGCCTACCACTATGAACCCACCTGCCAATGCAACCACACCCACTATTATGATCCTTCCCACCAACATGACCACACCATCTCCTAATCCCTCACAAATGCGATCCTAAAAATATGTTGTGATCCGGCTAGCTAACCCCTTAATGCATACAATATCTATCCCTTGCAATCCTACTATATTGACCACATCACTATAGCTACTAATCTTATCTGTTAATTCTTCATCGTGCCCTGAAAAAAAGTTCTAAATAAAATTTTATATTATACAAAATATATTAAAAATTAAAGAAATATTTAGCTTCATTTTACTTATAACCAAACACAAAAAATGATATATTGAATTTATGTTACAACTAAATAAACAACCCTAAGTATTCTAAATGCATTGCATTAACTTTACATAATAATGGAATGCAGATGTATTCTAAATACTAGCAACCAAATAGCCCCTCAAAAAAAAAGTTTTTGGAAGGAGGAAATATTGAAAGTTAAATAAAATTGGTTGTTGGATGGTGGTGTTTAGTTTTATTTCTTAATGCAATAAGAAGACCTATACTATGATTGGTTTGAATTTCAGGGGTAGAAATTATATCTTCAACACTTGGTGATTGATATTGTATAGATTCAAATGGTTAGGCATGCTTTTATTTAGTTTTGGGTATTTCTTTCTTTCCTCTTGAATATAAATGTAGAAATGGTTTAGGCCCATCAAGGACTTTCTTGTAGTTGTGGTCTGAGGAGGCTATCATGGACTTAAATAGACTTTTTAGGTTGGGTTATTATTGGATCAAATGTGAGATAATAAAAGTTATCTTCACTGAGACTTCCCCTAAAGACAATCATCGTCATATAACCTTTGAATTTTAGTAAAGGAAACATCTCGGGAGATGATTTTTTGATATTGGAATGTTAACATATCATTTTTAACATAAGTAGAGGAATATCCAATGACGATATATCTCATGGCTCTTGGATCTAGCTTAGTGTGTGATGGTATAGATGGACATACGCAACACTACTAGAGGTTTTTAATGGAAGTGGAGTGTTGTACTTTTGGAAAAAAATCGGTGAGGTATTTGATAGGTATTTTATAAAATTCTAATAAGGAGGCAATTTATTAGAAATGTAGCAATTAAAATGGTTTCCTCCAATTAAATTTTAGTACATTCTCTTCAAATAATAGAGCTCTAGTGGTTTTAAGGAAATAGCAATTTTTTTTCCTTTCTACTAATTTTATTGTAGGGAGTCAATACAAGATGATTCATAAATGATGCCATTTCGTCAAAGAAACGAAGAAAATTATTGATTAAAATATTCTTCCCCATGAAACCTAATATATTTAATATTACTTTCAAATTGGGTAATGATCATTGTATATGAAACATGAGAAGATTGTACTCACATTGGATTTATTTTTCAGGAGAAAAAAGCCCAGTTGTGCGTGAGCAAGTCCATGAATAGAACCAAACAATCTAGCCCCATTAATACTAATGATACGAGATGGCCCCCAAACATCAGTATGAATTAGGTAAAAAGGAATTGAAGTTTTTTAGTAGCATGTAGGGTAGGGAACTGTAGTATTTGTGCATTTGACACACCTCACAATGGAATTCCTCAACTTTATTTTATTGAATAATGTTCCAAACATAGATTTTGGTACACAAAAAAAAAAGGATGACCGGATGAATATGGAGTCAATTTGAGCACTTCTTGTATCCAAATTTTAAGATAAACAAGATTGGGGTAATTGATTATTAATACTTATGTTCAAATAATAGTCTGCTAGTTCTTTACCATGCCCAATCATTTTCCTCAAGTAAAAGGAGTAGACAAGGTAAAATGAATAGAATTTCTTCAAAAATGATTTAGGAATAATAGGTTTAAAACCTCAAACAACACTCAACAGAAATAAATGATAAATAAATAATTCACTAAGCCAATCCCAAGTAGTGAGATAAAGATAATGATAATGAAGCTTAAGGCTATCATAAACTACAAGCTCATTCTCAACATGACAAAACACGGTCTGCTACTTGGAACCCCAGCCGCTGCTGCTTTGTCCAGCGCCATCTCTCCAACCATTGTCCCATTCTGCCCCACAATCATCTAATAAACCCTAACATAATTTTCAGTTAAGGTAAGTCAACACCCGCAACATGTTTCATAAAAAAAAATTAAATTAAATAGCCAAAAATCACTTAAAAATCGGCCTTCCCGATTCAATAAGGGTCATTTCGCCGAAGTAAACAAAACAACAATAAGCATAAAAAAGAAAGACTTAAAATTTAAGACTTTCGCTATCAATCCTACGTTTCTAAGTTGTTTACCACAAATCTTGATTGGCGCTTCGAGCTCCAGTAGATTCGGTTGGCTAAGGAAGACCTCCTTCGCGGCGAGGCACAGCTGCCGTATCTCCAGCTCGGTCATGTGAACCTGTCTCACCGTCCTTCCGTTCTTCGCGTCAAGAAGCCGAGCGATGAGAGCATCCACCGCCGCCTCGTCCATCCTCCTATGCGCAACTCAGAGAAACCGAAACCCTAGCTTTCTCAATCGATCAAAACAAATGAATGAAGAAGACAGACAGTTCTCTCCAGAGGCGCCGCCTTCGCCTCGCACTTTTCTATCCGTAAATAGAGAAGGACCTAAATTATTTCCTGCCCTAGAGCAGAGAAGGAAAAACGGAGAATCGAGCGCCTATGTCTTCAATAGTTTCTATAGATCGCAATCGCACACATGCGGTATCAACTCCGTCCGCACGTGAGAATTCTGTTTGCAGCCGAAGGGGTGTTAGATTGGAGTTTGGATATTTGACCGTTGGACCTGAACTGATAAGCCTGTAGAGCAAGATTAGCCGAGTTGATCAAATAGGCTCGCTAGGTCTAGCGAGGAATATTCGTTATGATGGTACACGTGTACACCGTAGTGCAGCAGAATCTTTAAGGATAATTTTGAATAAATATATATATTAGAGAATTTACACATATATTATAATTTTTTATGAATTAACATTTTAATATTTATTTATATGCATTTGTGTTTAAACCCTATCAAAATATATATGACAACAAGGGCGGGCCCTAGCCACAACAATGGCGGGACCCTAGCCCCGTAGCCCACTAGAAAATTATATAGTATAATATTTAATAATAAAATTACTTTCCTAAAGCTAACATAAGTTAGTACAAAACTTATCTTCAACTCCTAAAGTTTGAGAATTAATTGGGCCCTCATTTTAAGAATTATCTTATGTGTCAGCCTCTTTATTTGCACTCTACCAATGATGGCATCATCGACCATGAACCCTCCCTTTCCAATAATGACGCCTCTAGATATGACTACACACATGCCAATGAAGACATCTCCTGATACAATTTTTCCCTTGAACTTTTAATTGAGCCATGAGTTATCTCTATTTATCTATCACTCCCTCCTTTCGTCTCTCTCTCATATGAAAACCCTAGTTTGTTGTCACAAATAATTCTTGTTAATGTAGTAACCATTATTAGATCTGTTGTAACCAATTTTGGACTCCCTGCCGCATGACTCTATTTATTTATGAGATTTCTTACCTCCTTGTTTATTTATTTATGAGATTTTTTTCGCTAAACCATTTATTATTCAAAAGTGGTCACCTCTTTTTCGACCTAAAAGAGAAGAGTTTATGTATATTCCTTTATGGATTAAATTTCTTAATTTGCCTTTAGTATGCTGGACGCCATAAGGTATCTCAAAGATTGCTAGTCTTATTGGTATACCGATTGCTATTGATTCTTTAGCAGCTGAGCAGACTCATCTTACTTTTGCTAGGGTTTGTGTTTTAGTTTCTAAAAATTCTTGTCTTCCTGAAGAAGTTAATATTTCTATTATGAGAAATATTTTTTGGATTAAAGTTGAGTATGATTGGAAACCCATTTCTTGTCAAGGATGTGGATCTATTGTTCATCCTTACTCGTTATGTCCTTCTAAGCCGTAGGAGGATAAGGAGAAGCAAAATTTTATTTTGGAACCTAATAGGGGAAGAAGCAAGAATAGGAATTTTGGAAAATATGATTTTGTAAGACCTTCCTCTTCCAAGAATCTTCAAAATTTTATGGTTAAAAAGTAGGTTAAACTTACTACCGATCCTCATTTATCTGATACTCTTTTAGCTTCTTCTATTAATACTAGTTCTGATACTACTCTAATTTCTACAGTTGATAATAATCCCCTTTGAGAATTGGTTCAAGATGTTGGAAAGCCAAATGCGGTGGTTAATACTAATATTGAGGTAAAAACCTCTTTAACAGAGTTTTTATTTTATCTAATTTAAATTTGACTGCGGAAGAGATTATTATTAATCTCAATTCAAACAATATTTCTGGAACTTCTAATGTTCTTTCTTTATCTAAATCTTCTGTGGATATTTCTGATACTCATAATAAGTTTTATGTACTAGATTCTCTTATTGGAGATTTAAATTATTTTAAGAAAGATGCTAATGCTCATAATTAGGAGGTTTCCTCTTCGGTTTCTATCTCTACTTCTATAGTGACTAATATTGATCAATCTAGTTTTAAATTACCAATTGTCTACAAGATCTAAAGTAGCTAGGAAGGCTTCTACTTCAAACCTAAAATATGAATGTCTTTTCCAAATATTATATCTTGGAATGTGAGAGGCTTTAACTGTTTGGATAAAGTTCATGCTTATACGGACCTTGTTCTTAAGTTTAAGTCCGGATTTTGTTGTATTTTGGAAGCTAAAGTGAATGATGATCTTGTTGGTAATCCTTGGTTTGATGTTAATCACAGAATTTTTCAGCAAGAGGGGTTGTAATAATAATTTTTATATTTCTTCGGTTGGTAGAATTTGGTTAAAATAGAATACTTCTTGTATTATTTTAACTCTATATTTATTATGAGTCAGTTTATTCATGGGGTTATCAAATTTGGTTCTAATTCTTTCTACATTACGTTTGATTATGCTTCCAATTTAGCTGTAGATAGATTAAATATTTGGAATGATTTTTATAATATTGCTACTAATATTTCAACTCCTTGGATTGTGTTGGGAGATTTTAATTGTTGTCATTTTACTAAAGATAAGTCAGGTGGGAATGCTCTTTCGTATAGCACTATGGGAGCTTTTAATAATTGTATTTTTAATTATGGTCTTATTGAGCTTTCTTCTATTAGTCTTTTTTATAACTGGTTTAATCAATAAGGCAATAGCCCTATTCATATTAAATTAGATAGGGTTCTTGTTAATAACTATTAGTTTAATTCTTATCATGTTTCTTATTATATTGTTGATAATCCTTATTGTTCAGTTCATTCTCCTCTTATTGTTTGTAATAAGAATAGGATTTTTGCTTGCAATAGATTCCTTTTTAAAAATTACTGGTGCAAGAAAGATGAATGTTGGGAGCTACTTATTAAGGTTTTTGTTAAACCGACTATTGGGAATCATATTTGTAATCTTTGTCATAAGCTCTGTATGCTGAAAGCTTTAATTAAGCAGAAAGATTGGGCTTCTTCTAAGATCTTTCCTCTTTTATTGAGTCTCTTAAAAAGCAACAAACTGATATTTGCAATCTCTTACAGAGAGATCCTCTTAATCAACATCTAAATTTGTCTCTTATTAATATTAATTCTCTTCTTAAAGATAACTTGTCTCTTTGGTCCTCCTGGTTTTCTCAGAGGGCTAACAGAAGTGCATGTCTTCTGGTGATGAGGATTTAGGCTTTCTTTACTCCCATATATGAAGTAGGTAGAATTCTAATAAGATTAATGGGATTTCTTCTACTAATAGGATTGTCTCAGATTCTAATGAAATTGTTGGTATTTTTTAGAATCATTTTAAGAATATTTTTAATTCTACTACTCCAGCTATGGCTACTACCTTCATTTTTTCTATTGGTAATGTTATTCCGGATAGTTTACAAAATTCTTTGGTGCTCCCAATTATTGTGGAAGAAATTAAGAAACTTATTTTTAATAGTCCTAATTCTTCTACTCCTGGACCTGATGGTATACTTTTGAATTTTTTTTTTAAATTTATGGGATATTGTTGGATCTGCTTTATGTAAGGTTGTTCTTTACTATTTTAACACTGGTTTCATGTCAAGTGTTTGCTAAAGCGACTGCTATTTCTCTAATTCCTAATAAAACTAGTGCTACTAGGTTTACTGATTGCAGTCCTATTTCGTTATGTAATATTTTTTATAAGATTATGGCAAAAATCTTGACTAACTATATTCAATGGGTTATGCATTTTATTATTCATAAGAGCCAATTGAGTTTTATTAATAAGAGGATTTCTATAAATAATATCATTCTTGCTGCTGAGATACTTAGAGAATTTAATTATGCTTCTAGTAATAAATATGTTTGTGCTAAATTAGATATTCATAAGGCTTTTTATACAATCTCTCGTGAATTTCTTATTACTAGGATGGCTCAAAAAGGCTTTCCTCCTATTTTCATCTCTTGGATTAAAGGTTGCATAGAGGATGTTTATTTTTATATTATTCTTAATGGATCTATACATGGGTTCTTTAATTCTTCCCATGCAACCTAAATCCTAAGTATTCTAAATGCATTGCATTAACTTTACATAATAATGGAATGCAGATGTATTCTAAATACTAGCAACCAAATAGCCCCTCAAAAAAAAGTTTTTGGAAGGAGGAAATATTGAAAGTTAAATAAAATTGGTTGTTGGATGGTGGTGTTTAGTTTCATTTATTAATGCAATAAGAAGACCTATACTATGATTGGTTTGAATTTCAGGGGTAGAAATTATATCTTCAACACTTGGTGATTGATATTGTATAGATTCAAATGGTTAGGCATGCTTTTATTTAGTTTTGGATATTTCTTTCTTTCCTCTTGAATATAAATGTAGAAATGGTTTAGGCCCATCAAGGACTTTCTTGTAGTTGTGGTCTGAGGAGGCTACCATGGACTTAAATAGACTTTTTAGGTTGGGTTATTATTGGATCAAATGTGAGATAATAAAAGTTGTCTTCACTGAGACTTCCCCTAAAGACAATCATAGTCATATAACCTTTGAATTTTAGCAAAGGAAACATCTCAGGAGATGATTTTTTTATATTGGAATGTTAACATATCATTTTTAACTTAAGTAGAGGAATATCCAATGACGATATATCTCATGGCTCTTGGATCTAGCTTAGTGTGTGATGGTATAGATGGACATACGCAACACTACTAGAAGTTTTTAATGGAAGTGGAGTGTTGTACTTTTGGAAAAAAATTGGTGAGGTATTTGATAGGTATTTTATAAAATTCTAATAAGGAGGCAATTTATTAGAAATGTAGCAATTAAAATGGTTTCCTCCAATTAAATTTTAGTACATTCTTTTCAAATAATAGAGCTCTAGTGGTTTCAAGGAAATAGCAATTTTTTTTCCTTTCTACTAACTTTATTGTAGGGAGTCAATCAAGATGATTCATAAATGATGCCATTTCATCAAAGAAACGAAGAAAATTATTGATTAAAATATTCTTCCCCGTGAAACCTAATATATTTAATATTAGTTTCAAATTGGGTAATGATCATTGTATATGAAACATGAGAAGATTGTACTCACATTGGATTTATTTTTCAGGAGAAAAAAGCCCAGTTGTGCATGAGCAAGTCCATGAGTAGAACCAAACAATCTAGCCCCATTAATACTAATGATACGAGATGGCCCCCAAACATCAGTGCGAATTAGGTAAAAAGGAATTGAAGTTTTTTAGTAGCATGTAGGGTAGGGAACTGTAGTATTTGTGCATTTGACACACCTCACAATGGAATTCCTCAACTTTATTTTATTGAATAATGTTCCAAACATACATTGTGGTACACAAAAAAAAGGATGACCAGATGAATATGGAGTCAATTTGAGCACTTCTTGTATCCAAATTTTAAGATAAACAAGATTGGGGTAATTGATTATTACTACTTATGTTCAAATAATAGTCTGCTGGTTCTTTAGCATGCCCAATCATTTTCCTCAAGTAAAAGGAGTAGACAAGGTAAAATGAATAGAATTTCTTCAAAAATGATTTAGGAATAATAGGTTTAAAACCTCAAACAATACTCAACAGAAATAAATGATAAATAAATAATTCACTAAGCCAACCCCAAGTAGTGAGATAAAGATAATGATAATGAAGCTTAAGGCTATCATAAACTACAAGGTCATTTTCTACATGACAAAACACGGACTGCTACTTGGAACCCTAGCCGCTGCTGCTTTGTCTAGCGCCAACTCTCCAACCATTGTCCCATTCTGCCCCACAATCACCTAATAAACCCTAACATAATTTTCAGTTAAAGTAAGTCAACACCCGCAACAAGTTGCATATAAAAAAATTTTAAATAGCCAAAAATCACTTAAAAACCGGCCTTGCCGATTCAATAAGGCTCATTTCGCCGAAGTAAAAAAAACAACAATAAGCATAAAAAAAGAAAGACTTAAAATTTAAGACTTTCGCTATCAATCCTACGTTTCTAAGTTGTTTACCACAAATCTTGATTGGCGCTTCGAGCTCCAGTAGATTCGGTTGGCTAAGGAAGACCTCCTTCGCGGCGAGGCACAGCTGCCGTATCTCCAGCTCGGTCATGTGAACCTGTCTCACCGTCCTTCCGTTCTTGAATATTTTGTTAGCCGGTTGGAAAGCTAAATTACTTTCTTTTGCTGATAGGGTTCAGCTCTTGAATTTTACTATATCTAATGTTATTTCTTATTGGATTAGAGGTATTTCTTTCCCTAAATATTGTTTCAAATTTATTAGAAAGGTTTGCTCTAATTTTCTCTTTCATGGTGATTTCTCTAGTAGTAGGAAGATTTATATTATTGCTTGGAATAAAGTTTGTAAGCATATAGTTAATGGTGGTCTTGGTATTTTTGATCTTGAAGCTCTGAATTTTGCCTTTAGTTGTTCTCTTATTTGGAGAATTATTAATGATAATGGGCCATTGGCAATTTGGATTAAGTATAAGTATTTATCTTTTTGGAAGTCTTGGCCGCACTCTATTTCTTTGTTTTAGAATAATCTCTTATATTGCAGGAGATATAAAATGTAAGATTTAGTTTAATAATTTTCCTAATAGTTCTCTCTCTCTCTCTTTTTATTGGGACCCTTGGTATATGTGGAAGTTTTTTTCATGAGATTGTTACTTCAGATAATATTAATTTGGATTCTTCTTTTCAAAATGAGAAGTTAGGGGAATTTGATTTCTTTAAATTGCTGGAATTTGCCATCTTCTTTGTCTCTGACTATCAATAGTATTGTTTCTCATGTTGTTATTAGCGATCCTCAAATGTCTCATATCTCTTGGAATGGAGTTCTTCTTCCTTCCATTAATATGTTTCATAATGCTTATTATGATGATTTCAATAAAGTGGATTGGTTTAAATTTATTTGACACAAAAGATATGCTTTGAGATACTCTTGCTATGCTTGGATGGCCATGATGAAAGGGCTAAAAATGGTTGATATTCTTGTTAAGAGAAATATTAACGTCACTACCACCTATATCCTTTGTTTGAAGGGAGATAAAAGTCATAATCATCTTTTCTTTGAATGTGATTATTCTTTTAGTATTATTTCTAATTTTTTGCCTAATATTAATTTCTTTTTATTTAGACCTAATCTTGAGCAATTATTATATTTTATTTCTTCACTTCAGTATGATTATAATTTTAAGAATCTTTTTTTTTTTGTATGTTGTTCTATTTACTTTATTTGGAGAGAAAGAAATTCTATAAGGTTTGAGAATAAATTTTTGAATTCTGACGCTTTATGTAGGTTAATTGATTTACGTATTTTTGCTAAGATTTCAATTTGGAAATATTTTATTTCCATAAAGGGTTATTTATCTGGTTAAGAGCTAATTGGTTTCTCTGGATTGAATTTTTTGCAATTGGGCTCTTTTCACTAGATAGCAAGAAATTTATGTTTGGATTAATTCTTAGATCTTTCTTATAGGATCAATACTATAGGGTGGCTCGTCCTATTGTTGGGGCTTTGTTGCTGATTTGGTGATCTTTATTGGATGTTTTGTCTTGGATGGCTTGTTACTGTTGGGTGGTTAGTCCTATTGCTAGGCTTTGTTGATGGTTTGGAGAGCTTTGGAAGTTTCATTTTTTGCTATTCTACTTGTTGTTTTTCGCTGTAGTTGGGAGGCTTGTTGATTCTTGGTGGCATGTTCTTTTGGTTTATGTCTACGTTTTTCTAGTGTATGCAACTTGGTTGGTTATTTTGTGTCTGTAGTTGAGTTCTTTTTTGAACTCTTTATTTTTTGTTTGCTAAGTATTTGGTGCTTAGTTTTCTTCTTTTTTGGCTATCTATTGGTTATTCATGACAGGGGTTTTTCCACTTTTTTCTTTTTTATTTATAAGTTTTTCTTACAATTTTTTGTACTCTATTGTAACTTTTCATTTTTTGGAATGAAATTGCGCATGTTTGCCCCTATTTTTACCAAAAAAAAAAATATATTAGATAGTTTAGTGACTACTTCCATCATAAAAGTTTTGGCATTTTATTAGGCTCATATTTCTATATATTTTTAAGTTTTTTCTTTCGCAATCCTTACCAACTTAAAATATAAACAATCTAATGTAATTTAGCATATATTTATTTAATTACACATAAAGAAATCTATCTAACATATACATCAAATATATAATGGAAACTATGAATATAACATTCAAATATACAATCTACGTTTACAAATGCATGAGATATTATATACATAATGTGTATACACTAGTATAAATAATTTACAAGTGATTAATCATGATCTAGAAGATTATACTCAGTAATACTAACATATGAACACATTTGTTTTATTCAATTAGACAAGTAACATCACATAAGATAACTATGGTGCTGATACTATTGACATAAAAAATGTCAACTTCTTATTATTTGTTTAAATAACATATTTAAAATTTGTTTGAGATTATTTTTTCAAATCTTCGTTGAGGAAATTTGAATTAATCAATCCCTTGATTTTTTAACCCTAAAAAATCTCCAAGCAGTTTTCCTTAATAACTTTAATTCCAATCCTCTTACATCCTTATTAGATTAGCTTTGATAAGTGTTGGTGGAATTTTTGAAAGCATGTTTTGAAAAATATTAGTTTTTTTTGGAAAATTTAAAATGTTGTTGAATTCTAATTCTAAAATTGAACAACCCGTCAGAAAATATATATCACATTGGGAGGTGAAAATAAACTTTCAGAATGGGGTTCAGATTCAGAATTATAAGTCCTGTCTTGAATATCGTGACTGAATTTAAGAGAAAACTTTGCATGGCCCCGAAGGGCCAAAAAGATGTTCAACTAAATATCCAGCTATGATAATCAAGAAGGATGATCTTTAAGCTCATATCCAAGGCTTCACCAAAAAAGGATATATCTTCCCAAAAGGAGAAAATAGAGTTTCGCTGCTAATTCTTTGAATATGATGATAATGATCATTAATATTTTAAGTTTCCCAAAGAAATCCAATTAAATTTTGAAAATTGATTTTAAAATTCATGTGTGTGTGGTTCTAAATCACCTACGAGTGAGAACCCTCGTAGTTAATTATATCGTAAGAAATCATGATTTACAATGAATACTGTCGATTAAAATAATGAATTTTTATTTAAGACTATCTAGGAGTTATATCAAAGAAAGTGAATTTTAGAATTTTAAAAGGGAATGGATCAAGATTGAATACATATTAACGGATTCAAGGGGATAAGAGTAGGGGACAATTTGAGATTTTGGAACCATCCAGAAGTATCCCAACATAATCTAAGTGTTGGGCTTTACGTTTTAGATTGAAAGAAGATTTAATTAGAGTTGAATTTTTCATTAGAAATTTGGGATTCTATTCCAAAAAGTTTGGGTCTTATGATCTGATATCTGCCTCGAATCTTAAATCTAAATTGGGCACCACGTAGTAGTGACCTGAACCTAATTAATGCGATGTAAGATCTAGATTTACCCCAGTCTAGATTAGGAAGCCAACTAGTCACCTAGTCGATTTTAATTACATGAGTCCGATCATTTTTATGAAAGAGTTGTAGGGATATTTTTATTAAAGTTTTCGAGAGTTGGGGCTGACATCTAGAGATTGTCCTAAGTTGCTCTTTTAACTTATGATGGGTGAAAATTCTAAGAATAAACATAATTAAAATTAAAATTTATTTAAATATGTTTTTAATACAATACATATTGGTCGACATATCCAAATCATGTATGCTTGAAATTTTAAAAAGGCTTAAAATAATTTTTTAGAAGACTAGGCTTCTCAGGTTCATAACCTCATCCTCATAGGTCGGATTATATGAACTTTACCCACAAACAAGAAAGTGTCTTAAATAAGAAAAGAAGAAGTGCAGTAATATGCATGCGACCCCGGGGGCTATCCTCGGCTAATTCCCTAGATTCATTATCTTTCTATATTATTTAACTCCTAAAATTTTTAAATCTTGATTATAAGTAAAAAATTTAACACACCCTCATGAGCCTCACGTGTTCAAGTTAAAATCAAAAGCAGCACACAAATATCAAAAAATTAAGAAAAACAAGTAATCATATACGCAATTACATTAATACATTAAATATAATCAATTAATTAATAAATGTTTATAGGCAAACTGTCTTACTTATTACAACTCAGGGTATGTAGAAAATAAAGTGGCCGATCACCACTAACAACAATCCAGATTCTAGCCCTAATAAAGATGCAACTGACTTTGAGTAGGATACTCTCCATCTTTAATTCTTTAGTCTTCTTTTCCTTCGGACTCTTTAGGTTCTTCGTAATAAGTTACTTAAATGGAAAAGAGAACTCTTCCCCTTGGAGAAGGTTACCCTTTCCACATTGGGTATAAAAAGGTGGTCTAAATTTGGGCTTTCAATTAGAAAAGGACTATCCCCAAAGGGGTATCTTTTCTTTGTTGGAACCCAACCTTTGGACCTATGCATCCCAACTCAAAGTTCAGCTTTCACAACTCTTAACATCTCAAATGAATTACATATACAAAAATATAAATTCTAGACTCTCCTGTAAGGTTATCCTAATGTTTATTAAATCAAAATATATTTCCAAGCAGTTATATATGTGCAGAAAAGAAAACATGCTTGCCACACTCTTTTTTTATTTGGGGGCTAAGTAGTCAAAAGACCTGTAGTAGTTATATTTTATTATTTATTTTACCCCCTTTATTGTCCTGCATTAGCGTGACCACCTATAGAAAACTCAATGAACATTTGAATCATTCCTATCATAAGAGTAATCTAATAATAAAAAACATCAATATATATAGAGTACAACAAAAGTAAGTAGACACACCAAACAATTCCAATCACAATATGTAGTAAAATCTCAAAAATTCAGCACACAATAGAAAAGTAAAAATACTGGCCTAGCCTAAATCTAAAGTCGGTTTTTCTAGCAAACCATCTAAAGTGTGTGTAGAAGATCGTGTAGCCGGGGTAGATCCTAGGCTGGATAGTTAGTTGGAGTTGTCGAAATTTTAGGTTTGTTAAGGTTGAAAGGAGGTTTTATGTTAAAGTTTATATATTAATGTATTAAAGCTTAATTCAGATATCTGTTAATTGTTAAGTGATTGCTACCTTTGTTTCACATTGAGATCATAAAGTTTATTACACCTTCCTTAGGGCTAAGTTAAGAGCCTCGTAGGTATGGGTTACCAGTAATAATTGGGGTTGATTAAGTTAATTTAGGTTGGTTAAATATTAAAGAAAGATTAATATTAAATATTTTAGTTATTGGCTGAGTTTGAGAGGTTTGTTAAGTGTTTTATTATCCAAATTAAAAAATTTTGGAATTTTAAAGAACTATTGAATTTTTATAAATTATTGAAATTATTTTAACGTGTTAGTTAATGGGGTTAAAAGATGACTTTTAAAATTAAAATTAATTTTAAAATTCTCAAATTTTTAATAAATATTAGGACTTATGACAAGTAGTTAAATTATTACCATGCTCAATTTGGAGTTTTCTATAAAAAGTTATGAATTACCGAAGTTTTGACTTGATTTCGACTTGAGTTTGATTGGATTGTTGACTTTTTTACTTTGCCTAAATTTTGAAAGTTTGATATTTTTAGAAAATATTATATTTTAGTTTGAGTTATATGTCTTTGAATTTGATTAAATTGGATTTGTCTTGAATTAATTATGGTTTTTGGAAAATTAGTGATTTTTTAAGATATTTTAATTAAAGACTCTTTTTTACTGATTTGAACCCAAATGGATTGCAAACTTCTTGAGATCACCCCCATAAATCAAGAATGGTCTAAGAAGGGATTATCAAGTGTTTGAGAATTTATTGAGATTTTTATATATTTTAATTAATTAATTTAATTTAATATTAATTTATCTTAAAACTTAAATTAAGATAAAATTAGGGGCTCGCCAATTAGGATTTCTTTTTTTTATTAAGGGTTGAGACTTGACTAATTAGAGTCCTTAAGTGAATTTTTTAGATTTAATATTAATTTTTAGTAAATTATTTTAGGCTCTAGGTCAATTATAGGGGAGAATTTTGAAGCTCCTAATTGGTGGACCATATGGACACCAAATCCAGTGAAATTTGGGCCATGGGATCACCTGATCTCAAGGTTCAAACACACTGAAATTGAACCCAAACGAGGCTCTCTAGGGTCGCTAACCAAGCCACCAAAGGTGATCTCTAAGTCACCTTAGCCAAATCCTAATGAACTATACTAGGGTTGGATTGGGGCAAAATTAGTGGCCCTAAACTCCCTATGATAATCTTCACCATCACTCTAAAAATTAACTCATAATTCTCATTGGAGAGATCATGGCCCCAATTTGAATTTAAGGGTCAAACCATGACCACTGAACCCAAATTGGCATGAAAGTGCCCTTAAACACCTTAAACAGGGGAGGGAAAATTTGGACATGTCAGGGCATGTCTAAATTTAGTTTCACAAAGTCCCAAGCCCTAGTGAGTTCAAATTAATAAACAAATGTAATAATAGATATAACATTCAAATTGAAATTAAACTTTACACAAATGCAATTAGGGCCTGGGATCATAGGGCTTTTATAGATCTCTTTAAGATTTTTCCAATGAGACTAAGAACACCTAAATCAGTCAAGTGGATTGAGAGATCAAGATTTTCAAAGTTTCCCATAAATTTTATACTCAATTAACCTAGAATTACACAATCAGCCGGTGCTTTTATGCATGGCACATTCTGATTGAGAATTGGTCAACGCTGATTGTGCAACCATGGGGTTAATTCTAGTCGTCGAATAAAAGATCAGACGATCACGATTAAACAGCTTCGAAACCATAAGATCAAACACAGACCGTTAATATAATTCAACGATCACGATTGCATCTTCAACCTCCCATTATCTCCTGAAGCCTTTGAGCTATTCCAGCGTGATCTGAGCAATCCTGCCAAAGGATTCACAAAAAAATTCATGGGAAGCATTAGGATGATAGAAACCTTCAATTCAATGGCGAAAATTCATTGGGGTAAAGGTTTCCTTCACACTTGACCGGACTACCTATCTAGGGAGCCCAAGATCAAAGTTTCATAGTGGAGAAAGTCCTAATGGATGTCCAGGTTTTTCTCTCAAGAAGCTTCAAGAGGTGAGGGCGAATAGTTCTCCTTCAGACACTGAGACCAGAGGATGGTCAGAGGTAGAAGTTTGGGCGGAGTACAGAGTTCTTTCGTCGATGTTCAATCGGGACAGAGGCTAGAAGTGTCTAGGGAGCTGGGGGAAGCTACTGAAACACTCGAAGAGCTCTTGGGAATGATTTTGGGAGATCAAATTTGAATGGGGATGTTTGGTGGACTACCCCCTATTTAGCTCACTCCCGCTAGCTTGGATGGCCGATATCAATTGGGCTGGGCTTCGAATTGAAGCCATGTGGGAGGGGACATCCTCTCAGAGGGATCGTACACCTAAAGCCGATGAGCACAGCCTTTGGAAGGCTTTAAGTCAGGCCTAATGTTTGGGGACCACCGGAGTTCATTCTCCATTGGTTCTGGTTACTGCTAGCTAGGTTCTAGGATGGGTTTACTTGGAAAGGATGATGGGGATGTGGTGAGCTCATGGGTGAGCTAAATTGGACCTGGGGGAGTCTGATTCAAGCAGATTGCTTGGGTTGACCAAAACCTGCTCGATTTGGGTCAAATTAGGCTTGACCCAGGTACGACAAGACAGTGGGTTTGATATGGGAAGTGGGTTTGGGTCTAGTGCACCCAATGCAAGTAGAAATTGGGTTTGAATTGGCTTGAGATGGGAGATGGACTGGGTCAATATGGTTTTAGACACTTTGGGCTAGCTAGGAAAGGTGTGTTGGCCCAAGGGCCACCTAGTGGAGGTGTTGGATAGGTTCAATTGAGCTTAGGGTGGGAGTTGGCTCAATCCCAAGTTTTTTTGGCCATTTTTGGGCTAGCCTAACTCTGTACCCAAGTTGACCCAATGGTTGGGTTGGTTAGGGAAGGTGTATTTGGTCTAAAGAGACCTAATGTCACCTTAGATTGGATCCAATTTGGCTAGGATTGAAAAGGGACTCAAGGGGAACCTCTCTTTGGGAACTTGGGTCAAGCCAAACAGCTAATCCAAGAGAGCCCAAGGCTTGGGTCTCTAAGAGGGGTCTCTTGGGGACCTAAGGGGTCACCCCATGGGTTTACATGGGATTGAGATGGTTTTGGTCAAAGGGTTTGGATGAATGGGGGTGTATGGGAGGTTTGGTTAAACTTGGTTGACTTGGTCAACCAAGTTGACCTAGGACCAAGAGCTGGGTCCACTTAATTCAATTTTTTCACATGAACTCAATGGTAGTTGTCTCATGCCAAGAAGAGGGCATTTGGTTTGAAATGGCTATTTGATCCCTAAGAGAACACCTTAGTCAACCATGGTTGACTTGGTCAACTAGGTCAAACCAAAGTGTGGGTTTGGGTCCAATGTGTTCCTAAAGGTGTTTAGGATCCATTGGAATTGGTTTGATAGTTAAGATAGAAGGGTTGGATTGAGCTTAAGGGAAAAATCCAAATACACTTTAAAAGGGTATTTTGGTCATTCTGACCCCTTAGTCAATTTTGGGTCAAATTGGATAAAAAAATGTAGAGTGTTGATAAATAGGTCCTAATGAATGTCATGAAAGTGGTTGGATGGTTTGAAAAGGGTTACATGGCCAAGATCCAAAGGGTGATAAGTCCAGTGGCATGGGTTGTAAATAACTAAAAGTTTTGTAGCTTTTGGGAAAAGATTCAGTTTAAGGGATTAGGAATGTTGGATTGAGCTCAAATTTGTATGGTTGACCTTAGAGATATGTATAAACAAGTTGCAATTGATAGAACTCAAATCATGGGTCATTAGACTAGGTTTTATGGGGTTTGAAAATTTCCCTGGAAAGGGTTTTAGGACCTTAGCCCTTAGCCATTGGATTTGTTTTGAAACTTTGGAATTGGACTGAGCTTTGGACTTAGATGATTAAGGATGGCTTATCCATATCATTAGCAATCAATGGGATGATGATTAATGTTTGGATAAGATTTGAAAGTTGATTGAATGTTGATTGGGAATTAGTTAAAGGTTGACTAGAGGTGGATCCAAGGATTGGATTGGAGGTGGAATTGAATTTGATTGAAGTTGGTCCGAGTCTTATCTAGGACCAATATGATTAGGGAGTAGAAACTTTCCAATCACTAAGTCACTAGAAAGAAATCCAAGTGGGTATTAGTGATCTCATACAAAAGTGAGGTCAACAGTAAGAAATCTAATTTCAACCTTAAACTAGGTTGATTACAATTTGACTATGAAGTGATTATAGAAATTCCATTAGATATAGAAGTAACTGTAGAAGGAACTTTCAACAATTCAACCACTCAACTATCAAGTTCAACTTGAAATCCTTCAAATAGATTTGACCTTAATTGGCCCTTGGGTAGATTACTTTTAGTGGTTAACCCTAATTATCCCTAATGAGCATAATTAGTTGTATAAGCCTTCAATCTTTATCTTATTAGTTTAATAACTTGTTTATGCAATGTAATTAATTTTGATATTTTTAAAGCATTACCTTTGATGCCTATTGATCATTGGTCAAGCTAATCCTAATATTCTCTTGACCACAACATACATTTAGTGATGTTAAAAAAAAATGATCCCAACACTTGGCCAAGAATTTTAAATAGGGCTTAAATTATTAAAACTATGATGAACTAGTTATGGATGACCTTTGGAATAGGCTAGACCTCTTTGAGTCCTAAGACCAGGTAGGACCACCATATCAATTTAATGATAGCATAAACCATAGAATTGGAAAGATGGCCCATGACCAAAATTTTGGATAGGTCCCATTATATTAATAATAATTTAAAAAGGCAAACTAACTTTTGGGAATATCTAATTTGGACCTTTTTACCCAATTGCACCTAAAATAATCATTTTGCCCTTATATGACCCATCCTATTAATTTCAATCAAATAGCTAAAATTGTTCACTATAATGGCCCTAAGTAAAATTTATTAGGATAACTATAAGTGAATTGATCCTAGTTAACCCTTGTGTAGGCCAATCGGCCCATTTAATCATAGATGACCCTATTGACTCCTTAACATGAATTTGACTTTCTTGATCAAATTAAGCAAAATAATTATATGGAAACCATTTTGATTATATTAATATAGATAAATTGAGCTTAATTCGATCATTTGACACAAATAGACCACTGACTATTTTGGCCAATTTTATCGATTTGAATTCCACCATTGATCTAAAATGTTTGAAAAAAATTCCCAATAGAGGAGTTAAACCTAATTTCCTCTTGGTTAATTCAATCTACCGTAATTGACCCAACTTAGCGTAATTAGCCCTATAAGGACCATATGACCATTATGAAAACTAATGGGTCCAACAACCTTGAATTATCTAGGCAGCAAGTGCCTAGGCCAGTACTTGTTAAGTTCCCCATCCAGCCGTTAGGCGGCCAGCGCCTACAGTGCCAGTTGTTCAGATGGCTCCAGCCCCTCAGAGCCAGCATTTGACATTTCCTCTTCCTACTACCTCGATGGAGGTTGCTCGCGCTCAGGTTTCCTCTCCTCCTTCTTCCTCGAGGAGTATTCTTGTTGAATCAGAAATTGCATGTCATCATTGTAATGCAATAAGATTTGAACCAAAGTCTAGGACGAAAAGAAACCTGACTTGACTAATGTTATTCGATTTTTTTTTCTATAGTTATCTTGTGATTATGGTTTCTATTGGAGTGTTCTTGTTGTTTTATAGTTTGAAATCTCTTTTTGTCAAACATTTTATTTCTTTGCCGATTTCCCAATAGCTAAATGCTTCTTCTGCTTCTATTATATGATGAATTGGGTTGGAACTTGTTGAGCGGTTGTGTTGCTATATGTGTTGGGTTCTTTTGGAGGTGTTCTTTTTTATGCCAATTTAGAAGATGGGTGACTTTTTCTTGATGATATTTTCATGAACAGATGCACAACCTTAGCTTTGTAACCTTGGATGGTATTCCTCACGAAAGTTGTTTGTTTGTTTGTTTTTTTTTTTTTTTTTTTTGCTATTTTTTGTGGGTTATTCTGAGTCATGGCTTTTTGTTTCTTAAAATTCTATATCTTTTTGTTTTACAATTTCTTTCTCATTTTAAACCTTTTATGCTCTCCTATAATGGTCCTATTATGTAACATTTATATAACATTTTGACCTATATATGAATGTTGGGCGTGACCCTCAATTTTTCACACACAAAAAAATGGTTTAACTATAAGCTTGATCAAATAAACATAAAAGTATATACTAATTTTATCCTTTGATTCTTTGTTTGGCGCCATTTCATGTGCCTCTTCTCCGCTCTACCAAAATAAATAAATTTAGAGAGAAACTTAAAAACTTTTTTTTTTTTTTGGAAATTAAGGGGTATACCTAACATTTCATTAAGAACAAAGTTATAACATGATTTCAATTTCTATAAAAAATTGCTACCAAGTGGTAGAAAAGAAACATAAACCTATAGAAATTACAATCACATTTATATATAAAGAAACAATAAAAAATGAGCAATGAAAAGCCCAAATCTAATAAATCATTAGTGATCTGATAATTGCCATATGAGGTGGTCGAAAAGTATAGTATCTGATATAAATCGATTGCATGAGAGGCAACAACTCGTTACAACACATTATAGTTGACTATATCCCAAAAGAAGTAAAAAAGGTTGTCCCCTTTGTGAAGAATGAGGGCTCTATTTATAGATTTTTCTGGAGTGGCATAGCTCGTAAATAGGCGTGAGATCAGGGGCGAATAGGGAGTGGTCGATTGGACGGCCGATATTGAATCCTACGATCGTGCACCATTCGTTGGACATTTGAAGGCCTTATTGATGTCGAAATTTGGTGATCTTAGGTTCGTTGGATTCATCTCGTTGAGCCGTTCGATTCGATTATAAGCTTGTTAAAAATCGGAGACCGTTTGGTAACTCAAATTGTGATTCGAACCTTCCAACAGCACTTTGAGTCTTCGATTTAGACTCATTCAGGCTCGGATTGAGTTGAATTTGGTGTCGTTGGGTTCGTATTTCCGAGACGCTCAGTTTGACTATAAGCTTGCTGAAATAGGAGGTCGGGTGTACCCGAATTTAATTTCTGAAATTTCCGGATTTGAGTTTTGTATCGAGATTCGTGCCCAATCAAGATAATTTTTTGAGAATATATTAATAATATAAGCACAAATAAAATATAGAATCAAGTATTTAAAATGAGAACATCCCCTATTCATCCACATATCAAAGAAATTCCCCTATAACTTTCATTAAAGAGCTCCTCAGAGATATTACGAAACCATTAGACCTCATGTAATAATAGAGAATATTAGAAAATTCATTAGTAAATATTAGAAAAGTTAAATAATTGATAGAATTTATGTAGCAAAGGATTTTAGAAGAGAAAAATGAACCTAATGCAGCCTGGAAGAGCAAATGAATCTAATAGAAGCACAAAACTAACAAATCCCTATAAATTAAAGCCTTAATTTGAATAGCAAATGACTTAGCACTTGATGCGAGACTTGAGACGGTTTTTGGGTCAGTCCGGGTCAATTTATTCCGAGTTTGCGGGTTGACCTGAACCTGGCCCTTTTTTTCAAACGAGTCGAATTTTGAAACTCGAACCCAACCCGTTTTGGGTCAGGGTTGACCATAACCTAGAATTTTCAGGTTAGGTTCGAGTTGGATTTAATTTTGGGTCGTGTCAAATTTTGACACCCCTATTATTTTTCATCTTTTACTTTTACGTTCATTGGAAAAAAGTTTTTTTTTCAATCATGGAATGACAATTAGACACTTTATTCTTAAAAATTCGGTTATTTCTTTCTCGCCAAACAAAATAAGTTAAAATATTAACAACAAGTAAGAAAAATGTTCTTGTAATTTTGTGACTATAGAATTAAAACAATTCAAAGTTTGATTTAGAGATCCACCAAAGTGAAAAAATTTGCTGTTAGGAATACAATTTTTAATGGGTTGAATGATACATTACAATTAAAAAATAAATGTGTTACTTTCATTGTGATTTGGGAACCTCATGAAACATTTGAGAATTTAATTTCCTATTAATAAAGGAATTTCCAAGCCCATAATAAAATATGGAAGAAGCATAAATAGTACTCTTAATAATCTAATCGCAAAAGTTTTATGTCAAACTTAGACTTCGTTTGGGACGGCCCTTTTACTGTTTTATAAAACGGAGTTTTAGTACAAAATTTTTTATTTTTGTACAAAAACTTCGCTTTAGAAAGTAATAAAAAAGCCGTCCCAAACGAAGCCTTAAAAACTTTTTTTTTCTATTAACTAATTTGAATGATAAAAAGAAGAGAAGTCTGATATGAAGATGCTTTAAAAGTAATGGTCAATCTATTTTTTCATTGCCATGGCCTCAATTAAAATTCAATGCTTTATAGTTTCAGATTTGAATCTGCCTGATATTTAAAGATCAAAGTTTTGTTTGAGATAAATTTCTTAATGTTTTGTAAAATAATTATTGATAAAGTAATAACTACTGAAGCAAAGCAGTTAGAAAGCTATCCCAAACGAAACGTAAAACTCTCAATTTCTTAATGTGATTCTTGGTTGTTTCCTATTTTGATAATTTTTTTCATAATCAATGTAATTTTTTTTTTTTATTTCTTGGATCTCTTTGGGGCAAAAGCTCACCCATTATTCTCATTTTGAATCAATCCAAAAAGCAATGCTCTCACTATATCAAATTTTAGTCATTCAATCCTTTTAAAAATTCATTTTTTTTTTCCAAAAAATAGAAAGCTAGTTTTGCTGATTAAGGCTTTGTTTGGGACGACTTTCTTATTGTTTCTTAAAACACCTTTTTAATACAAAAATTTTAGTACTAAAAAGCTGCTTTAAGAAGCAGTAAGAAAGCCGTCCCAAAGTGATACATCATCATGAAATAATCTTGATAAGGCATGAATCTCGAGACAAAAACCAACCCTGGAACTTCAAAAATTAAATTCAGGAGCATCTAAACTCCGATTTCAGCGAGCTTATAGTCAAACTGAGCGTCTCGGAAATACGAACCCAATGACACCAAATTGAACCCAATATTCCGAGCCCAAATTGGTCCGAATCAAAGACCTGGAACACTGTTGGAAGGTTCGAATCACAATTTGAGTTACCAAACGATCTTCGATTTTAACGAGCTTATACTTTAATTGAACGGCTCGATGAGACGAATCCAACGAGCCCAAGATCACCAAATTCCGACATCACTAACGCCTTCAAATGTGCAACGAACGGTGCACGATCGAAGGGTTCAATATCGGCCGTCCATTCGATCACTCCCTATTCGCCCATGATCTCACACCTATTTACAAGCCATGCCACTCCAGAAAAACTATAAATAGAACCCTCATTCTTCACAAGAGAACTGAAGTGAGAAGAAGAGAGAAGAAGAGGAGAAGAGGAAGAGAAGGGGAAAGGAGAATCATCTCCTCCTCGACCACCGCCGGAGTTTCCTTCCGCCGCCTGAATACGCCGAAATTTTGCCGGATTTTCGGGAGACGCCGGAATTTCGCAGAACTTTATAAATTTGTTTCAATTTAGAAGAAACTGATTGTAAACTGATCATCCTGACTTGTGGGACGAATCAGTCTCTGTACTTCAAACAAACACTAGTGGAATTATTTCAAATGGGCGTGGCCTCGTGGTTTTTTCCCTTTTTCGGGTTTTCCACATAAAAATCATGGTGTTTATTTTCCTTTCCTGTTTGTGTGCTGAATATTCGTACAATGCTAAGATGAAAGTATTTTAACTCTATTGCCGCGTATATTCTAGCCGGCAAAGGAAGCCTTAAAAATACAAAAATTCAGCTCAAATGAGAAAGCCATAAATTCTCCTTAATGGCTTTGTCTGTGATAGCTTCCTCAAGGAGATTTCTAATACATAAAATTTTAATTTAATTTTTTTTATTAAAAAAATATTTTATAAAGCAGCAAAAAGAATTCTCAAGTAAAATCTAAGTTCATACAAATTAATTATTTCTAAAATGTCATTAATATTTTATTAGATATTTTAATATTTTTAAAGTGGCAGAAATTTTTGAAAAAAATACGTGCCCTTTCATATTCCCGTTAAGTTTGTCCGCAAGCCAAACACCCAACGTAGCAGCCAGCTTGCCTACGTGGACTCCAACGCATAAAACCGATCAAAATTATTTTTCATGTAGAAAAGGTTATTAAATGAATTTCGTCGTTTTACATTTGATAACAACTGAGTTTATTTTTTTAGAGTCATCAAATTAAGTAAATATTTAATATTCAAGCTTTCAAAAGTCAATATCTTGCTTGCAAACAATCCCGTCACAGGGGAGCAAAGAGGCCTGTGGGGGGCCGGAGGCACAAACCCTCCCACAAATAAAATAAAAAAAGTTATATAATTATTTTCTATTTTTTTAATTTTATATTATAAATAATTTTTTTAAAAAAATAGTTAATCACATTTATTCTTTTATACATTCTCTTATAAACATCTAATTTATGCCTCCATTAGAAAATTTTTTTTTTTTGGCTTTGCCACTATATTCATGTATTATTATTATTATTATTGTTGCATCCTGAAATATTCGCAGAGGTAGAGAAATATAAAATTTAATATCTTAGCTTTGTACGAAGATCCAACACACAAGCAAATAAAAGAGATGTTGTAAACTCATAAGAGACATCAGAGTTTTTACGTGGAAAACCCTAAAAAGGGGAAAAAATCACAGGGCTTTACCTAGTTTGAATGAATTCACTATTATTTGCAGTCGATTACAAATGAGGCTCTTCCTTTGGTGGAAAGTCTTGGGTTGATGTAGCAAATATGCATTCTATTACATGGTGGAAATAGGAAGAATTAGTATTGAAATGTTCGTTTAGTCGGCATAACCATAGTCACCGGGCGACAGAGGTCGGAAAGACCGTAGTCTGGCGACGGTGATCGGAAGGACCGTTGTCTAGCGAGGGAGGTTGGAAGGACCGTAGTTGGCAGGAGACAGTGGTTATCAAAACCATTGTCTGGCGATGGAGGTCGGAAGGACTGTAGTCGGTGGGAGATAATGGTCAAAAGACTGTTGTCTAGCAAGGGATGTCGGAAGGACCATAGTCGACGAGAGATAGTGATCAGAAAGACTATTGTCTGGCGATGGAGGTCAGAATGGCCATAGTAGGTGACGGAGGTCGGAAGGATCGTAGTCGGTCGGAGACAGTGGTCAAAAAGATCGTTGTCTAACGAGGGAGGTCGGAAGGAGTGTAGTAGGCAATAGAGGTATGAAGGGCCATAGTCGGCAGGAGATAGAGGTCAAAAAGATAGTTATCTAGCGATGGAGGTCGGAAGGACCGTATTCGGTTGGAGACAGTGGTCAGAAAGACGATTCTCTGATGAGGGAGATCGGGAGGACCATAATATGTGGAAGATAGGGGTTAGAAAGACTATTATCTGGCGATGGAGGCCAGAAGTGCTATAGACGGTTAAAGATAGTGGTCATAAAGACCATTCTCTGGTGAGGGAGGTCAAGAGGATCATAGTCGGCAGAAGATAGTGGTCAGAAAGATCGTTATCTGGTAATGGAGGTCAGAAGGATCTTAGTATGTGACAGAGGTCGAAAGGACCATAGTCGGCATGAGACATGGGTCAAAAAAGCCAAAGCCATAAGGCAATAGTTTGGTTGAAGTCATGGCATTATTTGATGGCCTGGCAGAACTCCGACTTCTGTCGGTGGTCCAATAAAAGTTAAGGCCTCATATGATGGTCCAGTAGTGGTCCGGTGGAACTCCGTCATTAGGTTGTGGTTCTGTAGAAGTCCAGCGTCAGGCGGTGATCTTGACGGAAGTCTAGCATCAGACGGTGGTCCGGCGGAACTCCTATGTCATGTGGTGGTCTAGTAGAACTCTGGCATCGAGCTGTGGTATGACCAAACTCCTGTGTTAGGTGGTGGTCTGGCAAAACTCTAGCGTCGGACGATGCTCTGGCAGAACTTTGGCGTCGCGAGTGGTGGTCTGGCAAAACTCTACTGTTAGGTGGTGGTTCGACGGAAGTCCGGGAGGTAGTCGAGGAGGACCGAGGGAAGAGTGATCTCTAATATCTCTCTTGATTCCTTGATTAGGGGGGGGGGGGGTCATGAGAAAGGGGGGCTCTATTTATAGATTATATAGATTGGCATGTCTTGTAAATAGATGAAAAATCAGGAGTATGTTGGAGTGGTTTGGATGAGCGACCGATGTTGATTCCCTTGATCATAGATCATTTACTAGACATTCGAATGTCTTAGTGATTTCAAAATTCAATGATCTTGGGCTCAATGAATCTGTCTCGTCAAGTCGCTCGATTCAATAATAACCATATCACATTTAGAAACCGTTTGGTAATCCAAATTGTGGTTTGAACTTTCAAACAACGCTTCGAGTTCTTGATTTGAACTCATTCAGGCTCGGATTGAGTAGAATTTTAATGTCATTGGGTTTGTAATTCCGAGACACTCAATATATATGACTATACGTGACGCCGGAGCTGAGTCATTAATTGTATTAACTTCAGGATAGTTTTATTTCATTTGGTAGCGTATATGGCTACATAGGATTAGTGCTATCTTGTATTGAGTGTAGCCTATTATGGGTTACATTTGTCTATAAATAGGAGCCATTCATGGTAATAGAGATAGATTTTGAGATGAATAATATTTGAATAGTTTTTACACTGCTTTTGGGTTTCTGTATCCTGAAGGATTTCAGGTGGTGATCCCTCCCCCAAGAAGGAGTTCTTGGTCGCGTCACCGGATTGTCGACGTGGATTCGTCGAGCCCCTCCGGTCCGGTGTCATTTGGTATCAGAGCCGGAAAGTTGCTGGCGTTCTTCTCCGTTACCATGTCACCTCCGCCACTTTCATCAGCTTCTGTGGCGAATCGGAAGCAAGCAGCCTCCAAGAATCAGCCTTAGTTGCATTCTTGGTTACTGTTTACATTCTTTATCCAGACCGGTGGTGATCCTTAGTTGCATTCTTGGTTGGCATTTTATTTCTCCTTCCAAGAGCCAATAAGGAGTTGTCTTCTTGCAGGCGGACTTCAAGACAAAAAGCTTCATCCAGCCTTTTGCACGTGAACCTTGCTAGGGAACGTAGGATTGCTCTCTGTTCTTGGGAGAGGTGCCATTTCGTGGGCAACGTCAACACCTGTATGTGAAGGCAAGAATGCGGAATTTGTCCGCGAGCTGAAGCACGCCGAGCTTGCCGCAGCATTCGAGGCCGATCGGGTCGGGTGAGTCGGCGGAGCAACTGGGCGAAGACAAAGAAGAACAGGGCTTTGATTGAAGGCTCGGAGCAGGCCTTCTTGCTGTTTTGAATTGGTTCTTGAAGAACCCAGAAAGATGCATTCCCAATGGACATGGAAGGGATCACATCAAGATGAAGAAATCGAAGATCTTCTACAAGAATTGGCGCGACTCAAACTACGACTATCAAAGATTGAACGAAGGGAAAACTTGAGGTCCTTTGGCCGGGACTGTAATGGTGTCCGGGGGAAGTATGCTGCCACGATGAATTCAAAATCCTTCGTTCCTACTAAATCATTACGAACGGATGATGACGACGAGGACATTTCAGATGATCAGTTTGACCGAGTTCAGATTTCAAGAATTTGAAGATACGTTGTCGAAATCATCGTCTTTGCCAATCTTGGATGAACCTGTGTATGATGTATACGATGATGACATGTTCTTTGAAGTTCTTGATTTTAATAAGCCCGTGTACGACGATGATCCGAGCAAGATGGTTGCACCGATGGAGTTATGCATGCATATTGTTCCTGTAAAGGAAATCAATGTGCTTGTCATCACGGATAAAGAAAATGCTCTTCAAAATACATCTGATGTCCACACGAATTTCAAGGTTGTTTCAATCAAGCATTCATGTGAAGCGTTGATTAATAAGATGATCAACCATCTTTCTCAAGAGTTTGATACATTCAGGAAAAAAAGATGGAATATGTTACTTTTCAATCAATATCTGGGTGTAGTTAACGAAGCAAAGAAAAAAATATTGTTCTGTGATGTGTGTTGGCAAATGGAGACAATAGCGAACGGTATTTTTGTTTGTCCTAGATGCAAGATTGACACCGGGTGGAAGTATCCAGGTTGGTTTAGCTAATCAAATCAAGAATAAAAACGTTTATTCTTTATTTGAACTCATTCAGGCTCGGATTGAGTAGAATTTTAATGTTATTGGGTTTGTAATTCCAAGACACTCAATATATATGACTATACGTTTACTGAAATTGGTGTTCGGATGGTCCCAATTTTAATTTTGGAAGTTTCCAACTTGATTTTGCCTCGAGATTCGTGCCCGATCAAGATGATTTTTTATGATGTATCAATTATTATTATTTTCCACTCGTTTATAAATTCTCGTTTAAATTTATATGAGATCAGTTGTATGAATTTTTTTTTCCATTACAAATAAGAATCAAATTTTCATTTAAATTTAATTAATAATAATATCAAATATATCTGTTATTCTTGAATCATTGTAAATATAGGGATTTTTATATATATCATAAAATTTTAATATATTTATATATATATCATCTATCTATTTATATGTATTTATATTTCAATATCTAAATTAGTTAAAATATATACATGAAAAATATATTTTAAATTAAATAAGTTAATATAACTAATATATTAAAATAATTTAAAATTTTAAATATTAAAGAATTAAATATAAAAAATTTTAGATGATAAATACATAATTACATGACAAGTATATAATTTCCCCTTTTAATTATAAAAGCTAAAAGAAATGAAGAAAACAAGGAACAGAGATGGATGACTCGGAAATGACAAAAAAAAAAAAAAAAAAAACTATTTGCCAATCCGCCACTTTCTCTGGAGGAATTCTCCGGCGACTTCAAGCACTCAGCCCCTGGATCGTTCTTCGATATCTGGAACAACGATGATTCCGTTAAAAAAAAAAAAAAAACAGAATAAAATAGTAACTGACGAGAAGAATACATAAATTAGCCAAAAAAAGGAGCTTTATACCCCTTCGCGCACATAATTTCGTACCTTCTGAAAATTCATTTAAAGATCGCTTACAATGAACAATGGCGCTCCGTATCCCATCTCGCTGCACCTGCAACGAATCATCCCGCCGCATCTGCAAAGAATCATCCCGCCGCTGGGGTGACAACACCGTGGCCTCAGTCGATGAGAACGACTTGCACCTACCCAAACGCTCGCAGACAAACCTTAGCCTTTCCGGCATCGCCAGCTTCTGGCTTTTCTCCCCTGTTTTCTCCATTGCTCCCTCCGCTTTGCTCTTCGACACTCTGACGTGTAAATGTTTGATCTTTCGTAAGTATTTCTGTACCAACTCCACGGAATTTGACGAGTTCTGCTTCTCCGATGTCATGGAAAAGCCGACGGAATTGAAGAGTGAGGCGACTGGAACTTCCTTGAGCTTGCACTTGGTGTAGAAGTTGTAGGCGCTGAGTCTTGAGGAGGATATGAAGGGGGCGGAGGCGAGCTCAGGCTTGGGCTCGAGAGGGATGTTACAGTTTTCTGGTAAAGTTGCGTTAAACTTGAGTTCTTTATCACGGCTGTCCTTGTCTTCGTCTTCAGAATCAGAATCATTCTCCTCGCCGGAATTCTCTTTGGGAAGGATGAACTCCAGATCGAAGAATGGCCCCTCGTCGTCTCTCACTAAATCTTCGGTCTTTGGCGGGGGCAAAGATTTTGGCGAGGTAACAGAAGCCGGCGTGTTTGCCGGCTGCTTTCCAGAAGATGGGCAGGCAGAAGAATTCCATAGATGGGTGAAACAGAAAGGGAAGAATGAGCTCTCTGTTTTCAGGTTTTATGCATCCTCATATTCTTAAAGTATTCATGCATGGCTAATCCCCGCTTAAATGTAAATCCTGCAAAATAGTTTTTGAAGCACCTTATAAATCCATTAAATACCATCTGGACAGATTTAAGGGATTTAAGAGTTTGAGAGCGAATAATTATAATCCTGGAGAAAGATGTTACCTTCACAGCGAGATAGATCCCGTCCTGACATTAAATCTGACGTTGTCGAACCGGCGAATCGACGAACCAATGGCTGCGAGAAGCATACGAAGCCTAGCAGCGAAGAAATGGCCGCCATGAGCAGTTGAATTAATAAATGGAAAAGTTGAAAAAGGAAACACTAGACGGCCTACCACTTAACTTAAAAAATTAATTTAATTGAACTTAAGTAATGTAATAGGAATATTAATTACTAATTGGTTAATCAAGAAAATAATTTAAAATTACTTTTTATAAAAAAATTTTAAATTATTAATTAATTAATTAGCCTTGTAATTAACAATCCAATAATTAGTTATGTATAAATAATAATTAAATAATTAATATTATAATTGACAATTAATAAAATGTATGTGAAATAATAATTAATTAGAAGCAATGGAAGGCTTAAGTAATAAATTAGATATTTAATATTATTCTTAGTAATTAATGGAGTATTTTAAATAATGCTTAAATAACTAATTAAATCATTTGATCATTAGACTAGTTTCTAATTATATTATTTATAATTATAATTTAAAGATTATTATTAAAATTTAAATTAATAAGTAATTATTATTTTAAATACATATTAAATTTGAAATATCAATTAAATTCAGGATCTTTAAGGAACTAAACACTCTAAATTCTGAATTTTCCTTTTTTTGTGAAGGCTTTATGATCTGAGTTCACGTTTCTAATAAGCACAAGTCCTTATAGTTAATTACCCCTCACGATAATGATAGAGAACTTTTGATTACGGCTATTTGCCAAATAAATACATAATATTTGACAGATAATTGTAATATGATTTAGGTGTTCGAAATTTTAATATTTAAAATAAAAAATTCACTACTTTGGACTTAAAGTGGATGTGCGTGGGGGGGGGGGGGGGGGGGGGTGGGATGATGATATATTCAATCAAGATCTCATGGTTCTATCATCCCCGATTATCATGGTCCTTAGTATACTTAGTTAGACGAGATAGTCGACCCAATCAGACAGATGGATGTTGAAACTCGTTCAATGAGAATTAGGATATTAAGCCTAATTAAATGTCCCAAGGCTAATCAAGAGGGGGGGGGGGTGAATTGGTACTTAAAAATTTTAACCCTCTTTTAAAATTATTGGAAACTAAAACTTTAGTTAATGAGTTTTTCTAGAAAAAGTTTTTCAACCACAAAGTTTTTAATCACAAAAAATAAATAAGCAGCGGAACATAAATGACACCAGATTTATAGTGGTTCGGTCAAAACCAGACCTACATCCACTCCCCAGAGGCACCCTCTGAGTATTGCACTAATAACAAATAGTGACTCTCCTTTAGCACCCACAGCAAAGCGGAGAAGCCTTTACAAACTCTTTTCACCACTATCCGGTGCGGCAGAGAACCGTCGTCCTTTCACACTCCCCCGATGTCGGCAGAGAACCGTTCATCCTTTCACACTATCCCAAGTGTTGGCAGAGTACCGTCGTCCTTTCACACTATCACCAGTGTTGGCAGAGTACCGTCGTCCTTTCACACCCTCCAAGTGCGGGCAGAGAACCCTTCGTCCTTTCACACCCTCCAAGTATGGGCAGAGAACCCTCGGCTATTCACACCCTCCAAGTGTCGGCAGAGAACCGGATCTTCTTCCAAGATCTTCTTCACAAGTCCAATCTAAAAGAAAAGAGAGAAGAATGAAGTAATCTCAAACTTGAAAGTTGAAACACTTACCTTGAGTACCAAGTGAAACCTTCACGCTCCATCGGCAAGAAATCTCCTTCAAATGCTCTCTCAAACTCTCTCCTTAACTCTCTTCTCAATAGGCACGAAGATCAATGACCAAAAAGATTAAGTTCCAGTTTAGAAAGGCCTATTTATAGAAGAGACAAGAAAAACCATCTAAAAAAGGCATATTTCAAGTTATGTTGAACATGATCGTCCCGTACGATCAAAATCGTCCCGGACGATTTTACTTAAAAGCCTTGAAACGAACCTGTTTGCATATGTGCACGAAATAATTTTGTACACGCTAATCGTCTGTACGAACTAAGTTCGTCAAGACGAACTTTTATCATAAGGTCGGTTCCAAAAACTTCAAAACTGACTAACGAAACTGTCTTAAGTCGGTTTGATCGTCTGTACGAAATTGCGATCGTCTGGACGAAATTTGTCAAGAGAGCAAATCGTCCTGACGATAATTAATTTTGTTTGGGACGAAATTCTTACAGAGAGCAAATCATCCCGACGATGATTAATTTGATTTCCCGTACGTACATATGACTTCGAAGATTGATGTAGATTGTTTCTGTTCGTTCCATGTGCTTTATTGAGATTTGCCTGACTGCGTCCCGTACGATCCGATATGGTTTTATTGACTATGGATTTCCATATTGCATATGTTTCATTAAGACCATTGACTGATATGATTTGATTGACTGACATTGCAATATTGATAGCATTCAAATGATGCTTTTAATCTCAGTTATACGTATTAAGTGACCTGCTGAATTTGATTTAAAGCTCATTCGTGTTTGTGGTTGATTATTGAAATGTCAGGGCAAGGGAAATAGAATCTTCTAAAATTAGGATCCGGATCTTCAGGTTTTTGTAATTTTGATGATTTTGATTCTTTTGTACTCATGCAAATTTCAAGTACAATGGTGATTGTGGTGTATTCATGAGTCATTGTATCATGACCTTTTGAGATATGAATCGACTTGTATATTGATGTTTTAGGGTTTTGTGCCCCATAGATGTATTGATTGATTCATTGTCAAGGATTTTGAAGGTTTTAGAGTTTAGCTTTGATCATAATTTAATTGTGTCATTGGGTAATTGAATTGACAATTCTTTCCAAAGTTAGATCATATGGTGCCATTTAGCTGTGAAACAACCAGCTAGAGAACGTGTACCACGTCTTTATTAATAAAAGATAAATTTAGAATGAATCCTAGTGATATTCTTAACCAGACAGTTGCTCTTTGTGAGCTGAAATAATTTTCATATTTGTCCACCTTAGTATATTATAAAGAGGGTAGATGGGTATTTTTGCTTTAAGTGTTTTTATATTTTTTTATTTTAATTTTAAATATTTATATTATTGAATGTATTCCATGGGAATTTGGAGGCATTTTGAATGTTTATGGTCCCCTTCGATTGATATTTTCTATCAACATAGTCATCATCGGGGTACTTATGGCAATTTCATTTTATTGGTTGAACCTTATTGATGTTAACTTGCTGAAAAATTAAGGATCAAGTTCATCATTAGTTTTATATATTTACTAATAAATTTATCTTGTTTTATACCATGAGGGCCTAGCTAATATGAACGCATAAAATAAATATCCTAGTCGATGTCGCGGTCATATATTTATTTAATAGCGTGAGCAGTGTATACTCATATCTATTCATATAGAAGAATTGGGCTCAAACTTAAGTTTATTTCTAAACTCGTACAACATTCTAAGATGTCATGTATATGTCTACATCACGCTTATTGGTATTCATATTTATAGAATGATAAGTGTGTTTGATATGATGTGCATGATATATATTATACTTATAACATAAAGCATTTATATGATTAATATGTCGTGTTTGTATGATGGATATGATGCATCAGTAATGGTATATATTCAATGCAATGGGTATACACGACATATTTGTATGTTAAGTGATATCCTCGCACAACATGTCTTGCATGTTGTAATACATGTATGTATAATACTTTTGCCTGTTAAAAGAATGTGATACTGTAGCATAATGCATCTTGTAATGCTGAATGATATGCTTGAATGATATTTTCTTCCTATTGGGATGTATGTGGGCTGGCATTTTAAAGTTTTGGACACTAATCAACTGTGTAAATGATTCCTATTTAATTGCGTGCAATGTTCAATTTAGAACCCTGTAAATGCCTTTTTATCTGCTTGTATATGTGTTACAGATCCAATGACATTTTTAGCAGTGCATTGAATTTCATATGTCGTGCATTGGTAATGTGATTATACTTATTTTATCTTTTGTTTGTTGTCATTATCTTCAGCATTCAGCTTGTTGGAGTGTAGTTCTTCTTGTAAATGAGATGTACACACATGAGGAGCCTTTCATATATTTCTTACAAGTAAGCTGATTTGTTTGATGTGATAGCCTGACGCCATGAATTTGTTGATTCAGTTTATAGTGGCTCACAAATTATATTATAAATTCTATGCTTCTGCTTATAGTTAAATTTTTCATTTACTCTTTGCATGCAAGTGAGTTATTTTTATATTTGTTTGAGAACTAAAGGTTCTTGTCTATTTATTTTTATATAATTTTGCGTCAATTTCTATTTTGATTTAGGCATTTAGGTTTTGTTCCCTACTTATTTTTTCAAGTTCTTTCCCTGTTAATTGTTTAATTCTAGGTCCTCAGTTTGCTAAAAATTATTGTAGTCTTTCAATGTCTCCCCCATTTAGGGGAAATTTGGAAAGCTAGGTCTTCCTAAGATTATATGAGAGTGTGTATGATAGGTGTCAGATAATACCGCGTTCGTGATTTTTCAATAGCACCACACAATGGGAGCTTGTACAGGTCTTCGAGGTACCTAATTGAATTATATAGTTTTTTTACGTAGGCATGACGACACACACACATGTACTTAAGATTATCCCTGCCATGCTATGAGAGTGTGTATAGGGCCTACCTGCCTCACCACAAGCATCGCACCGAGTTTCTTCCCACTATGCTACGAGAGTGTTTATAGGTGGTCCTCCAGCGCTCAGTGAGTGTTGAAAGCTAGATTTGGAGATTTTGAGTTTTAGGGACATTTATACCTTGCGTGAAAGAGGTCGATGAAGTTGATGAGGGCAACGATGACAAAAAAAAACTCCTCTTTCTTTTTTTTCTTCTTTATTTGAATTTCTCTCTCTTTTTATTATTATAATAATAATACTAAGGATAATTAAGAATATTAATTAATAATAGTAGCTAATAACATTAGTTACATAAATAATTAATAATAATAACTAATAGTGTAGCTGGGCTAGTTAACTGGGGATTATGCTTTTATTGATTAGAGGAGGTGATTATGAGGGAACTTATGTGAGAGCAATGGGTGGAGTGGAGAACAACTGAGTTGAGGAAGGAAGTTCTATTTGCTACGATAAGTGGTGTGAAGGATGTGGCTGACTAGAAAGAATAGAAACAATAAGAGAGGGCTTAGCTATGAGAGGAATAAGGGACTTGCTTCGCTTATGAGGTAGAGTATTAGTGGAAGAGAGGGGAAGCTGCTTGGTGCAGGTAGAAGAGGATTCGATCGAGGGATGGGATTATGCATGAGGGAGAGGAGTTATTGTTGGCTTTAGAGTGGGAGTCCACTTGGATGGGTTGTTGAATAAGCTATGTGACACGGCTTGAGGTGGAATAGTAGGAGAAAGAATTTGGGAAGAAGAAATGAACGTCATCTCGTTCGATTTTTTTTAATGAAAGGCAGAGCATTGAGTCGGTATGGGATTTGAATATGAATTGAGGGAGGAGATGTGATATTTTGATGTTGATACAGGGAATGGGGAGGCCGAATGTGCAGGTGAGTT
Organism: Dendrobium officinale; assembly: GCA_019514585.1. Classification (NCBI taxonomy): domain Eukaryota; kingdom Viridiplantae; phylum Streptophyta; class Magnoliopsida; order Asparagales; family Orchidaceae; genus Dendrobium; species Dendrobium officinale. The sequence goes on along the minus strand of CM033688.1, from coordinate 9,455,568 downwards.
AAGATATATGTACATTAATAATAATAAGAAATAATATTTTAAAATATATGATTATATAATAATATAATTAAATATATAATTATTTAATAATATAATCATAATTAATATCTTATTATTATTACATAATTAATTTAATTTGATATAAATTTCTCATTGCATTTCCACATTCCTCATGTATCTTAATTCGTGCACTACTGCTTCAAAATTTATGTTGTCTCGCCTTTGGATCAGTGCTAATTCCTCATGCAATTTTCAGTGGATGAAATTATAAATGATTTTGGGTATTTCTGATGTTCCAAATGCAAATAGTGAAGTCTTTTTTACAATCGAACGTCCTTTGGGCAACGTTGCACGTTTTTTGGGTGTTAGTCACCAATTTTGACCTTTTTTTATTAGATTTGACTATTATGTAGTCCCTTTTGGGTAAATTTAACATTCTGATTGCATTAGTGTGATCCATTTTGCGATCAAAAGTCATTTAACCATTCAAGTGATATGACACGCTTGTCGATGATTGTGCTCATCGATTGTCACTCTGTCGTCTTCACTCACGTTGACTTGGTTTATATATAGAGGCTAACAATGATGTTGTGTTTTTGGTTTGGATTATTTATGGTTATTTCATTTTCTGTTTTGTGGATTGATGAGTGAGCACTTGCCCTTAAGTGGTTAGGCTTTTTATAGAGATATCTTCAATAAGTGGTCACATTCTACAGGGGTTAAAAAAATACTATAATTATCACTATAAATGCACTTTCTAATATGTATCATGAGGATTGCTAAGCCCCTAAAAATGTGGTCCTAAAGACTAGATCAAGATATGAATTTAACTGTTTTATTACAAATGTGTTAACGTCTACTTTATAGGAATATTATGTAATTTTTCTTTTTCATATATAATTTTGTTAGGAAAGCCGTGTAAGTATGTGAGCATTTCAGAAGGCAAGAAATTAAATATATGAAGATCGATGAAGAACCCATAAACCATTCCATTGATTTATAATTTTAATTTGAGTTATAGTTATAGTAGTGCTCAGCTACCTTTCTTTTCTCCATTTTCTAGGGAGTATTGCAAAACTCAACAGCACTTATGATAGTTTCATTAATTATTTATTCTTTGATGAGTGGTGTGTTTAATCTATTTGTGCACTAGAATTATATTATTTTTTTAGGTTTCTTTCACTATTTTTCTTGGGGGTGGCTCGAATAGAGTCCTCATATTAGGCTCTTAGGATGTTAATTTTCTAAAAACAGTAAAATTTTCCTAATCAAGATAAAATAAATATAAGGCTTCAAATTAAACAAAATTTTAAAATTAATGCATAACCACTCTTGTGCCAATCTTTTAGAGAGTAATTAATATTTCAAACACAATCCACTTTATGGTGGTGCTCGATTAGTTCTGATTAGCTCTGCCCTTTATGCATAGGCTGATCCAAGCATACATATTTTATTTTAGGGAAATTTATATACATACCACTTTATAACATCCTATTTACATATCTAACACCTAAAACTTTAATATTACATGAATACCACCCTATATTATTTTAATATCAAATATACCACTTACATTTCTTTCCTACCACTCATATATTTCATTTCTACCACTCATATTTGGTATGAAAATGAACTATGGGTGGCATGTATGTAATATTAAAGTTTTAGATGTTAAATATGTAAATAACATAGTATTAAGTGGTATGTATGTAAATCTCCCTTTATTTTATCCCATAAAGGGATAGCTTGATATTGTATTAGTATAGCATCATTCATGGTTGGGTCTAAGGTCCATTCCTCTTATTTACCTTTCCACCACTCTTGTATTTATGTAAGACCAGGCTGGATGATTTAAAATGTTAGGTGCAGCTGTAGTTGGCACCCTTTTTTGAACAGGGTAATAAATCTAAGTAGAGGTTTCTTAGATCCTTGATGGGATTTGAGTTCAAAGTTCCTTCACTATCTTACATTAGCTAGGCGTGGGCATTAGTACTAAGAGTACGGTACGTCCTATGTAGATTTTGGATTAAAGGCTGACGTTATAAGTATATTAATGTATACCTTGTCTTTGGGCAAGCTCTCAACTCTTTGGAGGCTATAAATACTACTTATATATGCCACATTGATGGTGTCTCTTTTATCTTTCTCTCCTATATGATTTATGTGTGATGTCTCCTCTTTCGATTCCTTCCCTTCATAGTGATTGCATGATTGCATGATCTTTGATTTTTTTTTTAAATAGCCCATTGAGCCTTTCTATTTTGGATTAAGAGAATATATGAAGGTGACTATGCACCAAATTAAGAAGTAAATAAAATAACATCCCTAATAGAGAGTATTCTTAGGTCAGGGCCTAAGATTTTACTAGCCATAATGGAAAACTAACACCCACATCAAATAAATCTCACTCAAGCTGATGTATCAAATCAGAAAAATCTAGTGACTATTAAGTTATATATATATCATTATCCACCAAGAAGTGTAGGATCGATAATCATATGTATAATTCTATTTACTCTTCTATTAGCCTGCTTGCATAGAGTGTAAAGGTCTGCAATCATTTTGTCCTACGAGATAGTGTGAACATTATCTTTGCATTCTAACCCCTGTTTGCAATTTTCCTTTTAGAAACCTATACATTGTTGCCAGTAAATGATATCGATCCAGATCCCCTTGAATCACTATAGTAACTTTTCTTATCATTATCTTTGTCTTTATTCCTGCTTGTCTCATCTTTACTACTGTTAAAATCATATATAAATATTGGCGCTGTCAAATTAATCTATATCTAAATAATTTATAAATGTAATTAATTATATATGCAAAAGAATGTACCTTAATCTACCACATTCATAATTAATTCCTACATACAGGTTTGGTTATAATCAGTTCTTTCAGCAACATTGCTTTGATATCAATTGTAACGTCCTAAGATCAAATTTAGAAGAACTATTTTTTATTTTTCAAAATTAATATTATAGATGTCTATTTATCTTTTATCAATATAATATCAATAAAAAGAAAACTATCAAACAAAATATCAATATACCCATATTCAATTTCTCAAAAAAGATATACAATACTTAGGAAGCTTATAATTATAATCTATCACCCCAAGTCCTAAGTATAAAATAAAAGCTAAAAGGAAAAAAGGAAATAAACTAAAAGTAAACCTAGATAATCTTGATCTGATCAATCTCATACACCTTATTATCTGCTATGACCTGAAATCATTTAAACAATATATAAGGAGCTGAAAAGCCTAGCAAGTTATCCAATTCTATAACTAACTCAAAGCATGATAAAGAAATAGGATGCATATTGTCAATTAGTTCTTAAGAGTAACTTTCAAACGATCATAAATCAATGTAGAAATAATAAAATGTACTTGCAATAGTAGTTGAATTTATAAATTATAAAATATATGGTACAGAAGCTAGTAAAGTAGCATGGTGGGGAAATATATAAATCGGCATGGATGTTCAAATTGATAAAGTAGTCATCATATCAGTACAATTAATCATTAAGTAAATAATATAAAGCACTTAAACCAAAATATTGGTAAAGACTATTAGAATCATATAATTGTAGTAAAATTATATATTAATATATGCATGTTATCCGATTATTCTAGAACAATATTAAATTAGTATATAAATCACGTGTTCAATATATCACATACTTAATATACGTATAGTAAATTAGTATCAGTAATCAATATAATAAATCAATAGTAGTATCGAATAGTATCAATATCCATATCGATAGTAGTATTAGTACAATATTGCCAATGAAATTGGTGACAATAATAGTATAGCAATGTATTAAAAGTGAGTTCATAAAGTGATAATAAATTAGTAAACAATAATAGTAAAGCAGTGAAATCATACAGTAATAGTTACAATAAATAAATAATATGTGTTTAAGTAGTCAAATTAAACCAGTAAAAAGTCCTAGTTTAAGTGGTATTTTTAGGTAATTAGTAATCCATATTAATATCTCGTTGGCTAAGTAAACAGAGTTGCCACTCTTTGGCCATTAGTATAGTAATAATCTCCTTATAACTCCTAATTAGTATTACATGAATAAGTAGAGGATAACAACAAAACACAATTTTAAAGAAAAGTCCATCGACCCAACACCCTATAGGTCAGTAAGTCTTCATCCAACGTTAGTGAAACCAATTTTTAATTATACTAACATATATTATTATCATAATACTATAATAATAGTAGCAATCAATTATTAATCAATTACATACCACATTCATTTCTAATGCATGTATTAAAAATATGCTTATAGTAAAAATATTAGTTATTCAATTCAATAAAAATTATACAAAATAAAGTAATTTCTATTTTATGCAAAGAAATTTGATAAATGTTATAGTCAAAATAACCTGGATAATTAATATGATAAAATACAAAATATTGTGTGATAATTGTTTAATAAATTCAGGGAAGATGCAATAAATAAGTTTATAGAGAATCAAATAGTTAAAATAAAAATAATAGAAATAAAGATAGAATTATAATCACCTATAGTGATCTAAGCAATTTCTACAAAAACGACAAAGCGACCCATCCGCTAAAAATCATCTTTCTCCCTTTATCTCCAATATGTTGCAATTCACGCAAGAAATCAGATTTTTTTCATTTTCAATTATTTTAGAAGTTTAGATTGTTACGAACAAAGCTGGGGTTTATAGGCTATACATCATACATCGGAGCATATCCAAACTGGCAAAAAGCTCTATTAGGTAAGTGTCAATCTACCCGCTTCCAGCTAATCAATATCACCCAAGCTAACCATATATCCTAACCCACCAGACATAAGTCAGCCACCCATGAACGTTTTCTTGTTGAGCATGACCGATATATCATCTGCATAAGTGAATTAATGATTAATAATTTAGTTGGTGCAATTTAGATTTGTTCGAATTGAGGGCATGAAATTGGTATACTTGTTAACCTGGTTATCAAGTATACCATCTAGCTTATCTCTACAACTGTTGATGGTTCCAACTACCAATTGGTGAACATGGCCGTCAATCCACCTGAAAATATATTAAATGTTAAGGATTACAATTAAGATAAAATATGTAGAGTTCACACATATTATTACTAACAAAAATACATGTATCCCACACTAAGGTCATCGAGATGTGTTGGGTAGGGAACATGAAGTGTAGGCCAACCAATATAGATGTGCTTCAAAAACTATATATGTAGTAAGTGTATGCACCCTTACAAGTTGGCCCTTATAGGCCTTATTTCCTCAACAAGCTCTCTATAAAGACGTGTAAGGATGGCACTAACAAATGAGAGTGTGTTAAACAGTCTGAAAGTCCTTGTTCCACTAATGGCAAGTACTAAAGATGGATTTTAGGGCCTAAAGTATCTAGCAACAAATAACAACCTAATAGGGCTTCACATGCCTCCAAAGTCGATCTCATTTAGATATAAATAAGAGTCTCTCCAAAAGGCCCACTTGAGCCATCTCAAGGATATACATGATTATATGTGTACCTATCCCATCTAGGACTTTGAGTTAACTCAGTAATCAAATGGATCATTACAATTACCCATTATAATCAATGGGTAAGCACCTATCAAATCATTACAACAACCAAACCAATTAGCCCATTATAATCCTACCCCAACCACTGAGTAACCGACTAAAGGGGGGTCATCAATAAAGATACCTAATATCATGGCCACATCCTTGATCGCAATGGTCATATCTTTATTGGAAAAATGAAATATATTTGTTTCGGGGATCACCTCTCAACTAAGGTAGTAAGCAATCCATGTTCCATCCATGGTGTTCTTATAATGATATAATCGTGGCCAACCAATGTGTCTTCTGTAGTTTATAGGGTGGGTTTAAAGAGAAGAGCCCATATATAGGTTCATGGCTAACCCAAAGGTTCCTATGTGGAATGTTATGAAATTCTACTAAATAAGTAGACTTGTAGTTGGACATGGTTTAGTATGCTGACACATAATCTAGGTGTCTCCTATGCAATATAGCGACACAACTAATGCCATGCGTGCAAGACATATGATAAATCATATGTAGACCACAACTACACTTGTAGATCATATAACCTTGGATCTCAACCTTGTATTATATGGAGGATATATAAAAAACTTGGAACTTGTAAAAGTAAATCCTCATTGGCTTTGTCAAACTTCTAGCTTCATGCTCCATCCTTCTAGTTGTAGTTTGAATGCGAGGTTCAAGGATCACATTGGTCTATCACTCGTCCATACTTATGACTTCAAAATGACATATAAATAATCCAACAACAATGTAATAAATAGAAGTGATTAGCTCTTGAATAGGTATTCCCCTGGCTCTTTTTAACACTCCACTAAACAACTCTGAAGCATTGGTAGTCATGACACCATATCGATAATGGTTGTCATGTGTCAAAGCCATTGATTTACATCTATATTAGCCAACCAGTGATGTATCTCAACTTTCACTTTTAGGATGTCCAATATTTTTCTAGTGAACATTGATGAGTCGTCACTATTTTCATTTACATGTATTTTCTAACAGAGAATGTCAACATTAGCCACACCCATTTGGCGAGCCACTTTCTTAAAATTTTCATGGAGGTGTCTCAAACAATGATGATGGGCTGCATTTGGAAAAATTTCATGACACTCATAAACTAAACAACATGCTAATCTAATATTATGCATAACTAAGACCTTCCACTAACTCTAGGGAGTAGCTCATGTATTGATCTAAGGAACTAGATTGATTCATTGCATTCTGACTCAACAATAATAAGAGCTAGTGGGAAGAGACCATTGTTTGCATCCATACCAATTATAGTCATAAATATCCTCTATAATTACCCAAAAGGAAGGGGCCATCGAGGCTAAGCATGGGGCGATAATACATCCATCCGACAATTAAAGGACCAAATGCCTAAAACATTCTCTAGAACCTATGTGCCTCAATAGATTGAATTCTATAAACTAATTTAGGCATTGATGATACAGTTTCTTCAATAAAAAAAGATTCATCATTCCATATAATTCTTCCCAACTGTTGAAAATAGCCTTCCACCTAGCATCTTAAGCCTTCATGCAAGATATAATAAATTTAAATTTTGTTAAATCATATATCTTTATTAAAATGTTAATGCACTTTATGTTGTTCTCATATGTATTTTATTAAATCTCTCAATTTTTTTTTTGATTTTACTATTAACTATTATTTATGCATTGAAATTCATTTTATTTCTTCATTAAAGAAAATATAATTATATTATTATTATTTTTTTTAAATTTATATTATTATTATTAATTTTATAATGTTTACACTTTGTTCACGTATAAAGTGAGTAATCACCGATCAGATTCCTTGATAGAGGTAACAGAACATTCGAGAGAGAGAGAGAGAGAGAGAGAGAGAGAGAGGGAGAGGTGAAGCCCATCTGAGATACTTCCGGCGATGGCGGAGAGGTCAGAGGAGACGCTGATAGAGAAGATTGCGGGGAAGGTCCATGGCAGCGATTCTTCCTCCGATTCGGTACATAACAAGCCGAAGGCGTCAGAATCGTCCTTGAAGGCCAAAATCTACGGCCTTTTCGGCAGGGAAAGGCCAGTCCACAAAGTCCTCGGTGGCGGAAAGCGTATGGATCCTTCCCCATACCTTTTATGCTATGAAATACAACGTGGAAGATTGAATCCAAATGCGATCAGCTTGAAATTGATCGTATATATTTTTCGTTTGTATTGCATGGGTTACTTTGAACTGAGATCTCTATGCTTGTTGAAACTTGATTCGAGCGCTTAAATACTGGTTTGTTTCTTGTTATGAGAGGAATTTGATTTTTGTTTAATCTTAATTACGTGAAGTCCACATCTGACTGTTTTTGGTATTTAGGGTTGTTGATATTGTTATTTTGTCTCTGTGCACTTTGTAATTATTTCTTACCTTTGGCAGTTGCTGTGTCATTTATTTTGAGGTTTTTTTTTTTTTTCCTGAAGTGAATGTTGCGAACGGAATTTTAGTCATGTTGGTCTTTTTTCACTGAAAAAAAAAACCCAGAGTTTTGAATTTATTTATATTTTCTTGTTAGGAAAGACGTTTTTGCGAGTTTACTGTAGAGGAAAAGTTGGAACATTTTAACTTGAGATCCCTTGATCTCTAAGATCGGCTTTATGTTGTGATTGCCAAATGATTGGTGTGTTTGTTTGGAACTAGTTCTGTTTCATTATATCTAAGCTCATGCATATGTGGCTATGTGATCAAGTGGTTATCTGAGTTGATGCAGGGTAAATTCCATGCGATGTAATTCCCTGCAGGTAAATATGGCGGCATTGTTCGCATCTTGGTATGAATATTTAGGAAATGTCTATAAATTAAAGAAATTTTACTTCATCATTTTGATTTCAATTTTGAAAGTCATAAAGTTTCTTTATATAAACGTTTTGTTTCTTCAAATTTTCACCGAAGTAATCAATTTTCCCCAAAAATGTGAGCTTTGATGTTCTATCCCGTAAAAGCAATCAATTTGAACCAGAACTATTGTAATAACTACTTTCTTATTAAATTTCTCTTTAATGATGATAAATCAATTTTTATCTGATTTCACAGCGGCTGATTTATTCTTATGGAGGGACAAGAAAGCCTCAGCTGCAGTACTTGGTGGAGCTACGGTAATCTGGGTATTGTTTGAGCTGATGGAATACCATCTGCTCACTTTGGTCTGTCATTGCCTCATTCTCTCTCTGTCCATCTTGTTCTTATGGTCTAATGCAACAACCTTTATCAAAAAGTAATACATTCTTTGTTTGAAGTTTTTTAAAGTCATCTTGATGTTTAGAATTCATGTTGTAAAGTTCAGTGAATTCTTGTTCGGTTTCAGGTCTCCTCCACAAATTCCTCAGTTAAGCATTTCTGAAGATCTTGTTGTGAACATTGCTCGTTCTCTTAGATTTGAGATCAATCGTTCACTTGCTATCTTACGAGAGATTGCATCTGGGCATGATCTAAAGAAGTTTCTTGCTGTATGTTTCAATTCATTTTGTTAATTCTGCTTGGTTCCTTGTTTTTTATTTTGTTGAATACCAACTTAGGATTATCCTTTTAATTAGGTGATTGCAGGATTTTGGGTTCTCTCAATTATTGGGAGCTGCACCAGCTTCCTGACTATATTTTACATAGGTAACTTCCTTTTTTTTCCTACCATTTTTGTGGTATTTAAGAATCTATTTCTTGTAATTTTTCCTTAATGTGTTTGTAATTCCAGTATTCGTTCTTCTGCATACGGTGCCATATGTGTATGAGAAATATGAGGACAAAATAGATTTCTATGGTGAAAAGGTAATGATAAAAATCAAGAAACTATATGCAGTTTTTGATGCTAAGGTTCTTAGCAAAATTCCAAAGGGTCCATCTAAGGACAAAAAGCACTAGGAAAGCTTCCTTTGGCTCTTAATTGCCAAAGCTTCTATTGGATGTCAATTTTCAAGGATGATGGTGTTTGTCTACATGTTATTGATCACAACCTATCTCGTCAAGAGTGCCTAGAATTTTTTGATGGGATGTTATTAATATTTGATAAAAAATGTAAGGATTTTTTTCCTTATGATATTCTGTATATTGTTGTTACTGTGCTTATTTATAAAATTTTATCTATATTTGATATCAGCTAATTTTCAGAATTTTTATATCTTTATAGGGGAAGTAACAGCTTGATTTTTAGATTTGATAGCATACTTTTCCTGCATTGATTATGTTGAGTTCATAGGATAGAATCTTTATTCTTTTTTAAGGGTTGTGGGAAATAATTAATATGAAAGGTAGGCGTATAAGATCTAATTTAGGTGATTGGGTTTCTTATCTCCAATTGTTCGGTATAGAAACTTTGAAAAAAAAAAAAAAAAGAAATTGTTTAATGGTATATTTTACAAGATAGAGGGGTTGCTGGTTTAGTTAATAGGGTAAATCAGGTCTAAGAATGGTGTTGCAACAAATTGATTCAAATCTTAACCTATAAAGATGATGCAGAAGCTGGAAACACAAGGGTTAAATAAACAAAATTAAAGACTCAGACCCCTCAAGGGAATACATTATATGGGGAATTCCTTATTGATAGAAATTCCTAATAAGGAATTATTAATCATCATGCATTTTCATTTATGATGATTGATGAAATATGTAGTGATGTATGTAGCATAATCTTTAAAGACGTGTGTCACTGACCAATCAACGAGTAAAATAAGTGAAATGCATGATAATTTTAATTTTTTTTCTTTGCAAGAAAATTTATTTGTATAGGCTTCTGGCCCCTCAGTTTAGGAGGAGGTCAAGCCATTTGCCCGAATAGCTAGATTTAGGTGTGAGGATGTTTGGCAAAGGAAAGCAATAGGGTTTTAAATATTGGAGGAAATAATGGAGGAGGTGAGATGGTGGGTCAGTGGAGCAACGGGTTAAGGTGTAGGAGTTTTGAACATTATTATCGGTACGATATTAACATTGTGTCAATTGGGGGATAACAATATTTTTCCATTAATTATAGCTTTGATTTTATCCATGTTGATACTCTTCATATGAATAGAAATGTTTAAACTCAATCTATGATGCACAGACACGGACACGGTGACACGGATACGACACGAACACGGGAGACGTCAATTATTGAAAAGATAGGACACGGACATGGGTTAGACACGGTATTATAGTTTTTATATTTTAAAAATAGTATATAAAAATTAAATAAGTTAATTTTAAAAATAATTTGAAAATAATAAGTTCATTTAACTAGAATTTGTGCTTAAAATGAATAGTATTAGAATGTCGAGAGTCAGGCGTCGATGCCGTTTATCAGTCACCGAGAGAGGAGATAAAAATACCTTCATTGCCAAAAAGAAATAAAAAAGAGAATATTCAATGATTCGGTATTAAGTGTGGACGTTGATTTGGTGTTGTGGATAGAAAATAAGAAATTTAGTTTAAATCCCGCAAAATACAATAAATTATATTTAAAAAAATTCATAAAATATTTAAGATACACGTGTCGGACACGCGTGTCTAATTTGTATTTAAAATTTTTTAATCGGACATATTTTCGGCGTGTCCAACACGTGTCGGAGGAGTGTCGGAGGAGTGTCGGACGAGTATCGTGTCGGACATGGTGTCGGACACTACATACTTCTTTGAGGAGAATTGTCGGTGCATCATAGAACTCAATTTGAAATCCTTTCGCTAGAATAGGGGCATTTTTTCTTAGTTTAATATTAATGAGCAAAACACATCAATATGAGAAATCAATTATACCAGATGCACAAATACATCTACACAAAATTTTTGTGGCTCGTTGAGAATCATTTATGTCTAGGACCGTATAGAAATTTAGTAATCCATTAAGTTCATATATATATATATATAATTTCATATAAAGCTGAAGATATGAAAAAAATTACCATATTGTTTTTTACTAATTGAAAGAGGAAGTAACCACCACTGCAAAGATTAGGGTTTGATATGGTGAAGAAAATGTCTTTGCTTATGTTGTTACTCTTTCTTACATTGCTATAATAGTGCAAGTGAGAGCTTTCCTTGCTATGATCAAAAGCTTCTCCATTTGATTGAATCAAAATCAATAAACCCTTCTTTTTGAAGAAGTAAAATCCTCTATTCTATAAGTGCTCCAAAAACTTGTTTCTTTTATTCTGTTGATTGATAGCTCATCCACCTCTCTCTCTCTCTCTCTGTTTTCTTCTGGTTATTGTTGACCTCATTTTTGTATGAGGCCAAATCTAAAATAAAAAGTTTCAATCATGGTGTTCAAATCCTTGGATTCCATTTCAATCCTAAATTCAGATTTTCACTGTGTTTTGAGAGAGTGTTCAATCAATAAACTTTGAATTAATCATTTCAATTCGATCAATCATTCTATCATTAACAATCATCCAATGATTGTCAATGGCTTAATCATTTAAATTTCAATCAAACACATAAACTTTCAATCATCATTCAATAATTCTAAACTCATCAATCATTCAATAAATTTCAATCATCAATCAATCTTTAAATCATTCAAACAAAATTCAATTGAAATCCAATGTTAAAAAATCCAGTTCAAATTCAAATCTGAAAGCCCTGCAAAATTTCCCCTTTTCTAGGGGAATTTTCGATACAATCAAAACCCTAGGTAAAGCCCTTAAAATTGTGTTTGATCATTCGTATATTGATCAAACATGTCCTTATTTTGGAGGTATCTATTTCCTTCTAAACTCTGAAGCCCAATAAAAAAAAAAAAACTTGTTTTGGTTCGCTTGAGTAGGTGAAAACAGTTTATCCATTGTTAATTTCATTTTCAAAATGATAGGTGGATGTTATTTTTATCTATGTAGATGAATATTATATTACTTATGCTGAGTTTCATTATGAAAGTAAATTTCGTTTATATTGTTGAATCGATAGTAAAGCATTAGTCTGTCTTTTGAGATAGTAGTTGTTAGGTTATGCAGATTTGATTAAAAGAAATATAAATCAAATTAGTTGCCACAATTAATTTTGTCCACAGTTATAGTACTCCAAACCCTTCATTCTAAGATTCTATTTGTGATGTTTACAAAGAATGTGATTGTAGATATACAATCACAAGGCTCCCTATGATATTACTTGATTTCTCAAATTCAATAAATGATATCTTCAAGATCTTTATATTAATAAAGATCTTCAAAATTTTCTTATCGCTCTAAAGCAAATGGATTTGTTAGATTCAGACAATCTGGTGAAGATTTTATAATGTGAAATTTGACCTCGTAACTCTAGCAGTATCACACTTGGAGACAATTTTTAATGTATTTGTTCAATGGTTGTGTACGAATGCTTCTTTGTTTGATACCTCTATAGCTTTATTTGTGAAAGTTAACTGAGGCTTTCGATAGTTTTAGTTTAGTATTGGATATCACTTTTATGAGCATATTAATGCTGTGTTCTGTATATTATATTGTTGTCAACTTATAAGGCATTAATGTAAAATATGTTTCTTTTGTAGTGAGGGGTACACAACTTATATTTACTTTATTCAAGAGTGAAATATGACATTCTTTATTAAGTGAATAAAATTTTGTTCATCAACAATAACAATAATAACATAAAACCTTTATCCCATTATGTTGGGTTGGCTACATGAATTCTTTTCCTTTATTGTGTACTATTACATTTAAATCTAATAAAAATATCATTTCTAATACTTTCTAACCAAGTTTTTAGAGGTTTATCTCTATATTTCTTAACATAGGCTAGATCTAATACATTTACTCTCCTAACTGGGTCATTGAAATGCTGATGTTTTATGTGATCAAACAATCTAAGGCGACTATCTCTAATTTTATTTTTCACTAGAGCTATTCCACTATGTTTGTAAGAGGAAAGCTACTCATCCACCTAAGCATTCTTATCTTTGTAATACTTAATTTAATTTTATGCTCTCTTTTAATGGCCAATATTTTGTGTCATAATGCATTGCAAGGCTCAACCTCATCATATGGAATTTCCATCAAGTTTTGAGAGGTACTTTTCTATCACACAACATACCTGATACGGTCCTCCACGTCGACTAACCAATTTTAATTCTATTAAAAATATCCCCATCTATTTCACCCTCACTTTGAGCGATAGATCCGTGATATCCAAAATGTGTATTCTTTTTAATGTCTTGATCGTCCAAAGTCACAATCCCCCTTATTGGATCTATTAGTTCTAAAATTCTGTTTCATGTATTCAATTTTAGATCTATTTAAATAAAAGCCTTTAGAATTAAGGTTGACCTTCATAATTCACATTTTTCTTCAACTTCTTCTCTAGTTTTATCAACAAGAAGAATATCATTATCAAAAAACATACACCATGGAGCATCCTCTTGCAAATGTCTTGAAAGAATATCATGACTAAAGTAAAAAGATATGAGCTGAAGCTGCTGTGAATAACATTTTGATCATTATGAAAGATAGTTATTGTCTTCTTGTGATTAGTTTTATTCTTCGAGGAAGCTTTCTAGTTAGATCTTTTTCATGCTGGTTTCAATGAAAAATCATTTATATTTGGCTTCTATTGTTGGTAATGCAACGATATCTTTAAGTTTGTGACATTCAATTGTATGCGCTATGCTTTATATTATGCAAATCGTCGTATATATCAAAGAGCCAACTATTTTACACACAGAGACTTTTGCTATATAGTTTCGATCTTTCTCAATTCTTTAGTGTTTGTTCTTTTAAGAGCTTGAAGTTACATACAAATGACGTACTAAACGCCCTTACTTCCTATTTTGGAACTTTATAGTAGCTTTTCAATATGTTGAGATTGTAATAAGGTCAAAATACTCTCAATTTTAATTTTATATATTCATGTTTTGAGAATCTTCTTTGCTTTCCTAGATCCTTCAGGTCAAATTCTCTTGTATTTTTTTTTAGATTGGTTATTTATTTGATGTCAACCCTTATAATTTATAATAAACATGTCATTAACATATAAAAATAAGATATATTTTTTTCGGTGTTTCTTTACTTTGCAATAATGATTGATATTGCATTTATGAAAGTCAATTTTATGTATGAAGCTACCAGACTTCCAATATCATAAATAAGCGTTTGCTTCAAACTAGGGTGGTTTGTAATGAGTTTTGCATGCTATACTCTTAATACAACTAAGCGTCTGGGCTGAGCGTTTTATTTTCCTTTTGGATCCTCAAAATGGAGAACATTTTGTCGGGTTGGCTAAATGAATCCTTTTTCTTCGCAAGGGGCTGTTTGGTAGCACCCAGGATTTGATTCAAGTAGGATTTCGTTAATCCGCTAAATTCGGATTTCAGAAATCCTAAGGGGCTTAAATCCTGAAAATTGTTTGTTAACATTCATGATAAATCCTATTAAATTCAGTGTGATTGTTTGGCTATAGAGCGGATTTGCTCTCAAGCTAAGCAAAAAACAGGATTTGAGAAATCCGGGATTTAGCACGAAAAGGCGGAATTTTTCATCTACTCTGGCTTTTATTTGCCGTGAGACTTGGTTTTGCTTTTTAGGCCGTTTGGTTGGATTTTGTTCAAATCCGCCTCAAATCTGGCCTAAATCCTGCTACTAAATAGCCCCTAATAAGAGTCAAATTTTCAATAAAAAAAGGTTATTTCTAATATTTTCTATGGAAGTCTTATTAGGCCGATCTCTATCTTTCTTAACATAAGCCAAATCTAATAAATCTACTCTCGCAATCGGGGGCCACCGTGTTTTATGTGACCAAATTATCTAAGACTACTCTCTCTAATCCATTGTTAGTTTAATCGTAGGGGAGAAAATTTAAGTGAAGTGATTGTCTTTCTTTTATTGGAAACTTTTGATTACCAATCTTGTCTTGTAACTTTTGTTGTCATCATGCTTCTCTTTGATTTTGTTTATCTGTTATTTTATAAGATTTTCTTACCTTTTGGTAGCTTAATTAATATCCAATTATTATTTTATAGAGAGAACGCTTCCCCTATTTCATTGAATAAATAGGGGAAGCTATAACTAATTAAGATTTCATTCGTAACGATTTTTTTATTGCTTTCTAAAATAATTTTAGTATAAAAATTTTTATGTTAGAAATCTTTTAAATAGAGCTCCATACGAGCACACCACACAAACTTACAACTTATATAGAGAAACCAGACGGCAGATTTCAAATAAAGAATTCAACGAAAAATGAAATAAAAAGTACCGATTATGTGAAGTATTGGTGAAACGCAAGGAATAAAGCAGGTGAATGAAGCTTACATCTTTATTAAAGGAAAGGCAAAAGGCACCAGCTTTTTTCTAAAGTTATTTTCTTTTATAAATTCTTTAAAAAGATGATTCTTCGGGACTAACTGGCCATTTTCCTTCGTAGTTTTTATCGGTGATTATTTCTTCTCAGTGGTTAGACATATATTCACTGTTGAATTAAATTCTGTTTTAATAAAAGTAATATTTTTGAGGGTGCGTAAAATCTCACAAAAATAACTAAATATGGCAATACTTATACACACAAAAACAATATATAATTCAAAAGCAAAATCTTATATTTTATTAAGATTGATGAATTAAGCAATGTTTATATGTTTCTCAACCTATTTTATATTTTTTTTGATAACATTTTATTTCTTCTTTCAAATTTGCTTTAAGAATTTTACCGAAATTTGTTCAAGTCTAATAGTTGGAAAAATTTTAAATTCAACATAAATAATTGATAATCAATAACCAAATATGAATATTAATATGAAGTGAGCTCGAAAAAATAAAAAAAAGCAAAAAATAATGAACAATTTTTAATAAATCATTAATGTTATAATCAAATCAATTGCTCTCTCTCAAGCAACATAAATAAATAAATATTTTAGGTCTTTGTTTCTAGTTTATCTTAATTTTTTTTTTAGCGTTTTTTCTTAATTTTTTGATATTGTTTTATCTCAACTTATTATTTAAGTGTTTATTAATAATTTTATATTTTGTTGAAAATAAGTTAAAATTTAGTAAGTACAACTTAACAAACTTTCTTATCCAATCACCTTAAAAGGATACATGCAAAATTTTCATGTAGAGGGAAAAAAAATTCCTAAACAAAGTATAATCTTATTAAAAAGGTTGCGGTTTTCTCTTATATTTTTTTTGTTATCCCAAAATTTGGGCAAAATAAGATTTTGAGGGGTGAAATTGATTAAGGAATATTTTTTTTATTTATTAACATCAAGTCTCTACTTGTAAAGTAACTCATCAACATGATACTATTCAAAATTTTAATGAAATATTTATGATCTTATTGACGATCAAATTTATAAAATATTAATGAAATATTTATGATCTCCATTTTAGACTGAAGATCATAACAAAATTATAAGAAAAATTAATTCCTACGTGAAAAATTTATCATAAATTAATTTAGTTGATTCGTTTTTTCATAAAATTATAGGGGCGGACACTTCTAAGTTCTAATATAGGTTATGACGAATTAATACGAAGAACAACCGGACGGTTAATTAAAAACATAAAATTTCTTCTTGAAGAAATCCAGTAAAGAAAATATTCTGTTTCGGATAGCTGATGCTTTGTTCTTTATATTATTAAAAGTTTTCTTTACTTTATTAAAAATGCAAGCTTTATGTTTGCTTTTTTTAAAGCCTGTCAGTACTAATTTAGCAATTATTTTGTCTCCGCGGACTTAAAAGATAAATTTTGAAGTCCGGATTTCCACTCTTCTATAAAAGGCGTGTTTGTATGTTCAGTGGAGTGCGCTTGTTTTGATGCTTTCTTCCACGTTGGAGTCTGGAATATAAAGCATGCAATAAATCTGTAAGTTTTTTTTTATTTAATCTTTAATCTTTTAGTTTCTTTGCAGTATTATTGTAGTACTCTAATTATTTTACTATCTCAGTTTTTTTTTAAATGCCTAAATTAATTGGGAGTCCTTAATGGGTGTTATGAAAATTAATTTTTGTTATGGGCCACTTTATTTCAATATTTTTACAAATCTTAGGTTGACGGGTTTTTTTTTATTGCTTCTTAAAACAGCTTTTTAGTTTTCTAGTTTAAAAAATTAAAATCTTTATATCAAAAAGCTGCTTTAAGAAGCAGTAAAAAAACCTTCCCAATGGAAGCCTTAGTCTATCGATATCAATTTATTTGAAGTGGCCAAGCTTCAAATACAATTGCATGGATATGATTATCTGAAACTATAGCACTAGCTAGTCTATAGGATTCATTTTAAAATTATGAAAACTGTTTGTTCTAATGTCAAGAAATTAGTGCAACTAACATTCATAACTACCTTGGTTAAGACCAATCTTCTATCCCCTAATGTAGCCACAAATCAACAAAAAAATTGAATGAATGAAATTAGTTTTCCAAATTCTCAGCTATTGGTCCTTAATAATTGATCAATCAAGAAATTGATGTAGAAGTTAGATTCAATCCTAAGAGATCTATTACTTTACCTCGAATTTCTATACCTTCAACCTCTTCCAATGATGCTAGATCTTCTATTGAAGAATTATCTTTAGAAGATAATCCCAATTTTGCCTTTACAATCAAAATCTTCACTGTTTGAAATCTAATCTCACAAAAGGGTCAAATATCCTTTAGGACTCCTGAAATGAATTTAAGTACTCATGACTTACAAAATAGGGAGTAAAATTATAGAGACGGTTATACATCATTACTCCCCATCTTATTTTTAATCCTTCCAAAATTGGTATTGGAAGATTACTACTGAAGAAGAGCAAATTGGCCTTTCTGATTTATGTTTTGAGGATTTAGAAAATTTAATAAACAAAGAAAATTGACTTATCCATTTTGCTTTTTGGTTACTCAAAATTATACTAGCTTTTTAAAACTCGCCATGAATTAATCCTGGACTAGAGTCTAATTCAGACTAGTCAAATTTAGTTGTCCTAAGGTCTTCTCCTGAAGTAGAGCGTATTGAAAATTTAGGATTATTAATAGATCTTCTAGGATTGAATCGAACTTCGACATCTCCATATGAGGTTTGAAGTATTTGATCAATTTCTTGGTTGATCATTGGTTTTGGAGTAATGGCTTGTGGGAGTGTCCATTGCTCTGGGAATGTAATCTCATTCCATTTAATAACTCAATTTGTTATTATATTAGAAGCTAAAAGATTTATTTCAATTAAAGTGGTCCTACTACCTAGTTGGACAACTTTCTTTACCTCAGGACTTAATGTATTCATTACTTTAAAATGGATTTTATAAACTAATGCTAATATAGTAGTCATATGATATAATATAGTTGTAGTATAGTGTATTAGCTGTATAGTATTGTATAGTAGTAGTATAATGTAGTATAGTATAGAATAGTAGCAATATAATATAGTATAGTTATAATATATTATAGTATAGTATAATATAGTATAATATAATATAATATAGTATAATATAGTGAAGTGTAGTATAATATAGTATTGTGTAATATAATATTATATAATATAATATAGTATGGTATAATATAATATAATATAGTATATTATTGCGATAGTATAATATAATTTACTATAATACTACTATACTATATAATATAAAATTATTGTTTAGTAATAATATATTATAATATAGTATAATATAATATAGTATACTAGAAGTACAATATAGTATACTAGAAGTACAATATAGTATAGTAATAAGTTAGTCTAATAGTGTAGTAGTAGTATAATATAGTATAATATAGTAGTATTGTAGTAATATTATATAGTATAGTATAGTAGTATGGTAGTATAATACAGTAGTATAGTATAATATAGTAGTATAGTAGTATAATAGTAATAGTAATATAATATAGTAGTATAGTAGTAATATAGTATTATATAGCAGTATAGTGTAGTAATATATTATAATATAATAGTTGTATGATAGTAATATTGTATAGTATAGTAGTAGTATAGTATAGTATAATATAGTATAACATAGTATAGTAATATATTAGTAGTATAATATAGTAGTATAATAATAAGTAGTTGTATAGTATAGTATAATATAGTACTACTAACAGTGTAGTAACTGTATAGTATAATATAGTATAATATAATATATTATAATATAATATAGTATAATATTATAGTGTAGTATAATATAGTATATAATAGTATATTATATCATATATACTACCACCACTCTAAATTATAACTACTAATATTACGTTATAACACTTCAAATTATTATATACACTTACTATAATGCTATAGTATGATATATTATACTATGCTATAGAATATATTATACTATACTATATTATACTATATTATACTATATTATAGTCTAGTCTAATATAATATTGAGCTACTGCTGTAGTATAGTATATTATAGTATAATAGTATAATATAGTAGTATATAGTATACTAATATATGTAATGTGGTGTAGTACTATATCATAAAAGTAGTCTAGTATATACTATGTTATACTATACACTATATAATATAGTATACTAATATAGTAGTATTATAGTATAATAGTGGTATATTATTTATTACTAATATAATATTATAATACCATAACTATAATATTATATAGTACTACTACTAGTAGTATAGTAACATACTATATTATACGTTACTATAATATATACTATACTACACTACTACTATATATATTATACTATATTATACTATAATATTATTATATTATTAATAATAATATAGTAGTATAATAATGTTATATAGTATAGTGTAGTATAATATAGTATAATATAATAAACTATAATATAATATAGTATACTATAATATA
Organism: Dendrobium officinale; assembly: GCA_019514585.1. Classification (NCBI taxonomy): domain Eukaryota; kingdom Viridiplantae; phylum Streptophyta; class Magnoliopsida; order Asparagales; family Orchidaceae; genus Dendrobium; species Dendrobium officinale. Next base: position 9,435,283 of record CM033688.1, on the reverse strand, counting down.
AAATATTATAGTATTATTATAGTATAGTATAATATTTTATACTATATTATAGTATAATATAGTATGATACTATACTACTATTAGTGGTATTACATATTAGTATAGTGTAATATAGTATAGTATAGTTGTATAGTATACTAGTACACTATACTATATTATTAATATAATATAATATTGTAGTAGTCACACTATAGTATAAAAACTACTACTATTATAGTATACGACTATAGTAAAGTGGTAGTATATTTTAGTAGCATTGTATAGTATAGTAACATTGAGTATAGTTTTATATTGTATCATAGTAGTATAATATAGTAAAGAAGTATAGAAGTATACAATATAATATAATACTATCATAGTATAGTATAATATAGTATACTATAGTATAATATAATATAACTATACTATACTATTATACTGCTACTACTAACCTATACAACTATACTATTTTACTATACTATATTATACTATACTATACTATACTATACTATACTACACTACACTTTACGATATTATACTATATTATATTTCTACTCTAATATATTAAATTATATTATACTTCTACTATACTATATTATACTATAATATGCTATAATATAATATATTATACTATACTCCTGCTTCTTCATGCTTATCCCAGGTGGGAAACTAAAGGAGCCATTATCTCTATCCTTCCATCTGAATTACAACAAAGTTATAATAATTGGGTGGATTCTTCTCCTCATCTTCAAATTATCAAGATTGAAGATTTTATTGATGAAATGAGTGAATTTCTCTTTTTTGTTCAAGCCCAAATTCCCTGGATTTGGTCATGGAATATTGAAATCAATACCGATTCCTTGAATTTAAAAAATCTTATGCGTAAATTTTCAGTAAAATGGTGGTCTGCCATTATCGTTGATGATAAGAGAAAACAAATTGATAAGGTTATTCAAAATAATCTTATTAAAAATCAACGACAACCTATGAATGCCGAATTCTCTTTAAAAAATATGCAGAAAACCCTTAAACAACGATATACTCATGAATCGCCAGACCAAATTAAGGTACGACTACAAAAAGCCTATTGGGATCAGATGAATCAACTATTCCCGGATGATGAAGAAATGACTTCACAGCACTCAAACGACACTATTCCTGACACCTGGGATAAGCATGAAGAAGCAGGACCCAGTTATCGTCTTGGCAAAGCTCCTATCAGTGAAGAACCCGATGACTTCTGAAAATAAAGACTCTTAGTGGAATCAATAATAGAGTCTTTATTATGTAACATATAGTACGTGACATATTCTCCAACGTGGGACATCAGCCTTCCACAAGTTAATGGAGATAGAATATAGCTTTTACTTTAATAATTGTACTAGTTGTAACTTTTGTAACTTTTGTTTTAATTATTATCCTAGTTGGCTTGTACTAGTTTGCTTCTCTTCTAAGGAATTCTCCTATATAACTATATGTAATAAGAAGAGAAGAGGTATCAGTTTGTATTACGAAGTTTGAAGTTGAATAATATTTGGTTTAAGCATTGTAAGTTCTTTTTTCTAGCGGCTTCTTATTTACTTCTTCTTATTTACTTTGTTCTTTACTTTGTTCTTACAAATACTTCTTAGTTTTCCGCAATTTGGTATCAGAGCCATGTGTGAGTAATGTTACTCTGATTGATAAGGTTATCTTTCACCCTTTTAATCGGGGTGGTAGGACAAGATGAGTTTATGTATTGAACGTCACAGACACTATAATTCTTAATTGAATAATGGTATTGAACCTTGGCAGTAAATCCCATGGTACGGGAAGTTAGTCCTGGATGGTTCATGTTTTTATTCAAACTAATGAATAGTGTCTGCTTCTTTCTTCACTAAACCATTCTTATACCGCCTCCTCTATTAATAGGTTGAAATATAAGCTTACCAATGGAGTCTTATTTAGATGACATCTTCATCTTCTTCATCTATCCTTAATAAGGGTAAAGTACCCTCTTTTCGTGATGTTAAAAATACTGAATTAATAGAGTATCCTCTCAATGAAGAGGACCTTAATAAATGGTCTCTATCTAAGGTCGATAAAACCTTAATTTATCAAATCGGAATCTTTGATTTCAAAGGAAAAACTACTATTAAAATGGTAGAACAATCTATTACAATCGATTCAACAGAGAAAACTATTTCTCTGTTATCTTATGACGATCTCAGATCTTACATGCAAGATTATAAATACTTGCATATTAGAACCTCTAACTTTAAGAGGACTTAATGCATCTATCTTAGCTTGTCTAAGAGATGGTAGATGCCTTAATTGGGCACAATCACTTATGGGAGTGATGGAAACCAGTCTTTGTCATGGACCGGTTTATTTTAATACATTTCTAAATCTCAGTTTATCATTAACTGATGTCCATCTATTTGAAGCAATTAAATTGCATCTTCAACTTAATGGATACAATTTTCTTCCTAGATATGAAACAATAGCATTAATTTATAGAATCCATTTTAAGGTAATGAATACCTTAAGTCCAAGAGTTAAAAAAATAGTTCAGCCAAATAATAGAGCTATTTTAATAGAAACAAATCTATTAGCTTCCAACATAGCTACTAACAGAGTAATTAAATGAAATGAAGTAACATTCCCAGATCAATGGATATTACCTCAAGTAATTACACTCAAACCTATTATTAATCAAGATATAGATCAAATAATCTAAACGTCTGATAGAGATGTAGAAGTAAGATTTAATCCAAGAAGATCTATAAATCTTCCTCGAATTTCTATTCCTTCAACATTAGGAGATGAAATTAAAACATCAAATTCAGAGGAAACTGATCTTGCCTCTAGTTCAGGATTAACTCTTAATAGAAATAGAATATTTCATATCAATAGAAATATTCTCTTATTCATAATTTTTCAGTAAAATGGTGGTCTGTCATTATCGTTGATGATAAGAGAAAACAAATTGATAAGGTTATTCAAAATAATCTTATTAAGGGTTTTATGCAGATTTTTAAAGAGAATTCGGCATTCATAGGTTGTCGTTGATTTTTAATAAGATTATTTTGAATAACCTTATCAATTTATTTTCTCTTATCATCAACGATAATGACAGACCATCATTTTACTGAAAAATTATGAATAAGAGAATATTTCTATTGATATGAAATATTCTATTTCTATTGAGAGTTAATCCTGAACTAGAGGCAAGATCAGTTTCCTCTAAATTTGATGTTTTAATTTCATCTCCTGATGTTGAAGGAATAGAAATTCGGGGAAGATTTATAGATCTTCTTGGATTAAATCTTACTTCTACATCTCCATCAGACATTTGGATTATTTGATCTATATCTTGATTAATAATAGGTTTGGGTGTAATTACTTGAGGTAATATCCATTGATCTGGGAATGTTACTTCATTCCATTTAATTACTCTGTTAGTAGCTATGTTGGAAGCTAATAGATTTATTTCTATTAAAGTAGTTCTATTATTTGGCTGAACTATTTTTTTAACTCTTGGACTTAAGGTATTCATTACCTTAAAATGGATTCTATAAATTAATGTTATTGTTTCAGATCCAGGAAGAAAATTGTATCCATGAAGTTGAAGATGTAATTTAATTGCTTCAAATAGATGGACATCAGTTAATGATAAACTGAGATTTGGAAATGTATTAAAATAAACCGGTCCATGACAAAGACTGGTTTCCATCACTCCCATAAGTGATTGTGCCCAATTAAGGCATCTGCCATCTCTTAGACAAGCTAAGATAGATGCATTAAGTCCTCTTAAAGTTAGAGGATTCTAATATGCAAGTATTTATAATCTTGCATGTAAGATCTGAGATCGTTATAAGATAACAGAGAAATAGTTTTCTCTGTTGAATCGATTGTAATAGATTGTTCTACCATTTTAATAGTAGTTTTTCCTTTGAAATCAAAGGTTCCGATTTGATAAATTAAGGTTTTATCGACCTTAGATAGAGACCATTTATTAAGGTACTATTCATTGAGAGGATACTCTATTAATTCAGCATTTTTATCATCACGAAAAGAGGGTACTTTATCCTTATTAAGGATAGATGAAGAAGATGAATATGCCATCTAAATAAGACTCCATTGGTAAGCTTATATTTCAACCTATGAATAGAGGAGGCGGTATAAGAATGGTTTAGTGAAGAAAGAAGCAGACACTATTCGTCAGTTTGAATAAAAACATGAATCATCCAGGACTAACTACCCGTACCATGGGATTTACTGCCAAGGTTCAATACCATTATTCAATTAAGAATTGTAGTGTCTGTGACGTTCAATACATAAACTCATCTTGTCCTACCACCCCGATTAAAAGGGTGAAAGATAACCTTACCAATCAGAGTAACACTACTCACACATTGCTCTGGTACCAAATTACGGAAAACTAAGAAGTATTTGCAAGAACAAAGTAAAGAACAAAGTAAATAAGAAGAAGTAAATAAGAAGCCGCTAGAGAAAAAACTTACAATGCTTAAACCAAATATTATTCAACTTCAAACTTCGTAATACAAACTGATACCTTTTCTCTTCTTATTACATGTAGTTATATAGGAGAATTCCTTAGAAGAGAAGCAAACTAGTACAAGCCAACTCAATTAAGAATTATAGTGTCTGTGACGTTCAATACATAAACTCATCTTGTCCTACCACCTCGATTAAAAGGGTGAAAGATAACCTTACCAATCAGAGTAACACTACTCACACATGGCTCTGACACCAAATTGCGGAAAACTAAAAAGTATTTGCAAGAAATTAAAGTGGTCCTACTACGTGGTTGGACAACTTTCTTTACTTCAGAACTTAATGTATTCATTACTTTAAAATGGATTTTATAAACTAATGCTAATAATAGTAGTCATATGATATAATATAGTTGTAGTATGGTGTATTAGCTGTATAGTATTGTATAGTAGTAGTATAACGTAGTATAGTATAGAATAGTAGCAATATAATATAATATAGTTATAGTATATTATAGCATAGTATAATATAGTATAATATAATATAATATAGTATAATATAGTGAAGTGTAGTATAATATAGTATTGTGTAATGTAATATTATATAATATAATATAGTATGGTATAATATAATATAATATAGTATATTATTGTGATAGTATAATATAATTTACTATAATACTACTATACTATATAATATAAAATTATTGTTTAGTAATAATATATTATATTATAGTATAATATAATATAGTATACTAGAAGTACAATATAGTATAGTAATAGGTTTGTCTAATAATGTAGTAGTAGTATAATATAGTATAATATAGTAGTATTGTAGTAATATTATATAGTATAGTATAGTAGTATGGTAGTATAATACAATAGTATAGTATAATACAGTAGTATAGTAGTATAATAGTAATAGTAATATAATATAGTAGTATAGTAGTAATATAGTATTATATAGCAGTATAGTGTAGTAATATATTATAATATAATAGTTGTATGATAGTAATATTGTATAGTATAGTAGTAGTATAGTATAATATAATATAGTATAACATAGTATAGTAATATATTAGTAGTATAATATAGTAGTATAATAATAAGTAGTTGTATAGTATAGTAATATAGTGCTACTAGCAGTATAGTAACTGTATAGTATAATATAATATAATATAATATAGTAAAATATTATAGTGTAGTATAATATAGTATATAATATTATACTATACCATATATACTACCACTACTCTAAATTATAACTACTAATATTATGTTATAAAACTTCAAATTATTATATACACTTATTATAATGCTATAGTATGATATATTATACTATGCCATAGAATATATTATACTATACTATATTATACTATATTATATTATATTATACTATTGTATAGTCTAGTCTAATATAATATTGAGCTACTGCTGTAGTATAGTAGTATATTATAGTAGTATATAGTATACTAATATATGTAATGTGGTGTAGTACTATATTATAAAAGTAGTCTAGTATATACTATGTTATACTATACACTATATAATATAGTATAATAGTGGTATATTATTTATTACTAATATAATATTATAATACCACAACTATAATATTATATAGTACTACTACTAGTAGTATAGTAACATACTATATTATACGTTACTATAATATACTATACTACACTATACTACTATATATATATATATATACTATATTATTCTAATAATATAGTAGTATAATAATGTTATATAGTATAGTGTAGTATAGTATAGTATATATATTATAATAAACTATAATATATATATAGTATACTATAATATAAAATATATATAGTATTAGTATAGTATAGTATAATATATTTTATACTATATTATAGTATAATATAGTATGATACTATACTACTATTAGTGGTATTACATATTAGTATAGTGTAATATAGTATAATATAGTTGTATAGTATACTAGTACACTATACAATATTATTAATATAATATAATATTTTAGTAGTCACACTATAGTATAAAAACTACTACTATTATAGTATACGACTATAGTAAAGTGGTAGTATATTTTAGTAGCATTGTATAGTATAGTAACATTAAGTAGTATAGTTTTATATTGTATCATAGTAGTATAATATAGTAAAGAAGTATAGAAGTATATAATATAATATAATACTATTATAGTATAGTATAATATAGTATACTATAGTATAGTATAATACAACTATACTATACTATTATACTGCTACTACTACCTATACAACTGGATGGTTCATGTTTTTATTCAACCGGACAGTGTTTGTTTCTTTCTTTACTAATCTATTCTTATATCGCCTCCTCTATTAACTAGGATGAAATAAAAACTTACCAATTGAGTCTTATTTAAATGGCATCTTCATCATCTTCCTCTATCTTAAATAAGGGTAAAATACCCTCTTTTCGTGATATTAAAAATGCTGAATTAATCGAGTACCCTCTCAATGAAGAAGACCTTAATCAATGGTCTCTACCTAAGGTTGATAAAATCTTAATCTATCAAATCAGAACCTTTGATTTCAAAGGTAAAACTACCATAAAAATGGTAGAACAATCTATTACAATCGATTCTATAAAGAAAACTATTTCTCTATTATCTTATGACGATCTCCGATCTTATATGCAAGATTACAAATACCTACATATTGGTTTAATCCAAATCGCCTTTAAGCCTCTAACTTTAAGAGGACTTAATGCATCGATCTTAGCTTGTCTAAGAGATGGTCGCTGCCTTAATTGGGCATAATCCCTTATGGGAGTAATGGAAACCAGTCTTTGTCATGGACCGGTTTATTTTAATACCTTTCCAAATCTTAGTTTATCATTAACTGATATACATTTATTTGAAGCACTTAAACTACATCTTCAACTCCATGGATATAAATTTCTTCCAGGATCAGAAACAATCGCATTAATTTATCGAATCAATTTTAAGGTAATGAATACCTTAAGCCCAAAGGTTAAAAAGATAGTTCAGCTAAATAGCAGAACTACTTTAATAGAAACAAATCTATTAGCTTCAAACATAGCCACTAATAGAGTGATTAAATGGAATGAAATAACGTTCCCAGAATAATGGTTATTACCTCAAGTGATTACACCTAAACCTATTGTTAATCAAGATATAGATCAAATAATCCAAACATCTGAAGGAGATGTAGAAGTAAGATTTAATCCACGAAGATCTATAAATCTTTCTCGAATTTCTATTCCTTCAACATCAGGAGATGAAATTAAAACATCAAATTCAGATGAAACTGATCTAACCTCTAGTGCAGGATTAACTCTTAATCGAAATCGAATATTTCATCCAGTCAGGGACAATCAAGATTTCAGATCCCCGACTCCTTCCGAAATGAAATTTCAATGATTTACGGACTTAATACAGCTCTTAGAGAAACAATTATTCGTCATTATATGCTAGAAAAATTTAAACTATTTAGACTTTGGTATAGATCAATCTTCTCAGAAGAAGTGCGTATAAAATTATCTGATCAATATTTTAATGAACTTGAACATTTAAATCAAAATGGAAAAGCTACCATCCCATTTGTATATTGGTTCGTAACAAATATAACTTCTAATATTTGAATGATTCAAGGACAATCGTCCAAAATAGATATTTTAATGAGTCAATTTGGAAATATTCCATCCGATCAAAATGCTATAAGAAAACTAGCTATCATAATTAAACAACTGAATTTTACCAATCAAACAATATAGACTATTACTTCATATTTAGATAGTATTGATAAAAAAATAGATCTATTACAGAATACAATAGAACAATCTAAAACTTTAACTAGTGACAACAAATTAAATCTATTTAAAGCAATAGAACCATCACAAATCGAAACTTCAAGCTCTGGTATGATTATTACCAAACCAATTATAAAGCTTCCACCACCAATTAAAATTAAATTTGATGAAGACCTCAATATGTCTGTGGTAATAAAACATATTAAATCTCAAAAAATAACCACATTAGACGAAATAACCTCATAAAATGAATCTTTAGAGAGCTCCTCCAGCGAATATGATATTGATCAATTAGAAGATCAATTTAAATCAATGAATCTAAATCCTCCATTATCTTTAAATAGAATTAAATACCCTAAAAAATCTTTAAGTAAATATTATTATCAAAGACCATCTCCTAATGATCTTCTATATGAAGAAGAGCTAAATGAATAAATTTCATATGACCCAAGATAGTTATATGAATGGCATTTCGATGGTCTATCAGACTATCAAGTCCATGAGACTGTTCATCGAATGTTAATCTATGCTACTGTAGCATAAAGTAAAAATAATAAACCATGGAAAGTAGTTCAAATTATTGTTAATGGTTTCACCGGAATCCTTAAAGGATGGTGGGATAATTATTTAACTCAACAAGAGAAAAATGATCTACAAAGTGATAAAAATTTATTAGACCCCTCAAAACCAAATGATGAGGCAGTCTACACCCTCATACACAATATTCTAGAACATTTCTTAGGATATATGTCTGATAATAGAGAACAAATGCGATCTCTATTGCAAAAATTAAAATGTCCATCTTTATCACATTTTAGATGGTATAAGGATGTATTCATAGCTAGAGTAATGAACCTTTCTAATGCAAGTTCAAGTTATTAGAAAGAAAAATTTTTAGAAGGACTACCTGCTACCTTCGCTACAAAAGTTGAAGAAAAATTAAGAACTGCTAATGGACAATTAACTTTCGAATACTATACGTATGGACGTATAGTTAGCGAAAGGTTGGTATCACACTTTGTATTGACATTAGAATGCAACAACAACTTAAACGCGAATGAATATCCGATCGTAAACAACTAGGACCCTTTTGCGAAGAATTCGCCTGTCCAGGCCCATTAACAAAAAGAGAACGAAATTTGGCTAAACAAAAGTCAAATAAAAAAGAAAAGCTGAAAGCTTATTCGAAAAAATTTCATAAAAAAGCATTTATACCTAAAGAAAAATCTAGTCAATCGAAATCTAAACCCTCAAGAAAAAACTATTAAATGCTTTAAATGTGGAAAAGTAGGACATTATTCTAATAAATGTCCTATGAAAATAAAAATAAATCAATTAAATTTAGACAATGATACAAAAGAATTATTAATGAAAATTCTTTTAAACTCAGATGAATCAGAGTCAAATGATTCAAAAAACTCTGAAGATGAAATTGAAGAATTAGAGTCTGATTCTTCTTCATGTTGTGATAATTGTTCAAGTAATGATTACTACAAAGCTATTGTAGAAAAATCAGGATTATTTGTTCTTACTAATGAACAAAAAGATCAACTTATAGAAATGTTAGCAAATATTCAAGATCATAAAACCAAAGAACAGATTATCAAATTACTCGGTACATCTGAAGATCCTCTTCTATCACAAACACAGAAATTTCCCAATTATTCTATGAAAGAAGTTCTCGATCATTTTAAATTAAAAGAACAGGAGTTAAATCCATCTCCAACAACATTATCTGAATTAAAACTTGAATTAAAAAATTTAAAAAGATAAGTCCAAACTCTAAAATCAGAACAAGATAAACTATCTGTACGACTAACAAATCTTGAATTAGAACAAATCCTGGATCAACCCGATCCAGAAGAACTTAATCAAAACTACGAAAATAATACCCTTATAAATTCCCTACAAAAGGCTATTATCCATAAATGGTTTATTTCAATCACTTTAGTGATCAACCAAGCACTTGTACTTAAAAATTTAACTGCTTTAGTAGACAGCGGAGCAGATATGAATTGTATCCAGGAAGGATTAGTTCCTTCAATCTACTTTGAAAAAACAACACAAAAACTAACTTCAGCCAGTGGCGATAGTATGAAAATTGAATATAAACTGTCTCAAGTAGCAGTATGTCAACAAGACTACTGCATAAAAACACCATTCTTATTAGTTAAAAATCTATCTCAACATATTATCTTAGGAACTCCGTTCCTATATAATATAATGCCTATAACTACTAACACTGAAGGCATTACTTCCCATATATGCAATCCCCCCCATACAATTTAAATTTATCACAGATCCTAAAGAAATCATATTAAATAAAATCAATAAATTCAAAGGAAAACAATTACATATAAATTTCTTATTTAAAGAAATTCAAACTGTCGAGATAAAAAATCAATTAGAAAAATCGACAATTAAAACTAAAATCTTAGATATTGAACAACATATTAAACTCACTATCTGTGGAGATAATCCTATTAGTTTTTAGAATAGAAAAACACATTGTGTAAGTCTTCCATATATTGATAATTTTAATGAAAAATAAATACCGACTAAATCTAGACCTTCGCAAATGAATCAAGAATATCTAGATCTTTGTCAAAAAGAAATAACCGATTTATTAAAAAAGTAAATTATTAGAAAATCTAGCTCTCCTTGGAGCTGTACATCATTCTATGTTATGAATGCCGCTAAAAAGGAAAGAGGAAAACCAAGATTAGTAATAAATTATAGACCATTAAATCAAGTCTTAAAATGGATAAGATATCCAATCCCAAATAAAAGAGATCTTCTAAATAGACCCGCACAAGCTAGTTTATTCTCTAAATTTGATCTAAAATCTGGATATTGACAAATTCAGATGAAAGAAGCAGATCGTTATAAGACTGCCTTCACAGTTCCATTTGGTCAATACGAATCGAATGTTATGCCGTTCGGCTTAAAAAATGCTCCATCTGAATTTCAAAAGATTATGAATGAAATATTTAATTCATATAATAAATACATCTTAGTCTAGATAGACGATGTATTAATCTTCTCTAAAACCATTGATGAACATTTTAAACATCTTAAAACCTTTATTTGGCTAGCAAAAACAAATGGCCTTGTAATTTCTTAACCGAAAATAAAATTATTCCAGACTACAATTAGATTCCTAGGACATACTATTACTAATGATACTATTATTCCTATACAACGAAGCATTGAATTTGCTGACAAATTTCCTGACAAAATACTAGATAAAAAACAGCTCCAACGATTTCTTGGTGCCTTAAATTATGTTTCTGACTTTTATCAAAATCTTGCAAAAGATGCTGCACCTCTATTTAAAAGACTTCGAAAAAATTCTCCCCCTTGGGATGACACATGTACTAAAGCAGTACAAATCATTAAAAATCATGTTAAAAATTTACCTTGTATCAATTTAGCCAACCCAGATTATTTAAAAATCGTCGAGACAGATGCGTCTGACATAGGCTATGGAGGAATCCTTAAACAAAAGAATTCATCAACCAACAAAGAAGAATTAGTATGTTTTACTTCAGGATTATGGAATCCTACTCAGAAAAATTACTCTACCATTAAAAAGGAAATGTTAGCCATAGTAAAATCCATTAACAAATTTCAAGATGATTTACTTAACGCTACCTTCTTACTCAGAATAGATTGTTCCTCTGCTAAATTTATTTTACAGAAGGATGTTCAAAATCTTGCCTCTAAACAAATATTTGCTACTTGGCAAGCTCAACTTGCTATTTTTGATTTTTCCATTGAATATATTAAAGGAAAAGATAATTCTTTACCTGATTTTCTAACTCGAGAATATCTTACAGGTACACTTAGTTCTAATGGACAGTGAAGGGTGGCGCACCCCTAAAGGGCGCTCAATACCACCAGTCCCAAATCGAGGACGAGGGTGGCCAGCTCTACGCGGTTATCCTCGCGGGAGAGGATGTGGCCAAAATGGTCGCGGACGAGGAGAGATTCCTCCTCCAAAAATGATTCCCTTGAAAACTTATCTCTATGGGACAAATGATCCTCCACAGGCTGAGCAACAGCCAGAAAACATTCAGGAAAAAAGTTCTAATCAAACTTCTTACATGTTTGAACCAATACTCAAAATGAGTGTTGAACATTTACTGTATATAAACAATGAAGACAAAGATATAACCTCACCCTGGGTTATATTTAAAAAATATCTAAACGATAATCCCCTTCTTGAAGATTCCAATTATGATAGAGAATCATATCAATCTATCCTCATTCACCTCCAGTGTATCGAAGTCAAACATCACTACGATGATAAAAGAAATATCATCTATAGTCGAGCCAATCTTCTCACTAAAATTTATCCAAAAGATTGGGGCATCACTCCCTTTCAAATCCAAAAATTTAATCTTCCAAATCCAGACGGAACCTTCAAAACTTGTTTTTTTAATTATTGGACTTATGTGCAAGCTATGCACAAAGCCTTTTATATTTTAAATCCTACTCATTCAAATTCATGGATGTTTATCATTAATCCAGAAATTCTTGAAAATCCAATTCCTTTATGGTTCTACAAATGGTGGGAAAACCAAAGGAGCCATTATCTCCATCCTTCCATCTGAACTACAACAGAGTTATAACAATTGGGTAGATTCCTCCCCTCATCTTCAAACCATCAAGGCTGAAGATTTTATTGATGAAATAGGTGAATTTATTTTCTTTGCTCAAGCTCAAATTCCATGGATTTGGTCATGGAATATTGAAATTAATACCGATTCATTAAACTTAAAAAATCTTATGAGAAATTTCTCCGTCAAATGGTGGTCAGCCATTATTGTTGAAGATAAGAAAAAACAAATTGATAAGGTTATTCAAAATAACCTTATTAGAAATCAACTACAACCAATGAATGCCGAATTCTCTTTAAAAAATCTACAGAAGACTCTTAAATAGAGATATCCTCATGAAACTCCAGACCAAATTAATACACGACTCCAGAAGGCCTACTGGGATCAGATGAATCAGTTATTTCCAGATGACGAAGATATGGCTTCTCAACATTCAAACGATACTATTCCCGACACATGGGATAAACATGAAGAAGAGGGACCCAACCGACGTCCTGGCAAAGCTCCCATCAGTGAAGAACCCGACGACTTTTGAAACTAAAGACTCTTAGTGGAATCCATAAGAGAGTCTTTATTATATACGTGACATACTCTCCAAAGTGGGACATTAGCCTCTCACACGTGGAACAACTGTCTTCCACAACGTTAATAGAGAATATAACTTTACTTTAATAATTGTAAGTGGGCTTGTACTTTTTATCTTTTTGCTTTAATAATTGTCTAAGTGGGCTTGTACTTTTTATCTTTTGTCTGAGTGGGTTTGTACTAAGATGCCTTCTCCTCGAAGAAACTCATCTATATAACCATATGTAATATGAGAAGAGCAGTTATCAGTTTGTATAGCTAAGTTTGAAGTGGAATAAAATTTGGTTTTAAGCATTATAAGTTCTGTTCTTTATCTTATTTATGTTCTTACTTTACTCCTGCAACTTATTTCTGTTAAGTTATTTCTGTTTCCGCAAATTGGTATCAGAGCCATGTGTGAGTAGTGTTACTCTGATTGATAAGATTCTCTTTCACCACTTTTTAATCGGGGCGGTAGGGAAGGAATAGACTATGATTGGTATGGGTAGTTAGTCCTTCCAATCATAGTTAGTCCTTCCATACGTATAGTATTCGAACGTTAATTGTACGTCCATATGTATAGTATTCGAACGTTAATTGTCCATTGACAGTTCTTAATTTTTCTTTTACTTTTGTAGCGAAGGTAGCAGGTAGTCCTTCTAAAAATTTTTCTTTCCAATAACTTGAACTTGCATCAGAAAGGTTCATTACTCTAGCTATGAATACATCCTTATACCATCTAAAATGTGATAAAGATGGACATTTTAATTTTTGCAATAGAGAGCGCATTTGTTCTCTATTATCAGACATATATCCTAAGAAATGTTCTAGAATATTGTGTATGAGGGTGTAGACTGCCTCATCATTTGGTTTTGAGGGGTCTAATAAATTTTTATCACTTTGTAGATCATTTTTCTCTGCTTGAGTTAAATAATTATCCTACCATCCTTTAAGGATTCCGATGAAATCATTAACAATAATTTGAACTACTTCCCATGGTTTATTGTTTTTACTTTGTGCTACAGTAGCATAGATTAACATTCGATGAACAATCTTATGGACTTGATAGTTTGATAGACCATCGAAATTCCATTCATATAACTGTCTTGGGTCATATGAAATTTGTTCATTTAGCTCTTCTTCATATAGAAGATCATTAGGAGATGGTCTTTGATAATAATATTTACTTAAAGATTTTTTAGGATATTTAATTCTATTTAAAGATAATGGAGGATTTAGATTCATTGATTTAAATTGATCTTCTAATTGATCAATATCATATTCGTTGGAGGAGCTCTCTAAAGCTTCATTTTCTAAGGATATTTCGTCTAATGTGGTTATTTTTTGAGATTTAATCTGTTTTATTACATCAGACATATTGAGGTCTTCATCAAATTTAATTTTAATTGGTGGTGGAAGCTTTATAATTGGTTTGGTAATAATCATATAAGAGCTTGAAGTTTCGATTTGTGATGGTTCTATTGCTTAAAATAGATTTAATTTGTTGTACTAGTTAAAGCTTTAGATTGTTCTATTGTATTCTGTAATAGATCTAATTTTTTATCAATACTATCTAAATATGAAGTAATAGTCTGTATTGTTTGATTGGTAAAATTCAGTTGTTTAATTATGATAGCAATTTCTCTTATAACATTTTGATCGGATGGAATATTACCAAATTGACTCATTAAAATATCTGTTTTGGACGATTGTCCTTAAATCATTCGAATATTAGAAGTTATATTTGTTACGAACCAATATAACAATGGGATGGTAGCTTTTCCATTTTGATTTAAATGTTCAAGTTCATTAAAATATTGATCAGATAATTTTATACGCTCTTCTTCTAAGAAGATTGATCTATACCAAAGTCTAAATGGTTTAAATTTTTCTAACATATAATGACGGATAACCGTTTCTCTAAGAGCTGTATTAAGTCCGTAAATCATTGAAATTTCATTTCAGAAGGAGTCAGGGATCTGAAATCTTGATTGTCCCTGACTAAATGAAATATTCGATTTCGATTAAGAGTTAATCCTGCACTAGAGGCTAGATCAGTTTCATCTGAATTTGATGTTTTAATTTCATCTCCTGATGTTGAAGGAATAGAAATTCGAGTAAGATTTATAGATCTTCGTGGATTAAATCTTACTTCTACATCTCCTTCAGATGTTTGGATTATTTGATCTTTATCTTGATTAACAATAGGTTTAGGTGTAATCACTTGAGGTAATAACCATTGTTCTGGGAACGTTATTTCATTCCATTTAATCACTCTATTAGTGGCTTTTTTTTTAAGCTAATAGATTTGTTTCTATTAAAGTAGTTCTACTATTTGGCTGAACTATCTTTTTAACCTTTGGGCTTAAGGTATTCATTACCTTAAAATTGATTCGATAAATTAATGCGATTGTTTCTGATCCTGGAAGAAAATTATATCCATGGAGTTGAAGATGTAGTTTAAGTGCTTCAAATAAATGTATATCAGTTAATGATAAACTAACATTTGGAAAGGTATTAAAATAAACCGGTCCATGAAAAAGATTGGTTTCCATTACTCCCATAAGGGATTGTGCCCAATTAAGGCAACGACCATCTCTTAGACAAGCTAAGATCGATGCATTAAGTCCTCTTAAAGTTAGAGGTTTAAAGGTGATTTGGATTGAACCAATATGTAGGTATTTGTAATCTTGCATATAAGATCGGTGATCGTCATAAGATAGTCCTTCCAATCATAGTTAGTCCTTCCAATCTAAATCCCATGGTATGGGTAGTTAGTCCTTCCAATCATAGTTAGTCCTTCCAATCATAGTCTATTCCTTCTTTACCGCTTCGATTAAAAAGGGTGAAAGAGAATCTTACCAATCAGAGTAACACTACTCACACATGGCTTTGATACCAATTTGCGGAAACATAAATAACTTAACAGAAATAAGTTGCAGGAGTAAAGTAAGAACAGAAATAAGATAAAGAACAAAACTTACAATGCTTAAAACCAAATTTTATTCCACTTCAAACTTATCTATACAAACTGATAACTGCTCTTCTCATATTACATATGGTTATATAGATGAGTTTCTTCGAGGAAAAGGCATCTTAGTACAAACCCACTCAGACAAAAGATAAAAAGTACAAGCCCACTTAGACAATTATTAAAGCAAAAAGATAAAAAGTATAAGCCCACTTACAATTATTAAAGTAAAGTTATATTCTCCATTAACGTTGTGGAAGACAGTTGTTCCACGTGTGAGAGGCTAATGTCCCACTTTGGAGAGTGCCACGTACATAATAAAGACTTTCTTATGGATTCCACTAAAAGTCTTTAGTTTCAAAAGTCGTCAGGTTCTTCACTGATGGGAGCTTTGCCAGGACGTCGGCTGGGTCCCTCTTCTTCATGTTTATCCCATGTGTCGGGAATAGTATCGTTTGAATGTTGAGAAGCCATATCTTCGTCATCTGGAAATAACTGATTCATTTGATCCCAGTAGGCCTTCTGGAGTCGTGTCTTAATTTGGTATGGAGTTTCATGAGGATATCTCTGTTTAAGAGTCTTATATAGATTTTTTAAAGAGAATTCAGCATTCATTGGTTGTCGTTGATTTCTAATAAGGTTATTTTGAATAACTTTATCAATTTGTTTTTTCTTATCTTCAACAATAATGGCTGACCACCATTTGACGGAGAAATTTTTCATAAGATTTTTTAAGTTTAATGAATCGGTATTAATTTCAATATTCCATGACCAAATCCATGGAATTTGAGCTTGAGCAAAGAAAATAAATTCACCTATTCCATCAATAAAATCTTCAGCCTTGATGGTTTGAAGATGAGGGGAGGAATCTACCCAATTGTTATAACTATGTTGTAGTTCAGATGGAAGGATGGAGATAATGGCTCCTTTGGTTTCCCACCATTTGTAGAACCATAAAGGAATTGGATTTTTAAGAATTTCTGGATTAATGATAAACATCCATGAATGTGAATGAGTAGGATTTAGAATATAAAAGGCTTTGTGTATAGCTTGCACATAAGTCCAATAATTAAAAGAACAAGTTTTGAAGGTTCCGTCTGGATTTGGAAGATTAAATTTTTGGATTTGAAAGGGCGTGATGCCCCAATCTTTTGGATGAATTATAGTGAGAAGATTGGCTCGACTATAGATGATATTTCTTTTATCATCGTAATGATGTTTGACTTCGATACACTGGAGGTGAATGAGGATAGATTCATATGATTCTATATCATAATTGGAATCTTGAAGAAGGGGATTATCGTTTAGATATTTTTTAAATATAACCGAGGGTGAGGTTATATCTTTGTCTTCACTGTTTAGATACAATAAATATTCAATACTCATTTTGAGTATTGGTTCAAACATGTCAGAAGTTTGATTAGAACTTTTTTCCTGAATGTTTTCTGGCTGTTGCTCAGCCTGTGGAGGATCATTTGTCCCATAGAGATAAGTTTTCAAGGGAATCATTTTTGGAGGAGGAATCTCTCCTCGTCCGCGACCATTTTGGCCACGTCCTCTCCCGCGGGGATAACCGCGTAGAGCTGGCCACCCTCGTTCTCGATTTGGGACTGGTGGTATTGAGCGCCCTTTAGGGGTGCGCCACCCTTCACTGTCCATTAGAAGTAGGTGTACCTGTAAGATATTCTCGAGTTAGAAAATCAGGTAAAGAATTATCTTTTCCTTTAATATATTCAATGGAAAAATAAAAAATAGCAAGTTGAGCTTGCCAAGTAGCAAATATTTGTTTAGAGGCAAGATTTTGAACATCCTTCTGTAAAATAAATTTAGCAGAGGAACAATCTATTATGAGTAAGAAGGTAGCATTAAGTAAATCATCTTGAAATTTGTTAATGGATTTTACTATGGCTAACATTTCCTTTTTAATGGTAGAGTAATTTTTCTGAGTAGGATTCCATAATCCTGAAGTAAAACGTACTAATTCTTCTTTGTTGGTTGATGAATTTTTTTGTTTAAGGATTCCTCCATAGCCTATGTCAGACGCATCTGTCTCGACGATTTTTAATAAATCTAGGTTGGCTAAATTGATACAAGGTAAATTTTTAACATGATTTTTAATGATTTATACTGCTTTAGTACATGTGTCATCCCAAGGGGGAGAATTTTTTCGAAGTCTTTTAAATAGAGGTGCAGCATCTTTTGCAAGATTTTGATAAAAGTCAGAAACATAATTTAAGGCACCAAGAAATCGTTGGAGCTATTTTTTATCTAGTATTTTGTCAGAAAATTTGTCAGCAAATTCAATGCTTCGTTGTATAGGAATAATAGTATCATTAGTAATAGTATGTCCTAGGAATCTAATTGTAGTCTGGAATAATTTTATTTTCAGTTCAGAAATT
This sequence comes from Dendrobium officinale, assembly GCA_019514585.1. Lineage (NCBI taxonomy): Eukaryota > Viridiplantae > Streptophyta > Magnoliopsida > Asparagales > Orchidaceae > Dendrobium > Dendrobium officinale. Next base: position 9,416,451 of record CM033688.1, on the reverse strand, counting down.
ACAAGGCCATTTGTTTTTGCTAGCCAAATAAAGATTTTAAGATGTTTAAAATGTTCATCAATGGTTTTAGAGAAGATTAATACATCGTCTATGTAGACTAAGATGTATTTATTATATGAATTAAATATTTCATTCATAATCTTTTAAAATTCAGATGGAGCATTTTTTTAAGCCGAATGGCATAACATTCCATTCATATTGACCAAATGGAACTGTGAAGGCAGTCTTATAACGATCTGCTTCTTTGATCTGAATTTGCCAATATCCAGATTTTAGATCAAATTTAGAGAATAAACTAGCTTGTGCGAGTCTATTTAGAAGATCTCTTTTATTTGGGATTGGATATCTTATCCATTTTAAGACTTGATTTAATGGTCTATAATTTATTACTAATCTTGGTTTTCCTCTTTCCTTTTCAGCGACATTCATAACATAGAATGCTGTACAGCTCCAAGGAGAGCTAGATTTTCTAATAATTTGCTTTTTTAATAAATCGGTTATTTCTTTTTGACAAAGATCTAGATATTCTCGATTCATTTGCGAAGGTCTAGATTTAGTCGGTATTTGTTTTTCATTAAAATTGTCAATATATGGAAGACTTACACAATGTGTTTTTCTATTCCAAAAACTAATAGGATTATCTCCACAGATAGTGAGTTTAATATGTTGTTCAATGTCTAAGATTTTAGTTTTAATTGTCGATTTTTCTAATTGATTTTTTATCTCGACAGTTTGAATTTCTTTAAATAAGAAATTTTATATGTAATTGTTTTCCTTTGAATTTATTGATTTTATTTAATATGATTTCTTTAGGATCTGTGATAAATTTAAATTGTATGGGGGGATTGCATATATGGGAAGTAATGCCTTCAGTGTTAGTAGTTATAGGCATTATATTATATAGGAACGGAGTTCCTAAGATAATATGTTGAAATAGATTTTTAACTAATAAGAATGGTGTTTTTATGCAGTAGTCTTGTTGACATACTGCTACTTGAGACAGTTTATATTCAATTTTCATACTGTCGCCACTGGCTGAAGTTAGTTTTTGTGTTGTTTTTTCAAAGTAGATTGAAGGAACTAATCCTTCCTGGATACAATTCATATCTGCTCCGCTGTCTACTAAAGCAGTTAAATTTTTAAGTACAAGTGCTTGGTTGATCACTAAAGTGATTGAAATAAACCATTTATGGATAATAGCCTTTTGTAGGGAATTTATAAGAGTATTATTTTCGTAGTTTTGATTAAGTTCTTCTTGATCGGGTTGATCTAGGATTTGTTCTAATTCAAGATTTGTTAGTCGTACAAATAGTTTATCTTGTTCTGATTTTAGAGTTTGGACTTCTCTTTTTAAATTTTTTAATTCAAGTTTTAATTTAGATAATGTTGTTGGAGATGGATTTAACTCATGTTCTTTTAATTTAAAACGATCGAGAACTTCTTTCATAGAATAAGTTGGGAAATTTCTGTGTTTGTGATATAAGAGGATCTTCAGAGGTACCGAGTAATTTGATAATCTGTTCTTATGGTTTTATGATCTTGAATATTTGCTAACATTTCTATATGTTGATCTTTTTGTTCATTAGTAAGAACAAATAATCCTGATTTTTCTACAATAGCTTTGTAGTAATCATTACTTGAACAATTATCACAACATGAAGAAGAATCAGACTCTGATTCTTCAATTTCATCTTCAGAGTTTTTTGAATCATTTGACTCTGATTCATCTGAGTTTAAAAGAATTTTCATTAATAATTCTTTTGTATCATTGTCTAAATTTAATTGATTTATTTTTATTTTCATAGGACATTTATTAGAATAATGTCCTATTTTTCCACATTTAAAGCATTTAATAGTTTTTCTTGAGGGTTTAGATTTCGACTGACTAGATTTTTCTTTAGGTATAAATGTTTTTTTATGAAATTTTTTCGAATAAGCTTTCAGCTTTTCTTTTTTATTTGACTTTTGTTTAGCCAAATTTCGTTCTCTTTTTGTTAATGGGCCTGGACAGGCGAATTGTTCGCAAAAGGCTCCTAGTTGTTTACGATCGGATATTCGTTCGCGTTTAAAGTTGTTGCATTCTTATGTCATTACAAAGTGTGATACCAACCTTGATACATTCTAATTATACGTCCATACGTATAGTATTCGAACGTTAATTGTCCATTGGCAGTTCTTAATTTTTCTTTAACTTTTGTAGCGAAGGTAGCAGCTAGTCCTTCTAAAAATTTTTCTTTCCAATAACTTGAACTTGCATCAGAAAGGTTCATTACTATAGCTATGAATACATCCTTATACCATCTAAAATATGATAAAGATGGACATTTTAATTTTTGCAATAGTGAGCGCATTTGTTCTCTATTATCAGACATATATCCTAAGAAATGTTCTAGAAATTGTGTATGAGGGTGTAGACTGCCTCATCATTTGGTTTTGAGGGGTCTAATAAATTTTTATCACTTTGTAGATCATTTTTCTCTGCTTGAGTTAAATAATTATCCCACCATCCTTTAAGGATTCCGGTGAAACCATTAACAATAATTTGAACTACTTCCCATGGTTTATTGTTTTTACTTTTTGCTACAGTAGCATAGATTAACATTCGATGAACAGTCTTATGGACTTGATAGTCTGATAGACCATCGAAATTCCATTCATATAACTGTCTTGGGTAATATGAAATTTGTTCATTTAGCTCTTCTTCATATAGAAGATCATTAGGAGATGGTCTTTTATAATAATATTTACTTAAAGATTTTTTAGGGTATTTAATTCTATTTAAAGATAATGGAGGATTTAGATTCATTGATTTAAATTGATCTTCTAATTGATCAATATCATATTCGCTGGAGGAGCTCTCTAAAGCTTCATTTTTTGAGGATATTTTGTCTAATGTGGTTATTTTTTGAGATTTAATCTGTTTTATTACCTCAGACATATTGAGGTCTTCATCAAATTTAATTTTAATTGGTGGTGGAAGCTTTATAATTGGTTTGGTAATAATCATACCAGAGCTTGAAGTTTCGATTTGTGATGGTTCTATTGCTTTAAATAGATTTAATTTGTTGTCACTAGTTAAAGCTTTAGATTGTTCTATTGTATTCTGTAATAGATCTAATTTTTTATCAATACTATCTAAATATGAAGTAATAGTCTGTATTGTTTGATTGGTAAAATTCAGTTGTTTAATTATGATAGCTAGTTCTCTTATAGCATTTTGATTGGATGGAATATTTCCAAATTGACTCATTAAAATATCTGTTTTGGATGATTGTCCTTGAATCATTCGAATATTAGAAGTTATATTTGTTACGAACCAATATACAAATGGGATGGTAGCTTTTCCATTTTGATTTAAATGTTCAAGTTCATTAAAATATTGATCAGATAATTTTATACGCTCTTCTTCTGAGAAGATTGATTTATACCAAAGTCTAAATGGTTTAAATTTTTCTAGCATATAATGACGGATAACCGTTTCTCTAAGAGCTGTATTAAGTCTGTAAATCAGTGAAATTTCATTTCGGAAGGAGTCGGGGATTTGAAATATTGATTGTCCCTGACTGGATGAAATATTCGATTTCGATTAAGAGTTAATCCTGCACTAGAGGCTAGATCAGTTTCATCTGAATTTGATGTTTTAATTTCATCTCCTGATGTTGAAGGAATAGAAATTCGAGGAAGATTTATAGATCTTCGTGGATTAAATCTTACTTCTACATCTCCTTCAGATGTTTGGATTATTTGATCTATATCTTGATTAACAATAGGTTTAGGTGTAATCACTTGAGGTAATAACCATTGTTCTGGGAACGTTATTTCATTCCATTTAATCACTCTATTAGTGGCTATGTTTGAAGCTAATAGATTTGTTTCTATTAAATTAGTTCTGCTATTTGGCTGAACTATCTTTTTAACCTTTGGGCTTAAGGTATTCATTACCTTAAAATGGATTCGATAAATTAATGCGATTGTTTCTGATCCTGGAAGAAAATTATATCCATGGAGTTGAAGATGTAGTTTAAGTGCTTCAAATAAATGTATATCAGTTAATGATAAACTAAGATTTGGAAAGGTATTAAAATAAACCGGTCCATGACAAAGATTGGTTTCCATTACTCTCATAAGGGATTATGCCCAATTAAGGCAGCGACCATCTCTTAGACAAGCTAAGATCGATGCATTAAGTCCTCTTAAAGTTAGAGGCTTAAAGGCGATTTGGATTAAACCAATATGTAGGTATTTGTAATCTTGCATATAAGATCGGAGATCGTCATAAGATAATAGAGAAATTATTTTATCTGTAGAATCGATTGTAATAGATTGTTCTACCATTTTTATGGTAGTTTTACCTTTGAAATCAAAGGTTTCAAATCAAAGGTTTCAATTTGATAGATTAAAGTTTTATCAACCTTAGGTAGAGACCATTGATTAAGGTCTTCTTCATTGAGAGGGTACTCGATTAATTCAGCATTTTTAATATCACGAAAAGAGGGTATTTTACCCTTATTTAAGATAGAGGAAGATGATGAAGATGCCATCTAAATAAGACTCAATTGGTAAGTTTCTATTTCATCCTAGTTAATAGAGGAGGCGATTTAAGAATGGATTAGTAAAGAAAGAAACAAACACTGTCCGGTTGAATAAAAACATGAACCATCCAGGACTAACTACCCATACCATGGGATTTACTGCCAAGGTTCAATACGATTATTCAACAAAGAATTGTGTTTGGGACTTTCAATACATAGTCTATTCCTTCCCTACCGCCCCGATTAAAAAGGGTGAAAGAGAATCTTACCAATCAGAGTAACACTACTCACACATGGCTCTGATACCAATTTGCAGAAACAGAAATAACTTAATAGAAATAAGTTGCAGGAGTAAAGTAAAAACATAAATAAAGTAAGAACAGAAATAAGATAAAGAACAGAACTTATAATGCTTAAAATTTGGTTTTAAGCATTGCAAGTTCTGTTCTTTATCTTATAGTGTAGTATAATATAGTATTGTGTAATATAATATTATATAATATAATATAGTATATGGTATAATATAATATAATATAGTATATTATTGTGATAGTATAATATAATTTACTATAATACTACTATACTATATAATATAAAATTATTGTTTAGTAATAATATATTATATTATAGTATAATATAATATAGTATACTAGAAGTACAATATAGTATAGTAATAGGTTAGTCTAATAGTGTAGTAGTAGTATAATATAGTATAATATAGTAGTATTGTAGTAATATTATATAGTATAGTATAGTAGTATGGTAGTATAATACAGTAGTATAGTATAATATAGTAGTATAGTAGTATAATAGTAATAGTAATATAATATAGTAGTATATAGTAATATATATATTATATAGCAGTATAGTGTAGTAATAATATATTATAATATAATAGTTGTATGATAGTAATATTGTATAGTATAGTAGTAGTATAGTATAGTATAATATAGTATAACATAGTATAACATAGTATAGTAATATATTAGTAGTATAATATAGTAGTATAATAATAAGTAGTTGTATAGTATAGTATAATATAGTACTACTAGCAGTATAGTAACTGTATAGTATAATATAGTATAATATAATATATTATAATATAATATAGTATAATATTATAGTGTAGTATAATATAGTATATAATATTATACTATACCATATATACTACCACTACTCTAAATTATAACTACTAATATTATGTTATAACACTTCAAATTATTATATACACTTACTATAATGCTATAGTAAGATATATTATACTATGCTATAGAATATATTATACTATACTATATTATACTATATTATACTATATTATACTATTGTATAGTCTAGTCTAATATAATATTGAGCTACTGCTGTAGTATAGTATATTATAGTATAGTAGTATAATATAGTAGTATATAATATACTAATATATGTAATGTGGTGTATTACTATATTATAAAAGTAGTCTAGTATATACTATGTTATACTATACACTATATAATATAGTATACTAATATAGTAGTATTATAGTATACTAGTGGTATATTATTTATTACTAATATAATATTATAATACCACAACTATAATATTATATAGTACTACTACTACTAGTATAGTAACATACTATATTATACGTTACTATAATATACTATACTACACTACTATAATATATTATACTATATTATTCTAATAATATAGTAGTATAATAATGTTATATAGTATAGTATAATATAATAAACTATAATATAATATAGTATACTATAATATAAAATATTATAGTATTAGTATAGTATAGTATAATATTTTATACTATATTATAGTATAATATAGTATGATACTATACTACTATTAGTGGTATTACATATTAGTATAGTGTAATATAGTATAGTATAGTTGTATAGTATACTAGTACACTATACTATATATTATTAATATAATATAATATTGTAGTAGTCACACTATAGTATAAAAACTACTACTATTACAGTATACGACTATAGTAAAGTGGTAGTATATTTTAGCAGCATTGTATAGTATAGTAACATTGAGTAGTATAGTTTTATATTGTATCATAGTAATATAATATAATAAAGAAGTATAGAAGTATATAATATAATATAATACTATTATAGTATAGTATAATATAGTATACTATAGTATAGTATAATACAACTATACTATACCATTATTCTGCTACTACTAACCTATACAACTATACTATTTTACTATACTATATTATACTATACTATACTATACTATATTATACTATACTACACTACACTTTACGATATTATACTATATTATATTTCTACTCTAATATATTAAATTATATTATACTATAATATGCTATAATATAATATATTATACTATACTATACTATACTATACTATACTATACTATACTATAATATACTACTACTATACTATACTATACGATGCTATATTACTATTATGCTATATTATACCTCTATTATAATATATTATACTGCTATACAATATTATATTATAATATAACATACTATATTGTACTATATTATACTATACAATATTATATATACTACTAATATACTATACTATACAATACTCTACTAGACTATAATATAATGTAAAAAAAAAAGAAATTCACAAATAGAATAAGAACTTAAAACCCAGATTTGTGGAGAAAATCTAATTAGTTTTTGGAACAGAAAAACACATTGTGTTACTCTACCCTACATCAAAAATTTTGATGAAAACAATATTCTTACTAAGGCACGACCTTCCCAGATGAATAAAGAATATCTTCAATTATGTCAAAATGAAATATTGGAATTACTCAATAAAAAATTAATCCGTAAATCTAGCTCACCATGGAGCTGTGCAACATTTTATGTAATGAATGCTGCAGAAAACGAACGAGGAAAACCTCGCCTTGTTATTAATTATAAACATCTTAATAAGGTTTTAAAATGGATACGTTATCCTATTCCTAATAAGCGTGATTTATTAAATCGCTTAATAGAAGCTCAGATTTTCTTTAAATTTGATCTTAAATCGAGCTATTGGCAAATTCAAATAGTTGAACATGATCGCTATAAGACAACTTTCACCGTCCCATTCAGACAATATGAATGGAACGTTATGCCATTTGGCTAAAAGAACATTCCGTCCAAATTTCAAAGAGTTATGAATGAAATATTCAATCAGTATAACCAATATATTGTAGTCTATATTAACGATGTTCTTATTTATTCAAAAACTATTGAAGAATATTTCAAACATTTAAAAACCATTAAATGGTTAGCTCAAACAAATGGGTTAGTAATTTCTTAACCCAAAATGAAAATTTTCCAAACAAAAATTCGATTCCTTGGAAATTTTATCAAAAATAACACTATTATATTGGAGTATTGCATTTGCTGACAAATTTCCTGATCAAATTTTAGATAAACAATAGCTCCAAAGATTTTTAGGAGCTCTTAATTATGTATCTGAATTTTATCAAAATATGGCAACTGATGCCGCACCACTTTATAAAAGGCTTCGAAAAAAATCCTACACCATGGACTGAAGAATGTACGAAATATCAATTGCGGATATTTAAATACAAAAGCTAGGATAGAATTAAATACAGAAACTACTAATATAAGAGAAACAAAAAGAGAGAGAGAGAGAACTCACAGTGATTTAGCAAACCATAAATTTTATTAAACTTCAAAGCTCTTACTACAAACTTGTGCTCTTTCAACTGAAAAGGCTTCCATTTATAGACACACAAACAATCGGACTTGAAATAAAAAAAATTTACATCTGAAAGTAAAGCACACGCATGGGCAATAATAATACAAAAAATAAACTTTAAGGATAATAATAATCGTTAGGTGGAGATTCCTTGCTCTATTATCTGATAAGTGGAAATGCCTTTTCCACTTGTAAAGCATAATGGTGGGGTTCAATTCCCCATTATTGTCCTATTAGGAGAGATACCCTTTTCTGGAGGTGAGTTTGGTGTTTGTGGGATATAGTGCCCACTGTCCTTGGGTTTAAATGGTAAAATCATCATCTTCTTCTAGAAGTGTGGTCTTGCCTGGACGAGTTCTTGGTCATGTTTCTCGTGACTGGGTGCTCATTTGATCTCAGTGCTCTGGCACTTCGTTCGATTTTTATGAAGCTTTGTCCGATTCTGAGAAAATTTCAACAAGTTATTGCTCGTAGACTTGTTGAAGCCAAATCTTGATTTGCTCCGGTGTTTCATGAGGAAACTTTCTCTGCAGATTTTTGTGCATCTTTTTTAATGAAAATTCTTCCTTGGTTGGCAAACTTCATGTCTTGAGGATGTTATTTTGAATAACCTTATCTACTTGCTTAATTTTATCGGCAATTAAGATGGATGAACACCATTTGATTGAAAAATTGTGGACTAAGCATTTTATATTAAGGAGGCTATCTTGGTTGATTTCCACATTCCATGTCCAAATCCATGGAAGTTGTCCTTGTGCGAAGAAAAAGAACTGGCTCATGCCGTCGACAATATAATCTGAGTTGATTTTTTGAAGATGGGGAGAAGTTTCTACCCATTTTGTGTATTTGCTCTGAAGCTCAGAAGGAAGAATGGTGACAGTGGCACCCCTCTGCTCCCACCATTTGAAAAAACAATTTGGAATTGGATTTTCTAATAGTTCAGGATTAAGGATGAACATTCAGGAGTGACTTTTATTAGAATTAAGAATATAGAAAGCCTTGTTCATGGCTTGAATATAAGTCCAATAATTAAATAAATAACATTTGGGTGGATCGTCGGTGACTTTGGCGTAGTCCATTGCTTGAGTTTGAAAGGGAGTGATGCCCCAATCTTTCGGATGGAGAATTTGTAAAAGATTGGCCCGACTATAGGCGATTTGATGATGATCATCATAGTGATGCTTAACTGTGATACATTTTAAATGTATAATGATAGCTCCGTATAATTCGCGATCATAATATGAATCTTGAATAAAAGGATTATCTGCAAGGAATTTTTGGAATAGAGTCCATGGATTAATGATGTCATAATATTCGATGTTGAGTTCAATGATGGATTCAACTGCAATTTCGAGAATGGGTTCAAAAATTTTGGAGGATGGTTCAGCCGATATATTATGCTTGGAGATAGGCACAACTGGTGATGCCATTTGAGGAGCCTCTGATTCTTGAGGTCCGTAGAGAAATGTCCTTAGTAATATCATTTACGGAGGGACATGGCCTCGTCTGCGGAAAGAATTATTAGTACGACTCGGGTAGCACCTCGAGGCCATCCTCATCCTCTGGGAGTCATTGACTCCTTTTGGTAAGGGATGCGCCACCCCTGATCTGCCATGCAAAAAATCCTTCAAATATTCACGGGTTAAGAAATCAGGAAGGCTATTAGTAGAGCCTTCAATGTATTCAATTGTAAAATCAAAAAGAGATAATTGTGCTTGCCAAATGGCAAAGATTTGTTTAGATGCTAGATTTTTAACATCTTTTTCTAAGATGTATTTTGTTGAACTACAATCAATACGTAATAAAAAGGATTGATTTAATAAATCATCTTTAAATTTAAAGATAGTTTTTACTATTGCTAACATCTCCTTCTTTATAGTCGAATATTTGCTTTTAGTTGGGTTCCATAACCCTGAAGTAAAACGAACTAATTGTTCTTTACCGGTAATCGGGTGGCGTTGTTTGAGGATACCACCATAACCTAAATTAGAGGCGTCTGTTTCTATGATTTTGAAATAGGTAGGATTAGCAAGATTGATGCAAGGTAAATTTTTTACCCGTTGCTTAATAAGCTGGACTACTTTTGTACATTCTTCAGTCCATGGTGTTGGATTTTTTCGAAGCCTTTTATAGAGTGGCGCGGCATCAGTTGCCATATTTTGATAAAATTCAGATACATAATTAAGAGCTCCCAAAAATCTTTGGAGCTGCTGTTTATTTAAAATTTGATCAGGAAATTTGTCAGAAAATGCAATACTCCGATTGATTGGAATAATAGTGTTATTTTTGATGAAATTTCTAAAGAATCGGATTTCTGTTTGGAAAATTTTCATTTTGGGTTCAGAAATTACTAACCCATTTGTTTGAGCTAACCATTTAAAGGTTTTTAAATATTTGAAATGTTCTTCAATAGTTTTTGAATAAATAAGAACATCGTCAATATAGACTATAATATATTGATTATACTGATTGAATATTTCATTCATAATTCTTTGAAATTCGGAGGGAGCATTCTTTAAGCCAAATGGCATAACGTTCCATTCATATTGTCCGAATGGGACAGTGAAAGCTGTCTTATAGCGATCATGTTCAGCTATTTGAATTTGCCAATAGCCCGATTTAAGATCGAATTTAGAGAAAATTTGAGCTTCTATTAGGCGATTTAATAAATCGCGCTTATTAGGAATAGGATAACGTATCCATTTTAAAACCTTATTAAGAGGTTTATAATTAATAACAAGGCGAGGTTTTCCTCATTCCTTTTCTGCAGATTCATTACATAAAATGTTGTACAGCTCCATGGTGAGTTAGATTTAAGGATTAATTTTTTATTGAGTAATTCCAAGATTTCATTTTGATATAATTGAAGATATTCTTTATTCATCTGGGAAGGCTGTGCCTTAGTAGGAATATTGTTTTCATCAAAATTTTTGATGTAGGGGAGAGTAACACAATGTGTTTTCCTATTCCAAAAACTAATTGGATTTTTTCCACAAACCTGGGTTTTAAGTTCTTGTTCTATTTGTGAAATTTTTTGCTGAATAAACGATTGTTGTATTTTAACAGTCAATTCCTTTGATTGAATTTCCTCAACTAAGGAATTAATATGTAATTGTTTTCCTTTAAATTTGTTTATTTCATTCAAAATGATTTTTTTTTTGGATCAATTATGAACTAGAATTTGATAGGAGGGTTTCAACAATATTAGGTAATACCCTCAAGATCTGTTCTAATTGGCATGATTTTAAATAGAAATGGAGTTCCTAAAATAATATGTTGAGAAAGATTTTTAACTAATAGAAAAGGAGTTTGAATATATTAGTCCTGTTGATATATTGCTACTTGAGATAATTTATATTTGATTTGCACACTATTTCAACTAGCTGATGTTAATCGCTACATGATTTTTTTCAAAATATTTAGATGAAACTAGTCATTCTTGGATGCAATTCATATCTGCTCTACTATCTACAAGAGTAGTTAAATTGGTAAGAACCAGAGATTTTTGTATTACCAAGGTGATGGTTATAAACCATTTATGAATAATAGCTTGTTGTAAAGAATTAATGAGGGTATTATTCTCATAATTTTGAGATGTCGATGGCTCTTATGGATCAGGATGATATAGAAGTTGTTCTAATTCTAAATTAGTTATCTAGAACTCGCTCTGTGCCACTGTCACCATTCTTCCTCCTTAGTTTCAGAGCAAAATACACAGAATGGGTAGAAACTTCTCCCCATCTTCAAAAAATCAACTCAGATTATATTACTGACGGCATGAGCGAGTTCTTTTTCTTCGCACAAGGATAACTTTCATGGATTTGGACATGGAATGTCCAAATCAACTAAGATAGCCTCCTCAATATAAAATGCTTAGTCCGCAATTTTTCAATCTAATGGTGGTCATCCATCTTAATTGCCGATAAAATTAAGCAAGTAGATAAGGTTATTCAAAATAACCTCCTCAAGACATGAAGTTTGCCAACCAAGGAAGAATTTTCATTAAAAAAGATGCACAAAAATCTACAGAGAAAGTTTCCTCATGAAACACCGGAGAAAATTAAGATTCGGCTTCAACAAGTCTACGAGCAGGAACTTGTAGAAATTTTCTCAGAATCGGACAAAGCTTCGCAAAAATCCAACGAAGTGCCAGAGCAATGGGATCAAATGAGCACCCAGTCACTAGAAGCAGGACCAAGCACTCGTCTAGACAAGACCACACTTCTAGAAGAAGATGATGATTTTACCATTTAAATCTAAGGATAGTGGGCACTAGATCCCACAAACACCAAACTCACCTTCAGAAAAGGGTATCTCTCCTCACAGGACGATAATGGGGAATTGAACCCCACCATTATGCTTTACAAGTGGAAAAGGGATTTCCACTTATCAGATAATGGAACAAGGAATCTCCACCTAACGTCTATTATTGACCTTAAATTTTACTTTTTGTATTATTGTTGTTCTTGCGTGTGCTTTACTTTCGGATGTAAAAATTTTTCATTTCAAGTCCGGTTGTTTGTGTGCCTATAAATGGAAGCCTCTTCAGTAGAAAGAGCACAAGTTTGTAGTAAGAGATTTGAAGTTTAATAAAATTTCTGGTTTGCTTAATCACTGTGAGTTCTCTCTCTCTCTCTCTCTCGCTCTCTCTTTCTTTGTTTATCTTATATTAGTAGTTTCTGTATGTAATTCTATCCTAGTTTCTGTATTTAATATCCGCAATTGGTATCAGAGCCATGTTAGCTTAAACTTTTTATTGATAATTTTTCATTTTTTCTTTAAATGGCGGAGGCAAGGATTATTCCTTTTTGTTATTAGAACTTTCCTTCTAAACTCTAAAATAATGTAGTTACTACACTTATGCTTGATTGTATTGGACTTTATCAGTAAAACTTAGAAGAAGGGTAGTAAGTCCAGGATAGTCCATGTTGTCAAGTAGACGTTACGAAACTATAGTATTTTATCTTAGAGGATCGTTCTAATTGCCTCTTTCATTTTCAATAAAAATGTAAACTTGTCAATACTTTTATGTTCATGGCATCATCAGCTTCTTCTTCTATTCTCCAAAAGGGGAAAATACCCTCTTTTGGAGATATTAAAAATGCTGAATTAATTGAATACCCTCTTAATGAAGAGGATTTAAATAAATGGACTCTACCAAAGGTAGACAAAAATCTTATTTACCAAATAGGAACATTTGATTTCAAAGGTAAAACTACCATAAAAATGGTAGAACAGTCTATAACCATTGATTCCATAGAGAAAACTATCTCTCTGTTATCATATGATGATCTCAGATCATACATGCAAGATTACAAATATCTGCATATAGGCTTAATACAAATAGCCTTTAAGCCTCTAACACTAAGAAGTCTTAATGCATACATCCTTACATGTTTAAGAGATGGACGATGCCTCAATTGGGCACAATCACTTATGGGAGTTATGAAAACCAGTCTCTATCATGGACCAGTTTACTTTAACACCTTTCCAAATCTTAGTCTATCATTAACAGATGTGCATCTATTTGAAGCACTTAAATTTCATCTCCAACTCCATGGGTATAATTTTCTCCCTGTATCAGAAATGATAGCTTTAATCTATCGAATCCTCTTTAAAGTAATGAATACCTTAAGTCCTAGAGTAAAAAAGGTAGTTCAATCAAATAGTAGAACCACCTTAATCAAAATCAATCTTTTAGCTTCAAATATAGCCACAAATAGGGTAATTCATTGGAATGAAGTAACATTTCCAGAACAATGGATATTACCTCAAGTAATTACCCCTCAACCAGTAATAAATCATGACATCGATCAAATTCTGCAAACTGCAGATGGAGATGTCGAAGTTCGATTTAATCCTAGAAGATCAATCCAACTTCCTAGGATATCTATTCCTTCGATTTCAGAAGAAGTTAAAACTTCTAAATCAGATGAATCAGAGATATCCTATAGTCCAGGATTAACTTTCAATAGAAATAAAATATTTCATCCAATTAGGGGAAATTCAGAAATTAACTCCCAACTCTTGAAATGCAATTTTAATGTACGGACCAAATACTGCTTTGAGAGAGACGGTAATCCGTCATTATATGTTACCAAAATTTGAATTATTTCGAAACTAGTATAGAAAAATGTTCTCATAAGAAGAACGAATCAAATTTTCAGATCAACACTTCTTAGATCTAGAAGATTTTTATAAAAATGGAAAGGCATATGTTTCATTTACATATTGGTTTGTTAACCAAATAACATCCAATATTAGAATGATGAAAGGTCAATCATCAAAACCTAAAATTAGTATGACTCCATTCAGAAATATTTTTTCCGATCCATAGGCTATTAGAGAATTTGCTATTATAGTAAAGCAACTCAACTTTACTAATAGTACTTTACAAACTATTACATCTCATTTAGAAGTATAGATAAAAAATTAGATTTGTTAAAAGAAAAATTTTAACAAATATTTGACAAAAATTTACAACCTTCTACCAATTCCATGATAGTTACCAGACCAGCTGTAAAGCTTACACCTCCAATTAAAATGAAATTAGATGAATATCTTAATATTTCTGAGGTTATAAACAAATTAAATATCCGTAATCTAATACCAATTGCGGATAGTTAAATACAGAAACTAGGATAGAATTAAATACACAAACTACTAATAGAAGAGAAACGAAGAAAGAGAGAGAGAGAGAGAGAACTCACAGTGATTTAGCAAACCAGAAATTTTATTAAACTTCAAAGCTCTTACTACAAACTTGTGCTCTTTCAACTGAAGGGGCTTCCATTTATAGGCACACAAACAATCAGACTTGAAATGAAAAATTTTTACATCCGAAAGTAAAGCACACGCAAGGAAAATAATAATACAAAAAGTAAACTTTAAGGACAATAATACACGTTAGGTGGAGATTCCTTGCTCCATTATCTGATAAGTGGAAATGCCTTTTTTACTTGTAAAGCATAATGGTGGGGTTCAATTCTCCATTATCGTCCTGTGAGGAGAGATACCCTTTTTTGGAGGTGAGTTTGGTGTTTGTGGGATCTAGTGCCCACTATCCTTGGGTTTAAATGGTAAAATCATTATCTTCTTCTAGAAGTGTGGTCTTGCCTGGACGAGTACTTGGTCCTGCTTCTCGTGATTTGATGCTCATTTGATCCCAGTGCTCTGGCACTTCATTGGATTTTTGTGAAGCTTTGTCAGATTCTGAAATTTTTTTTGCAAGTTGCTGCTCGTAGACTTGTTGAAGCTGAATCTTGATTTGCTCTAGTGTTTAATGAGGAAACTTTCTCTTGCAGATTTTTGTGCATCTTTTTTAATGAAAATTCTTCCTTGATTGGCAAACTTTGTGTCTTGAGGAGGTTACTATACTATACCATATATACTACCACTACTCTAAATTATAGCTACTAATATTATGTTATAACACTTCTAATGATTATATACACTTACTATAATGCTATAGTATGGTATATTATATTATGTTATAGAATATATTATACTATACTATTATATTGTATAATATAATATAATATTGAGCTACTTTTATAGTATAGTATATTATAGTATAGTAGTATAATATAATAGTATATAGTATACTAGTATATATAATGTGGTGTAGTACTATACTATTAAAGTAGTAAAGTATATACTATGTTATGCTATACATTATATAATGTAGTATAATAGTATAGTAGTATTATAATATAATAGTGGTATATTATTTATTACTAATATAATATTATAGAACCACAACTATAATATTATATAGTACTACTGCTAGTAGTATAGTAACATACTATACTATACATTATTTTAATATACTATACTACACTATACTACTATACTATACTATTACTATAATATACTATACTATATTATACTAATAATATATAGTAGTAGTATAGTAATGTTATATAATATATTTTAGAATAGTATAATATAATATAATATAGTATACTATAATATAAAGTAGTATAGTAGTAGTATAATATAGTATAATATTTTATACTATATTATAGTATAATATTATATGATACTCTACTACTATTAGTGGTATTACATAATAGCATAGTGTAATATAGTATACTAGCACACTATACTATATTATATTATACTACTATATAATATAATATAATATTGTAGTAGTCACACTATAGTATACAAAACTACTACTATTACATTATATGATTATAGTAAAGTGGTAGTATATTTTAGTAGCATAGTATAGTATAGTAACATAGTTAGAGTAGTATATTATTATATTGTATCATAGTAGTATAATATAATAAAGAAGTATAGAAGTATATAATATAATATAATACTAGTATAGTATAGTATAGTTAACTACTATACTATTCTACTACTACTACTAACCTAAATAACTATACATATTATTATACTATACTATACTATACCATACTATACTACACTACACTATATTATATCATACTATATTATATTTCTATGATAATATACTAAATTATATTATACTTCTACTATACTATAGTATACTATAATATACTATATTATACTATACTATACTATATTATATTATAATATACTACTAGTATACTATACTATATAACACTATATTACCACTATACTATATTATACCTCTAATATACTATATTATACTATAGAGAAATAAAACTAACTATACAACAAACAAGCTAGATGAAGAAAACTTACAAATTTTATTACTTCAAACAAAGCCCTTAGTAGAAATGATGCCCTCTCAGGCTCAATTTACATACTATTTATAGACATAAGTTTTTAGAGAAAACTTAGAGGAGAAGAAATAATACAATTATTAAAGCAAACTTTACATACTTTTATTCTCCACTATATTAGCTGATAACAACTGGTGTGTGACTAGTGACCCACTTTAGGGTTGGAGAATATAACACGTCAGAAAGGCAGCATTATTGATTTCATTATGCTGCCTGTCAGGCTCCTTTATTAAAAGCCTTCGATTTCTTCGGATAGTGGAGCTTTGCCAGGACGATGACTTGGTCCTGCATCTTCGGCTTTGAGCGGCTGGTGGTCCCATGCGTCGGGGATTGTATCATCAGAGCGTTGAGAGGTCATCTCTTTGTCATCAGGAAATAACTGGGTCATCTGCTCCCAATAAGCTTTTTGAAGACGAACTTTAATTTGCTCAGGAGATTCATGGGGACAACATTGTTTAAACATTTTTTGAAGATTTTTCAAAAAAAATTCTGCAACAGGAGGTTTCCATTGATTTTTGATAAGGTTATTTTGGATTACCTTATCAATTTGCTTCTTTTTATCATCCACTATAATAGAGGACCACCATTTAACAGAAAAATTGCGTGTGAGACATTTAATATTTAAAGTGTCCTGATTAAATTCAAGATTCCAGGACCTTATCCAAGAAATTTGTGCTTGGGTAAAAAAAAAAAATTCACCCATTCCATCGATAAAATATTCAGTTTTCATAACTTGAGGATGGGGAGATGAATCAACTCAAATATTATAACTGGCCTGCAGTTTGGGTGGTAAAAGGGGAATAATTGCTCCTTTATATGCCCACCATTGATAAAACCAAGACGGTATGGGATTGTTTAATAGTTCGGGATTAAGAATGAACATCCAGGAATGCGAAGGAGTAGGATTTAGCACATAAAACATTTTGTGCATAGCTTAAATGTAGGTCAAATAATTAAAAGAACAAGTTTTAATATTATCATAAAGTAATGAAATATCAAATTTTTGGATTATAAAACAGGTGATCCCCCAATCTTTAGGATGAATTATGCTGAGAATATTAGCTCGGCTATAGGTTATATTACGTTTTTCGTCGTAATGATGTTTAACTTTGATACATTGAAGATAAACGAGAATAGCTTCATAAGTTTCTCGGTCGTAAGTAGAGTCTTGAAAAAATGGATTAGTATTCAAATATTCTTTGAAGATAAGCCATGGGGAGGTTTTATCTTTATCTTTAATATTTAGATGTAAAATATGCTCAACGCTCATTTTGAGCAGGGGTTCAAACATTTCGGATGTTTGTTGGGCCACTGGTTGGGCCGTTTCTGAATTGGTTTTTTCGAAAGTTTTTTCCGGCTGATTGGGCTCTTCTGCCCCATATAGATAAGTTTTTAAGGGTACCATTTTTGGAGGAGTAAATTCTCCTCTGCCACGGCTTGTTGGACCACGTCCTCTGCCATGGGGATTTCCATGGAGAGTTGGCCATCCTCGTCCTCGAGTTGGGATGGATGGTGAGGAGCACCCTTTTGGGGTGCGCCACCCCTCATTGTCCATTGTAGGTTGTAGTTTCTGTAAGATATTTATGTGTTAGAAAATCTGGTAAAAAGTTATCTTTACCTTTAATAAATTCTATAGAAAAAAAAAATTGCTAATTGGGCTTGCCAGGTAGCAAATATTTATTTTGATGCTAGACTTTTGACATCTTTCTGTAAAATAAATTTTGCAGAAAAATAGTCGATACGAATAATAATAGTATTGAGTAAATCATCTTGGAATTTACTGATAGATTTAATAATAACTAACATTTCTTTTTTAATGATAATGTATTTAGTTTGAGTAGGATTTCATAATCCCAAGGTAAAACGAACTAATTCTTCCTTTTTTGTTGAAGGATTTTATTGTTTGAGTATACCTCCATATCCTAAGTTGGAGGCATCTGTTTCAACAATTTTTAAATATGTAGGATTTGCTAAATTAATACAAGGAAGATTTTTAATATGTCGTTTAATAATTTGTACTGCTTTTGTACATTCGTCATCCCAAGGGGGAGAGTTTTTCCGAAGTCTTTTAAACAAGGGTGTAACATCCTTGTAAAGGTTGTGATAAAAATCAGATACATAATTTAAAGAACCAAGAAATTGTTGAAGCTATTTTTTTATCTAATATTTTATCAGAAAATTTATTCACAAACTCTAAACTCTTGTGGATAAGAGTTATAGTATCATTTTTTATATTATGACCTAAAAATCGGATTTTTATTTGAAAAGGTTTTATTTTAGGTTTCGATATGACCAAACCATTTTGTCTAGCTAACCATATAAAGGTTTTTGGATGTTTAAAGTGTTCATCTATATGTTTTGAAAAGATTAGAACATCATCGATATAGATGAGAATGTATTTATCATATGGATTAAAATTTTCATTCATGATTTTTTGAAATTCAGATGGAGCAGTTTTTTAGTCCAAAGGGCATTACATTCCATTCGTATTGACCGAATGGTACTATAAAAGCAATTTTATAACGATCTTCTTCTTTAATCTGAATTTGCCAATATCCAGATTTTAAGTCAAATTTTAAAAATAGATTAGCTTGTGCTAATCGATTAAGAAGATCTCGTTTATTAGGAATGGGATATCTTATCCATTTTAAGACTTTATTTAATGGTTTATAATTTATTACGAGACGAGGTTTTCCTCGTTCCTTTTCTGCTGCATTCATAACATAAAATGCAGTACAACTTCAAGGGGAGCTTGATTTTCTAATGATTTGTTTTTCTAAAAGATTGGTAATTTCTTGATGACAAAATTCTAAATATTCTTTGTTCATTTGTGAGGGGCAAGATTTTGTAGGTATTTGACTTTCGTCAAATCCATAAATATAAGAAAGACTAACACAGTGAGTCTTTCTTTTCCAGAAGCTAATAGGATTATCACCACAAACGGTAGTTTTATTTTTTTTTCTAGTTTAAATTTTTTTTGTTTAATTTCAAAATTTTGCAGCTGGCTAGTTAGTTCAACTGTTTGAATTTCTTTAGTTAAATAGTTTATGTGTAATTGTTTTTCTTTGAATTTATTCATTTCATTTAGTATGATCTATTTAGGATCGATAATAAATTTAAATTTGAGAGGGGGATCGCAACAATGAGATACGATATCTTCGATTTTAGTAGTTATTTGCATAATGCTAAAGAGGAATGGAGTTCCTAGTATAATATGTTGAGATAGATTTTTTACTAATAAAAATGGGGTTTTAATACAGTAGTCTTGTTGGCATACCAATGCTTCAAATAATTTATATTTGATTTGCATACTATCTCCGCTAGCTAAAGTTAGTTTTGAGTAGTTTTTTCAAAATATTTTGATGGAATTAGTCCTTCCTGAACACAATTCATGTCTGTACCGCTGTCTACTAAAGTAGTAAGATTTGACAGTACTAATGATTTTTGGATTACTAATGTTATAGAAATAAACCATTTATGAATAATGGCCTTTGTAGGGAATTAATAAGAGTGTTGTTCTCATTAGTCTGTGATTCATTAAGTTCTTCAAGATCAGGTTGTTCTAAAATCTGTTCTAATTCTAGATTCGTTATTCGTGCATATAATTTATCTTGTTCTGATTTAATTAATTGAACTTCCTTTTTCAAGTTTTTTAGTTCAATTTTTAAATCAGTTAGAGTATCAAAGTAGGAATTACACTATGTAATGATATTAGAATGACACAACAACTTATACATAGTATAATTCCTACTTTGATGCATTCGCTTATTATACGTCCATACGTATAATATTCAAAGCTTAACTGACCATTGCCAATTCTCAATTTTTCTTTAACTTTAGTAGCATAGGTAGCAGGTAGTCATTCTAAAATTTTTTCTTTCCAATAACTTGAACTAGCATCGGAAAGATTCATTACTCTAGTTATAAATACATCTTTATACCATCTAAAATGAGATAAAGATGGACATTTTAATTTTTGTAATAGAGAACGCATTTGTTCTCGATTGTATGACATATATCCTAGAAAATGTTCTAAAATATTATGAATAAGTGTATATACTACCTCATCATTCGGTTTTGAGGTGTCTACTAAACTTTTATCACATTGCAGATCATTTCTTTCAGCTTGATTTAAATAATTATCCCACAATCCTTTAAGGATTCCGGTGAAACCATTAACAATGATTTGGACTACTTCCCATGATTTATTATTTTTACTCTGTGCTACAGTAGCATATATTAACAATCGATGAACGATTTTATGAATTTGGTAGTCTAACAAACCATCAAAATTCCATTCATATAACTGTCTAGGGTCATATGAATTTTGTTCATTTAACTCTTCTTCATATAAAAGATCATTAGGAGATGGTCTTTGATAGTAATATTTTCCTAAAGATTTTTTAGGGTATTTGATTCTATTTAATGATAATGGTATTTCTGAATGATGATTTAAAGTTGTTGATTTAAATTGATCTTCTAATTAATCAATGTTGTACTCGCTGGAGGAGCTATCTAATGCTTCATTATCCGATGAGATCTCGTCTAAGGTGGTGATTTTTTGGGATTTAATTTGTTTTATTACTTCTGACATATTTAGATCTTCATCAAATTTGATTTTAATTGGTGGTGGAAGCTTTATAACTGGTTTTGTATTAATCATTTTTGAGTTTGAAGTTTCAATTTAAGCTGGTTCTATTGCTTTGAATAGATTTGTTTTTTTTTATCAATGTTTAAAGATTTTGATTGTTCTATTGTATCTTTTAATAGATCTAATTTTTTGTCAGGACTTTTTAAATACGAAGTTATAATTTGTATTTTTTGATTTGTGAAATTAAGTAGCTTAATTATGATAGCTAGTTCTCTTATAGCATGTTGATCTGATGGAATATTTCCAAATTGAATCATTAAAATATCTGGTTTTGAAGATTGTCCTTGAAGCATTCGAATATTAGAAGTTATATTTGTTATGAACCAATATACAAATGGAATAGTAGCTTTTCCATTTTGATTTAGATGCTCAAGTTAATTAAAATATTGATAAGAAAATTTTATTTGTTCTTCTTCTGAGAACATGTTGCGATACCAGATTCTTAATGGTTTAAATTTTTCTAACATATAGTGATGGATAACCGTCTCTCTAAGGGCTGTATTAAGTCCGTATATCATTGAATTTGCATTTCGAAAGGAGTCGGGGATCTAAAATCTCGATTGTCCATGACTGGATGAAATATTCTATTTCGATTGAGGGTTAATCCTGGACTAGAAGCTATATTAGTTTTGTCTGAATTAGATGTTTTAATTTCATCTCCTGACGTTGAAGGAATAGAGATTTTAGGAAGATTGATAGATCTTCTTGGATTAAATCTTACTTCCACATCTCCATCAGAGGTTTGGATTATTTGATCTATATCTTGATTGATAATAGGTTTAGGTGTAATTACTTGAGGCAAAATCTATTGATCTGGGAATGTTACTTCATTCCATTTAATTACTCTGTTAGTAGCTATGTTTGAGGCTAATAGATTTGTTTCTACTAGAGTAGTTCTACTATTGGGTTGAACTATTTTTTTAACTCTTGGACTTAAGGTATTCATTACCTTAAAATGAATTATATAAATTAATGCTATTGTTTCAGATCCAGGAAGAAAATTATATCCATGGAGTTGAAGATGTAATTTATTTGCTTCAAATAAGTGTACATCAGTTAATGATAAACTGAGATTTGGAAAAGTATTAAAATAAACCGGTCCATGACAAAGACTGGTTTCCATCACTCCCATAAGTGATTGTGCCCAATTAAGGCATCTGCCATCTCTTAAACAAGCTAAGATAGATGCATTAAGTCCTCTTAAAGTTAGAGGTTTGAAAGCGATTTGGATTAAACCAATATGCAAGTATTTGTAATCTTGCATGTAAGATTTAAGGTCATCATAAGATAACAGAGAAATAGTATTCTCTGTTGAATCGATTGTAATAGATTGTTCTACCATTTTAATGGTAGTTTTTCCTTTGAAATCAAAGGTTCTGATTTGATATATTAGGGTTTTTTCTACGTTAGGTAGATACCATTTATTTAGTTCTTCTTCATTGAGAGGATATTATATCAATTCAGCATTTTTAATATCACGAAAAGAGGGTATTTTACCCTTATTAAGATTAGAGGAAGAAGATGAAGATGCCATCTTTATAAGACTCTATTGGTAAGCTTATGTTTCAACATATTAATAGAGGAGGCATATTTGAAATGGTTTAGTAAGGAAAGAAACGTACACTATTCATCTGATTGAATAAAAACATGAACTATCCAGGACTAACTACCCATACCAAGGGATTTACCGCCAAAGTTCAATACCATTATTCAAAGGAAGAAGTGTAGTGTCAGTGACTTTAATACATAAAATTGCGGAAACAAAATAAAGAAAGCAGATTACTAAGCAAAATAAAGAAAGGCAGGTTACTAAGCAAATTTACAAATTTTATTTCTTCAAACAAAAGACTTCAATACAAACGATGCCCCTCTAACTTGTCACATAACCTTACTTATAGAACTAGAAACTTAGAGGGGAAGAAAATTTACAATTAATAAAGTAATGACAGTACACTTATTAAAGCATAAAGGAAAAAGGTACATATAATATTCTCCACTATGCTGGTTAATTACAGCTGGTAGGAAACTATTGTCCTACTGAGATAATGGAGAATATAACACGTTAAAAGGCAGTACGATTCTGCCTATAAAGCCCTTTTATTAAAAGTCCTCTGGTTCTTCGGAGAGTGGAGCTTTGCCAGGACGATTACTTGATCATGTATCTTCAACTTTAAGCGAGGAGTGGTCCCAGGCGTCAGGAATGGTGTCATCAGGGAATAACTAGGTCATTTGTTCCCAATAAGCCTTATGGAGGTGAATTTTAATCTGCTCAGGAGTTTCTTGAGGATAACATTGGGTGAATGATTTTTGAAGATTTTTTAAAGAAAATTCATCTGTAGGTGATTGCCTTTGATTTTTGATAAGGTTATTTTTAATGACCTTATCAATTTGCTTCTTTTTATCCTCAATGATAATGGCAGACCACCATTTAATAGAAAGGTTCCTCATAAGACATTTAATATTTAAGGAGGCATCTTGATTAAATTCAAAATTCCATGACCATATCCAAGGGATTTGAGCTTGAGTAAAAATGAAAAATTCACTCATGCCATCTATAAAATCTTCAGTTTTGATAATTCGAAGATGGGGAGATGAATCAACCCATACATTATAACTAGCTTGTAGTTCGATTGGTAAAATGGGAATGATTGCCCCTTTATGTTCCCACCATTGGTAAAACCAAGAAGGAATAGGATTATTTAAGATTTTAGGATTTAGAATAAACATCCAGTAATAAGAATGAGTTGGATTAAGTACATAAAATGCTTTGTGCATGGCTTGGATGTAAGTCCAGTAATTAAATGAACAAGATTTAATGTTACCATCAGGCAACAGAATATCAAATTTTTGGATTTGAAAAGGGGTGATTCCCCAATCTTTATGATGAATAATGCTGAGAATGTTTGCATGGCTATAAGTTATATTACATTTGTCATCATAATGATGTTTAAGTTCAGTACATTGAAGATAAATAAGAATAGCTTCATAAGTTTCTTGATCATATGAGGAGTCTTGAGATCCATTTTAAATATTTTTTGAAGATAATCCATGGAGAGGTGATATCTTTATCTTCAGGATTTAAATGTAATAAATGTTCGACATTCATTTTGAGCATGGGCTCAAACATCTCAAATGTTTGTTGGGTCTTGTCTGGATTGCCTTTTTCGGAAGGTTTTTCTGATGGATTGGGCTCATTGATATTGGGCTCATTGAGTTCTTTGGCTACATAAAGATAAGTTTTTAATGGTATCATTTTTGGAGGATTAAATTCGAGTATTTTGTCAGGAAATTTATTAGCAAATTGAATACTGCGTTGAGTAGGAGTAATAGTGTCATTTGTAATTTTATGTCCTAGGAATCTTATTGTTGTTTGAAATAATTTTATTTTTGGCTCCGAAATTACAAGGCCATTTATCCTTGCTAGCCAAATAAAAGTTTTAAGATGTTTAAAATGTTCATCAATAGTTTTAGAGAATATTAATACATCATCAATGTAGACTAAGATGTATTTATTAATAAAGTTACTAAGCAAACTTACAAATTTTATTTCTTCAAACAAAATACTTCAATACAAACGATGCCCCTCTAACTTGTCACACAGCCTTACTTATAGAACCGGAAACTTAGAGGGGAAGAAAACTTACAATTATTAAAGTAAAGATAGTATACTTGTTAAAGGATAAAGACAATACACTTATTAAAGCATAAAGGAAAAAAGGTACATATAATATTCTCCACTACATTGGTTAATTACAGCTGGTAGGAAACTATTGTCCTACTGAGATAATGTATTAATAAATACATTGATGATGTATTAATATTCTCTAAATTATTGATGAACATTTTAAACATCTTAAAACTTTTATTTGGCTAGCAAGAACTTATGGCCTTGTAATTTCGGAACCAAAAATAAAATTATTTCAAACAACAATAAGATTCTTAGGACATAATATTACAAATGACATTATTACTCCTATTCAACGCAGTATTGAATTTGCTGATAAATTTCCTGACAAAATACTCGATAAAAAATAGCTCCAACGATTTCTCGGCGAACTAAATTATGTTTCTGACTTTTATCAAAATCTTTCAAAAGATGCTGCACCTTTATTTAAAAGGCTTCGTAAAAATTCTCCCCCTTGGGATGAGGAATGTACAAAAGCGGTACAACTTATTAAACATCATGTTAAAAATTTACCTTGTATTAATTTAGCCAACCCTGACTATTTAAAAATTGTAGAGACAGATGCTTCTGATATAGGATATGGAGGAATTCTTAAACAAAAGAATTCATCAACAAATAAAGAAGAATTAGTCTGTTTTACTTCAGGACTATAGAATTCTACTCAAAAGAATTACTCTACCATTCAAAAAGAAATGTTAGCTATTGTAAAATCTATTAATAAATTTGAAGATGATTTACTTAATACTACCTTTATCCTACGCATAGATTGCTCCTCTGTTAAATTCATCCTCCAAAAGGATGTTAAGAATCTTGCTTCTAAGCAAATATTTGTCTCTTGGCAAGCTAAACTTGCTATTTTTGATTTTACTATAGAATTTATTAAAGGTAATGAAAATTCTTTACCTGATTTTCTAACTCATGAATATCTTACAGGGACCCACTCAAAATGGACAATGAAGGGTGGCGCACCCCTAAAGGGCGCCCTTTACCATCCATCCCAAATTGAGGATGAGGATGGCCTACTCTTCGCGGTAATCCCTGTGGAAGAGGACGCGGTCCAACAGGCCGTGGCAGAGGAGAATTTAATCATCCAAAAATGATACCATTAAAAACTTATCTTTATGGAGCCAAAGAACTCAATGAGCCCAATATCAATGAGCCCAATCCATCAGAAAAACCTTCCGCAATTTGTCTGCTTTCTTTATTTTGTTTCCATAATTTGGTATCAGAGCCATGTGTGAGTAATTCTACTCAGATTGGTAAGGTTATAGTTCAACTCTTTAATCGGGCGACAAGATGTGATGAGTTTATGTATTAAAAGGTTTATGTATTAAAAGTCACTGACACTACACTTCTTCCTTTGAATAATGGTATTGAACTTTGGCGGTAAATCCCTTGGTATGGGTAGTTAGTCCTGGATAGTTCATGTTTTTATTCAATCAGATGAATAGTGTACGTTTCTTTCCTTACTAAACCATTTCAAATATGCCTCCTCTATTAAAACGTTGAAACATAAGCTTACCAATCGAGTCTTATAAAGATGGCATCTTCATCTTCTTCCTCTATTCTTAATAAGGGTAAAATACCCTCTTTTCGTGATATTAAAAATGCTGAATTGATAGAATATCCTCTCAATGAAGAAGAACTAAATAAATGGTCTCTACCTAAGGTAGAAAAAACCCTAATATATCAAATCGGAACCTTTGATTTCAAAGGAAAAACTACCATTAAAATGGTAGAACAACCTATTACAATCGATTCAACAGAGAAGCCTATTTCTCTGTTATCTTATGATGAGCATAAATCTTACATGCATGATTACAAATACTTGCATATTGGTTTAATCCAAATCGCTTTCAAACCTTTAACTTTAAGAGGACTTAATGCATCTATCTTAGCTTGTCTAAGAGATGACAGATGCCTTAATTGGGCACAATCACTTATGGGAGTGATGGAAACCAGTCTTTGTCATGGACCGGTTTATTTTAATACTTTTCCAAATCTCAGTTTATCATTAACTGATGTACACTTATTTGAAGCAATTAAATTACATCTTCAACTCCATGGATATAATTTTCTTCCTGGATCTGAAACAATAGCATTAATTTATAGAATTCATTTTAAGGTAATGAATACCTTAAGTCCAAGAGTTAAAAAAATAGTTCAACCCAATAGTAGAATTACTCTAATAGAAACAAATCTATTAGCCTCAAACATAGCTACTAACAGAGTAATTAAATGGAATGAAGTAACATTCCCAGATCAATGGATTTTGCCTCAAGTAATTACACCTAAACCTATTATCAATCAAGATATAGATCAAATAATCCAAATCTCTGATGGAGATGTGGAAGTTAGATTTAATCCAAGAAGATCTTTCAATCTTCCTAGAATCTCTATCCCTTCAACGTCAGGAGATGAAATTAAAACATCTAATTTAGACCAAACTAATATAGCTTCTAGTCCAGGATTAACCCTCAATCAAAATAGAATATTTCATCCAGTCAGGGACGATCAAGATTTTAGATCCCCGACTCCTTCCGAAATGCAATTTCAATGATATACGGACTTAATACAGCCCTTAGAGAGAAGGTTATCCGTCACTATATGTTAGAAAAATTTAAACCATTTAGAATCTGATATCGCAACATGTTCTCAGAAGAAGAACGAATAAAATTTTTTGATCAATATTTTAATGAACTTGAGCATCTAAATCAAATAGAAAATCTTCTATTCCATTTGTATATTGGTTCATAACAAATATAACTTCTAATATTCGAATGCTTCAAGAACAATCTTCAAAACCAGATATTTTAATGACTCAATTTGGAAATATTCCATCAGATCAACATGCTGTAAGAGAACTAGCTATCATAATTTAGCAACTTAATTTCACAAATCAAACAATACAAACTATAACTTCATATTTAAAAAGTTTTGAAAAAAAATAGATCTATTAAAAGATACAATAGAACAATCAAAATCTTTAAACATTGATAAAAAAACAAATCTATTCAAAGCAATAAAACCAACACAAATTAAAACTTCAAACTCAAAAATGATTATTACAAAACCAGTTATAAAGCTTCCACCACCAATTAAAATCAAATTTGATGAAGATCTAAATATGTCAGAAGTAATAAAACAAATTAAATCCCAAAAAATCACCACCTTAGACGATATCTCATTGGATAATGAAGCAATAGATAGCTCCTCCAGATAGTATGACATTGATCAATTAGAAGATCAATTTAAATCAACAACTTTAAATAATCATTCAGAAATACCATTATCATTAAATAGAATCAAATACCCTAAAAAATCTTTGGGAAAATATTACTATCAAAGACCATCTCCTAATGATCATTTTATATGAAGAAGAGTTAAATGAACAAATTTCTTATGACCCTAGACAGTTATATGAATGGAATTTTGATGGTTTGTCAGACTACCAAATTCATAAAACCGTTCATCAAATGTTAATATATGCTACTGTAGCACAGAGTAAAAATAATAAACCATGGGAAGTAGTCCAAATCATTGTTAATGGTTTCACCGGAATCCTTAAAGGATGGTGAGATAATTATTTAAATCAAGCTGAAAGAAATGATCTACAAAGTGATAAAAGTTTAGTAGACACCTCAAAACCAAATGATGAGGCAGTATATACACTTGTTCATAATATTTTAGAACATTTTCTAGGATATATATCAGACAATCGAGAATAAATGCGTTCTCTATTACAAAAATTAAAATGTCCATCTTTATCTCATTTTAGATGGAATAAAGATGTATTTATAACTAGAGTAATGAATCTTTCTGATGTTAGTTCAAGTTATTGGAAAGAAAAATTCTTAGAAGGACTACCTGCTACCTTTGCTACTAAAGTTAAAGAAAATTTGAGAACTGCCAATGGTTAGTTAAGCTTTGAATATTATACGTATGGACGTATAATAAGCGAATGTATCAAAGTAGGAATTACACTATGTAATGATATTAGAATGGCACAACAACTTAAACGCGAACGCATATCAAATCGTAAAAATTAAGGAGCTTTTTGCGAACAATTCGCATGCCCCGGACAATTAACCAAAAGAGAAAGAAATTTGGCAAAACAAAAATCAACTAAAAAAGAAAAGCTAAGAGCTCACTCAAAGAAATTTCATAAAAAATCATATATACCGAAAGAAAAACCTATTCAGTCTAAATCTAAAGCCACAAGAAAAGCTATCAAATGATTTAAATGTGGAAAAATGGGACATTATTCAAATAAATGCCCTATGAAAGCAAAAATAACTCAATTAAATCTAGACAATGATACAAAAGAGTTATTAATAAAAATTCTTTTAAACTCAGATGAATCTGAGTCTGCTTCTGAATCTAATAACTCTAACTATGAAATTGAACAATCTGACTCTGATTCTTCATCATGTTGCAATAATTGCTCTAGTAATGATTACTACAAAGCTATTATTGAAAAATCAAGATTATTTGTTCTTACTAATGATCAAAAGGATCAACTTATTGAAATGTTAGCAAACATTCAAGATTATTAAACTAAAGAACAAATTATTAAATTACTCAGTAATTCTGAAGATCCTCTTCTATCCCAAACACAGAAATTTCCAAACTATTCTATGAAAGAAGTCCTAGATCGCTTTAAGGTAAAAGAGCAAGAGACGAATCCTTCACCAACCACATTACCTGATTTAAAACTTTTATTAAAAACTTTAAAATGAGAAGTTCAAACCCTAAAATCCGAACAAGTAAACTATCTGTTCGAATAACAAACCTTGAATTAGAACAAATTCTTGATCAACCCGATCCAGAAGAACTTAATCAAAATTATGAAAATAATACCCTCATAAATTCCCTACAAAAGGCAATTATCCATAAGTGGTTTTTTTCCATCACTTTAGTAATTAATCAATCACTAGTACTTAACAATTTAACCTCCTTAGTCGATAGCGGAGCAGATATGAATTGTATTTAAGAAGGGCTAGTTCCTTCAATATACTTTGAAAAAACAACACAAAAACTGACCTCCGCCAGTGGAGACAACATGAAAATTGAATATAAACTTTATCAAGTAGCAGTATGTCAACAAGACTACTGTATAAAAACTCCATTCTTATTAGTTAAAAATTTATCTCAACATATTATACTAGGAACTCCATTTCTTTATAATATAATGCCTATAACTACTAATACTAAAGGTATTACTTCTCATATATGCAATCCTCCTATAAAATTCAAATTCATCACGGATCCTAAAGAAATCATATTAAATGAAATCAATAAATTTAAAGGAAAACAATTGCATATAAATTTCTTATCTAAAGAAATTCAAACTGTCGAATTAAAACATCAATTAGATAAATCAATAATTAAAAATAAAATCCTACAAATTGAACAACATATTAAACTTACTATTTGTGGAGATAATCCTATTAGTTTTTGGAACAAAAAAACACATTGTGTAAGTCTTCCATATGTTGATGACTTTAATGAAAGTTAAATACCGACTAAATCTTGACCTTCTCAAATGAATCGAGAATATCTACATCTTTGTCACAAAGAAATAACTGATTTATTAGAAAAACAAATTATTCAAAAATCTAGCTCTCTTTGGAGCTGTACGGTATTCTATGTTATGAATGCAGCTGAAAAAGAAAGAGGTAAACCAAGACTAGTAATAAATTACAAACCACTTAATAAAGTATTAAAAGGGATAAGATATCCTATTCCTAATAAAAGAGATCTTCTTAATAGACTAGCACAAGCTAGTTTATTTTCCAAATTCGATCAAAAATCTGGATATTGGCAAATTCAAATCAAAGAGGAAGATCATTATAAGACTGCATTCACAGTCCCATTTGGTCAATACAAATGGAATGTTATGTCGTTCGGTTTAAAAAATGCTCGTCAGAATTTCAAAAAATCATGAATGAAATTTTTAATTCATATAATAAATACATCTTAGTCTACATTGATGATGTATTAATATTCTCTAAAACTATTGATGAACATTTTAAACATCTTAAAACTTTTATTTGGCTAGCAAGGACAAATGGCCTTGTAATTTTGGAACCAAAATTAAAATTATTTCAAACAACAATAAGATTCTTAGGACATAATATTACAAATGACACTATTACTCTTAATCAACGCAGTATTGAATTTGCTGATAAGTTTCCTGACAAAATACTCGATAAAAAATAGCTCCAACGATTTCTCGGTGCACTAAATTATGTTTCTGACTTTTATCAAAATCTTTCAAAAGATGCTGCACCTTTATTTAAAAGGCTTCGTAAAAATTCTCCTCCTTGGGATGAAGAATGTACAAAAGCGGTACAACTTGTTAAACATCATGTTAAAAATTTACCTTGTATTAATTTAGCCAACCCTGACTATTTTAAAATTGTAGAGGCAGATGTTTCTGATATAGGATATGGAGGAATTCTTAAACAAAAGAATTCATCAACAAATAAAGAAGAATTAGTCCGTTTTACTTCAGGACTATGAAATTCTACTCAAAAGAATTACTCTACCATTAAGAAAAGAAATATTAGCTATTGTAAAATCTATTAATAAATTTCAAGATGATTTACTTAATACTACCTTTATTATATGCATAGAATGCTCCTCTGCTAAATTCATCCTCCAAAAGGATGTTAAGAATCTTGCTTCTAAGCAAATATTTGCCTCTTGGCAAGCTCAACTTGCTATTTTTTATTTTACTATAGAATTTATTAAAGGTAATGATAACTCTTTACCTGATTTTCTAACTCGTGAATATCTTACAGGGACTTCCACTCAAAATGGACAATGAAGGGTGGCGCACCCCTAAAGGGTGCCCTTTACCATCCATCCCAAATCGGGGACGAGGATGGCCTACTCTTCGCAGTAATCTCCGTGGAAGAGGACGCGGTCCAACGGGCCGTGGCAGAGGAGAATTTAATCCTCCAAAAATGATACCATTAAAAACTTATCTTTATGGAGCCGAAGAACTCAATGATCCCAATATCAATGAGCCCAATCCATCAGAAAAACCTTCCAAAAAAGGCAATCCAGACAAGACCCAACAAACATCTGAGATGTTTGAGCCCATGCTCAAAATGAATGTCGAACATTTATTACATTTAAATCCTGAAGATAAAGATATCACCTCTCCGTGGATTATCTTCAAAAAATATTTAAACACTAATCCATTTCCTCAAGACTCCTCGTATGATCGAGAAACTTATGAAGCTATTCTTATTTATCTTCAATGTATTGAAGTTAAACATCATTATGATGACAAACGTAACATAACTTATAGCCGTGCAAACATTCTCAGCATTATTCATCATAAAGATTGGGGAATCACCCCTTTTCAAATCCAAAAATTTTATATTACGTTGCCTGATGGTAACATTAAATCTTGTTCATTTAATTACTGGACTTACATCCAATCCATGCACAAAGCATTTTATGTATTTAATCCAACTCATTCTCATTCCTGGATGTTTATTCTAAATACTGAAATCCTAAATAATCCTATTCCTTCTTGGTTTTACCAATGGTGGGAACATAAAGGGGCAATCATTCCCATTTTACCAATCAAACTACAAGCTAGTTATAATGTATGGGTAGATTCATCTCCCCATCTTCGAATTATCAAAATTGAAGATTTTAAAGATGGCATGAGTGAATTTTTCTTTTTTACTCAAGCTCAAATCCCTTAGATATGGTCCTGGAATTTAGAATTTAATCAAGATGCCTCCTTAAATATTAAATGTCTTATGAGGAACTTTTCTATTAAATGGTGGTCTGCCATTATCATTGATGATAAAAAGAAGCAAATTGATAAGGTTATTCAAAATAACCTTATCAAAAATCAAAAGCAACCGCCTACAGCAGAATTTTCTTTAAAAAATCTTCAAAAATCATTCACCCAATGTTATCCTCATGAAACTCCTGAGCAGATTAAAATTCGCCTCCAAAAGGCTTATTGGGAACAAATGACCCAGTTATTCCCTGACGACGATGAAATGGCCTCGCAATGATCTGATGACACCATTCCTGATGCTTGGGACCACTCCTCGCTTAAAGTTGAAGATACAGGACCAAGTCATCGTCCTGGCAAAGCTCCACTCTCCGAAGAACCAGAGGACTTTTAGTAAAAGAACTTTATAGGCAGAATCGTACTGCCTTTTAACGTGTTATATTCTCCATTATCTTAGTAGGACAATAGTTTCCTACCAGTTGTAATTAACCAGCGTAGTGGAGAATATTATATGTACCTTTTTCCTTTATGCTTTAATAAGTTTACTGTCTTTTTGCTTTAATAAGTGTACTGTCTTTACTTTAATAATTGTAAGTTTTCTTCCCCTTTAAATTTCCAGTTCTATAAGTAAGGTTGTGTGACAAGTTAGAGGGGCATCGTTTGTATTGAAGTCTTTTGTTTGAAGAAATAAAATTTGTAAGTTTGCTTAGTAAACTGCCTTTCTTTATTTCGCTTAGTAATCTGGTAATTACACAATGGATTTTAATTTACTAATATCCAGAGTTTAGATCTTTCAGCTTATTGGTTTAATCCAAATCACTTTCAAACCTCTAACTTTAAGAGGACTTAATGCATCTATCTTAGCTTGTCTAAGAGATGGCATATGCCTTAATTAGGCACAATCACTTATGGGAGTGATGGAAACCAGTCTTTGTCATGGACCGGTTTATTTTAATACTTTTTTAAAACTCAGTTTATCATTAACTGATGTACACTTATTTGAAGCAATTAAATTACATCTTCAACTCCATGGATATAATTTTCTTCCTGGATCTGAAACAATAGCATTAATTTATAGAATTCATTTTAAGGTAATGAATACCTTAAGTCCAAGAATTAAAAAAATAGTTCAACCCAATAGTAGAACTACTCTAATAGAAACAAATCTATTAGCCTCAAACATAGCTACTAACAGAGTAATTAAATGGAATGAAGTAACATTCCCAGATCAATGGATTTTGCCTCAAGTAATTACACCTAAACCTATTATCAATCAAGATATAGATCAATCAATCCAAACCTCTAATGGAGATGTGGAAGTAATATTTAATCCAAGAGGATTTATCAATCTTCCTAGAATCTCTATTCCTTCAACGTCAGGAGATGAAATTAAATCATCTAATTCAGACGAAACTGATATAGCTTCTAGTTCAGGATTAACCCTCAATCGAAATAGAATATTTCATCCAGTCAGGGACAATAAAGATTTTAGATCCCCGACTCCTTCCGAAATGCAATTTCAATGATATACGTACTTAATACAGCCCTTAGAGAGACGGTTATCCGTCACTATATGTTAGAAAAATTTAAACCATTTAGAATCTGGTATCGCAACATGTTCTCAGAAGAAGAACGAATAAAATTTTCTGATCAATATTTTAATGAACTTGAGCTTCTAAATCAAAATGGAAAAGCTACTATTACATTTGTATATTGGTTCATAACAAATAAAACTTATAATATTCGAATGCTTCAATGACAATCTTCAAAACCAGATTTTTTAATGAGTCAATTTGGAAATATTCCATCAGATCAACATGCTATAAGAGAATTAGCTATCATAATTATGCAACTTAATTTCACAAATCAAACAATACAAACTATAACTTCGTATTTAGAAAGTCTTGACAAAAAAATTAGATCTATTAAAAGATATAATAGAACAATCAAAATCTTTAAACATTGATAAAAAAACAAATCTATTCGAAGCAATAGAACCAACACAAATTGAAACTTCAAACTCTGAATATGAAAATGGACAATCTGACTCTGATTCTTCATCATGTTGCAATAATATCTCTAGTAATGATTACTACAAAGCTATTGTTGAAAAATCAGGATTATTTGTTCTTACTAATGATCAAAAGGATCAAATTATTGAAATGTTAGCAAACATTCAAGATTATAAAATTAAAGAACAAATTATTAAATTACTCGGTAAATTCTGAAGATCCTCTTCTATCCCAAACACAGAAATTTCCAAACTATTCTATAAAAGAAGTCCTAGATCGCTTTAACCTAAAAGAGCAAGAGACGAATCCTTCACCAACCACATTATCTGATTTAAACCTTGAATTAAAAAAATTTAAAATGAGAAGTTCAAATCCTAAAATCCGAACAAGATAAACTATTTGTTCGAATAACAAACCTTGAATTAGAACAAATTCTTGATCAACCCGATCCAGAAGAACTTAATCAAAATTATGAAAATAATACCCTCATAAATTCCCTACAAAAGGCAATTATCCATAAGTGGTTTTTTTCCATCACTTTAGTAATTAATCAATCACTACTACTTAACAATTTAACCGCCTTAGTCGATAGCGAAGCAGATATGAATTGTATTCAAGAATGGCTAGTTCCTTCAATATACTTTGAAAAAAAAAACAAAAACTAACCTCTGCCAGTGGAGACAATATGAAAATTGAATATAAACTTTCTCAAGTAGCAGTATGTCAACAAGACTACTGTATAAAAACTCCATTCTTATTATTTAAAAATTTATCTCAACATATTATACTAGGAACTCCATTTCTTTATAATATAATGCCTATAACTGCTAATACTAAAGGTATTACTTCTCATATCTGCAATCCTCCTATATAATTCAAATTCATCACGGAACCTAAAGAAATCATATTAAATGAAATCAATAAATTTAAAGGAAAACAATTGCATATAAATTTCTTATCTAAAGAAATTCAAACTGTCGAATTAAAACATCAATTAGACAAATCAATAATTAAAAATAAAATCCTAGAAATTGATCAGCATTTTAAACTTACTATTTGTGGAGATAATCCTATTAGTTTTTGGAACAGAAAAACACATTGTGTAAGTCTTCCATATGTTGATGACTTTAATGAAAGTCAAATACCGACTAAATCTCGACCTTCTCAAATGAATCAAGAATATCTAGATCTTTGTCACAAAGAAATAACCGATTTATTAGAAAAATAAATTATTCAAAAATCTAGCTCTGCTTGGAGCTGTACGGCATTCTATGTTATGAATGCAGCTGAAAAAGAAAGAGGTAAACCAAGACTAGTAATAAATTACAAACCACTTAATAAAGTATTAAATTGGATAAGATATCCAATTCCTAATAAAAAAGATCTTCTTAATAGACTAGCACAAGCTAGTTTATTTTCCAAATTCGATCTATAATCTGGATATTGAGAAATTCAGATCAAAGAGGAAGATCGTTATAAGACTGCCTTCACAGTCCCATTTGGTCAATACGAATGAAATGTTGTGCCCTTTGGGTTAAAAAACGCTCCGTCAGAATTTCAAAAAATCATGAATGAAATTTTTAATTCATATATATGTACTATATAACTATAGATACATTATATTATAGAGTACTACTACTATTATTTTATATTATATAACTACTATAACTACATTATATTTATAAAATATAGTATAGTGTATTTATATTATACTATTACTCTATACTTTATATACTACTACTACTACTCTATATACTACTACTACTATATACTATATAACTACACTGTACTATATATAACTATACTATACTCAATATACTACTACTCCATATTATATAACTACACTATACCATACATACTACTACTACTCTATAACTACTATACTATATTATATTATATTATAAAATATAGATTACTACTAGTACTATTCAATACTATATAACTACTATAACTACACTATATTTATAAAATATAGAGTACCACTACCATTACTATTCTATACTAAAAAACTACTAAAACTACAATATATTATAGAATAGTACTACTATTATTCTATACTATATAACTACAATAACTACACTATATTTAAAAAATAGTATAGTGTATTTATACTATACTACTTCTCTATACTTTATATACTACAGCTCTATATACTACTACTACTACTACTACTATATAACTATATTATACTATACTATATATAACTACACTATACTCTATATACTACTACTCTATATTATATAATTACACTATACCATATATACTACTACTACTCTATAACTACTATACTCTATTATATTATGTTATACTACTAATATATTATATATAAGACTGCTACTACTATTATTTACTATATAACTACATTATATTATATATATAACTACTACTATTCTATACTATACTACTACTACTTTATAACTACAAAATACTTTATAACTACAAAATATTATATATAATACAAAA
Source organism: Dendrobium officinale (assembly GCA_019514585.1). Taxonomy (NCBI): domain Eukaryota; kingdom Viridiplantae; phylum Streptophyta; class Magnoliopsida; order Asparagales; family Orchidaceae; genus Dendrobium; species Dendrobium officinale. Next base: position 9,378,895 of record CM033688.1, on the reverse strand, counting down.
TACTACTACTACTACTCTACACTATATAACAACACAATACTATTTATACTACACTATACTACTACTATTATATACTATATAACTACACTATACTACAATACTACTTAATACTACTACTACTCTATACCATATAACTACATTATACTACATCTACTACATTATACTACTATTACTCTATATATATATATATTAGTATAGTATATTATATATATTATACTATATACTACTATACTATATTGTATACATTATAATTATTATAGTATACTATATATTATACTATATTATAATACATAGTATAATATAGTATAGTATAGTATATATATACTACTATTATATTACATTATATATATTACTAATACATTATTATATATTATAGTACCATAAAATATAATAAATCACTACTATACATTATTACTTGCATAAGAGGTCAAATATATATAATAATATATATACTATACTATACTATTATATTTTATGGTATGTATAGTATAGTATAGTATAATATAGTATATTAGTAGTATCTGTAATATTGTATAGTACAATAAAGTATGATATATTATAGTATAATATTGTATAGTAGTATTATATAGTATAGTAGAGGTATAATATAGTATAGTGGTAATATAGTATCATATAGTATAGTGTAGTAGTAGTATATTATAATATAATATAGTATAGTATAATATAGTATATTATAATATAGTATATTATAGTATAGTATAGTGTAGTAAAAGTATAATATAATTTAGTATATTATCATAGAAATATAATATAGTATGATATAGTATAGTGTAATGTAGTATAGTATGATATTGTATATTATAGTATAGTATAGTATAATAGTATAGTTGTTTAGGTTAGTAGTAGTAGTAGAATAGTATAGTAGTATACTATACTATGCTATACTATATTAGTATTATATTATATTATTTACTTCTACACTTCTTTACTATATTATACTACAATGATACAATATAATAATATACTACTCTATCTATGTTACTATACTGTACTATGCTACTAAAATATACTACCACTTTACTATAGTCATATAATGTAATAGTAGTAGTTTTGTATACTATAGTGTGACTACTACAATATTATATTATATTATTTATAGTAGTATAATATAATATAGTATAGTGTACTAGTATACTATACAACTACACTATACTTTATTAGTAACAGTAAAAACTACTACTATTACATTATAGTATACAAAACTACTACTATTACATTATAGTATACAAAACAACTACTATACAATAATGCTACTATACAATAATACTACACTTATATTATATTATATTATATTACAATTATTATATACTATACTACTATTATTCTATATTATACTACTACCATTTTATACTATATTATAGTACACTATGCTACAATTACACTATACTTTGCTACTACTATACTACAACTATATTATACTATGTTATACTATGCAATGATATAATATACAACTACTACATTATATAATACTACTATTATATTATACTATACTATAACTACACTATACTATATTATAGTATGCAATACTATATTATACTATACTATATTATAATTTACTATAATATACTATACTATACAACTACTATATGATACAATACTATACTACTAAACTATAATATACTATAATATATTATATTATACTAATACTATATTATACTATACTATTACTATACTATATTATAACTATACTACACTACAATAACTATTTTATACTGTACTATAACTATACTCTGCAACACTATATTATATTTTATTGTAATATATAATAGTGTAGTATAGTAATATAGCATAGTAGTAGAGTTGAAGCATAATATAGTAAAGTGTAACAAAAGATGTTTAGTATAATAGTAGTATAATAATAGTAGCTAGTAATAGTAGTAGTAGTATAATATAGTAGTATACTATATTATATTATACTATACTATAACTATACTATGCAATAATGCACTATATTATACTACTTTATACTATACTATAATATAACTATACTATATAATACTACAACTATGTTATACTATACTACAATTATATTATAACTATATTATATTATAGTAAATTATTCTATGTTATACTATAACTATAATATACTATAATTATACTATACTATACTATGTTATACTATGCGATATTATACTATAATTATATTTTATTATACTCTACAATACTATACTATACTACAGCTATACTATGTATTATTATACTATATTATACTACACTATACTACAATTATACAATACAATACTACAACTATTTTATAATATATTTCAACTATACTATAACTATTTTATATTATATTATATTATATTATATTATAACTGTATTATAGTATAGTATAGTATAGTATAGTACATTATATTATAGTCTAATATAGTATTGTATAGTATAGTATATATAATATATATATAGTATAGTATAGTAGTATAGTATAGTATAATATAGTATATTAGTAGTATCTATAATATTTTATAGTACAATAAAGTATGATATATTTATAGTATAATATTGTATAGCAGTATTATATAGTATTGTAGAGGTATAATATAGTATAGTGGTAATATAGTATCATATAGTATAGTACAATAGTAGTATATTATAATATAATATAGTATAATATAATATAGTATATTATAATATAGTATATTATAATATAGTATATTATTGTATAGTATAGTGTAGTAGAAGTATAATATAATTTAGTATAATATCATAGAAATATAATATAGTATGATATAGTATAGTGTAGTGTAGTATAGTAGAGTATAGTATAATAGTATAGTTGTTTAGGTTAGTAGTAGTAGTAGAATAGTATAGTAGTATACTATACTATGCTATACTATATTAGTATTATATTATATTATATACTTCTATACTTCTTTACTATATTATACTACTATGATACAATATAATAATATACTACTCTAACTATGTTACTATACTATACTATGCTACTAAAATATACTAGTACTTTACTATAGTCATATAATGTAATAGTAGTAGTTTTGTATACTATAGTGTGACTACTACAATATTATATTATATAGTAGTATAATGTAATATAGTATAGCATATTAGTATACTATACAACTAGACTATACTTTATTACACTATGCTATTTGTTCTTACTAATGAACAAAAGGATCAACTTGCAGGGTTTGCCGAATGACCGATCCGGGGTGGCGCACCGCATTGATTGCAGTTCAGCAAAATTTCTTTTAGAAAAAGATTTTAAAAACCTAGCATATAAACAAATTTTTGCCACTTGGCAAGCACAATTATTTGTATTTCTCTGATACCAAATTGCGGATTATAGAATAGAAAATAACTTGCAAGAAATCTAAGAAAGAACTTAAGCAAAGCAAACTTACAAATTTTATTTCTTCAAGAAAACTTCAGTACAAATGATGCCTTACAACCATGGCATACAAACTTATTTATAGAACTAGAAACTTAGGGAGGAAGAAAGCTTACAATTATTAAAGTAAAGCTAGTACACTTATTAAAGCATAAGGTAAATTAAAAGTACAATAATATGAGCACTCAGTCGAATAGTACAATAATAGAGAACATAATATGGAGCACTCAGACAAAAGTAAAATAATGGATAACTTTAATAAGTGGTCATAATTGTGGAGAGCATCAAATTCCTTTGCTTTTGCTAAAGTAGTCTTGAAATTGTTCAGAGGGTAAAATCATCTTCGTCTTCAAGGATGGCTTTTCCTTTATTTGAAGAGGGTCCAGTTTCTCTGGATAGAGTGCTGCAGTGTTCCCAATGTTCTGGAACGTCGTCAGATTTTTGAGAGGCTTTATCCGAGTCTGAAAATATTTCAGCTAATTGATTTTCATAGACCTTTTTCAGACGAATTTTAATTTGATCAGGAGATTCATGCGGATATTTTTTATGCAAATTTCTATGCATCTTTTTTAGTGATGAATTCTTCTCAGAGGGGCAGGCTGCGAGCTTTAGTTTTGTTATTATGAATAACTTTATCAAGATGTTTGATTTTATCAGGGATTAAAATGGCAGACCACCATTTAATAGAAAAATTACAAACGAGGCATTTGATTTGGATAAAAGTATCATTGTTGATTTCAATATTCCATGTCCAAATCCATGGCAATTGTCCCTGAGAAAAGAAAAAGAAATCGCTCATGCCTTCTACTAGATAATCAGGATTAAGGTTTTGAAGATGAGGGGACGTTTCAACCCCTTCAGAGTATTTATGTTTAAGTTCGGGGGGAAGAATATGAATGGTAGCACCTTTTTGCTCCCACCATTTGAAGAACCAATTAGGAATGGGATTTTCTAAGAGATCAGGGCTAAGAATAAACATCCATGAATGACTTTTACTCTGATTGAGAACATAGAAAGCTTTAAACATGGCTTGAATGTAGGTCCAATAGTTAAATAAATATCATTTGGGAGGATCACCAGGATTTTAAGCATAATCCATAGATTGAGTTTGAAATGGGGTAATACCCCAATCTTTAGGATGAATAATTTGGAGGATATTGGCACGACTATAAGCGATTTGATGAGTTTCATCATAATTATGTTTTATGGAGATACATTTTAAATGATGTAAAATTGCTTCATAGAGCTCGCGATCATAAAACGAGTCTTGAACAAAAGGATTATTTGTTAAATATTTGCGAAATAGAGTCCAAGGATTGATAATTTCTTAATCTTCGATATTTAGTTCAATTATTTATTCTACCGCAGGTTTCAAGATAGGTTCAAAGATATCTGATGATGGATTAGATTGAGATTCAGTTTGAGGAAGAGGGATTTCTTTCGGAGCACCATAAAGAAAGGTGCGTAATGGTATCATGGGTGTTTGAGGAAAAGAGCCTCGTCCTCGATTTGAATTGATTCAACCTCGGGTATTACCTCGAGGCCAACCCCGTCCTCTAGGAGTAGGAGACTCCTTATGAGGGGTGCGCCACCCCTGATCGGTCATTCGGCAAACCCTGCAAATATTCCACTATTAAAAAAGAAATGTTAGCAATTGTTAAGACTATTCTTAAATTTCAGGATGATCTTCTCAATCGATCCTTTTTATTGCGCATTGATTTTAGTTTAGCAAAATTTATTTTAGAAAAAGATGTTAAAAACCTAGAATCTAAACAAATTTTTGCCACTTGACAAGCACAAATATCTGTATTTGATTTTACTATAAAAACTCAATTGGTATCAGAGCCATGTGTGAGTAGTGATACTCCGATTGGTAAGGTTATATTTCACCAATTTTAATCGGGGCGGTAGGACATGATGAGTTTATGTATTGAACGTTACTAACACTACAATTCTTCTTTGAATAATGGTATTAAACTTTGGCAGTAAATCCCTTGGTATGGGTAGTTAGTCCTGGATAGTTCATGTTTTTATTCAAACTGATGACTAGTGTCTGTTTCTCTCTTCACTAAACCATTCTACCTCCTTTATTAAAATAATGAAATATAAGCTTACCAATTGAGTCTTAAATAGATGACATCTTCATCTCCTTCATTTATCCTCAATAAGGGTAAAGTACCCTCTTTTCGAGATATTAAAAATGCTGAATTGATAGAATATCCTTTAAATAAGGAAGACCTTAATAAATGGTCTCTACCAAAGGTAGATTAAACCTTAATTTATCAATCGGAAACCTTTGATTTCAAAGGAAAAACTATTATTAAAATGGTAGAACAATCTATCACAATCGATTCAACAGAGAAAACTATTTCTCTGTTATCTTATGACGATCTTAGATCTTACATGCAAGATTATAAATACTTGCATATTGGTTTAATCCAAATCGCTTTCAAACCTCTAACTTTAAGAGGACTCAATGCATCTATCTTAGCTTGTCTAAGAGATGGCCGATGCCTTAATTGGGCACAATCCCTTATAGGAGTAATGGAAACCAGTCTTTGTCATGGACTGGTTTATTTTAATACTTTTCCAAATCTCAGTTTATCATTAACTGACATACACTTATTTGAAGCAATCAAATTACACCTTCAGCTCCATGGATACAACTTTCTATCTGGATCTGAAACAATAGCATTAATCTATAGAAATAGCATTAATCTATAGAATTTATTTTAAGGTAATGAATACCTTAAGTCCAAAAGTTAAAAAAATAGTTCAGCCACAAAGTCGAACTACTCTAATAGAAATAAATCTATTAGCCTCAAATATAGCTACTAATCGAGTAATTAAATGGAATGAAGTAACATTCCCAGAATAATGGATTTTACCTCAGGTAATTGCACCTAAACCTATTATTAATCAAGATATATATCAAATAATCCAAACTTCTGATGGAGATGTAGGAGTATGATTTAATCCAAGAAGATCTATAAATATTTCTCGAATTTCTATTCCTTCAACATTAGGAGATGAAATTAAAACATCAAATTCAGATGATACTGATATAGCATCTAATGTAGGTTTAACTCTCAATAGAAATAGAATATTTCATCCAGTCAGGGACAATCAAGATTTTAGATCCCCGACTCCTTCTGAAATGAAATTTCAATGATTTACGGATTAAACACAGCTCTTGTAGAGACGGTTATCCGTCACTATATGTTAGAAAAATTTAAGCCATTTCGAACATGGTATCGAAACATGTTCTCTGAAGCAGAACGAATAAAATTTTCTGATCAATATTTTCATGAACTTGAATATCTAAATCAAAATGGAAAAGCTACTATTCCATTTGTGAATTGGTTTGTAACAAAAATAACTTATAATATCCGAATAATTCAAGGATAATCTTCAAAATCAGATATTATAATGAGTCAATTTGGAAATATTCCATCTGATCAAAATGATATAAGAGAACTAGCTATCATAATTAAACAACTTAATTTCACTAATCAAACAATACTAACTATAACCTCGTATTTAGAAAGTCTTGATAAAAAATTAGATCTATTGAAACAAACAATAGAGCAATCAAAATCTTTAAATATTGATAAAAAACCAAATTTATTCAAAGCAATAAATCCAGCACAAATAGAAACTTCAAGTTCTGGTATGATTATTACAAAACCAGTTATAAAGCTTCCACCACCGATTAAAATCAAATTTGATGAAGATCTAAATATGTCCGAAGTAATAAAACAAATTAAATCTAAAAAAATAACTACATTAGACGAGTATCCTCGGATAATGAGGCTTTAGATAGCTCCCCCAGCGAATATGACATTGATCAATTAGAAGACCAATTTAAATCAACAACAAAAAATCCTCAATCCGAAATTTCATTATCATTAAATCGAATTAAATACCCTAAAAAATCTTTAGGAAAATATTACTATCAAAGACCATCTCCTAATGATCTCTTATATGAAGAAGAATTAAATGAACAAATTTCATATGACCCCAGACATTTATATGAATGGAATTTTGATGGTCTATCAGACTATCAAATTCATAAAATAGTTCATCGAATGTTAATCTATGCTATTGCGGCACAAAGTAAAAATAATAAACCATGGGAAGTAGTACAAATTATTGTTAATAGTTTCACCGGAATCCTTAAAGGATGGTGGGATAATTATTTAAATCAAGCAGAAAGAAATGACCTGCAAAGTGATAAAATTTTAGTAGACACCTCAAAACTAAATGATGAGGCAGTATATATACTTATTCACAATATTTTAGAACATTTCCTAGGATATATGTCAGATAATAGAGAACAAATGCATTCTCTATTACAAAAATTAAAATGTCCATCTTTATCGCATTTTCGATGGTATAAAGATGTATTTATAACTAGAGTAATGAATCTTTCCGATGCTAGTTCAAGTTATTGGAAAGAAAAATTCTTAGAAGGACTACCTACTACCTTTGCTACTAAAGTCAAAGAAAAATTATGAACTGCCAATGGACAGTTAAGTTTTGAATATTATACGTATGGACATATAATAAGCGAATGTATCAAAGTAGGAATCACACTCTGCAATGATATCAGAATGACTCAACAACTCAAACGAGAACGTATCTAAGATCGAAAACAATTAGGAGCTTTTTGTGAACAATTCGCATGCCCCGGACCATTAACCAAAAGAGAAAGAAATTTGGCAAAGAAAAAATCCAATAAAAAAGAAAAGCAAAGAACTTACTCGAAAAAATAGCATTAAAAAAGATATGTATCTAAAGACAATCCTATTCAGTCTAAATCTAAAGTCCCAAAAAAATCTATTAAATGCTTTAAATGTGGCAAAATGGGACATTATTCTAATAAATGCCCTATGAAAGCAAAAATAACTCAATTAAATCTAGACAATGATACAAAAGAATTATTAATGAAAATCCTCTTAAACTCAGATGAATCCGAGTCTGCTTATGAATCTAATAACTCTGACTATGAAATGGAAAATTCTGACTCTGATTCTTCATCATGTTGTAATAATAGCTCGAGTAATGATTACTACAGAGCTATTGTAGAAAAATCAGGATTATTTGTTCTTACTAATGAACAAAAGGATCAACTTATTGAAATGTTAGCAAACATTCAAGATTATAAAATAAAAGAACAAATTATTAAATTACTTGGTAATTCAGAAGATCCTCTTCCTCATCACACTCAAAAATTTCTGAATTATTCCATGAAAGAAGTCTTAAATCGCTTTAAGATCAAAGAGCAAGAAAAAAATTCTTCACCTACTACATTATCTGATTTAAAAATTGAATTAAAAAATTTAAAAGGAGAAATTCAGACACTAAAAAGTGAACATGATAAATTATCAATCAGTATAACAATTCTTGAGCTCGAACAAATCCTTGATCAACCCGATCCAGAGGAACTTAATCAAAATTATGAAAATAATACTCTTATCAATTCCCTACAAAAGGCAATTATCCATAAATGGTTTATTTCAATCACTTTAGTAATAAATCAAGCACTTGTACTTCAAAATTTAACCGCTTTAGTCGACAGTGGGGCAGATATGAATTGTATCCAGGAAGGACTAGTTCCTTCAATCTACTTTGAAAAAAACAACACAAAAACTAACTTCAGCCAGTGGTGACAATATGAAAATTGAATATAAACTATGTCAAGTAGTAGTATGTCAAAATGACTACTGTATTAAAATGCCCTTCTTATTAGTTAAAAATTTATCTCAACATATTATACTAGGAACTCCATTCATTTATAATATAATGCCTATCACCACTAATACTGAAGGTATTACTTCTCATATCTGTGATCCGCCTATACAATTCAAATTTATTACTAATCCAAAAGAAATTATATTAAATGAAATGAATAAATTTAAAGGAAAACAATTACATATTAATTCTTTAAAAAATGAAATTAACACTTACGAAATAGCTACCAAATTACAACAGCCATTCATAAAACAAAAAAATCTCAAACATAGAGCACGAAATTAAAACTCAAATCTGTGGAGACAATCCTATAAGTTTTTGGAATGAAAAAACACATTGTGTTACTATTCCTTATATAGATAATTTTAATGAAACTAACATTCCTACTAAAGAAAGACCTTCCCAAATGAATAAAAACTATCTTCAATTATGTCAAAACGAAATCTCTGACCTATTAAATAAACAATTAATTCGTAAATCAATCTCTCCTTGGAGTTGCACGGCATTTTATGTAATGAAGGCTACTGAAAAGGAACGAGGTAAACCTCGACTAATTATTAATTATAAACCTCTCAATAAAGTTTTACAATGGATACATTATCCTATTCCAAATAAACGAGATTTATTAAATCGCTTAATTCAAGCCCATATTTTCTCAAAATTTGATCTTAAATCTAGATATTGGCAAATCCAGATAGCCGAATCATATCGATATAAGATAGCATTTACAGTCCCATTCGGACAATATGAATGGAATGTTATGCCATTTGGTCTTAAAAATGCTCCTTCAGAATTCCAAAAAATTATGAATGAAATTTTTAATCAATATAGTCAATACATCATCATTTTATAGATGATGTTCTTATATTTTCTAAATCTATTGACGAACATATTAAACACTTGAAAACCTTTAAATGGTTGGCCCAAACCAGGGGATTAGTAATTTTTGAACCTAAAATAAAAATCTTTCAAACAGAAATTAGGTTCCTTTGGCATTTTATTAGTAATCATACCATTACTCCCATAAATAGGAATATAGAATTTGCTGATAAATTCCCTGACCAGCTTTTAGATAAACAACAACTTCAACACTTTCTTGGAGCTCTTAATTATGTGTCTGACTTCTATCAGAATCTAGTTATTGATGCAGCACCTTTATATAAACGTCTTCAAAAAAATCCTTCACCGTGGACTACTGAATGTACTAAGGCAGTCCAAATTATTAAACAAAAAGTAAAAAATTTACCTTGTATTAATCTTGCTAATCAAGAATATTTTAAAATTATCGAAACAGACGCCTCCAATCTCGGTTATGGTGGTATTCTTAAACAAAGACAACCACTTACCAATAAAGAACAGCTAGTTCGATTTTCCTCTGGTTTATGGAACCCTACCCAGCAAAAATATTCCACTATTAAAAAAGAAATGTTAGCAATTGTTAAGACTATTCTTAAATTTCAGGATGATCTTCTCAATCAATCCTTTTTATTGCGCATTGATTGCAGTTCAGCAAAATTTATTTTAGAAAAAGATGTTAAAAACCTAGCATCTAAACAATTTTTTGCCACTTGGCAAGCATAATTATCTATATTTGATTTTACTATCGAATATATCAAAGGCTCCTCTAATAGTCTTCCTGATTTTTTAACTCGTGAATATTTGCAGGGTTTGCCGAATGATCGATCCGGGGTGGGGCACCCCTCATAAGGAGTCTCCTACTCCTAGAGAATGGGGTTGGCCTCGAGGTAATACCCGAGGTCGAATCAATTCAAATTGAGGATGAGGCTCTATTCCTCAAACACCCATGATACCATTACGCACCTTTCTTTATGGTGCTCCGGAAGAAATCCCTCTTCCTCAAACTAAATCTCAATCTAATCCATCATCAGATATCTTTGAACCTATCTTGAAACCTGCGGTAGAATCAATAATTGAACTAAATATTGAAGATTACGAAATTATCAATCCTTGGACTCTATTTCACAAATATTTAGCAGATAATCCTTTTGTTCAAGACTCGTTTTATGATCGCGAGCTCTATGAAGCAATTTTACATCATTTAAAATGTATCTCCATAAAACATAATTATGATGAAACTCATCAAATCGCTTATAGTCATGCCAATATCCTCCAAATTATTCATCCTAAAGATTGGGGTATTACCCCATTTCAAACTAAATCTATGGATTATGCTAAAAGTCCTGGTGATCCTCCCAAATGATATTTATTTAACTATTGGACCTACATTCAAGCCATGTTTAAAGCTTTCTATGTTCTCAATCAGAGTAAAAGTCATTCATGGATGTTTATTCTTAGCCCTGATCTCTTAGAAAATCCCATTCCTAATTGGTTCTTCAAATGGTGGGAGCAAAAAGGTGCTACCATTCATATTCTACCTCCCGAACTTAAACATAAATACTCTGAATGGGTTGAAACGTCCCCTCATCTTCACAACCTTAATCCTGATTATCTAGCAGAAGGCATGAGCGAATTCTTTTTCTTTTCTCAGGGACAATTTCCATGGATTTGGACATGGAATATTGAAATCAATAATGATACTTTTATTCAAATCAAATGCCTCGTTCGTAATTTTTCTATTAAATGGTGGTCTGCCATTTTAATCCCTGATAAAATCAAACATCTTGATAAAGTTATTCATAATAACAAAACTAAAGCTCGCAGCCTGCCCCTCCGAGAAGAATTCTCACTAAAAAAGATGCATAGAAATTTGCAGAAAAAATATCTGCATGAATCTCCTAATCAAATTAAAATTCATCTGAAAAAAGGTCTATGAAAATCAATTAGCTGAAACATTTTCAAACTCGGATAAAACCTCTCAAAAATTTGACGACGTTCCAGAACATTGGGAACACCGCAGCACTCTATCCAGAGAAACTGGACCCTCTTCCAATAAAGGAAAAGCCATCCTTGAAGACGAAGATGATTTTACCCTCTGAACAATTTCAAGACTACTTTAGCAAAAGCAAAGGAATTTGATGCTCTCCGCAATTATGACCACTTATTAAAGTTATCCATTATTGTACTTTTGTCTGAGTGCTCCATATTATGTTCTCTATTATTGTACTATTCGACTGAGTGCTCCATATTATTGTACTTTTAATTTACCTTATGCTTTAATAAGTGTACTAGCTTTACTTTAATAATTGTATGCTTTCTTCCTCCCTAAGTTTCTAGTTCTATAAATAAGTTTGTATGCCATGGTTGTAAGGCATCATTTGTACTGAAGTTTGCTTGAAGAAATAAAATTTGTAAGTTTGCTTTGCTTAAGTTCTTTCTTAGATTTCTTGCAAGTTATTTTCTATTCTATAATCCGCAATTTCATTATACTACTACTACTACTATTACTAGCTACTATTTTATATTATATTATACTATACTATACTATATTATACTATACTATAACTATACTATGCAATAATGCACTATATTATACTACTTTATACTATACTATAATATAACTATACTATATAATACTACAACTATGTTATACTATACTACAATTATATTATAACTATATTATATTATAGTAAATTATTCTATGTTATACTATAACTATAATATAATATAATTATACTATACTATACTATGTTATACTATGCGATATTATACTATAATTATATTATATTATACTCTACAATACTATACTATACTACAACTATACTATGTAATATTATACTATATTATACTACACTATACTACAATTATACAATACAATACTACAACTATTTTATAATATATTTCTACTACTATACTATAAACTATTTTATATTATATTATATTATATTATATTATATTATATTATAACTATATTATAATATAGTATATTATAGTATAGTACATTATAGTATAGTCTAATATAGTGTTGTATAGTATAGTATAGTATAATATAGTATAGTATAGTATAGTATAGTATAATGTAGTATATTAGTAGTATCTATAATATTGTATAGTACAATAAAGTATGATATATTATAGTATATATATTTTATAGCAGTATTATATAGTATTGTAGAGGTATAATATAGTATAGTGGTAATATAGTATCATATAGTATAGTACAGTAGTAATATATTATAATATAATATAGTATAGTATAATATAGTATATTATAATATAGTATAATATAGTATATTATTGTATAGTATAGTGTAGTAGAAGTATAATATAATTTAGTATAATATCATAGAAATATAATATAGTATGATGTAGTATAGTGTAGTGTAGTATAGTATGATATTGTATATTATAGTATAGTATAGTATAATAGTATAGTTGTTTAGGTTAGTAGTAGTAGTAGAATAGTATAGTAGTATACTATACTATGCTATACTATATTAGTATTATATTATATTATATACTTCTATACTTCTTTACTATATTATACTACTGTGATACAATATAATAATATACTACTCTAACTATGTTACTATACTATACTATGCTACTAAAATATAGTACCACTTTACTGTAGTCATATAATGTAATAGTAGTAGTTTTGTATACTATAGTGTGACTACTACAATATTATATTATATTATATAGTAGTATAATGTAATATAGTATAGCGTATATTAGTATACTATACAACTAGACTATACTTTATTACACTATGCTATTATGTAATACCACTAATAGTAGTAGAGTATCATACAATATTATACTATAATATAGTATAAAATATTATACTATACTATACTACTACTATACTACTTTATATTATAGTATACTATATTATATTATAATATACTATATTATATTATACTACACTAAACTATATTATATAACATTACTATACTACTATATTATTCGTATAATATAGTATAATATATTATAGTAATAGTATAGTATAGTAGTATAGTATATTATAATAACGTATAGTATTGTATGTTACTATACTACTAGCAGTAGTACTATAATATTATAGTTGTGGTTCTATAGTATTATATTCGTAATAAATAATATACCACTACTATATTATAATGCTACTATACTATGTAAGTTCTTTTCTCTTCTAGCTAAGTTTCTATACTTTACTTCGTTTTTGTATGTTCTGTTTTTACTGTTCTGCATTTTTACTGTTCCGTAATTTGGTATCAGAGCAATGTGTGAGTAGTGATACTCAGGTTGGTAAGTTTATTTTTCAACTCTTTAATCGGGGCGGCAGCACATTATGAGTTTATGTATTTAAAGTCACTTACACTTCATTTTTTTTGCATAATGGTATTGAACTTTGGCAGTAAATCCCTTGACTTCGGGTTGTTAGTCCGTGATAGTTCATGTTTTATGCAATTAGAGGAATAGTGTAAGTTTCTTTCCTCACTGAACCATTTCAAACATGCCTCCTCTATTAATATGTTGAAACATAATCTTACCAATCAAGTATTATAAAGATGACATCTTCATCTTCTTCATCTATCCTTAATAAGGGGAAAATACCCTCTTTTCGCGATATTAAAAATGCTGAATTGATAGAATATCCTCTCAATGAAGAAGATCTAAATAAATGGTCTCTATCTATTAAGGTAGATAAAACCTTAATTTATCAAATCGGAACCTTTGATTTCAAAGGAAAAACTACCATCAAAATTGTAGAACAATCTATTACAATCAATTCAACAAAGAAAACCATTTCTCTGTTATCTTATGACGATCTCAGATCTTACATGCAAGACTATAAATAACTATAAATACTTACATATTCGTTTAATCCAAATAGCTTTCAAACCATTAACCTTAAGAGGACTAAATGCATCTATCTTAGCCTGTCTAAGAGATGAAAGATGCCTTAATTTGGCACAATCACTTATGGAAGTAATGGAAACCAGTCTTTGTCATGGACCGATTTACTTTAATACTTTTCCAAATCTTAGTTTATCATTAATTGATGTACATCTCTTTGAAGCAATTAAATTACATCTTCAGCTTCATGGGTACAATTTTCTCTTTGGATCTGAAACAATAGCATTAATTTTTATAATCCATTTTAAGGTAATGAATACCTTAAGTCCAAAAGTTAAAAAGATAGTTCAACCCAATAGTAGAACTACTCTAATAGAAACAGATCTATTAGCCTCAAACATAGCAACTAACCGAGTAATTAAATGGAATGAAGTAACATTCCCAGATCAATGGATCTTGCCTCAAGTAATTACACCCAAACCTATTATCAATCAAGATATAAATCAAATAATCCAAACATCTGATGGAGATGTAGAAGTACGATTTAATCCAAGAAGATCTATCAATTTTCCTAGAATCTTTATTCCTTCAACGTCAGGAGATGAAATTAAAACAGCTAATTCAGATGAAACTGATATAGCCTCTAGTCCAGGATTAACACTTAATAGAAATAGAATATTTCATCCAGTCGGGGACAGTCAAGAATTTAGATCCCCGACTCCCTCAGAAATGCAATTTCAATGAATTACGGACTTAATACAGCCCTTAGAGAGACGTTATCCGTCACTATATGTTAGCCAAATTCAAATCATTTTGAATCTGGTATAGAAACACGTTCTTAGAAGAAGAATGAATAAAATTCTCTGATCAATATTTTGTTGAACTTGAAAATCTAAATCAAAATGGAAAAGCTACCGTTCCATTTGTATATTGATTTATAACAAAAATAACTTCTAATATTAGAATGCTTCAAGGACAATCTTCAAAATCTGATATTTTAATGAGTCAATTTGGAAATATTCCTTCAGATCAACATGCCATAAGAGAATTAGCTATAGTAATTAAATAGCTTAATTTCACTAATCATACAATACAAACTATAACTTTGTATTTAGAAAGCCTTGATAAAAAAATAGATCTATTAAAGGATACAATAGAAAAACCTAAAAATAGTGATAAAAGAATTGATCTGTTAAAAGATACAACAGAACAAGCAAAAATTGAAAACTCAAACTAAAAAATGATCATTACTAGACCAGCTATAAAGCTTCCACCACCAATTAAAATAAAATTAGATGAAGATCTCAATATGTCTGAAGTAATAAAACAAATTAAATCACAAAAAATAACTACATTAGATGAAATAATATCAGATAGTGAAACAGAAGAACAGTCCAACGATTATGACATTGAGCAATTAGAGGATCAATTTAAATCAACAACTCTTAATTATAATTCAGAAATACCATTATCATTAAATATAATTAAATACCCTAAAAAATATTTAGGAAAATATTATTATCAAAGACCATCCCCTACTGATCTTTTATATGAAGAAGAATTAAATGAACAAATTTTGTATGACCCAAGACTAACTATATAAATGGAATTTTGACAGTTTATCTGATTATCAAATTCATAAAATTGTTCATCGAATGTTAATATATGTAACTGTAGCACAAAGTAAAAATAATAAACCATGGGAAGTCGTCCAAATTATAGTCAATGGTTTCATCAAAATCCTTAAAGGATGGTGGGATAACTATTTAAATCAAGTAGAAAGAAATGATCTGCAAAGTGATAAGAGTTTATTAGACCCTTCGAAACCAAATGATGAAGCATTTTATACCCTTATTCATAATATCTTAGAACATTTTCTAGGATACATGACTGACAATCGAGAACAAATACGTTCTCTATTAAAAAAATTAAAATGTCCTTTTTTATCTCATTTTCGATGGTATAAAGATGTATTTATAACTAGGATAATGAATCTTTCCGATGCTAGTTCAAGTTACTAGAAAGAAAAATTTTTAGGACTACCTGCTACCTTTGCTATTAAAGTCAAAGATAAATTGCGAAATAACAATGGGCAATTAAGCTTTGAACAGTATACGTATGGACGTATAATAAGCGAATGTATCAAAGTAGTAATCACACTATCCAATGACATTAGAATGACGCAACAACTCAAAAGAGAACGAATATCAGATCGTAAATAATTAGGGGAATTTTGCGAACAATTTGCATGCCCAGGACCCTTAACAAAAAGAGAAAGAAATTTGGCAAAACGAAGGCCAAATAAAAAGCAAAAGCTAAGCTCTCACTCAAAGAAATTTAATAAAAAATCATTTTTATCTAACGAAAAAACTATTAAACATAATAAAGCTAAAGCCACAAGAAAATCTATTAAATGCTTTAAATGTGGAAAAATAGGACATTATTCAAATAAATGTCCTATGAAAACCAAAATAAGCCAATTAAATCTTGATAATGATACAAAAGAATTGTTATTGAAAATTCTTTTACATTCAGACGAATCTGCGTTTGCTTCTGATTCTAATAATTCTACCTATGAAATCGAAAAAATCTGATTCTAATTCTTCATCATGTTGTAATAATTGCTCCAGTAGTGACTACTACAAAGATATAGTAGAAAAATCAGGACTATTTACTCTTACTAATGAACATAAAAATCAACTTATTGAAATGTTAGCAACAATTCAAGATTATAAAACTAAAGAATAAATTATTAAATTACTAGGTAACTCAGAAGACACTCTTCTTTCCCAACCACAGAAATTTCCAGACTATTCTATGAAAGAAGTCTTAGATCATTTTAAGCTAAAAGAACAAGAGGTGAATCCCTCACCAACGACATTATCTGATTTAAAACTTGAATTAAAAAATTTAAAACGAGAAGTTCAAACACTAAAATTCGAACAAGATAAACTATCTATTCGAATAACAAACCTTGGATTAGAATAAATCCTCGATCAACCCGATCCCGAAGAACTTAATTAATATTATGAAAATAATACCCTTATAAATTCATTACAAAGGGCCATTATCCATAAATGGTTTATTTCAATTACTTTAGTAATCAATCATTCATTAGTACTTAAAAATTTTACTGCTCTAGTAGATAGTGGGGCAGATATGAATTGTATCCAAGAAGGACTAGTTCCATCAATATACTTTGAAAAAACAACACAAAAATTAACCTCCGCCAGTGGAGATAATATGAAAATTGAATATAAACTTTCTCAAGTAGCAGTATGTCAACAAGACTACTGTATAAAAACTCCATTTTTATTAGTTAAAAACTTATCTCAACATATTCATATTATACTAGGAACCCCATTTTCTCTACAATATAATGCCTATAACTACTAATACCGAAGGTATTACATCCCATTGTTGTGATCCTCCAATACAATTTAAATTTATCACTGATCCTAAAGAAATCATATTAAATGAAATTAATAAATTTAAAGGAAAATAATTACATATAAATTTATTATTCAAATAAATTCAAAACGTTGAAATACAAAATCAGTTAGATAAACCGGCAATCAAAGACAAAATCTTAAAAATTGAAAAACATATTAAACTTGTTATTTGTGGTGATAATCCTAGTAGTTTTTGGAAGCGCAAAACCCATTGTGTAAGTCTTCCTTACATTGATGATTTTAACGAAAGTCAGATACCTACTAAATCACGACCCTCTCAGATGAATCACGAATATCTTACTCTTTGTCAAAAGGAAATCACTGATTTATTAGAAAAACAAATTATTTGAAAATCCAGCTCTCCTTGGAGTTGTACAACATTTTATGTCATGAATGCAGCAGAAAAAGAAAGAGGAAAACCACGCCTCGTGATTAATTATAAACCACTTAATAAAGTATTAAAATGGATAAGATATCCTATCCCTAATAAAAGAGATCTTTTTAATCGACTAGCACAAGCTAATTTATTTTCAAAATTTGATTTAAAATCTTGATATTGGCAAATTCAAATCAAAGAAGAAGATCATTATAAAACTGCTTTTACAGTTCCATTCGATCAATATGAATGGAATGTTATGCCATTTGGACTCAAAAATGCTCCGTCTGAATTTCAAAAAATTATGAATGAAATTTTTAATTCATATAATAAATGCATATTAGACTACATAGATGATGTGTTAATCTTCTCTAACAATATTAATGAGCATTTTAAACATCTTAAAACTTTTATCTGGTTAGCAAGGACTAATGGCCTTGTAATTTTAGAACCAAAAATAAGATTATTTTCAAACCGAAATCAGATTTTTAGGACATCATACAAAAAATGATACTATCATTCCTATTCAAAGAAGTATTGAATTTGCTAATAAATTTCCTGTCAAAATATTAGACAAAAAACAACTCCAACGATTTCTTGGAGCCCTAAACTACGTTTCTGACTTTTATAAAAATCTTTCTAAAGACGCTGCACCTTTATTTAAAAGGCTTCATAAAAATTCTCCCCCTTGGGACGATGAATGTACTAAAGCCGTACAGATTATTAAACGACATGTTAAAAATTTACCTTGTATTAATTTAGCTAATCCTGACTACTTAAAAGTTGTAGAAATAGATGCTTCGGATATAGGATATTTGCTACCTGGCAAGCCCAACTTGCTATTTTTTATTTTTCCATTGAATACATTAAAGGTAAATATAATTCTTTACTCGATTTTCTAACTCGAGAATATCTTACAGGAACACCCACTCAACATGGACAGTGAAGGGTGGCGCACCCCTAAAGGGCGCTCCATACCACCCGTCCCTAATCGAGGATGAGGCTGGCCCACTCTACGTGGTAATCCCCGTGGAAGAGGACGTGGCCAAAACTGCCATGGTAGAGGAGAATTTCTTCCTTGAAAAATGATTCCTCTTAAAACTTACCTATATGGGGCAACTGAGCCCACGTAGTCAGAGAAACAGTTAGAGAAAATTCCAGAAAAAACTCAATCAACTACTCAGCAAACTTCAGATATGTTCGAACCAATACTAAAACTGAGTGTTGAACATTTATTATATCTAAATAGTGAAGATAACGATATAACTTCACCTTGGATTATCTTTAAAAAATATCTAAACACCAATCCCTTCTCCAAGACTCTAATTCTGATAGAGAAACATATGAATCTATCCTTATTTATCTTTAATGCATCGAAGTTAAACATCACTATGATGATAAACACAATATTACCTACAGCTGAGCAAATATCCTCACTCTAATTCACCCAAAAGATTGGGGAATCACTCCATTTCAAATTCAAAAATTTGATATTTCACTCCCTGATGGAAATTTAAAAACATGCTCTTTCAATTATTGGACCTATGTGCAAGCTATGCACAAAGCTTTTTATGTTCTAAATCCCACTCATTCTCATTCATGGATGTTTATCCTCAATCCTGAGATCCTTGAAAATTCAATTCCTTTATGGTTTTATAAATGGTGGGAAACTAAAGGATCCATTATCTCTATTCTTCCACTCGAATTACAACAGTTATAACAATTGGATAGATTCTTCTCCTCATCTTCAAATTATTAAAACCGAAGATTTTATTGATGGAATGAAAGAATTCCTCTTTTTTGCCAAGCTCAAATTCTTTGGATTTGGTCCTGGAATGTTGAAATAAATATTGATTCGTTAAATCTAAAAAATCTTATGCGTAATTTTTCAGTGAAATGGTGGTCTGCCATTATCGTTGATGATAAAAAGAAAAAAATTGATAAGGTTATTCAAAATAACCTTATTAAAAATCAACGGCAACCTATGAATGTAGAATTCTCTTTAAAAAATCTACAAAAAACCCTTAAACAAAGATACACTCATGAGTCTCCAGACCAAATTAAGGCGTGGTTACAAAAAGCTTATTGGGACCAGATGAATCAACTATTCCCTGATGATGAAGATATGACATCCCAACATTCGAATGACACTATTCCTGACACATGGGATAAGCATGAAGAAGCAGGACCCAGTCACCGTCCTGGTAAAGCTCCGCTAACCGAAGACCCATATGACTTTTGAGAATAAAGACTCATAATGGAAACAATAATAGAGTCTTTATTACGTATCATATTCTCCAACGTGGGACATCAGCCTCCACTACACCTTAATGGAGAAAGAATATAGTTTCTACTTTAATAATTGTACTAGTTTTAACTTTTGCTTTAATTATTGTACTAGTTTGTCTATGTACGAGTTTGCTTCTCTTCTAAGGAATTCCTCTATATAACTAAATGTAAACCGAAGAGAAGGATATCAGTTTGTATTACTAGTTTTGAAGTTGAATAATATTTGGTTTTCCAAAGCATTGTAAGTTCTTTACTCTAGCTTTTCTTCTGTTTCTACTGATTGTTTTCTACTGTTTATCTACTATTATTTCCGCAATTTGGTATCAGAGCCATGTGTAAAGTGGTAGAATATTTTAGTAGCATAGTATAGTATAGTAACATAGTTAGAGTAGTATATTATTATATTGTATCATAGTAGTATAATATAGTAAAGAAGTATATAAGTAAATAATATAATATAATACTAATATAGTATAGCATAGTATAGTATACTACTATACTATTCTACTACTACTACTAACCTAAATACTATACTATTATATTATACTATACTATAATATACAATATCATACTATACTACACTACACTATACTATATCATACTATATTATATTTCTATGATAATATACTAAATTATATTATACTTCTACAACAATACTATACTATATATACTATATATATATACTATATATATTATATATATATACTATATATATATATATATATATATATACTATACTATACTATATTATACCTCTACTATACTATATAATACTACTATACTATACTATACTATAATATATATCATACTTTATTGTACTATACAATATTATAGATACTACTACTATACTATATATAATACTGCTATACATATATATATATAATATATATATATATATCATACTTTATTGTACTATATATTATATTATAGATACTAGTATAATATAGTATATATATATATATATATACTATATATATAATATAATATAGTATATTAGTAGTATCTATAATATTGTATAGTACAATAAAGTATGATATATTATAGTATAATATTGTATAGCAGTATTATATAGTATAGTAGAGGTAGTATATTATAATATAATATAGCATAGTATAATATAGTATATTATAATATATTATAGTATAATGTAGTGTAGTAGAAGTATAATATAATTTAGTATATTATCATAGAAATATAATATAATATGATATAGTATAGTGTAGTGTAGTATAGTATGGTATTGTATATTATAGTATAGTATAGTATAATAGTATAGTTGTTTAGGTTAGTAGTAGTAGTAGTAGAATAGTATAGTAGTATACTATACTATGCTATACTATATTAGTATTATATTATATTATATACTTCTATACTTCTTTACTATATTATACTACTATGATACAATATAATAATATACTACTCTAACTATGTTACTATACTATATAATGTTACTAAAATATACTACCACTTTACTATAGTCATATAATGTAATAGTAGTAGTTTTGTATACTATAGTGTGACTACTACAATATTATATTATATTATATAGTAGTATAATATAATATAGTATAGTGTATTAGTATACTATACAACTACACTATACTTTATTACACTATGCTATTATGTAATACCACTAATAGTAGTAGAGTATCATACAATATTATACTATAATATAGTATAAAATATTATACTATACTAAACTACTACTATACTACTTTATATTATAGTATACTATATTATATTATATTATACTATATTATATTATACTACACTAAACTATATTATGTAACATTACTATACTACTATATTATTAGTATAATATAGTATAATATATTATAGTAATAGTATAGTATAGTGGTATAGTATATTATAATA
Organism: Dendrobium officinale; assembly: GCA_019514585.1. Taxonomy (NCBI): domain Eukaryota; kingdom Viridiplantae; phylum Streptophyta; class Magnoliopsida; order Asparagales; family Orchidaceae; genus Dendrobium; species Dendrobium officinale. The sequence continues at coordinate 9,356,076 of CM033688.1, read as the reverse complement.
ACGTATAGTATAGTATGTTACTATACTACTAGCAGTAGTACTATATAATATTATAGTTGTGGTTCTATAATATTATATTCGTAATAAATAATATACCACTACTATATTATAATGCTACAATACTAGTATACTACATTATATAGGGTATATTATAACATAGTATATACTTTACTACTTTTATAGTATAGTACTACACCACATTATATATACTAGTATACTATATACTATTATATTATACTACTATACTATGATATACTATACTATAAAAGTAGCTCAATTTTATACTATACTATACAATACAATAGTATAGTACAGTATAATATATTATATAACATAGTATAATATACCATACTATTGCATTATAGTAAGTGTATATAATCATTAGAAGTGTTATAACATAATATTAGTAGTTATAATTTAGAGTAGTGGTAGTATATATGGTATAGTATAGTATTCTATATTATATTATACTACACTATAATATTATACTGTAATATATTATAATATATTATATTATACTAATATACTACTATATTATACAACTGCTTATTACTATACTACTATATTATACTACTAATACATTACTATACTATGTTATACTATATTATACTACACTATACTTCTACTATACTATAGAATACTACTATCATACTACTATTATATTATAATATTCTACTACACCACACTACTACTACACTATACTGCTATATAATACTATATTACTACTATACTACTATATTATACTACTATATTACTATACTATACTATATAATATTACTATTATACTATACTACTATACTACTATATTATACTATATTATACTACTACTATACTATTAGACTAAACTACTACTATACTATATTGTAATTCTACTATACTATATTATAATATACTATTACTAAACTATAATTTTTATGTTATATAGTATAGTAGTATTATAGTACACTATATTATAGTATCACAATAATATATTATATTATATTATATTATACTATACTATACTATATTATATAATATTATATTACACAAAACTATATTAAACTACACTTTACTATATTATACTATATTATATTATACTATACTATACTACTATATTATAATATACTATAACTATATTATATTATACTGCTACTATACTACACTATACTACTACTATAATATACTATACTACAAATACACTATACTACAACTATATTATATTATAACACTACTATACTATATTATATTATATTATACTATACTATAGTATTTTGTAACATATTATACTATAATACTACTACACTATAATATACTACTTTTTGCAGAATTGTAATTGATTCGTAATAGAAAGGATTTATTTAATAAATCATCTTAAATTTTAAGAATGGTTTTGACAATAGCTAACATTTCTTTGTTAAAAGTAGAATATTTACTTTGAGTGTGATTCCATAATCCCGAGGTAAAACAAACCAATTGTTCTTGAGTAGAAATTGGATGACGTTGTTTAAGGATGCCACCATAGCCTAAATTTGATGCATCAGTTTCAATGATTTTAAAGTAGTCGGGATTAGCGAGATTGATACAAGGTAAATTTTTTACTCGCTGTTTGATAATCTGGACTGCTTTTGTACATTCGGTAGTCCAAGGTGGAGGATTCTTTCTAAGTCGTTTATATAATGGTGCGGCATCGATAGCCAAATATTTATAAAATTCATATACGTAATTAAGTGCTCCTAGAAAACGTTGAAGCTATTATTTATCAAGGATTTGATCAGGAAATTTGTCAGCAAATTCAATGCTCCTATTAATTGGAGTAATAGTATTATTACTGATGAAATGACCAAGAAATCTAATTTCGGTCTGAAATAGTTTCATTTTGGGTTCAGAAATGATTAATCCATTGGTTTGGGCTAATCATTTAAAAGTTTTTAAATGTTTAAAATGTTTTTCTATTGTTTTTGAATAGATAAGAACATCGTCAATATAAACTATAATATATTGACTATATGAATTAAATATTTCATTCATAATTTTTTGAGATTTAGAGGGGGCATTCTTAAGCCCAAATGGCATAACGTTCCATTCATATTGTCCAAATGGAACAGTGAATGCAGTTTTGTAACGATCATTCTCAGCAATTTGAATTTTCCAATAACCCGATTTAAGGTCAAATTTCCAGAAGATTTGTGCTTCTATTAATCAATTTAATAAATCTCTTTTGTTAGGAATAGGATATCTTATCCATTTTATAATTGATAACTAGTCGAGGCTTTCCTCTTTCTTTTTCAGCAGCATTCATTACATAGAATGTTGTACAGCTCCATGGTGAGCTGGCATTGCGTATTAGTTTTTTATTTAATAAGTTGTAAATTTCCTTTTGACATAATTGATGATATTCTTTATTCATTTGAGAAGGTCTTGCCTTGGTAGGAATGTTGTTTTCATTGAAATTTTTTATATATGGAAGAGTAACACAATGTGTTTTTTGATTCCAAAAACTATTAGGATTGTCTCCGCAGATATGGGTTTTAAAGTCCTTTTCAATTTGGGATATTTTTTCGTGAATTGAAGGCTGATGTAATTTAACAGCTAATTCTTTTGATTTAATTTCTTCAGATAAATAATTGATATGTAATTATTTTCCTTTAAATTTATTTATTTCATTTAAAATAATTTTTTTGGGATCGGTAATAAATTGAAATGTAATAGGAGGATCAAAACAATATGAGGTAATACCCTCAGTATCTATTTTTATGGGCATAATTTTATAGAGGAATGGCATTCCTAAAATAATATGTTGGGACAGATTTTTGACCAATAAAAAAGGGGTTTGAATACAGTAGTCCTGTTGACATACTGCTACTTGAGATAATTTGTATTTAATATGCATACTATTGCCACTAGCTGATGTTAATTTTTGAGTAGTTTTTTTAAAATATTTAGAAGGAATTAATCCTTCTTGGATGCAATTCATATATTCTCCACTATCTGTAAGAGTAGTGAGATTATTGAGGACCATGAATTTTTGTATTACTAAAGTAATAGTAATAAACCATTTATGAATGATGGCCTTTTGTAACGAGTTAATGAGAGTGTTAGCCTCATAATTTTGAGATGTAGAAGGTTCTTCAGGATCAGGTTGTTCTAATTCTAGATTAGTTATTCTAGTGGATAATTTATCTTGTTTAGATTTTATGAGCTGAATTTCAGATTTTAATGTTTTTAATTCAGATAGATTAGTTGGAGTAGAAGCTTCTTGATTTATGAATCGATCTAAAACTTCTCTCATAGAATAATTAGGAAATTTTTGTATTTTTGATAAAGGTGTTTCGTCAGAGGTACCTAATAGTTTGAATTTGATCTCTATGCTTAGGATCTTGAATGGTTCCTAATAATTGAATTAGTTGATATTTTTGTTCATCATTTAAGACAAATAGTCCTGATTTTTTGACTATTGCTTTATAATAATCATTACTACTGCAATTGTTACAGCAGGCTGATGATTCTAAGCTAGAATCATCATTAATTTTCGATTTCTTTTTCAGAGTCAGAAGATTCTGGTTGATCTGAATTCAGGAGTATTTTCATAAGAAGATATTTAGTATCACTATCTAGATTTAATTCATTAATCTTCTTTTTCATAGGGCATTTTGTTAGAATAATGTCCTATTTTGCCACATTTAAAACATTTAATTATTTTTTCAGAAGATTTAGCTTTAGGTTTGCGATAGTGTTCATTTTTAGATTTTATTTTAGAAAATTTCTTTGAATGAGATTTTGATTTCTCTTTGGGCTGGCTATGTCGTTTTTTAGCCAGAATTCTTTCCCTTTGAGTCAAAAGACCAGGACATGCGAATTGTTCACAAAAAGCTCCTAATTGTTTTCGATCAGTTAATCTTTCACGTTTTAACTGTTGTTGCATTATAATATCGTTGCATAATGTGATTCCTACTTTGATACATTCACTAATTATACGTCCATACGTATAATTTTCAAAGATTAATTGCCCGTGAGCATTTCTTAATTTATCCTTAACTTTAGTAGCAAATGATAAAGGTAATCCTTCTAAGAATTTTTTCTTTCCAATAATTAGAACTAGCGTCTGATAAGTTCATGACTCTAGTCATAAATACTTCTTTATACCAACAAAAATGGGATAGAGAAGGACATTTTAACTTTTGTAATAGAGAACGCATTTGTTCTATGTTATCAGTCATATATCCTAGAAAATGTTCTAGAATATTATGAATAAGTGTATAAACCGCTTCATCATTGGGCTTTTTGGGATCTAAAAGACTTTTATCACTTTGCAGATCATTTTTCTCGGCTTGATTTAAATAATTATCCCACCATCCGTTAAGGATTCTGGTGAAACCATTTACTATGATTTGAACGACTTCCCAAGTTTTATTGCCTTTACTTTGGGCAACCGTAGCATATATAAGCATTATATGGACAGTTTTATGAATTTAATAATGAGAGAGGCCATCAAAATTCCATTCGTATAACTGTCTTGGATCATAAGAGATTTGCTCATTAAGATCTTCTTCATATAGGAGATCTGAGGGAGTAGGATGATTATAATAATATTTTCCTATTGATTTTTTAGGAAATTTTAATTTACTTATAGCTAAAGGTTGAGAATTTAAATTAGAAGATTGAAATTGTACTTCTAATTACGTAATATCAAAATCACTTGAAGAAGAAGAAGTTTTAGTTTCTTCCTCAAGGTCATTGGAAGAAAATTCTTGATCTAAGATTGTGATTTTTTGAGATTTAATTTGTTTGATGACTTCTGAAATATTAAGATCTTCAGCTAATTTGAGCTTAATGAGGGGTGGAAGTTTAATAGCTGGTTTAATAATCATTGATGATTTTTGCCTTTGATCCATTTTTTCTTTTAATAGATCTAATTTTTTTCTCTATATTTTCTAGGTGTGATGTAATAGTTTGTAATGTACTATTTGAAAAATTAAGTTGTTTAATTATTAAGGTAAATTCTTTAATTACCTGAGGATCAGAAGATATTGATCCAAAAGGAGTCATTGCAATTTCTAGTTTTAAGAGTAGAATTTGGTTGTCCTTTCATCATTCTAATGTTAGATGTAATTTTATTGGTAAAACAATATACAAATGGAATCGTTGCTTTTCCATTTTTATTTAAATTTTCTAGATCTAAGAAATATTTATATGAGAAATTAATTCGTTCTTCTTCTGAGAACATTTTTCGATACCAATTTCTAAATGGTTAGAATTTTGGTAGCATATAGTGACGGATCACCGTATCTCTTAAAGCTGTGTTTGGTCCGTACATGATTTTAAAATTACATTTTGGAGGGTGTTGGGGAATCTATGTTTGAATTTCCCCTTATTGGATGAAATATTCTATGTTGATTAAGAATTAAGCTTGGACTAGAAGCCCATTCTGATTCATCAGATTTTGAAGTTCTAATTTCTTTTGAAGAAGAGGGAATTGATATTCTAGTAATATGTATGGATCATCGAGGATTAAAACTAACTTCGACGTCTCCATCTGAAGTTTGTACTATTTGGTCAATATCTTGATTTATAACAGGTTGTGGAGTTATAACCTGAGGTAAAGTCCATTGCTCTAGAAATGTCACTTCATTCCAGCTAATTACTTTGTTTTTAGCTATATTCGAAGCTAAAAGATTAGTTTCTATTAAGGTTGTTCTACTATTTGGTTGAACTACTTTTTTTACCTGAGGACTTAAGGTATTCATGACCTTAAAATGAATTCTATAGATTAGAGCTATTGTTTCTGATCCATGGAGAAAATTATATCCATAAAGTTTTAGATGTAATTTGAGTGCTTCAAATAGATTTCACATCTGTCAAAGATAAACTAAGATTTGGAAAAGTGTTAAAGTAAACCGGTCCATGGCAGAGACTGGTTTCCATAACACTCATGAGTGATTGGGCCCAATTTAGGCATCGTCCATCTCTTAAACAAGTAAGGATGGATGCATTGAGACCTCTTAATGTGAGTGGTTTAAATGCTATTTGGATTAAGCCAATATGCAGATATTTGTAATCTTGCATATAAGATCTTAAATCATCGTAAGATAACAGAGAAATGGTTTTCTCTATTGTATAAATCGTACTAGATTGTTCAACCATTTTTATGGTTGTTTATCCTTTGAAATCAAAGGTTTTGATTTGATATATTAAGGTTTTATCTACCTTTGGTAGTGACCACTTATTTAGTCCTCTTCGTTGAGAGGGTATTCTATTAATTCGACATTTTTTATATCTCTAAAAGAGGGAACTTTCCCCTTTTGGAGAATAGATGATGATGAAGAAGATGTCATTAGAAAAAGTGTTGATAAGTTTATCCTATTTACTAAAAATGAAAGAGGCAATTAGATTGATCTTCTGAAATAAAATACTGTAGTTTCGAGAGTATGCATAAAGACATGAACTATCTCGAACTTACTACCCAATCTCAATGGGATTTACTGTCAAAGTTCAATACAATTATGCATGATCTTAGGAACTACATTATTTTAATTCAAGAATGAAAAAGTCTAATATAAGGATTGATTCCCTGCCTTTGGCATTTGAAGTAAATCTGAGAAACTTATCAACATAGAATTTTAAGCCATCATGGCTCTGATACCAATAATGTGCAGAAAAACACAAATAACAAAAACAAAATAAAACACAAATAAGAAATACACAAACTTAAAACAAACGTAAGTTAGAACATACAATAGTCTTTAGAACAAAGATTTTATTCCAAACTTAGCTTACAACTTCTTCATCCCCTTTCTTCTATATAAGAGGCTTCTTTATATAGGCAAACATAGCTTACACACACATTTCAAATTTTTATTTGACATCCACAAGGATTCCCAAGTACAATTATTGAGGTGAGTGGATCTGAGTGGAGTAAACTTTAGTAAGTGGAGAATAAGTGGAGAACGATTTTCCACTTCTTACGGTTGACCATGCTGATTTTTTTGGTATAGTGGTGGGATCCAGAGTCCTTTAGTTTGTTGCTGAATTAGGTAAAGATTCTTTTCTTCCTGGCTTATCAAAGGGTAAAATCATCTTCTTCTTCAAGAATTGCCTTTCCTTTACTAGTGCTTCCATTAGTGGGTTCGGCTTCACGGGAATGAGTACTCATGTGGTCCCAGTGTTCGGGGACATCTTCAGATTTTTGAGAACTCTTATCTGAGTTTGAAAAAATCTCAGCTAGCTGGTGCTCATATGCTTGTTGAAGGCGTATTGTGATTTGTTCTAGAGTTTCATGAGGATATTTCCTCTGCAGACTTCGGTGTATCTTTTTTAATGAAAATTCCTCACGAAGAGGAAAACTTCTGGCTTTCAGTTGATTATTATGAATGACTTTGTCAATATGTTTGATTTTATCTGGGATTAAAATAGCAGACCACCACTTGATAGAGAAATTACAGACGAGGCATTTAATGTGGATAAAACTATCATAATTGATTTCAATATTCCATGTCCAGATCCATGGAAGCTGTCCTTGAGCAAAGAAAAAGAATTCTCTCATGCCATTGCGATATGATCAGAATTAAGTTTTTGGAGATGGGGAGACGTGTCTACCCATTCAGAGTATTTATTTTTAAGTTCAGGAGGAAGAATGTTAAGGGTAGCTCCCTTATGCTCCCACCATTTAAAAAACCAGTTGGGGATTTGATTTTCAAATAGACCAGGGCTTAAAATAAACATCTAGGAATGGGTTTTATTGGCGTTGAGGATGTAAAAAGCTTTAAACATAGCTTGGATGTAAGTCCAATAGTTAAATAAATATCGTTTAGGAGGATCACCAGGGGTTTTAGCGTAATCCATATATTGGGTTTGAAAGGGGGTAATACCCCAATCTTTAGGAGGGATAAGTTGGAGAATATTGGCACGACAGTAAGCGATTTGATGATTTTCATCATAATTATGTTTGATAGAGATACATTTTAAATGAAGTGGAATGGCTTCATAGAGGTCACGATCATAAAAAGAGTCTTGAACAAAAGGATTATCAGCTAAATATTTGCAAAATAAAGTCCAAGGATATATGATTTCATGATCTTCTAAGTTGAGTTCAATTATTGACTCAACAGTAGGTTTGAGGATAGGTTCAAAGATTTCTGATGATGGATCATTTTGAATAATATGAGGTTGAGATAATGGCACTTCTTTTGTGGCTGGAGGAGGAATTTCTTTGGGACTACTATAGAGGAATGTGTGTAATGGAATCATTGGTAATTTTGAAGGGACCAAGCCTCTTCCATGATTAGAATTGTTACGACCTCGAGTATTGCCCTAAGGCCAACCGCGACCCCTAGGAGTCATGGACTCCTTCTGATGAGGGGTGCGCCACCCCTGTTGGCTCATGCGGGAGACCCTGCAAATATTCACGAGTTAAAAAATCATGAAGGCTATTAGTAGAGCCTTTAATATATTCAATTTGAAAATCAAATAGAGATAATTGAGCTTGCCAAGTAGCAAAGATTTGCTTAGAGGCTAAATTTTTAACTATAGTATACTACTTGAATTTGCTAACAAATTTCCTGATCAAACCCTTGATAAACAACAGCTTCAACATTTTTTAGGAGCTCTTAATTACGTATTTGAATTTTGTAAAAATTTGCCTATCGATGCCGCACCATTATATAAACGACTTAGAAAGAATCCTCCACCTTGGACTACCGAATGTACAAAAGCAGTCCAAATTATCAAACAACGAGTAAAAAAATTACCTTGTATCAATCTCGCTAATCCCGACTACTTTAAAATCATTGAAACTGATGCATCAAATTTAGGCTATGGTGGCATCCTTAAACAATGTCATCCAATTTCTACTCAAGAACAATTGGTTCGTTTTACCTCAGGATTATGGAATCCCACTCAAAGTAAATATTATACTATTAAGAAAGAAATGTTAGCTATTATCAAAACCATTCTTAAATTTCAAGATGATTTATTAAATAAATCCTTTCTATTACGAATCGATTACAGTTCTGCAAAATATATTTTAGAAAAGGATATTACAAATTTAGCCTCTAAGCAAATCTTTGCTACTTTGCAAGCTCAATTATCTATATTTGATTTTCAAATTGAATATATTAAAGGCCATACTAATAGCCTTCTTGATTTTTTAACTCGTGAATATTTGCAAGGTCTCCCTCTTGAGCGAACAGGGGTGGCGCACCCCTCATCAGAAGGAGTCCATGACTCCTAGGGGTCGCGATTGGCCTTGGGGCAATACTCGAGGTCGTAATAGTTCTAATCGTGGAAGAAGCTCGGTCCCTTCACAATCACCAATGATTCCATTACGCACATTCCTCTATGGTACTCCCGAAGAAATTCCTCGTCCAGCCACAAAAGAAGTGCCATTATCTCAACCTCATATTATTCAAAATGATCCATCATCAGAAATCTTTGAACTTATCCTCAAACCTGTCGTTGAGTCAATAATTGAACTCAACTTAGAAGATTATGAAATCATAAATCCTTGGACTTTATTTCGCAAATATTTAGCTGATAATCCTTTTGTTCAAGACTCTTTTTATGATCGAGACCTCTATGAAGCCATTCTACTTCATTTAAAATGTATCTCTATCAAACATAATTATGATGAAAATCATCAAATTGCTTACAATCGTGCCAATATTCTCCAAATTATCCATCCTAAAGATTGGGGTATTACCCCCCTTCAAACCCAATCTATGGATTACGCTAAAACCCCTAGCGATCCTCCTAAACGATATTTATTTAATTATTGGACTTACATCCAAGCTATGTTTAAAGCTTTTTACATCCTCAATGCCAATAAAACCCATTTCTGGATGTTTATTTTAAGCCCTAATCTATTAGAAAATCCAATCCCCAACTGGTTTTTCAAATGGTGGGAGCAGAAGGGAGCTACCCTTAACATTCTTCATCCTGAACTTAAAAATAAATACTCTGAATGGGTAGACACGTATCCCCATCTTCAAAAACTTAATTCTGATCATATCGCAGATGGCATGAGTGAATTCTTTTTCTTTGCTCAAGGACAGCTTCCATGGATCTGGACATGGAATACTGAAATCAATTATGATAGTTTTATCCACATTAAATGCCTCATTAGTAATTTCTCTATTAAGTGGTGGTCTGCTATTTTAATCCCAGATAAAATCAAACATATTGACAAAGTCATTCATAATAATCAACTCAAAGCCAAAAGTTTGCCTCTCCGTGAGGAATTTTCATTAAAAAAGATGCACCGAAGTCTGCAGAGGAAATATCCTCATGAAACTCCAGAACAAATCAAAATACGCCTTCAACAAGCATATGAGCACCAGCTAGCTGAGATTTTTTCAGACTCAGATAAGACTTCTCAAAAATCTGAAGATGTCACCGAACACTGGGGTCACATGAGTACTCAATCCCGTGAAGCCGGACCCACTAAAGGCAGCACTAGTAAAGGTAAGGCAATTCTTGAAGAAGAGGATGATTTTACCCTTTGAGAAGCCAGGAAGAAAAGAATCTTTACCTAATTCACCAACAAATTAAAGGACTCTGGATCCCACCACTATACCAAAAAATTAGCATGGCCAACCGTAAGAAGTGGAAAAGCGTTCTCCGCTTACTAAAGTATACACCACTCAGATCCACTCAACTCAATAATTGTACTTGGGAATCTTTGTGGATGTCAAATAAAAATTTGAAATCCGTGTGTGTAAGCTATGTTTGCCTATATAAAGAAGCCTGTTATATAGAAGAGGGAAAAGTTGTAAGCTAAGTTTGGAATAAAATCTTTGTTCTAAAGACTATTGTAAGTTCTCTCTTACGTTTGTTTTAAGTTTGTGTATTTCTTATTTGTGTTTTATTTTGTTTTTGTTATTTGTGTTTTGCTGCGCATTACTACTATATTATAATATCACAATATTATATTATATTATACTATACTATAACTATATTATATTATACTGCTACTATACTACACTATACTACTACTATACTATACTATACTACAAATACACTATACTACAACTATATTATATTATACAACTACTATACTATATTATATTATATTATACTATACTATAGTATATTGTAACATATTATACTATAATACCACTACACTACAGTATACTACTTTAATACTATACTATAATATATTACAACTATACTATATTATACAACTATTATATTATATTATACTATATTATATTGTACTATACTACTAGTTGTAGTATAGTATAAGAAAGTATAATATAGTTATAGTATAGTATGCTATAATGTAGTTGTAATATTATATACTATTGTGTAGTATAATATAGTATAGTATGACCAAGAAATCAAATTTCTATTTGAAATATTTTTAATTTTGGTTCAGAAATGACAAAACCATTTGTTTGAGCCAACCACTTAAAGGTTTTTAAGTGTTTGAAATGTTAGTCTATTGTTTTAGAATAAATAAGTACATCGTCTATATATAATGATATATTTACTGTATGGATTAAAAATTTCATTCATAATCATTTGAAATTCGGATGGAGCTTTTTTTAAGCTAAATGGCATGACATTCCATTCATACTGTTCAAATGGGATGATAAACCTAGTTTTGTTATGATCGATTTCATCAATTTGAATTAGCTAATAACCAGATTTTAAATTGAATGTAGAAAAAAGTCGAGCTTCGACAAATCGATTTAATAAATCTCGTTTATTTGGAATAGGATGACATATCCATTTAAGAACCTGATTAAGAGGTTTATAATTGATTACTAATTGAGGTTTTCCTCTTTCCTTTCTGTCGCTTTCATAACATAGAATGTTGTACAGCTCCAAGGTGACCTAGAAGGTCTGATTAATTTCTTGTTTAATATGTCAGAGATTTCATTTTGGAAAAGTTTCAGATATTCTTTATTCATTTGAGATGGCCGAGCTTTTGTAGGGATATTAGATTCATTGAAAGTTTCGATGTAAGGAAGAGTCACACAATGAGTTTTTCTATTCCAAAAGCTAATCGGATTATAGCCACATATTTGGGTTTTGATTTCATTTTCAACTTGGGAAATTTTTTGTTGATTGATCGGTTGTTGTAATTTAATAGCTATTTCTTTTGATTGGATTTCTTCTGATAACTAATTGATATGTATTTGTTTATTTTTGAATTTGTTCATTTCGTGTAAAATGATCTCTTTTGGATCAGTAATAAATTGAAATGTAATAGGAGGATTGCAACAGTAGGAGATAATGCCATTAATGCTAGTTTGTATTGGCATGGTTTGAAAAAGGAAAGGAGTTCCTAGAATGGCATGTTGTGAAAGATTTTTAACTAATAATAATTGAGTTTTAATACAGTAGTCTTGTTGATATACTGCGGCTTGGGATACTTTGTATCTTATTTGCATACTATTACCACTAACAGAAGTTAATTTTTGAGAGGTTTTTTTGAAGTATTTTGAAGGAATGAGTCCTTGGACACAGTTCATGTCTGCTCCGCTATCTACAAGAGCAGTTAGATTGGTTAAGACAAGTGTTTTGTGTATTACCAAAGTGATAGTAATAAACCATTTATGGATTATAGCCTTTTGTAAGGAATTAATAAGGGTATGAGTTATGTTTTGGATTCTGAATGTTCTTGTGGATCTGGTTGATCGAGAAGTTGTTCTAATTCAAGATTACTTATCCGCGTGGATAATTGATGGTGTTCAGTTTTAAATGTCTGAACTTCAATCTTTAAATTTTTTAATTCCGTTTTTAATTCAGCTAAAGAGGTCGGAGTAAGACTCTCTTGGTTTTGAGGTTTAAAATGGTGTAAAACCTCTTTAATAGAATAACTGGGAAATTTTGAAATTTTAGAGAGAGGCGTTTCCTCAAAGAATTTGATCTCTAGTTTTAGAATCTTGGATCGTACTAAGAAATTGAATAAGTTGATATTTTTTTTCATCAGTAAGAACAAATAATTTGGATTTTTCAATGACTGCTTTGTAGTAGTCATTATTATTACAATTATTGCAACATTTAGATGATTCAGAATCAGAATCTTCAGTTTCCATAGCAATTTCTGAGTCGGAATTGGACTCGGATAGATCGGAATTTTAGAGTATTTTCATAAGAACGTTTTCAAAGTCATCATTAAGATTTAATTCACTTATTTTCTTTTTTATAGGACATTTATATGAATAATGCCCTATTTTTTCACATTTAAAGCATTTAATGCTTTTTTCAGATGGTTTTTCGCTCTCTTGGGGCTTTCTGATAATGTTTCTTTTTAGGAAATATTTTTTATTGCGAAATAAATTTTTCTTTTTTGGCATGCCTAGTTTTGGCTAGATTATGTTCTCGTTTAGTTAAAGGACCAGGGCATGCGAATTGTTCGCAGAAAGCGCCTAATTGCTTTAGATCGGCTAGTCTTTCTCTTTTCAATTTTTGATTCATTCTCATATCATTACATAAAGTAATTCCTAATTTAATACATTCACTAATTATACGTCCATACATATATTGATTCAAAAATTAATTGCCCATTAGTATTTCTTAATTTGTCTTTGACCTTAGTGGCAAAGGTTGCTGGAAGTCCTTTCAGGAATTTTTCTTTCTAGTAATTTGAACTGGCGTCCGATAAGTTCTTTACTCGAGTTATAAAGACATATTTATAATATCGAAAGTGTGATAGAGATGGGCATTTTAATTATTGTAATAGGGAGCACATTTGTTCTCTATTATCGGTCATGTATCTGTTGACCTCATTATTCGAGGTCAATTTCCCGGGATTCAATTCTAGCGCCTAGGTTTTCATAGCCTAGAATAGACGTCACCCGCAGGATTTCCCTTACGTAGATACCCACTGACGTAGCACTGACTCAACTCTATTTTTCAATCTAAATCTAATATGATTTCTAATATAATAATCTAATTAAATGTCGTCGAGCTTAGTTGGGTTTGACTCGACTTCAATCTAAACTTGATAAGTCCAATCAAACCCAAAATTCTTTTTAATAAAAATATGCTTCATTTTTTTTTTAATCAAATCAGAATCAGCCTTTTTAAATCCCTTTTAAAACACAAATAAACCATAACCTTTAATTTAATTTAAGAGTTGATTAGATTATGGCAGTTCACAAAACTCCCCACGATCTCTCCCTCAAATCCCGATCTCCCATCTCCTTCTGATTCACGAAACAACCCCAGCCCGTTACCTCTCTCGGTTTGCTCTCTCCCATTCCTCCAGCCGGTCTTCTCTCAGTTCACAAGCAGTCGGAACTTCCCCAGCCCGCCTCTTCTCCTACTCCAGGTCGCACGAAGCTCAGATCTCCCCTGACTTCGTCTCTTCCCAGTTCGCAAAACCCCCAATCCCGTCGCCTCTTCTTCGCAGGAAATCCAAGGCCGAGCCTCTCTCACGTTGGCACCGCACGCTCTCATTCGCACGAAGCCCTTGCTCCGTCTCCTTCTCAGTTGATAAGAAGCACTCAAGAACCGAAACCCCAACTCCTCCGTTTCTCTCGGATTCGCATTCCTTCCGGCCGGATCCCCCTCCAGTGCGTAAAAAAAATAAAAAAAAAAAAACCCACCTCCGTCCGGGCCTTCTCCAGTAATCATCCCGTCTTCACTTCTTCTGCCAACCTTACTGACCAGAACCTGAAAAGAAAAGTGTACGTCTTCTTTATTTGATTTATTGATTAAAAGTTTAAATTAATATCTTATATTTTCATGATCGAAAGTCTAATTGATGTATATGCATAGTTTATTCTTATTCCGTAGTAATTTTATATTTGTTAAATATTATCAGTTTATATATTCGTTTCTTCTATATCCATAAAATAATTGAGGTAATCTAGATTGACGTCAGATCATCAAAATAAAATTCTCTGAATTCGAACCATTTATATACAGAAATTCATGATTGATTTCTTATAGTTGTGTTTAATTGTAATATTTATAAAAGAAATGGGATAATTGCTTAACAGCAAGGGTTTATGAAATTATTAGAAAGGATTGTATGCACATTTGAGTACTTACTTCATATTTTGGATTTGAAATTATAATCACATTAAAGTGTTTAGATATGTATTTTAAGTATAACAATAATAAACATACACGAAATGATCAATAAATGAAAATAAAATTGCTATTCTAAAATATGTATCAGTTTCTAAAAGTGGAATGAAATCATTTTATTAAGTTGAAATATAAAACTGAATTTGATTTTTGTTGTTGTAACGTTTCAAAAATAATTTGTCCATTAATTCAAAATAATAATAAGATTGATAAATGATTAAAATACTATAAATAATATTATAAATATCACCTAAATTTTATAAATTTATTTATCACAGCCAGGCAATACTTATATTAAAACTAAATTAAGACCCTAATTGCCTATATAAATTATATAAAAGATTATATTCAATCATTACATTAATATTTGAAGTTATTTCATCTTCCATAATGTTTCATATGAAATTTTCTTCTACATATTTCTTTGTGTTATTTATGAGATACACTTAAGATTATTTGGAGAATAAGCACAGCGTTCAAGCCCGAAGAAAGGTGCGCCTTTATTTTTAGTAAATTTTAATTATTTCATTATTAATCATTATATATGCTTCTAATCCCTGTTTTCTTTTCTTTATTGGCATAAACTGCAAGGAACAATACCGGTCAAGGGAACAAAAAGGACAAGGAGCTAAAGGCGTCAGTCGCCTCTATCCAACCGGGTAGAGGTGCTACAAGCAAAACCACCGGGTCGTAGCCCCCGGTGACTGTGAGTATTCTAAACTTAGAAAACCTTTAGGGGCCCCTTGATATGGTTTGTGCAAACCCTTCCCTTTTAGGTCCCTGTTGTAACTTCAATTTTATTAGATTTATTTTTATTTACTTTTAGATCCTTAAATCCCTTTATATGCACGCAAAGTCCTAAGGGTTAGTAATAACAAAATTTTCACCCATATAATATTAGTGACATTTAAGGACAATAATTAAGGACTGAGTTTTAGAAAACCTAGACAGGATGCATGTACACTTTAGGATAGAAATATATAACATAGAAAATTTAGTGAAACCTCACTTTAGGGTTAGTGAATATTTTCAAATTAAAATTTAATCAATTAGAAAACTTTAGCCAATAATTGACCTAGGACATATCAAAACCTCACAGCTTATTACACACACTTAGATTTGTTTGCTATAACAACCGACTCTAGTTTTAGGTTAGGCCGGTGTTTATTTTCTTACTACATTAGGACGGGCTTTCTTGATTTTCATTGCATGTTGGTTGTAAAATTATTAGTGTGTTTGTTTACTTACTTTTACTGCATTTTGTGATGTGATTTGATTGACGATTAGATTACCCATAGATTGGGAACGAGCTGGTTGTTAACAAAATTTTATGCAGGTGGTCACACTCGTGCAGGGCTGAAAAAGGGGGCTAATTAATAAAAAAATTTATATAAATGTTACAGGTACTACAGTTGCTTAGCCCCCAAATAAAAAAGAGTGTGACCAAGTGTGACTGATGGATTTAATTCAAAAATGCAAATATATAACTGCTTGAGATGATTTTTACTATAAATTATTTAAGATAAACCTGCAGGTGGTCTAGATTTTTTATTTCTTTCTGTGATGTAAATGTAATGTATTAAAAGTCAAAAATGTGAAAGTGATTTTGAAAATGGGATATTACATCCGATTTGGAATCCAAAGAAAGGAGAATATACGTTAAAGGATTATTCTCTTTTATTTGGAAGGCCAAATTAAAATGATTCTAATATCCAAATAGAAAAAAAAAATATCCCTCTTAGGGATGAGTTTCTTTTCATTTGGATATCCAGAACCCGGCGGACCCGAAAAGCTCGTAGATGAAGAAAAGACATAACGAGAAGATTGAAGAAAGAAGACGAAGAAATAAAGATTCAAGGAACAGTATATCCCAGTTTAAAAATCACTTGCGTCATTCCTAGGATTAGAATCCGGGTTTGTTGTCAGTGGTGCCCGGCCATTTTATTTTTCTGTAAATTCTGGGTGTAATATGGACATTGGATATTATAATTTTAGATTATTTAATTTGTTTGTTTACATTGATTGTGCAGTAGCTTTTTTTAGGGTCCTTGCATGTCATGTTTTGTTTTATCCTGGATTTGAATCAGAGAGATTTTTTTTCGTAAGGGTACGTATAAAATTTTTTCTACTTGTAATTCTAATAAAATTTTTAGGCTCACATAGTAACTCTAACGACCTAAGAAGTAAGCTCGGGACCGCCGAGAGTCAGCATAAGCATATTATTACTTTCTCTTCCTTGTCAGGCACCTCCCCGCCTCCGGGTTGTGGCATACCACTTGACCTATGAGGATGCAGTTCTGTCGAGGGGAAGTTGTGCAATCTCTAGGAAAAAACCTATTTTCTAAGCCTAATTTTAAAACTGCTTCATATTTATTTTATGCATTCGAGTCAATTAGCACGCATTGCATTAGATACAAATTAAAAAGAGTCTAAAATATTAGTTACATTTCTAGACATTTCTCACCCTACATAAGTTGAGGGGCTAATTAGGATCTGTCTTAGATGTCGGCCCTCAATTCCTTAAAACTTAAACAACATCCCTACCCATCTTTCATAAGAGATTGGACACATGGTTTTAAAGTGCTTAGGTGATTAGCTGGCTCCCCAATCTAGGCTGGGATAAGTCCAGATTTGCACTTCATTAGTTAGGTTCGGTTCACTACTTTATAATACCCAAATTAGATTTAGGTGTTGAGGCAGATTCTTTTAGATCTTAAGTCCTCGCCCTCTGGGAATATAATCCCAAATTTCTAATAAAATGTCAATTTAAACATAAAATTTCTTTCTTAAAATGTATAGCCCAACATAAGATAGACTAAGGCTGTCTCTAAGCTTCTCAGAATCCGGCTCCTCCTACTTTTTCTCCTTTGACTCGCTAATAAATGTTCAACATTGAGCTTTCTCCTTGGAAAATCCTTACTTATGTTCCTTGTCTTCTACTTTGTAATCAAAAGGGTATGAAATCACTGCTTTAATCAAGAGTTTTCTTTGGAGCATTCCTCCTAAGATGTAATTAACTATAGGAGCTTGCTCCTATAAGGGTTTGAGAACCCCAGACTAAAATAAATCTTATTTTATTCATATAAAATAAGGGAAGAATCTTTGGGAATGCAGATATCTTTAAAAATTTTATTTCTAATCTTAAATATGTTTGTAGGATGTTATTATTGTCTTTTTAGATAATATAATTTTCTACTTGATATATTCAATTTTAGGAATGATGAGTTTTATAAAACTCATTCTTGCTTTAGGATGTCTTGAAGAATTTTATGTTCGTCGTTCAAGATGATATAATATTCTTCTTGCTATATCTAAATAAAAGAATGAATAAATTTTTCAAAAAACTTATTTATATTTTTAAACACATTCTTAAGAATTTTATGTTTATCTTTCGAAATAATATGTCATTCTTTGAACTGTGTTTGATTATAGAAATATCAATTTTTAAAATCCTATTTTGATATTGAATCCATTATAGAATATTGTGTTAGTCTCTCGAGATTGTACTTTATTCTTAATGCAGTATTCGATTACAAAATATGAGAAATCAAAATCTGCGTGGTGAGACACAATTTTTCCCACCAAGGTTTTTCTGGCGACACCGCTGGGGATCAATCCTCTCTCCGTCTTTAGCATTGTTTTATACCCTTCAATTGGTAGTATACTTGTGCTTGACATAAGGTTGTAACTACCTTTCTTTTGCCGGTTCTTTTATTTATTTTATTCTTGGATAATTTAGCCGGTATCTAAAAACTTTTAAAGGTCTTATTTTGGACCCCGTTAGAAAACTAACGGGAAGATCCTTTGTACGACTTTTTTGTAAAGAAAATTCTTGTGTTAATTCGAATGCTGCTGTTATATTTTTCTTGTAGCTTGATGTTTGACTTAACACTGGGTCCCAAATCCCTTTGCCCAATCTTTAGTAATATGTATAGTTACTTCTTTTAGTAACTTAATGTATTATTTGGATTGGGTCCAAATAACTTTAAGTCTTCAAAAAAAAAAATTAAACTTCTTTGTGTCCTAACCATCATGTTGTAGTTATATATTTTTGTAACTCGATATGTGGCTGGACAAATCTTAAGAAAATTTGAGCATTTAAATCAAAGTTTTCTCCTTATCTAAACCAACATATTACAGTTATATATTTTTATAGCTTAATATGTTTGGTAGGATAGGGTCTAAAAACTCAAACCTTCAAATCAAAACCTTCTGCTTGTCCTAACAACATATTGTAGTTACATATCCTTTGTAGCTTGATATATTTGCTAGGATAGGGCCCAAAATTTGATATATGCAATATTTTCAAGATTAAAGTCAATTTAAATTGAGAAAAGTTTGAAGGTTCAAATACAAGTCAAGCTTATAAAAATAATTTTTGCTAGAGAAAATGGCAGGTTGATTTCTTTTAAAAAGAAATTTACCTCTATCTTCCTTAAATTGTAATTAAAACTTTATTGTGGTTGACTCCTCTAAACACTTAAAGAATAAGACCTATGATTATTAATGCTAAAATGAAAAGTGTGTTCCCTTCCTCCCTCCACTTGGGTAGATTAACGCTTTAGATGAAGATATATTTAATCTCATTTCCTTTTGGAACCTCAAAGCACAAAAAGTTTTGCTAATTTTGCTAAGTTCCTAGCAATCGCTGAATTAAATTCAATTTTTTTTTCAAATCTTCTATTCAACCATATTATGATTTTTCTAATCTTAGGAATGTATAAATATTGGTTGATATATTGAAAATTTGAAAATCATTCTAAATTCCCTCACCTTTAAACCTTTTTATAGGTTAAAGTTTAATATGCATATAAATCCTATTTCCTAAGAGTATTATATGAATACGACGATTTGTCCTCTACTATGTGGTTTAACTCTGATAGAAAATGGATCTTAAGGCATGTGATAAAGATAAATGACCTAATCAATTATACAAAAAAGTTTTGTTTACCTTCTATAGTTTTCTCTTATGGTAATATTTTTAAATTAAATATTAGCCAAGTTTACTCTTGGCTTTATTATTCAATTTGAAAAAACTCATGAGCAATTCTTGTTAAGATTGATCATCTTAAATTCCCCTTTCAGTCAAAGACTTGGGATAATTTAAGGTTCATTATTAAGGCTAACCCATGATATGATAAATATTTCTTTGTCGTGTGGTTTTTCCTTAAAATTAATTGACACACCTTGAATTGATACTGAGTCAGGTGATTTTATAACATCTTTAATAGTTTTTTCTCTTCAATAATGATAAAAAGTTATCATATTTGGGTTCACCCATTATGATATCAATATGTGTCTTCTTTTGAATTAAGATTTATGTCAAATTAAAATTGGAGGAAAGGAAAGTTTTGTTCACCTCATTGTTATACATTTCATAGGCATCTTGCAAATTGATGAGCTTATTTCATAATTATCTCATTCAAGTTATTTATTCATACTATAGGATTAGGTCCGATTTGTAGATCCATATTCTTCCTTATATAAGAGGGTTAATTTTCTACTCTTATACTTGGAAGATGGTTTTACAACTAAAATAATCATTTCAAGATTTAAGTAGAGGAAACCTCCTTAAAATAAAAAAAAATTGAAGAAGGAAAAGAAAAGAAAAAAAGACACATTCATTAAATGTGTAGCAAAAAAAAGGCTTCCTTTTCTAAATCTTGAATATCATAAGACCTATTCATCATTTAGTATTTTTAACATTTGACTTTGAGAATTCAAAATTTTGGTTCATCATCAAGCATTGATATTCTATTAGATGTAAAATACCTATACCATCTGAAAGATTTAAAAAAATTGAATTTCTACCTCCAATTTAATTTCTTTGGATCTTAGTTTAAAAAGAAGAAAAAGATGAAGAAGGAAACCCCAGTTTTGCTTGTAGGGAGCTTTGATCTGAGTTAACAAAATCTAAATCTTGAGACCCCTCTAGTTAGCAACTTGAGTAGGTCAGTTCATATCTTCAAATCTTTTTTAAAAAAAATCATAAAGATGATCAATCTAACTGGAATTATAATGGTGATAGTTGTCCATTATCAGGTTTCTAATAACTAACCTAAGTGAGATGCATAAACAAACCATTATTCAAATATCTTCAACTCTCTTTTGAACATCTTCCAATTTGAATGAGATTCTAGACAGGGTCCTAATACTGGATGATCTATAGTGATACTTATGGATATAAAAATCACTTTCTTTAGATTTAAAATTTTGAAACTAAACTAAGGAACATCCCTTAGTTGGTTCTAAGATGATTGTCTAATGTTCTCATTCACCATTGAGTAGATATCATGTTCAAGTTTAAAATCTATTATTGACTGAACTAGGATGTTAGAACATGAGGGGTTCTATCCTTAGTGATGTTAATGATATTTTTGTTTGAATCTTTGCCGAATGTAAAATCAAAATCAAACTACAATTTGACCTAATCCATTATTGACTAATCTTGGATGTTAGAATTGGAGGGATTCTATTCCCGATAAAGTCTATGATGGTTTCGTCAAATAGATATAAAATTCATTTCAAGGTATATCTTCAGCTTATTATAAACTAGAATCGGATGTTAGAGTCTAAACAACTCTATTCCCGTTAGCATTGTAATTCAAAATATTTGAAACTACAATTTTCTTTAAAAAAAGTTGTTAAGTTTTGATTATTTGATTAAAACTTAATTTGGTCATATTCAAACTATTTAATTCAGAGGGAGTCAACCTATTCTTCATTGAGTTTTTGAATCTTTTCTCATGTCCTTTTAATTAGGTTAAGATGATTAAAACTTAAGCGACCACTTTCCAATATTATAAAAAAATTATCAAATGAAAAATAAAGCTTTCACTTTTTAATGAAAATCAAACTTTTCTCAATCATTATGATAATTTGACATTCCTTAGTGCTTTCACTATAAATGATGCTCAAATATTCTCCTTGTTCTTCAACAACTCATGCAAAAGTTAAAATTTTCTAAGGAAAATTTTATCATTTTGCATTTATTTCTTTTAGAACATGTAAACGAAGACTCTAGAAAATTCATATTATTTTCTTTGAGTTAATCGAAACAAATTCAATCATAGAATCAATCTTTAAACAAAATCTTGCATTTCTCCTTTGGTGGTCGAGATGCTTTGTTAAGTCTTTACTTATCAAAGATGATCAAACTACTCCCCTTTTATTTTCCTCACATATGATGATCTGATATAAAAACATATTCTCTAGTGGATTATTTGTAAGTTATAAAGATCATTTATAATGAAGGATAAAATAAAATTTTAATCAAAAGATTTTCAATTCTTTCAATCTTCAAAATGTTTTTCTTTCCCTTCTAGAAGTGACATATATAAAAGCTTATGATCTCTAGTAGAACATTTGCAAGTTGTCAATGTCATTTGTGGTTGAGAGAAAAGATTCAAAACTTTAAAGAAATCAACTTTACTTTAAAAATTCACCATCCTAATTAAATCTGTCTTTAGGTCCAAGTCCGCTTTTACGGCATCCTATTGATTTTCT
This sequence comes from Dendrobium officinale, assembly GCA_019514585.1. Taxonomy (NCBI): domain Eukaryota; kingdom Viridiplantae; phylum Streptophyta; class Magnoliopsida; order Asparagales; family Orchidaceae; genus Dendrobium; species Dendrobium officinale. Next base: position 9,333,552 of record CM033688.1, on the reverse strand, counting down.
GGCTTAAGTCTGCTTTTACGACAGTCATTCAGTTTAAATCAGTCTTTAGGTCTAAGTCCGCTTTTACGACATCCTATTGGCTTTCTGGCTTAAGTCCGCTCTTACGGCAGTCAATCCAATTTAAATCAATTTTTAGGTCTAAGTCCACTTTTATGACAGCCATCCAGTTTAAATCTGTCTTTAGGTCTAAGTCCGCTTTTACGGCATCCTATTGGCTTTCTGGATTAAGTCCGCTCTTACGACAGCCAATCCAGTTTAAATCAATTTTTAGGTCTAAGTCCGCTTTTACGGCAGCCATCCAGTTTAAATCCATCTTTAGGTCTAAGTCCGTTTTTACAACATCCTATTGATTTTATGTCTTAAGTCCGCTTTTACGGCAGCCATCCAGTTTAAATCTGTCTTTAGATCTAAGTCCACTTTTACGGCATCCTATTGACTTTCTGGCTTAAGTCCGCTCTTACGACAGCCAATCCAATTTAAATCAGTCTTTAGGTCTAAGTCTGCTTTTACGGCATCCTATTGACTTCTAACTTAAGTCCGCTTTTACGACAGCCATTCAATCTTAAATCCGTCTTTAGGTATAAGTCCTCCTACAGCATCCTATTGACATCTTTGAAGTTAGAAATAAGCATCCCTAGTGGCATCCTAATCTTCGTCCCGAGGAAAAGTATAAGCATCCCTAGCGGCATCTTCTCTTCATTAAATTTTAAATCTTAAATCCGTCTTTAGGTATAAGTCCTCCTACGGTATCCTATTGATATCTTTGAAGTTAGGAGTAAGCATCCCTAGTGGCATCCTAATCTTCTTCTCGAGGAGAAGTATAAGCATCCCTAGCGGCATCTTCTCTTCATCCTATTAACATTCTCGAAGTTAATCTTCATTTATAAAGAAAGTTTCAATCATATCAAAATCAAATTCAAAATTCCTATTCGTGCCAAACCACATTCAACTTTTTCAAATCTTGACTTTACGAAATAATACTAATATTTTTAGTTATTATTTACTAAAGCCATCAATGCCAACATCAACTTCAAAATCACTGAATCAACTCAAAACTCTATCAATTTTATCTAGATTTTCTATCAATTCTCAAAATCCCTTCATTTCATATACTCAAATCTTCAACTTGAACTATGGATCTAGTTGATCGTTTTGGTCAACACCAATACGCACGATAAACTTTGGCAAGTTTATCATGCCTATTGGGGGTCCATTTGTTGACCTCATTATTCGAGGTCAATTTCCCCGGATTCAATTCTAGCGCCTAGATTTTCGTAGCCTAGAATAGACGTCACCCGCAGGATTCCCCTTAGGTGGATACCCACTGACATAGCACTGACTCAACTTTATTTTTCAATCTAAATCTAATATGATTTCGAATATAATAATCTAATTAAATGTCGTCGAGCTTAGTTGGGTTTGACTCGACTTCAATGTAAACTTGATAAGTCCAATCAAACCCAAAATTCTTTTTAATAAAAATATGCTTCATTTTTTTAATCAAATCAGAATCAGCCTTTTTAAATCCCTTTTAAAACACAAATAAATCATAACCTTTAATTTAATTTAAGAGTTGATTAGATTATGGCAGTTCACAAAACTCCCCACGATCTCTCCCTCAAATCCCGATCTCCCATCTCCTTCTGATTCACGAAACAACCCCAGCCCGTTACCTCTCTCGGTTTGCTCTCTCCCATTCCTCCAGCCGGTCTTCTCTCAGTTCACAAGCAGTCAGAACTTCCCCAGCCCGCCTCTTCTCCTACTCCAGGTCGCACAAAGCTCAGATCTCCCCTGACTTCGTCTCTTCCCAGTTCGCAAAACCCCCAAACTCGTCGCCTCTTCTTCGCAGGAAATCCAAGGCCGAGCCTCTCTCACATTGGCACCGCACGCTCTCATTCGCACGAAGCCCTTGCTCCGTCTCCTTCTCAGTTGATAAGAAGCACTCAAGAACCGAAACCCCAACTCCTCCGTTTCTCTCGGATTCGCATTCCTTCCGGCCAGATCCCCCTCCAGTGCGTAAAAAATATATAAAAAAAACCCACCTCCGTCCGGGCCTTCTCCAGTAACCATCCCGTCTTCACTTCTTCTGCCAACCTTACTGACCAGAACCTGAAAAGAAAAGTGTACGTCTTCTTTATTTGATTTATTGATTAAAAGTTTAAATTAATATCTTATATTTTCATGATCGAAAGTCTAATTGATGTATATGCATAGTTTATTCTTATTCCGTAGTAATTTTATATTTGTTAAATATTATCAGTTTATATATTCGTTTCTTCTATATCCATAAAATAATTGAGGTAATCTAGATTGACGTCAGATCATCAAAATAAAATTCTCTGAATTCGAACCATTTATATACAGAAATTCATGATTGATTTCTTATAGTTGTGTTTAATTGTAATATTTATAAAAGAAATGGGATAATTGCTTAACAGCAAGGGTTTATGAAATTATTAGAAAGGATTGTATGCACATTTGAGTACTTACTTCATATTTTGGATTTTGAAATTATAATCACATTAAAGTGTTTAGATATGTTATTTTAAGTATAACAATAATAAACATACACGAAATGATCAATAAATGAAAATAAAATTGCTATTCTAAAATATGTATCAGTTTCTAAAAGTGGAATGAAATCATTTTATTAAGTTGAAATATAAAACTGAATTTGATTTTTGTTGTTGTAACGTTTCAAAAATAATTTGTCCATTAATTCAAAATAATAATAAGATTGATAAATGATTAAAATACTATAAATAATATTATAAATATCACCTAAATTTTATAAATTTATTTATCACAGCCAGACAATACTTATATTAAAACTAAATTAAGACCCTAATTGCTTATATAAATTATATGAAAGATTATATTCAATCATTACATTAATATTTGAAGTTATTTCATCTTCCATAATGTTTCATATGAAATTTTCTTCTACATATTTCTTTGTGTTATTTATGAGATACACTTAAGATTATTTGGAGAATAAGCCCAGCGTTCAAGCCCGAAGAAAGGAGCGCCTTTATTTTTAGTAAATTTTAATTATTTCATTATTAATCATTAAATATGCTTCTAATCCCTGTTTTATTTTCTTTATTGGCATAAACTGCGAGGAACAATACCGATCAAGGGAACAAAAAGGACAAGGAGCTAAAGGCGTCAGTCGCCTCTATCCAACCGGGTAGAGGTGCTACGGGCAGAACCACCGGGTCGTAGCCCCGGTGACTGTGAGTATTCTAAACTTAGAAAACCTTTAGGGGCCCCTTGATATGGTTTGTGCGAACCCTTCCCTTTTAGGTCCCTGTAGTAACTTCAATTTTATTAGATTTATTTTTATTTGATTTTAGATCCTTAAATCCCTTTATATGCACGCAAAGTCCTAAGGGTTAGTAATAACAAATTTTTCACCCATATAATATTAGTGACATTTAAGGACAATAATTAAGGACCGAGTCTTAGAAAACCTAGACTTAGGATGCATGTACACTTTAGGATAGAAATATATAACATAGAAAATTTAGTGACACCTCACTTTAGGGTTAGTGAATATTTTCAAATTAAAATTTAACAATTAGAAAACTTTAGCCAATAATTGACCTAGGACATATCAAAACCTCACAGCTTATTACACACATTTAGATTTATTTGCTAGGACAACTAACTCTAGTTTTAGGTTAGGCCGGTGTTTATTTTCTTACTGCATTATGACGGGCCTTCTCGGTTTTCATTGCATGTTGGTTGTAAAATTGTTAGTGTGTTTGTTTACTTACTTTTACTGCATTCTGTGATGTGATTTGATTGACGATTAGATTACCCATAGATTATGAACGAGCTGGTTGTTAACAAAATTTTATGCAGGTGGTCACACTCGTGCAGGGCTGAAAAAGGGGGCTAATTAATAAAAAATTTTATATAAATGTTACAAGTACTACAGTTTCTTTGCCCCCAAATAAAAAAGAGTGTGGCCAAGTGTGAGTGATGGATTTAATTCAAAAATGCAAATATATAACTGCTTGAGATGATTTTTACTATAAATTATTTAGGATAACCCTGCAGGTGGTCTAGATTTTCTTTTCTTTCTGTGATGTAAATGTAATGTATTAAAAGTTAAAAATGTGAAAGTGATTTTGAAAATGGGATATTACATCCGATTTGGAATCCAAAGAAAGGAGAATATATCTTAAAGGATTGTTCTCTTTTATTTGGAAGGCCAAATTAGGATGATTCTAATATCCAAATTGAAAAGAAAATACCCCTCTTAGGGATGAGTTTCTTTTCATTTGGATATCCAGAATCCGGCGGACCCGAGAAGCTCGTAGATGAAGAAAAGACATAACGAGAAGATTGAAGAAAGAAGACGAAGAAATAAAGATTCAAGGAACAGTATATCCCAGTTTAAAAATCACTTGCGTCATTCTTAGGATTAGAATCCGGGTTTGTTGTCAGTGGTGCCCGACCATTTTATTTTTCTGTAAATTCTGGGTGTAATATGGACATTGGATATTATAATTTTGGATTATTTAATTTGTTTGTTTACATTGTTTGTGCAATAGCTTTTTTTAGGGTCCTTGCATGTCATGTTTTGTTTTAGTCTGGATTCGAATCAGATAGATTTTTTTCGTAAGGGTACGTATAAAATTTTTTCTACTTGTAATTCTAATAAAATTTTTAGGCTCACATAGTAACTCTAATGACCTAAGAAGTAAGCTCGGAACTGCCGAGAGTCAGCATAAGCATATTATTACTTTCTCTTCCTTGTTAGGCACCTCCCCGCCTGCGGGTTCTGGCAGACCACTTGACCTATGAGGATGCAGTTTTGTCAAGGGGAAGTTGTGCAATCTCTAGGAAAAAACCTATTTTCTAAGCCTAATTTTAAAACTGCTTCATATTCATTTTATGCATTCGAGTCAATTAGCACGCATTGCATTAGATACAAATTAAAAAGAGTCTAAAATATTAATTGCATTTCTAGACATTTCTCACACTACATAAGTTGAGGGGCTAATTAGGATCTGTCTTAGATGTCGGCCCTCAATTTCTTAAAACTTAAACAACATCCCTACCCATCTTTCATAAGTGACTGGAAACATGAGTTTTAATGCGCCTAGGTGGTTAGCTGGCTCCCCAATCTAGGCCGGGATAAGTCCAGATTTGTACTTCATTAGTTAGGTTCAGTTCACTACTTTATAGTACCCAAATTAGGATTTAGGTTCTGAGACAGATTCTTTTAGATCTTAAGTCCTCGCCCTCTGGGAAATATAATCCCAAATTTCTAATAAAATGTCAATTTAAACATAAAATTTCTCTCTTAAAATGTAAAGCCCAACATAGGATAGACTGAGGTTGTCTCTGAGCTTCTCAGAATGCGGCTCCTCCTACTTTTTCTCCTTTGACTCACTAATAAATGTTCAACATTGAGCTTTCTCCTTGGAAAATTCCTTACTTATGTTCCTTGTCTTCTACTTTGTAGTCAAAAGGGTATGAAATCACTGCTTTAATCGAGAGTTTTCTTTGGAGCATTCCTCCTAGGATGTAATTAACTATAGGAGCTTGCTCCTATAGGGATTTGAGAACCCCATACTAAAATAAACCTTATTTTATTCATATAAAATAAGGGAAGAATCTTTGGGAATGCATATATCTTTAAAATTTTCATTTCTAATCTTAAATATGTTTGTAGGATGTTATTATTGTCTTTTCAGATAATATAATTTTCTACTTGATATATTCAATTTTAGAAATGATGAATTTTATAAAACTCATTCTTGCTTTTGGATGTCTTGAAGAATTTTATGTTCGTCTTTCAAGATGATATAATATTCTTCTTGCTATATCTAAATAAAAGAATGAATAAATTTTTCAAAAAACTTATTTCTATTTTTAAACACATTCTTAAGAATTTAATGTTTATCTTTCGAAATAATATGTCATTCTTTGAACTGTGTTTGATTATAGAAATATCAATTTTTAAAACCCTATTTTGATATTGAATCCATTATAGAATATTGTGTTAGTCTCTCGAGATTGTACTTTATTCTTAATGCAATATTCGATTACAAATATGAGAAATCAAAATCTGCGTAGTGAGACACAATTTTTCCCACCAGTATCCTAGGAAATGTTCTAGGATATTATAAATAAGTGTATATACTGCTTCTTCATTGGCCTTGTCTAGATCTAATAGACTTTTATCACTTTGCAAATCATTTTTCTCTGCTTGACTAAGATAATTGTCCCACCATCCTTTTAGGATTCCTGTGAAACCATTAACTATGATTTGTACTACTTCCCAAGGTTTATTACCTTTACTTTGGGCTACGGTTGCATAGATTAACATTCGATGAACAATTTTATGGATTTGATCGTCTGAAAGACCATCAAAATTCCATTCATATAACTGTCTAGGATCATAAGAGATTTTCTCATTCAAATCTTCTTCATACAAGAGATCTAAAGGAATCGGTCATTGATAATAATATTTTCCTAAAGATTTTTTAGGATATTTTAATTTATTTACATGTAGTGATATTTTGGGACTAGGATTCAGATTTGAAGATTTAAATTGTTCTTCTAGTTGAACAATATCATAGTCACATGAGGAAGGTTCAGTTTCTCATTCCTCGTTAGTTACTGGAGAAGATACTTCTTCGTCTAAGATAGTTATTTTTTGCGATTTAATTTGTTTTATAACTTCTGAAATATTAAGATCTTCATCTAATTTCATCTTAAGATGATGTGGAGGCTTTATAGCTGGTTTAGTGACTATCAGAGAGTTGGCAGAGAGTTTTGAACTCTATGGAATTGATTTATTAAGTTTTTTTCTTTTATTAGATCTAGTTTTTAATCAATGCTTTTTAAATATGAGGTAATTATTTGTAATGTATGATTAGTAAAGTTTAGTTGTTTGCCTATTACAGCTAATTCTCTAATAGCCTGTGGATTGGAAGGAATAGTTCCGAATCGAGTCATAAGTATTTTAGGCTTAGAGGATTGGGTTTTAATCATTCTAAGATTAGAAGTTATTTTGTTAAAAAACCAAGATGCAAATGGAATAGTTGCTCTTCCATTGCGGTTTAAATTTTCTAGATCCAAAAGTATTGGTCTGAGAATTGAATTCGTTCTTCTTCAGAGAACATTTTTCTATACCAATTACGGAATGAATCAAATTTTGGTAACATATAATGATGGCTGACCGTCTCTCTTAAGGCTGTATTTGGGCTACACATCATTAAAATTGCATTTCAGAGGGAGTTAGGGATTTATAATATTGATTTTCCCTAACTGGATGAAAGATTCGATTTCGATTTAAAATTAATCCTAGACTAGGAGATATATCTGATTCATCAGACTTTGAAGTTTTAACTTCATTTGATATTGAAGGAACAGAAATTCTAGGAAGATGAATTGATCTCTTAGGATTAAATCTTACTTCTACATCACCATCGGAGGTTTGAATTATTTGTTCAATATCCTGATTAATAATAGGTTGGGGAGTAATTACTTGGGGTAGTGTTCATTGTTCTGGAAAATAATCTCATTACATCTAATTACTCAATTTGTATCTATATTTGATGCTAAAAGATTTGTTTCTATTAAGGTGGTTCTGCTAATAGGTTGAACTACCTTTTTTACTCTAGGATTTAAGGTATTCATTACCTTAAAATGAATTCTATATATTAGAGCTATTGTTTCTGATCTAGGGAGAAAATTATATCCATGGAGTTGAAGATGTATCTTAAGAGCTTCAAAAAGATGTACGTCTGTTAAGGGCAAACTGAGATTTGGAAAGGTGTTAAAGTAGACTGGTCCATGACATAGACTAGTTTCCATAACACCCATAAGTGATTTTGCCCAATTAAGGCATTTTCCATCTCTTAAACAAGTAAGGATGGATGCATTAAGACCTCTTAATGTTAGAGGTTTGAAGGCTACTTGTATTAAGCCAATATGCAAATATTTGTAATCTTGCATATATGATCTGAGATCACATAAGATAAGAGAGAGATTATTTTCTCGGTTGAGTCAATCGTTATTGACTATTCAACCATCTTTATGGTTTTTTTTTCCCTTTAAAATCAAAGGTTTCCGATTTGATAAATAAGATTTTTTTTCTACTTTTGGTAGATACCATTTATTTAAATCCTCTTTGTTGAGAGGGTATTCAATTAATTCAGCATTTTAATATCTCTAAAAAGGGGTATTTTCTCCTTTTGGAGAATTGATGAAGAGGAAGCAGAGGATGCCATATTAAAAAGCTGTTGATAAGTGTGCATTTTTTCTGAAAAATAAGGAAGGATTCTTGAACAATCTACCAGATAAAACTCTTTTGGTGATACAAAAACTTTACATAAAGACATAGACTATCTAGGACTTATTACCTTCTCTAGGATTTACTAACAAAGTCTAATACAATCATACAAGAGTTTTTGATAACCACAATAGTTTTAAAATAGTAAGAAAATCTTAAATAAGAGATGTCTCCGCCTCCCGTATTTAGGAGAAAAACTACATACTTATCAATGAGAGTAAACTACTCTATCATGGCTCTGATACCAATTTGTGCTATTATGTTGTCATCTGAAAGAAATATAACAGAAAAAGAACTTAAAATTATAAGGGAACTTACAGAAGTAGTCTTCTATATATTAAACTTCAAACTCAAGCTTACAAGTTATAGTTTAGCTATTTTTTAGTCTGCCTTCTTCTTCAGAAGAGGATGCCTTATATAGGCTTACAAACACACGGACTTCAAACTATAATTTTACATTCAAAAAAAGAAAAGATTCTAAGGACAATTATATCGATAAGTTGAGGATGCTTTTCCACTTTAATAATTCTTCTTTTCTTTAGTGATGGTCGGTAGTGCTGCCATCCAGTATAGTGGTGGGTTCCAGAGTCCACTTAAAGTTGTTAGTGGATTAGGTAGAGATTCTTTCCACTTATTGCTTTCAAAGGGTAAAATCGTCTTCATCTTCAAGAATTACATTGCCTTTGCCAGATCGGGTGCTGGGTCCTCCATCACGGGATTGAGTGCTCATTTGGTCCCAGTGTTCAGGGACATCTTCAGATTTTTGAGAGGCCTTATCAGAATCGGAAAAGATTTCGGCTAGTTACTGCTCGTATACCGGTTGAAGTCTCACTTTAATTTGATCTTGTGTTTCATGAGGATATTTGCACTGCAAGCTTTGGTGCATTTTTTTCAAAGAAAAGTCTTCTTTGAGGGGAAAGCTTCTGGCTTTCAGTTGGTTATTGTGAATAACCTTGTCTATTTGTTTGATCTTATCTGTGATCAAAATAGCAGACCACCATTTGATAGAGAAATTACAAACTAGGCACTTGATATGGATAAGACTATCTTGATTGATTTCAATGTTCCATGTCCAGATCAATGGAAGCTGGCCTTGAACAAAGAAAAAGGATTCAATCATACCATCTGTGATATGATCAGAATTAAGTTTTTGAAGATGGGGAGATGCGTCTACCCATTCGGAATATTTGTTTTGAAGTTCGGGAGGAAGGATATTAAGGGTATCTCCCTTTTGCTCCCACCATTTGAAAAAAATTGGATTTTCTAAGAGATCAGGGCTTAAAATGAACATCCAAGAATGGCTTTTATTGGAATTAAGAATATAGAAAGATTTGAACATTGCTTGGATATAGGTCTAATAATTAAATAAATATCGCTTAGGAGGATCGCCAAGAACTTTGGCGTAATCTATGGATTGAGTTTGAAAGGGGGTAATGCCCCAATCTTTGGGATGTAGGATTTGTAATATATTTTCCTGACTATAAGCGATTTGATGGGCTTCATCATAATGATGTTTAACAGAGATACATTTTAAATGGAGCAAAATTGCTTCATATATCTCGCGATCATAAAAAAGAATCTTGCACAAAAGAATTATCTACTAAATATTTGCAGAATAAGCTCCAAGGATTGATGATATCATAGTCCTTGATGTTGAGTTCGATGATGGACTCAACGACTAGTTTTAAGGTTAGGTTCAAATATGTCGGATGAGGGTTCGTTCATAACATTAGATGGTTGAGATAGTGGCACGACTGGTGGTGCCTGTTCTAACATCGAGTATAATATAGTGATAGTATAATATAGTGTACTGACGAGGTTGGCCCCGAGGAAATTCTCGAGGTCGTTCTAATTCAATTCGTGGACGAGGCACTCCACGACCGCCATTGATTCCATTACGAACATTTTTGTATGGACCTTAAGAGGAACATTTTTGACAGACTGCTACTTTAGATAACTTGTATTTAATTTGCATACTATTACCACTAGCTAATGTTAATCTTTGAGTGGTTTTTTAAAATACTATGAAGGAATGAGTCCTTCTTGAACACAATTCATATCTGCTCCACTATCGACAAGAGCAGTTAGATTTGTAAGAACTAAAAGATTTTTGAACAACTAAAGTAATGTTTATAAACCATTTATGAATAATGGCTTTTTGTAGAGAATTAATGAGAGTATTATTCTCATAATTATGTGATGTTGATGGCTCTTCTGGATCAGGTTGATCTAGAAGTTGTTCTAGTTCTAAATTAGAGATCTGATTGGATAATGTTTCGTGATCAGTTTGTATTACAAGTTCTGAAGTTGAATAAAATTTGGTTTTCTAAAAAGCACTGTAAGTTTCTAGTTTTCTACTTGTTCATACTTATCTGTACTTCTTACTAGATTTATAATATTTTCGCAAAGTTTTCTACTTGTTCATACTTATCTATAATATAATATATTATAATATATTATAGTATAATATTATAGTATAGTGTAATATAATATAGAATACTATACTATACCATATTTACTACCACTACTCTAAATTATAATTACTAATATTATGTTATAAACTTCTAATGATTATATACACTTACTATAATGCTATAGTATGGTATATTATACTATGTTATAGAATATACTATACTATACTATACTATTGTATTGTATTGTATAGTATAATATTGAGCTAAAGTATATACTATGTTATACTATACACAATATAATGTAGTATTCTAGTATAATAGTATTATAATATAGTAGTGGTATATTATTTATTACTAATATAATATTATAGAACCACAACTATAATATTATATAGTACTACTACTAGTAGTATAGTAACATACTACACTATATGTTATTATAATATACTATACTACACTATACTATTACTATAATATACTATACTATATTATACTAATAATATAGTAGTATAGTAATGTTATATAATATAGTTTAGTATAGTATAATATAATATAGTATATTTTAATATAATATAGTATACTATAATATAATGTAGTATAGTAGTAGTATAGTATAGTATAATATTTTATACTATATTATCGTATAATATTGTATGATACTCTACTACTATTAGTGGTATTACATAATAGCATAGTGTAATATAGTATAGTGTAGTTGTATAGTGTACTAGTACACTATACTATATTATATTATACTACTATATAATATTGTAGTAGTCACACATAGTATACAAAACTATTACTATTACATTATATGACTATAGTAAAGTGGTAGTATATTTTAGTAGCATAGTATAGTATAATAACTTAGTTAGAGTAGTATATTATTATATTATATCATAGTAGTATAATATAGTACAGAAGTATAGAAGTATATAATATAATATAATACTAGTATATTATAGTATATTATAGTATAGTATAGTATAGTATAATATAGTATACTACTATACTATTGTACTACTACTACTAACCTAAACAACTATACTATTATACTATACTACACTATAATATACTATACCATATTATACTACCCTACACTATACTATATCATACTATATTATATTTCTATGATAATATACTAATTTATATTATACTTATACTATACTATACTATACTATATTATATTATACGATACTATAATATATAATATAGTATAGTATAGTATAGTTTATTATAATTCATAATTTTTTCAAACTATGTGTAAGTTTATACACGCTATGTTCAAGCATTATACATGCTATGTACAAGTATTATTTACACTATGTACAAGTTTATACAAATATTGTATATGTTATGTACAAGTTTATACATGCTATACATAAGTATTATACACATTATGTATAAGTTTATACACATTATGTTCAAGCATTATACACACTATGTACACGCTATATACGAGCATTGCACACACTGTATACATGAATTATATATATTATATATAAGTTTATACAATTATTCTACACTACGTTCAATGCTACATACAAGTATTATACACACTATGTATATATTTATACACACTATGTACAAATATTATACACACTATTCATAAGTATTATACACTCTGAATAAGTTTATGTATACTATGTATAAGTTTATACAAGCTATATATAAGAATTGTACATGCTATATAATATTATACACGTAATATAAAAGTATTATACACACTACATATATGTTTATACAAGTATTATATATACTGTGTAGAAGTTTATATACACTATCTATAAATAATATACACACTATGTACAAGTTTATACACGCTATGTACAAGCATTATACATATTATGTATAAGTTTGTACACACTATGTATAAGCATTATAAATACTATGTATAAGTTTTATACACACTATGTATAAGTTTTACATACAATATACAAGTATTATACACACTATGTACAAGTTTATACATGATATGTACAAGCATTTTACACACTATAAATAAGAATTATACACACTATGTATAAGTTTATACACGCTATATATAAGCATTATACACACTATGTACATGATATGTATAAGTATTATATATATTATATACAAGTTTATACATGATATGTACAAGCATTATACAAGAATTATACATGTATATATATGCTATGTGCAAGCATTTTACACACTATGTACAAGTTTGTACACACTATGTACAAGTATTATACACATTATGTCTAAGTTTATACACGTAATATACAAGTTTATACACTATATATATAAGTTTATGCATGCTATGTACAACCATTATACAAACTATGTATATGTTTGTAAACACTATATATAAGTATTACAAAAATTATGTACAAGTTTGTACATGTTATGTACAAGTATTATACACACTATATACAAGTTTATTCAATTATTATAGATGTTATGTACATGCATTATACACACTATATACAAGTTTATACAAATATTATACACAATATATACAAGTTTATACATTCTATGTACAAGAATTATACACTCTATTTACAAGCATTATACACACTATGTACAAGTTTAATCAAATATTAAACACAAGTTATGTACAAGCATTATACAGACTATGTACAAGTTTATACATGCTATGTATAAGGATTATACACATCATGTATAAGTTTATATATGTTATATACGAGCATTGCACACACTGTATACATGAATTATACACATTATATATAAGTTTATACAAACATTCTACACTACGTTTACTACTATATAAAAGTATTATACACACTATCTATATATTTATGCACGATATGTATAAGAATTATATACACTATTCATAAGTATTATACACTCTGAATAAGTTTATATACACTATATACAAATTTACACAAGCTATATATAAGCATTTTACATGCTATATACAAGCATTATACACACTATATAAAAGTATTATACATACAACGTATATGTTTATACAAGCATTATGCATACTATGTAGAAGTTTATACACGCTATCTATAAATAATATACATATTATGTACAAGTTTATACACGCTATGTACAAGCATTATACATATTATGTATAAGTTTGTACACACTATTTATAAGTATTATAAATATTATATACAAGTTTTATACACACTATATACAAGTTTTACATGTAATATACAAGTATTATATATATTATGTACAAGTTTATACACGATATGTACAAGCATTTTACACACTATAAATAAGAATTATACATACTATGTATAAGAGTATACACGCTATATATAAGCATTATACACACTATGTACAAGTTTATACATGCTATGTACAAGCATTATACATAAATTATACAAGTTTATACATGCTATGTACAAGCATTTTACACACTATGTATAAGTTTGTACATGCTATGTACAAGTATTATACACACTATGTATAAGTTTATATATACAATGTACAAGTTTATACACACTATATAGAAGTTTTTACATGCTTTGTACAAGCATTATACACACTATGTATTTGTTTATAAATACTATATTTAAGTATAATAAAAACTATGTATAAGTTTGTACATGTTATATACAAGTATTATACACACTATGTACAAGTTTATACAAGTATTATAGATGCTATGTACAAGCATTATACACACTATGTACAAGTTTATACAAGCATTATACATAATATGTATAAGTTTATACATTATATGTACAAGCATTATGCATACTATATATAAGCATTATACACACTATGTACAAGTTTATTTAAACATTATACACACGCTATGTACAAGCATTATACAGACTATATAAAAGTTTACACATGCTATGTATAAGGATTATATAAATTATGAACAAGTTTATGCACACTATGTACAAATTTATACACGATATGTATAAGGATTATACACATCATAACTAAAGTTAATTGTGGTTTGTTTTCTATTTAGATCACATATTAATCTTTAAAAAAACTAACTTACCCTCTTATAAAAAGAGGGGGCTTCTCATAATATTTCTACTTTCTTTTATCTCATTAGTTCAAAGAAATTTCTTTGAAATGATCAAAACTTCCACACAAAAAATAAATAATTTTTTTATTTGAAATTGTTAGAGTTGAAATTATGAACTTGAAAAGCCTACGATATATCATGCACAATAGGATTTCTAATCAAACACAAATGATTAGTAATTAGACTTTGGTGTCCAGTGGGTTTTTTTTTTTTTTAATTTGGACTATGCCATTTTATTAATAAAAAATAGATTACAAACAGAGAAATACTCGTAAAGCCAGTAATAAAAACATAACAACAAGAACAAATTATTAAAAGAGCAAACACTAAATTTAACAAACAAAAAGAAGCATAATTAAAAAGAGTCTGCAATGAACTCAGGTACTCGAAGATAGAGACCGAGAATACATCACTATGTGCTCTTCTTGCGCGAAGACCTTTCAAGAAGATTCATAGTTAGGGTATTATCATCATTAAGCAATATAAGCATCCAAAGCCTGACTAGTATATAACAAATCAAAATCGTCAGAAAGAAGTCTCTGTCCAACCCTTCTGAAAGAAGAAGACGAGCAAAAAAACCAGCAGCCCTTGTGTTAATCAGAAAATCAATTGGAACCATAGAAGACGACATAGATTGAGTTTCTCAATCAACATATTTCTTTTTTCCATTTAACAATCTTAAGTCTCACAACTTTGGCAATGTTTGAAACTAGCGTGAAGAAGCACTTTAATTTCCAAAGAATTGTATCTTCGATTATTCATTCGCACCATATATGATAAAAAATGGCATTAAGCAATAAAAGATTGCAATATTTTGCTTTATTTTCTCGAGATAAACCCCCAATAAAGTCTAATGCTTGTGAGACATTAGGTCTTAAGAGAAAATTTTGCATCTTGGGGATCATACGAATCAAAATTTTGTATGAATAGTCACATTCAAAGTATAAGTGAGAAACTGTCTCTAGATTATTGCAACAGAAATAATATTGAGAGTTAGAAATAGTGATGCCTCTCCAAGTTAACAGCTCAGTTGTTTTTAACCTATCCAAAATAGCCATCCATGTATATAGAGTACCTAGGAGAATGTTTCTTATGCCAAATAAGATGAGACCATTCAACAGTACCTTCATTCTCAAAAAATTCCTTATATAAATCTTTATAAGCTGCCTTCACATTATTATCCCAAACAAGAAGATTAGTCTTATCAGTCAGAATAGGAATTTTATTATTGAATTCCTGAATTTCGGCACTAATAGTTTCTAGGATGCACCAGTTACTATTATGAATCCAACACTCAATGGTATCATTCACCTTACAATGATTGAGCATAGGGAAATTAGGGAATTTATTTGAGATTTGGTCTTCCAGTCACCAATAATCCCAGTTAATAGAGACTAGGCTATTGTTCTGAATAATGAAATGAAATTTATTTCTCACTTGAAGAGCAGTGTTACAAACACTTTTCTAGATTTTGGTTGATTGAACTGAGTTACTATTCCAGGGTGATATATAGTGGGCTAACAGAAAATCAACAAGAGGAGATTTGGTGCTAAACATTCTACTAATAATGCACCAGTTATAAGCAAACTGCATAGCAAAAAAATGGACGGGATACCCAGCCCACCATTACAATGAGGTTTATATGTATTCACTAAGATATAAGATGCAAATGCTTTTCTTTGATTTCCCCAAACTACAATAATTTATCACACAATTTTCTTATGGTTTTAATAGTGCTTTTGGGAAGGAAAGCGGCTCTCACCCAATAAGCCATTGTATTAGAAATGGTGTGCTTAATATATTGCATCCTGCTAGCTAGCGAGAGGGATTTTGCTTTCCAACCCGATAGAAGGATAATAATATTTTCCAAAAGAGGGTTAAAATAAAAAATTCTAACTTTCTCAGTCGATATGGGAATGCCCATATATGTGAACTTGTTAGCAATATTAGTAACATTCAAAGTTTGAGCAAATCTATGAGGGTTGGGGGTGTGTTGAGAGAAGGTAATAATGCTCTTTTGATTGTTAAGCTGAAGACCAATATTGGTGGAGAAAATCTTCAAGAAGTTTCTATGATAGTTATAATTGTTCTCATTAGCATTGCCAAAGACAATAAGATCATCTACATATAATAAGTGAGAAAGATGAAACCCATCGACAGAAATTCCATCAAACCTTTCCTGTATGGTATGGTTTTCCAGTAAATAAGAAAAGCTATCCATAATAATACAAAATAAATAAGGACTAAGAGGGCATCCTTTTCTTAAGCCCAATGAAGATGAGAAATAACCCTCTAAAGATCCATCCAAGCAAATATAGAAATTAATGTTGTAAATGCATGCCTTAACCCAGTTGATGAATACAAGAAGGAAACCCTTTTGAATCATTCTAGCAATGAGAAAATCACTGGATACCATATCAAAAGCCTTTCTAATATTAAACTTAGCGCATAATAGATCTTTTCTACTCAATTTCTTCAAAAGATTGCTGATTTCACTAACCAAAAGTTGGTTATCCGTGGCCAAATGAAAATATGATGGTTGGTTAGCTTTTATGAATAATTAATGGCATAATTAACTTCATACGCTCAGTTAGGATCTTAGCTATGATCTTATAGAAAACATTACATAAAGCAATAGGTCTGAAGTCAGCTATATGATTAGCAAGGGATTTTTTAGGAATGAGGACAAGGGCAGTAGCCTTAGCACCATTAGGAACATGGCTCTTTAAGAAATATGATTGAATAGCCTTAAACACCTCATTGCCAATAATATGCTAGCACTTTTATATAATTCAAAGTTGAATCTATCAAGTCCAAGAGAGGAGTCTGAATGTCCAGAAAAAATTGTGGCCTTCACCTCTTCAAAGGTGATGGGCTTAATAAGAAGGTCAGCCAAATGAGTTGGCAGGATAGTACCTTTGGGAATTTACCTAGTGCCATTAGTAGAAGACATTGATTAGTTGAGTAATTCCTTAAAGTGTTTGATGATATCTTGCATTTTAGTTGGACGGACTTAAGGAGATCCAAGGAGGGCAGGCACCAAGGCACTATTGCTTACAACTTTTCTCCTATGTATCCTGGAGTATAAAAGTTTTAAATCTTCTTTCCCATGTGAGAACCATTTGGCTTTAGCTCACTGGATAGTTCAAGATGATCATATAGAATTATAATGAACCAGCTTGGAGTTAAAGCTTTTAACCTTGGTGCAAAGGTCAGTGATGAGAGGATCAATATCTAAAATCAACTGGTACTCCAACTATTTCTTTGTAAGCAAATTGATCAAGGGCATAATACTATTGGAAGATTTCCATTTATACTTCTTAATAATAAATTTGAATCTTCTGAGCTTGTTATAAAAATAAGTAATTGGGTTCCCAACCGATGTAGTGGCAAATACATCTATAAGAATATCCTAAAACATAAAATAGCGAGTCCAATAGTTTTTAAACAAAAAATGATGGCATTTTTGTCCTTGATCTCTAGCAGAAATAATGAGGGGAGAATGATCAGAAATAGAAGCACTAAGAACTTTGTAAGAAGAGTTTGGGAAGACAGTAATCCATCTCTCATTTATAAGGGCTCTATCAAGCTTGATACTAATAGGATTATCAATTCTATGATTGTGTCAGGTGTAAAAGATACCCATGGAAGTATGATCTATCAACTAAGTATTGAAAATCAAAGAATTAAATTGACTCAACCTATCTTCAGGAATACAGTTCCCCCGAGCTTTTTCTAAGCTGAAATGACAACAATTAAATTCCCCAATGACTATCCACGTTAAATGATTATGAGGATTAAGAATTCTAATATCTTCCCATAAGATAGTTATCTCGTAATGAGAGTTAGAGGCATATATAATAGTAAGGATGATAGGTTGTTGAGTGGCCGCTAAGAGCTTACAAGAAATCATCTGATTAGAAAATAAATGAGGGTCAAAACTAATTTTGTATGGGTTCCACTTGACCCAAATCTGTCTCGGGCTAGCAAGATGAAAATTATTGCAACTATGCCCATTGAAAAAAATCTCATGGCAAGAGCAAAACTAAGGGTCATTTATGTTTTGAAGGAGAATTCTATTCTCCAAGAGACAAACCATATCCAGCATATGATCTTTAACCAAGTTTTTAAGACCGCTAACTTTATCAGGGTTATTAAAACCCCTGATATTCCACACTGCTACGGGTGGAATTAACATTAAGATTTAGAATGATTGCTCCTTTTGGAGCTTTTCCCTCTCATGATAACTTTATTTTTAGGTCCCTTGTCTAAGGGAACTTGAGATTTTGTTTGAGCTATGACTTTGGAGAAGGCCTCGTGAGTAATAGGAGGAATGAAGAAAGAAGTAGACAGATGGGTTGTCTCTGGATGAATAATAGGTACCTTTCCAATAAATGGGATTAATGCTTTAGTATTGAGAACATCTTGCAATGCCAAGAATTTATTAGGTGACTAGAATTTAGGGATTTTGTTTTTTATGGTGGTGAGTGAGGAATAGAGGATTCCGTAGAAGAGAGTTCCTCATTTGGAGAGTTAAGATTAGGATTAGTAGGGTTATTGGGTATTAAAGTGGGATTTTGAGTGGTTTCAAAAGAGTTTTGATGTTTGTTTTGTGCATGTACTGAGGTGGGAAGGATCCCCCTTTGAACCACGAGTTCCTTCCTAGGTATGTGGCTCGCGTTGTGTCCACTAGTAGTGGTATGAGGATGTTGGGTTTGGGGTAGAGGGTTGGGATTTTTAGGGCCTTCAGAAGCCAAGTGGATAAGAGAAGAACAACATTGACATGGAGAAGGTTTCCATTCATATGAATTATGAGACTAAAAATTTTACCTTCCACTATAATTGAAACGGTATCCGGATATGTTTTGGCTAAATCAACCTACACACATACTCTAGCATAAGTGAGGCAAGATTTGGAGGTCGTAAGATCATCCACAGCTAGCGGTATTCATATCTTAGTTGAAATTTTAGAAATACCAGTTGGGGTCCAGCAATAGAGGGGTAGATCATGGATTTTGATCCAAATTGGAACAGAGGTAAACTCTTTCCGCTTAGGGCAAATCAAAGGTGACCATTGTTGCATTATGAACAATTTACCCATAATAAATGAAGCCCCTTTAATCCAAACATATTTTAGATCTTCAATAGAAGAGAAATTAAACAAGAATAAACCATTGCTTAGGGATATCATTTTAAGACTACCTTTTAATTTTCATACATTGTTCACCGCAACAAGCAAAGAACCGTAATATGGTCTCTTACCGAGCGAATATCCCACAAGTGCTTGGTTCCATTCCAGGGAAGCATCTACTACTTCCTCATGAGGGAAGGGAATGATTTCATCATGATTCGACAGAATAGAGAGAGCAAACTTGCTAGGATTAGGGTTTTCAGCGAGGATACGATTCCAAGGTAGTGGGTTTTACGAAGCTACCAGAGACGGAGTAGGTGCATTGGGAGGGTGGAGGGATTTGTAGATGGAAGAGGTGGAAAAATAGCGTTAGAGAGGGAGGGATCCACCTCCATCAACACCCGGGTGGACGAAGGGAAAAAATCAGCAGAGAGCGAGGAAAACCTTTGAGTGAGCAAATCGTTCGTGTCCACTTATTAGAAGAGGAGCAACATTTAATGAATAATTAGCCTTGTATTTTGCAAGGCTACTTGGTTGAAAGAAATAGGTGGCTTGTTTTGATGATTTGATATTTGACATCCTCGATTAGGCGCCTAATTTGAGATTAAATAAGAAGAAAACATAGGGGTGTCTATTTTTAAGGACTACTTCAGGGAAAATCAAAAGTTGTGCAATTGATGGATTTGTTGAATCGTGAAAATTGCTATTTAAAGGGCTTTAACACTTTTACAAAGGGAATCCTCATGTCCATGTAGATGACAATGCTTATAGAATTTGAGGATATTTTTAGGTTTCGTTTGGGACAGCTTTCTTACTGCTTCTTAAAATAACTTTCTAGTACAAAAATCTACAAAGCTATTTTAAGAAGCAATAAGAAAGAAGTCCCAAACGAAGCCTTAATCACTATTCTTAGATGATAACAATTATCTTTAGATCCAATCCAAATTGAGTTAATAAATTATTAATTTGCATTAACTCTGCAAAATTTTTACAACAGAACATTTAATGAGAAAATAGTAGGGACATCTTTATGCAGAGGTCAACTAAAACGTACACCTTAAATAATTTTGAAAAAATCAAAGTATAAAAATCTATAGATTTTAAAGGTTATCATAAGCCATTGCTAGCCTCTTCAAAGTTAATGGGTATCCACTCTATAAGATTCAAAGTTTCGTTTCTGCAAATTATTGACTTATGGGTCTGCAATAAACTTAATGGGCCTCTATGAAATCATTAATAAGTCTCCACAAATTATACGGAGACTCCACTAAGCTGATCTTCTTAACAAATTATGCCATGAATTGTAAATATTAGGGGTGCTAATTAATTTCAAAATTTGAGCATTTTTTAATGGTCATTGTTGGGAAAATTGTGGGAAATCAAATTAATGTTATTTCTAAGTCATATTTTGAAATGCAAGTGAAAGTCAATGGATTATAGATTACATAGAGGGATGATAGAGTCATTGTGTTACCGTACATCTAATATATATATATATCAATAAGAATAAGAAATAAAAAAAATAAAAAAAAAAATATTTCAAAAAGATCCTAAGAAGTCCCTTTTTTCAACTATGAAGGGGATTTTGAGGTACCACATGTGAACACTAACACTAAGATTATAGTAGCCTAAATATAATTTATCATTTAGACTTATTAAATATTTTGATGATGTTAATGTTAGTTATAAAGTCAATCAAAATAGTACTTGATATATTTATAAGTTTATAGGTCTCATTAGTGTGTAAATCAAAAGTTCATTATCTTATCCATAACAGGTTGTGTAAATCATTATAGGTAGTTGTATTGTACATCTACATTAGATTATATAATAACCATAGGACTACATACTTAGTTTAGACTAATTTGAATCAAATGTGAAAACCCTAGTAATTAATTTAATAAAAACTCAAGTTAACACTCAAGAATAAAGCATATAGAATCCATCACCACTTCATTTTGGATCATGTAGCCTATGGTATTGTGGTTGTATATTTTGTTAGCACAATGCACCAACTTGAGGATTTCTTCATAAAGCCTTTGGTTAAGGATCATTTTTGTTGTCTAAAATAATGAATATGTATGATAGACCCCTCAATATAGACATTTTTATGAGCCTCACATTGTAAGTTTGCTAACAAATGATAGCTACCATTAGTAAGCCTTTGCTAACTTAACGGCTAATCATAAGCCTTCTTAGCTACTTTCTAACATATTATATATTTATTTTATTTTTAATGTCATGTGAAATGACGCTTGCCACATAAAATTTGACCACATAAAATTCAAGGATATTTGGTTTGAATGGGAGATTTTAACCAACCGCTAATCATTAAAGCATATTAAAAAGTAATTACCCTTTTTACGATACCCCATATTTTCATATTTTATAAAATTCAATATACTTCATTATCTACATATAAATACTCCCTCATTTCCCAGTATCAACTTCTATAGTCTGCACTCTATCTAAAATTTCTTAAGCTAAGTCAAAAATATAGAAGTATGTTCAAGAGAATAAGCTTTAATGAAAATATGGTTTTGTAATCTAACCTTATGAGATCTCCAAATTTATCACTAATGGAAAATCAAACATTACAAGCAAATTTTTTTGGTGACTTTCTGGTAGACTATTTTCCAGTGAATTTTTTATAGTTTACGATGAAATATACCCGACTATTTTTTTCGCATATTTCCCAACAACTCTCTGGCGGCTTTTCCTTATTAAAATTTAAATAAAAAATGTGACTATTTTAACATTTATTTTTTGACTTAGGAGTGGGAAGAAGATTTAGGCTATTGTGAGATTTCATGAACCTTTGAATTGACTCTTTATGAATCATAAACTCCATATAATTCCATCTCTCGATCACATTCTTGGCCTTAAAAGTTTATCTATAGAAGTATATCACATCTAATATATCCTACACCACCCTAATCTTCAAAAAGATATTGACTATGTCAAATTACATCCCTCATCTATTAGCTTAATAATCTTAGCTTGAGCAAATTTGTTTTTCTTTTAGTTGTTGTGTTAATTTAAATTGTGCTTTCTTGATGTAGTATTTGTTCATGTTGTTCCTATAGCCCCATTTTGTCATAAACAAAGGAGGAGAAGAGTTAGGAAGAGGAAGTGAGAGAGAGAGAGAGAGAGAGAGAGAGAGAGAGAGAGAGAGAGGACCTTGGCTTGCGCTTGTGAATTTTTTTTGAAATGAAACGACATGGTTTTATGATTGTGCTCAAACTTGTGTTAGTACTTAACATATTATCTTGCAATATTTTGTGCGCACTACAAATATCTTATAACTCATGATATTTATCAAAAATGAGGAGATTGTATCGGAAACAAGTTCACCATTAGCATGCCTGAAACATATGAAGATAAAACTACTATATCAGTAAAATCTTTTGTGTCAATCATGTGTAAGAGCTTCACAAAATAAAGTAATATATATATAAACTAAAATATTCTCAAAGAATCATATAAATCTCTATTGCTAATTAATTAAATCAATTGTTTTAAAATTAGGCTCTAGCAATTTTATTAAAAGTAAATATGAAAATTAATAGACTTTATGAGTCTCTATAAACCCTTACAAATTGTCATTAAGTTAAATTATAGCTGCAAATTCTTATGACCTCTCTACAAAGATACATTATTATTGGACCAGAAAGTTGATCACTTACAAGTCTTTGTAAAACTTAACAGGTATTTGCAAAGCCCATAACAAGTCCATGCAAACTTTAACGAGGCTCTTCTAATCTAATTTTGTTAACAAATTATATAACGTAATCTAGTCATCATGCTTATAATTTAGGCATTTTTTATCATTCACAACAATGAGAGAAATAAATAACATTGTTATTCAAAAAAAGGTTATTTAATTTCTTAATCATATTTTGAAAACCTTATGTTTGAGTTATAGCCTATTACTTGACTTGACCTAGGCTAATGAAAGAGTAAATCTCTAAAGCAACTATCTAAAAACTAGCAGCCAAGTTTTAGGCTTTGTTTGGGACAGCTTTTGGCCACTATTCTTTTGCTGCATTCAAGAAACTTTGTGCAAGAAAGCTAATTTAGAAAGAAGGAAAAAATCTATTCCAAATGAAGTCAGACTTCGTTTGGAACGGCTTTCTTATTGTTTTTAAAAGTTGATTTCTCGTACAAAAAAAAATATAGTTCAAGAAATTTTTATACTAAAAGCTATTTTAAGAAGTATTATGAAAATTATCCCAAATAAAACCTTAGTCATCTATCACAAAAAATTCCTTAAAATTTCTGCACTTAGCATTGAGAAAGAAGAAGATTGCTTTTTCAATAATATGGACTGATGAGCTCACCCTCATCAACTGCACGTAAGACCGTTCTTAGTTATTTCAATTTTATTGATTCTATCTGTACTTTGCTGAGCGTTCTAGAGAGGAACACCTAGATGGCAACGTCCTTGCCCTTTAACTATGAGAAAGGGAGGTTCCTTTGAGAGAAATATAGGTGTAAATCTGCTCTAAAGTATGTCACACCTTTCATAGCCGGAGAAGTAACCTTTCATAGCTGGAGAAGCTTCTCCGGCTATGAAAGTTGTGACATACTTTAGAGCAGATTTATAAGAAATTCAAAGACATAAATTGTAGCCGAATGACATAAAAATCAACACGTAGCTAATTGAATGATTCTCTTTATTTCTCTTGTTGTTTTTTACTTAACAGAACCTTGCAAAGAGGTTTCCATCGTCCTTTTCTCAATCATTTCTTATTCTATACAGTACAAACCGAATCGACTCATTAATTTAATGATTCTTCTTTGGTTGGCGACTGCGGATTGGAGGAAGAAATTGCGAATAATATTAAGAAGTTTAAATCTGGACTTGGCACTGAGTTTTCTTTCACATCTGTACAAAATATATTTAACAATGCCACAGTTTGACAAGTTCAAAACAGCCAGGTGGAAATCCACTCTCATTTTTTCAGCCATTTTTTTAATGTTTAATTATTATTTCTATTTACAATTTTTTTATTTGAAAATTAAATTTAGAGTCTGTTTGTGATGATAGCTTTCTGTTGATCTTATTTTTGATTGGATATTATCCTCTAAGTTGCTTCGCACTTGATAAGGTTCAGAAGTAGCCTATGAACTATCCCAGATTCATGATTGGTATTAGGTTCGTAGGCTTGGATTGCGTCTCCGGGCTTACTTACAACAAATTTGATCACCACGTACTAACAACAGACCAACATATTTCACTTAGCTTTTGACAAGATGACTACCACGTAGACCACGATGTAAAATATAGATTTCTTTATGCTTGATACTAGATTATGTAATCTGCTTCAGATGTCGTTCGATTGAGTATGTTATATAAATGTTGGGAAGTAATAGTATACTATAGTATTTGTTTCTTTAACCTAATGAATTAGAACTGCCTGTTGATGTTTCCTCAAGTTACTTGAACTTTTTGAAAAAAAATACTACTTAGAACTGATGTTGATAAATAGAATTTTGTTTGGTACATTAAAGGCTTTGAACAACAAAATGGATGACATTAACTTCAAATGTCATACTTATTACAACATATAATTATGCTCATATATTTAACAAACATTGATAGTAATCTAGAAAACAATAGGAACTACGAACAACATAGCTCGAATGACTTAGCATTACCTTCCTTTAAGCAACATATCCAAACGAGCTTATAGTTTGGTTTGTGTTGGACATGCAACAACTGATGTAATACTCAAACTCAAACTGGAGCTCCTATAAATCATCTCCATTTAATAACTTTTATTTCTTACTTTGAGACAATAATATCATCATTAGCTTTTTATAAAATGTCTAAAATTAAATTTATCCTTTATCGAATTCCAAAGATGGTAAAGATTAGCACGTTGAAGATAAAATTTTGGTGTAATAATATCAATAAACATACTACCCTCATGATGTAGCTCATGATATTACATTAGAAGAAAGTGAGTGCCTATCATATGACGATCTTATTCTAAAAATTTTTCTTCAACATATTCCATACAACACATGTTAGGAACTCCCCCAACTCATTACAATGTCATCTAATAGCTTCAGCATGCAAAGCCCAAAATAGATCATCCCTATCAGATTTCCATACAAGCATATAACACCGAAAAATTTCATTTGTCTTCTCCTTCAACTCCAGTGGGCTATCAAATGACTTTTTTGCATAATCCTTCCTTGGTGTGCTCGTAATAGCCAACAATTCCATCGTGTGCTCTCTACGATAGTTCTCTAAGCACAGCTGATGCATTATGAAGAAAAAAAAAATTAAGAGAACTTCATAACAAAAAATTTTAGCAAACATGCCCTAAGATATACATTTACTCTCAATGTTCTTCTATATTCATTGTTGGATTACTTAAATAGGCCGAGGGCTCAAAGATACCTCACATTTATAAATAACAAAAACTTGGTGCCAGCAATATATGGCATGGATATGTACTCTAATCCACATACTATAAAAATATATGATAGAATATTAATGCAATACAATTTATATGATGTGATAGGTCCCTGCCTGCAACTACATCAAATAACTTATACTACTTAATTATCATACACCAGTGATAAATACATACACAGAATATCTTACTAATAAATACTTGTAAACTAAAAAATAACTTTAAATAAAACTAAGTTTTCTATGCAAAATAATAATTTAATATGAATTAACTAAACATTTTAGATACTTTTTACAATTATCTTAAATGATATTTTTCTCTAAAAAAAATAAAATTAAAATAAATTACAGGACAAATTATTAAAAATAATAGAACTAATCACCCAATTCCAAACAATTAGAGAATATAAAAATTGTAATATTATTTCTTTCAACAACTTTAAATTTTAAATATAATATATTATTTTTCTCATCAATTTTCAATCTTAAATTGAGTTTGCAAATTGAAATAGCCAAGCCTATTACTTTAAAAAAAAATTTAAACAGCCTCATATTAATATTCTCTCGTTGTTTTTACTTAACAGAGCCTCGCATAACGGTTTCCATCATCTTTTTTTCACAATCATTTCTTATTTTATTTTTTGGGATATTTAGATTAATTAAGGCTCCATTTGAGAAACTTTTATTACGTCCGGTGAACGTACGTAGAGCTACATTCGGCCGGCACTAAGATCGGAGGCACAAAACGAGAAATACCGAGCAAATACCAAGCAATACCAACAATAACGAGAAATACCATTACGTGACGACAAAATACCGAGTAATATCAAGCAATACCGAGTAATCCCAAAAAATACCGAGTTTTTTCTAGAAAACTCGGTATTTTTTTTGGGATTACTCGGTATTGCTCGGTATTGCTCGGTATTACTCGGTATTGATCTTCACAGAGCGGTATTCATCGTTATTACCAAACAATACCTAGCAATACCAACCAAATACCGAGCAAAAACCGAGTAACAATCCTCTGACCGAACGTAGAGCTACGTCCGGTCAGAGGACATAATAAAAGTTCCCATTTGAGATAGCTTTATTTCTATTTTTTAAAGTAATTTTTAGTAAAAAAATTAAATGTTTCGTACAAAAAAGCTAATTTAAAAGAAGAAGAAAGTTGTCTCAAACAAAACATAAGACAGATTTGATACACACATCACATATATAAGTTTCATATTCGTGACCTATAAGTTGATAATTAATGCTCCCAACTAATAGATCAATATCAAGATGAGCTGTGTTTGCATTTTTTATTGTATTTTGTACAAATGGAATCAACTCATTCATTTAAAGATTCTTCATTGGTTGGTGACTGAAGATTGAAGGCACAAATTGAAAATCATATTAAAATTAAAATCTGGAGTTGGCACTGAGTTTTCTTTCACATCTGAACAAAATATATTTAACGTCGTCACGTGTCGTCATTTGATTGAAGTCCAAAAACCGCCAGGTGGACATGCACTCTCATTTTTCCCGTCCATTTTCTAATATTCAATAGTTGTTTCTATTTATAAATTTATTCACTTGAAAATAAAATTAAGGGTTTGTTTGTTGAGAAATTATTACATGCGGAATCCGGACGTAGAGCTATATTCGAACTCCTATGAAATGATGACACATGACTACTACATACTGGATATTATATGTATATTAGCTGTGTATTGAAATGTATTTGTTGTATATTGGTGTGTATTAGCTATATAATGGCTAATACACACTATGTACTAGTTATATCTTAGATGTGTATTGATATGTACTAGCTGTGTATTGGTATGTACTAGTTGTGTATTGATATATGCTAACTATATTTTATAGTACACAGTACATACTAACCAATGCACATCAAATAAATTATGTGTCTTAGCCACGTGTCGTCATTTGATTGAAGTCCGAATGCAGCTCTATGTCCGGATTCCACATATTATAATGCCTTCTGTTTGTGACAGTTCTCTGACTATTTTATTTTTCAAACAACAATAATAATTTCATTTAGCTACTACTTTCTTGTTGCTTATCCGGATTCTTCATGTAATAAGTTATTTTTTGCAATCATAGTACCGAAATTATTTCTTCATAACAACTTCATAGCTAGCTTCATAAAATGCTAAAGGGCTTGTTTACGATAGTTGTAATTTTTTGTTAGGGTAATTATAAAATTGTTCCGGAAAAAATAGCTTTTCGGAAAGCTGTTGTAAAAGTAATTTTCAAACATAGAAATTTCATTAAAAAAAAAGAGAGTCAAATAAAATTATAATTACGATCTGTTGTAAATAAATAAGAAAATTGACCCAAATAAGCTCTAAGTATATAGATTGGTAGATACTTCTGATATTTATTTCATTTCATTGACATTTTGGTCAGCCAACGAAAAATAAAATGCACATACAATGCCACGTGCCAAACTTTATAAAAACACATGTCAAATATTATTTCCGAACAGATTTGAATGAGCCTTTGAACATATACAATAGTCAAAAAGTGTACAATATTAAAAAATAATATAATTATTTTTTTTACACCTTCAGACTTTAATTTTACATTAATAACTCTCCCTAGAAATTTCCTCTATTAAAAAGCTGACCAACTCTCATTGCCCATTTCAGCCTTTGAAAATTTAAAGTTTTATTATGTAAACTCATGATGTCCCGATGTAGAGAGCTTTCATTTTTTAGCATTCATTAGAAAAAAATAATAATAATAATAAAATATTTTTTTTGTAAGTCATATGGGTTAAAAAAACTAATAAAATAAATAGGATTAATAATGCATATTGTTTTATGTTCAATTAGGATTGTTCACCATACACAATTGATAGACCTGGCGAACTTCCTGTAAAGCTCCGCCAATATTTAAAAACAAAATAAATTTATTATAGAAATAGCATATTTATTATTTAGGATGGACAGATTTATTATATAAAAAATTATATATATATATATAATTCAAACGTTGTGTGCTACTAGTGGCTTTCAAGCAAAAAAACCACAAGCTTGTGATTAGGCACGAAAGGGTAAGTGGTGCCGACTAGGTAGCATAAGTTTAGGTCAAGCATGTGAATGGGGTGGATTGTTCAATCTCAAAGGCTAGGGGCTCTTTTATTATGTTTCTTCTAAATCAAAGGTAAATTTTACATCATTTTTTTTTGTTAAAACCCACATAAGGATCTACAGCCCTATGCGTTAGTTAAGAAAGATGATTGGAAGTCCTTAATGAATCATCAGATCTCGAAAAATATTGCATTTAAAGTAAAACCTATAAAGCCATTAATTCTATATAATACATGAAATAAATAAAAAGAAAATGATCAAGACAAACCAACAAGAGAACCCATTAAAAGCAGCCAGAAAAGCCATAGCAACTAGCCATGCAAAAATTCATCAAGCCGACAGGAATCGCCCATAAAACCACAAAGAACACAACCTGTATAAAAATTAGGGAAGAAATGAGTTAACAATAAAAAAGAAAAAATAGAGAGCCAAGGGAGGAAAACCCCAACAACCACCTAGGCAACCAAACCCACAATTACTGCCCACAATAGCACAAGCCAACCAAAAACCAACCACCAAAAAAAAAGCCCCTAGCCTAGGAAAGAATACATCAAGCACACAACAACAACCATAGCAAAACCCCACTAAACAATAGATAGAACAGAGGAACAACAATAGCAATATAAAGCTCAACTCTGATTTTTTTTTTTTTTTTTACATTCTTCTTATTTTTCTTTCCTAAGATTAAAGAAAAACTAGTTGTATCAATTTTCAACACATTCAAACAAAAATCCTCTAAGGGCACATCAAAACAGCCATCATAGATATCCCCATCACTACACTTATAACCTGAGTATTCCTCAATCCAATCAGAGTGATCAATATGGCCAACAAAGTGCACATCCGTCAACAACCCTCCATCCAAATTAATACACATATCCAACAAGGGAGAAACATAAAGATCAATAATAGGGACTCTCTTAAACACATCCATCTGCTAAGAAAGAATATCATAATCAGTGTTATGATAAGCACTATTAGGCACGATATTACCCACAAGATCACAACCAACATTTGACAAACTTAACTCAGTATAGAAAGAAATTAAATGCTTACCATAACAACTAGAATTACAATTAGTGTTATC
Organism: Dendrobium officinale; assembly: GCA_019514585.1. Taxonomy (NCBI): domain Eukaryota; kingdom Viridiplantae; phylum Streptophyta; class Magnoliopsida; order Asparagales; family Orchidaceae; genus Dendrobium; species Dendrobium officinale. The sequence continues at coordinate 9,303,087 of CM033688.1, read as the reverse complement.
AATTGTACCACCATCACAATCCAAATTAAAAGAATTAACACTAGGGGGAGTAGCAAGAGGAGAATAAACATTATTGTTAACACAAGCAACTTCAGTAAGAGGAATAATATCATAAATGAAAGAGCCAATTCCTAAATGCACATTATCAAGAGAAAAAATGTGATCATTCAAATCTTACAAGAATATCGACCCAAAATAGGGCTTTCAGATTATTTAAAGCCAAAGTGTCAGACTCCACAACAAGCATAGGGACAAAAACAACATGAGGCTGAATAGAAGTAATGGCAGCCTTCCTCAAATGCGGATTCAACTTAATGCATTATGAATTTTTATGACCCATGGCTTTGCAATGAGAACAAAATCTAAGAAATTCCTACAAAATAACCTTTTGAATATAGCCAAATATCTCTAGTCGAAGCCAAATAGAATCAGGATATATCCTAGAAATATTCATTTCCATAAGTACGAGCGATGGACAGCCTAGAACCCACAGTAAAAGCATTATCAGTTTGAAGCAGACGGCCAAATAAAGAGCCCAAACCAAAAAGAATGTTGGGAGAGAAGAGATGGGGGTGCAGTTGTGGAAACAAAATCTAGACAAGGACGATCGTAGACTCTTCCAATAATTCAAGAAATGGCATCCATTTTATTAATTTCATGAAACACCCATAAACGAAATATGATCTATATGCAAAAACCCTTCCATAGTCATGGTCGTTAGAGATTTTGATCACACTCTTGTTTTGATCCAAAAGTGTGACAGAAAATTTTCCATGCAGTTTAAGATTGAAAGAAAAAAAATAATTCTTATAGAGTTTAACACAGGGTGATGGAGCAAAAATTTCCTAATCAAAGCTAAATCAAAAGGCTTAGCAAGATGAAGAATTTCATCCTCTGAGATCCATAAAGACGGTAAACCCCTAAGCCAAGTAACCTTCAAATCCAGAAATTCCTTAGTTAAAGTTAAAGCATCTTTGAAAGATTTGGAGTTATTCTTACAAGCAAAAAAAACTAGGATTGTTATGCTTAAAGGAAGTCGACATAGATCCAACACACAAAGCCGGCCAAATGAAAAACATAGAAAAATAATAGGAGGAATCACATCGACAAGAAAAAAGATGAAAATCATATCAAAACCACTAAAAGTTTTCAAGGAAAGCAAAATAAAAAAGAAGAGCAAGAGAAGAGGAAGGAAACTTCCCTCGGCATCAGACGCGGCACCAGATTAGCAAATGAGTAGACACACGAAGCATTGGCTAGGGCATATCCCTAGCAGAACTAGAGTGGTGGAGGAGCCAATGCGAGAGAATCCGAGAGAATGATCGGAATAAAAGCAACGGAAGGTGGCTAGGGTGATGCTCTAATAGAGACCCAAAAGCAATATACTAAAATGACTACATTAAATTTTTCACTTCAAATTGATAAATCCTTTAATTAGGTTTTGTTATTGAGAGGAAGAACATATCAAGAAGAGGGATAATTTAGTGTGATTACAAATAAAAAAAAGGAGAAAGATATTTTAGCTACTTACTTACCTTAGAAAATTTGAAGTTAACAATATTTAATGATGATAAGGTAACAAAATTTTAGTAAATAATTTTAAGTCAATTGAAATGGAAGAAATTAAGATAAATATATTATATATTGTTGATGAAGAATGCAAGCAAGTAATTCAAATGAGGAGTTGATTAGGAATAAATCAACATTGAAATTGAAGATATGGCTTCCCCAAAAGTTGAGGTTAATGTTTTTCTTTTAGACCATAGTAACTATTCCATCCTTTTTAAATCAATTCATTTAATCAATATGTTATGATCACTTTGCTCGTTTAAATTTTTTTATAATCATATTTAGCTTATACTAGGCTTTCTAAATTAATATAATTTTTTTTTAATATTTAATATTTTTAAATTTCAAAAAAAAATATTTATATTAGATGCCATAAAATCAAATCCTAAAACTAGACTTATAAAAGCAAAGAATTCATACTATACAACGTTCACCTTGTCAAGTAGAATTTAAACAAATTGATTCCCAGACTACTAATAAATTAAGCTTTCACAACACTTTTGATGGCCTATTGCAGCGATTTAAACACCTACTAATTTATTTGCAATATATTAAACCTTTGCAAATCTATTGTATTTGTGTTCGCTGTAAAGGCTTTAACAGCAGTTTCAGTGAGTACTGTTGTAGGTAGGCTTTAGCAGAGCTTTTTAGCATGTGTTAAAACCGCTACTAAATGATAGCAAAAAAAAAAATATAATATCAAAAAAATCAAATATTATGATGAAATTATAAATATCAATAGAATACTATGCAGATATAAATTAAGTGAATATTAACAACTTACAAATTAACATTTTAATAACATTTTCCAAACACAAAAAAAAAAAAAAAGTTTTCCCTTCCTCAAAACAAGCCCTAATGTACCACAAAAAAATTTATCACACGTATGCCACATGAATAAGAAGCAAGGGCAAGATATTCCTTTGTCATTAACGAGAAAAATACTGCTCCGGCTTCTAAAGCTCTTTTTGAACTACTAAATAAGTAGAAAGGAAAATACAGAATGGAAGCTACCATAGTAAGAAGCAAGGGCAGGCACCCAAAAAAATGTGGCTTTTTCTCCACCACCATGACCGATTTCGGCTCCAGAACAAACCTAGCTATCATCAAAAGGAATACATTAATATAGATGCATTTACCTACCTAAGATCACCAGCAAATGGTTAGCGATGGTTAATTCGCCGTCGAGATGGGTGGATTAGGCATCTGTTAGCGATGGTTCATTCGACATCGAGATGGGTGGATTAGGCATCGAGATGGCTGGATTTGATGCCAAGATTGGTGGATTAGGCATCGGGACGACAGGATTACGTAGGGATGGCATGATTCAATGTCGAGATGGGTGGCTGGCATCAAGCCTAGGTGATTCGGCGTGGATGATCTCCGATGAAGATGAAGGTTGGGGTTGAGAAGGACTCGAATATGATCGGCTAGGGCAACAAAAGGCGAGATTGATAATACGGTGGATTTGCAATCGGGGGAATGTCTTAGCTTTTGATTTCTAAACCGTTGTTACAAAATATTTTAAAACTATAATTTTTTCATTGAAATATAGTAGCAGTTTTAATTGCTAGTTATACCTATCTTTAGCAGTGGTTTTAAAGCCACTGTTATAAATTGTTGCGAAAATATTAACCTATTAGTAGTGCCAGTATGCAAGATATGATCATATAGTAGATCAATTAAACTTAATGTGTATCATTTCATCCCGTAATTCCCACTACTAAATTAGATAAAACTAAGAAATCAATCGTACATAATGTGTATCATTTCATCCCTTAATTCCCACTACTAAATTAGATAAAACTAAGAAATCAATCGTACAATATGATATACATTATATTATATAAACAATCCTATTATTGATTTAATTAAATCAAAAAATAAATTTATAATATACATCATAAAATATAATTATTTCACATGTATTTATTTTGAAAAGAGCAACTCAATCATAAAGATGACAATGAAAATATTTCGACATTTTTTGCGATGGATTTGCAGCTCCAATTTGCATCAAAAATTACCGCTGCAAATCTATCACAAGTTGATTTATAATATAAAAAAAAAAACTTCTTTGTTGTGTTTTGTCCACAGTTAAATGGAGAAGGGAGTTGGTTTATGAGTGCAGCAGGTTTGAATCCAGCGTAGGCCGATCAGGCGGGATATATTACGGGTAGTCCAGTCAGTCGTGGAGAGGGAATCTGGCAGGCCCATCAAGCGTGGGCAGTGGGTAAACTGGCTTAAATTTTTGGGTTTTTTTCTTTAATTTCCTCTACAAATTCATCATAAATTCGCATTAAATATTTGTCATAGATATTTTTTTTAGCCACAAATAATTTTGCATTGCCATTTTTTGCAACAGGAATTATATTCCGCCGTAAATCATATTTTGTGATAGATTTTTCTTAATTTGCCGCAAAAAAGGTAACTTTCCTAAAGTGATATGACAAGTTTATAATTGAATCAAGCGGCTCAATGAAATGAATCCAACAAGCCTAAGATCATTGAATTCTAACATAACTAAGGTACTTAAGTGCTCGATAAATTGTTCATGATCAATGAAATCAGTATGGGTTGTCCGATAAACACTCACAATTTTCCATAGATCTTCTTTACATTTATTGAGGATACCACTCCCAAAAAATTATAAATAGCCCCCATTCTTCTCATGAAGTGGGACGAAGAGAGTAGAAAACTTGAAAGCTCTCTTGCAATCTCTATCTAGCGCTGCCATCATTGGAATTTTTCTCAACCACCAAATGCCATCAGAATTTTCATATGCTCTCCGACTACCACTAGAACTCATCCTGAACTCTATGGCCACCGGATCTTCTGCCGATCACCATTGTCTGGTTACTATGGTCCCTCCAACCTTTATCACCTAACTATGGTTCTTTCAACCTACATCGCCCGTCCACTACAATCACTCCCACTACTGACACCTAATTATGGTCCCTCTGACTACAATCATCTGACTACAGCCCTACGGATCAAGCAAATAAGCCAAACACTCTTGAGAATAGTTGTCATATCGTTCTCCAATAATGTAACATGTTCTATATAATGTGTATTTACTATATTTAGTCAGCGCCCTCCTTCGAGGAAGGGTATTATTTGTAATCAATCACCAACACTAAAAGAATTAATTCAACTGGGAAATGCCCTGTGTTTTTTTTTTTTTTTTTTTTTTCCTTTTTAGGGTTTTTCATGTAAAAGTTTCAGTGTTTATTTAGTATTATCTATTTATGTGTTGGATCTGCGTACAAAGTTAGTATGCTAAACTTTATATTTTTCTACCACCACGAATGTTTCAGGATGCAATAGTTCAATTATTATTTCTATTTATACTTTTTTTTTCATTTGAAAATTAAATTCATGGTTTATTTGTGACAACTCTATGTTCATCTTATTTTTAACAGGAACTATCCTCAAGGTTGTATCACACTTGCTAATAGTTCACGAGTGGCCTGTGAACTGCCCCATATTCATAACTAGTATTAACTTGGTAGGCTTGAATTGTGTCACCCAACTTATTAATGTTAGACTTGATTTCCACCTACTCACAACAGACCAACATATTTCACTAAGCTTTATGCGAGATGACTACCACATAGACCACGATGTAAAAGATAGATTTGATTATGTTTGATACCAGATTATGTAATCTTTTTCAAATGACTTTTGATTGATTATGTGATGTAAAAGTTGGAAGTAAATATTATAATATCACATTTGTTTCTTTAAAATAATGAATTGGAACTATCTATTGATGTTTATTGAACATATCTGATTTCCTCAAGTTACAAAAGTTTTCAAAATAAAATATCACTTTAAACTGATGTTCATAAATAAAATTTTTGTTTGGTACATTAAATGCTTTGAACAACAAAATGGATGACATTAACTTCACATTCCATATTGATTACTACATATAATTATGCTCATACATTTAACAAACATTGATATTAATCTAAAAAACTTAAGGACCTACAAATAACATAGCTCGAATGATTTAGCATTATCTTCCAATTAAGCAATATATGAAAACGAGCTTATAATTGGGTTTGTGCTAGACAGAAATTGATGTAATACTCAAACTCAAACTTGGGCTCCTCCCAATCCTCTCAAAATAATAACTTTCATTTCTTACTTTGAGACAATAATATCATCAATAGCTTTTTAATAGAAGTATAAAATTAAACTCATCCGCTATCAAATTATAAGAATGGTATAGATTAACATGTTCAAGATAAATTTTTGGTGTATTAATATTAGTAAATGTATTGTCCTGTTTTTCACTATATAGCTCATGAGATATTGCATCTAAAAAAAGTGAATTCCTAGCATATGATGATCTTGTTCTAATATTTTTTCTTCGACATATTTTCATCTATCACCATTTAGGAACTTCCTTAACTCATTATAATGTCTGCTCATAACGTCAGCATGCAAAGCCCAAAGTAGATCATCCCTATTTGATGTCCAAACAACCATAAAATAGCAAAAAAAATCATTTGTCTTCACCTTCAACTTACTGGAATATCAAATGAACTTTCCACACATGCCTTCATTGGTGTGCTTGTAATAGCCAACAATTCCTGTGAGAACACATCATAATACTTTTCTAAGCACTTTTGATACATTATGAAGAAAACAAATAAAGAGAACTTCGTAACAAAAATTTTAGCAAACAGATCCTAAGAGATGTTGTTACTATGAATGCTCAATTTATTCGTTATGGATTACTTAAATAATAGTACACAAAGCTACCACTCATTTGTAAAAAAATAAAAATTGTGTATCAATAATATATTAATTGGATAGCAACTGTAATACCCCTATTGCAATAAAAACTTTTGATAAAAAATTAATGCAATACAACTTATATGATGTGATAGGTCTCTTCTTTCAACTACATCTAATAAATGAAACTACTTAATTATCCTACATGAGTGAAAGAATCCTATGCTACCAAAAATACTTTATCTAAATGTATTGTTACACATAGAGTATTTTTACTAAACAATAAATATTTATAAAATAAAAAAAATAACTTGAAAAAAAAATAAAGTTTACTATACAAAATTCATCTTATAATCATCTAAAATAATAAATTAGTATGAATTAACTAAACATTTTAGATACTTTTTACTATCATCTTAAATGCAATTTTCTCAAAAAAAAAAATGAACTTGTTGAGTCCAGGAGTACTCATGGCGTTAGAGAAATATAAAGTTTAGCATCTTAGCGATTGTACGAAAATCAGCACGCAATCAGATAAAAAAGAGGGTGTTACATTTATAGGAGACACCAAGATTTTTATGTGTAAAACCCCTGAAAAGGGGGAAAAACCATGGGGCTTAGCCCTGTTTGAATGAATCTACTATTATTTATAGTCGATTACAATTGAGGCCCTTCTTTAGGGAGAAGGCCTTGGCTTGGATGTATATTATATGAAGTATATAATGATAATACAAAGAGTCATTGTTGATGTATATGTTTGGTCGGAAGGTTCGTAGTCGATGGGCGACGTAAGTCGGAAGGACCGTAGTCGGCGGGCGACGGAGGTTGGAAGGACTATAGTTGGTGGGCGACGTAAATTAGAAGAACCATAGTCGCTGGGCGATGGAGGCCGGAAGGATCATAGTTGGTAGGCAACATAAGTCAATAGGACCAAAGTCGGTGGGCGATGGAGGTCAGAAGGATTCTAGTTGGTGGGTGACATAAGTTAGAAGGACTATAGTCGGTGGGCGACGGAGGTTGGAAGGACTATAGTCGATGGGCGACATAAGTCGGAAGGATTATAATCGGCGGGCGACAGAGGTCAGAAGGATCATTGTTTGACAACAAAGGTCAGAGAGATGTCATCAGGTAGAAATCCAGTAATGGATAGAAATCAAGCATTCGATCGGTGTCCAGTAAAAGTTCGACAATAGGCAGAAGTTCAGCGTTAGGTAGAAACTTGGTGATGAGGGGAGGTCCAGCATCGGGTAGAAGTCCAACGTTAGTTGTCGGCCGAGGAGAACTCCGGCGTTAGATGTATTTTGGGCGAAAAACTAGGCAGAATCCAGCCACTTAAAAGTCGAGAAGTCAGATAGAATTCTGGCGTTCCGTGGAAGTCGGGCAAAATTCTGGCGATGGTCGAGGAGGAGTTTATTCCCTCCTATCCTTCTTCTCTTCTCTTCTTCTTCTTACATTCTACCCATTAAAGATAAATGAGGGTTCTATTTATAGATTTTCTGGAGTGGCATGGCCTATTAATAGATGAGTGATAAGGGGTAAATTGGGAGTGGTTGGATGGACGGTCGATATTAAATCCCCTGATTATGTACCATTCATTAGAAATTTGAAGATCTTAATGATGTCGGAGTTTGGTGATCTTAGGCTCGTTGGATTCTTCTCGTCGAGCCGCTCGATTTGACTATAAGAACCTTATATTTGGAAACCATTTGGTAACTCAAATTGTGGTTTGAATTTTTTAATAGCGCTTCGGGTGCTTAATTTGGACTCATTTGGGCTCGGATTGAGTTTTATTTGGTGTCGTTGAGTTTGTATTTCCAAGATGCTTAGTTTGACTATAAGTTTAATGAAGTCGTAGTTCAGGTGATCCTGGATTTAATTTTTGAAGTTTTTGGCTTGATTTTATCTCGAGATTCATGCCATATCAAGATGATTTTTTGAGAATATATCAGTTCCCCCCTTACTATTTTCGGACGTTGAAGCTCGATGAGTTCAAAAATGCACGTCACAAATATTAAAGAATTTTCTTGTGATTTGAAATCCAATCATGCATGTAAAAGCCCAAAATAGCTTTAAAAGTGATAAAATTGAGTCTGAAACGTCAAAAAGTGATTCTGAGGACCTCAAAAACGTCCAATTTGGCCTTTCCATGTCAAAAATCGAACCCTGATCCGTGTAGGCAGCCGAATTGGCCAAATAGGCTAACTAGCCACCATCGCCACCTTCGATGGCAGGTGAATCATGTGTGCGGCCTACCTGCAACCCGTACTCTCCACGTGCTGCTGGCCACCCGCGGCCCCGCCTTCAGCCCCCGCCTAGCCTGCCCTTTACCCAGCTAGCCCTTACCTGGCCCGCATGGTTTCGCCCGCCGCTAGAAGTTGCTCAAACCGCTAGGGCTTGAAAAAAAAATTTAATTCATAAAAAACTTGAAAAAATCCCAAAAGATTCTGAAAAAATTCAGAAAATTTTGAAAATTTTGGAAACTTCTTTTATTCTCCAAAAGAAGGCTATAAATACCCCCCAGGCCCAGGGGGAAAGTTGCACCTTTTTCTTTTCTCCTTCTGGCTTTCTTACAGTGGAGGCATTCCATTATTTTATGTCGGTGACTTTCCCTACTTAATTCATCGCCCCTCCTCTTGTATAGAAGTTAGATTTTTTTCTTCTTTCTCTCCTAATTTTCTTATTGCTCTAGAGGCCTTCCGCTATTTTTTCGTAGGCGACTTTCCCTACTTAATTTAGCGACTCTCTTCAGTGTAGAAGAAATTTTTTTTCCTTCCACTATCTTCTTCTCTGTCAATCTTCTTATATTCGAGGCATTCTGTTATTTTTCGTATGTGACTTTCCCTACTAAATCGGCACCCCTCTTTAGTGTAGAAGAAAAAATTTCTCTGCTACTGTCTTCTCCTTTGTCTATCTTCTTACAGTCAAGGCATTCCATTATTTTTCGTAGGTTACTTTTCCTGCTTAAATTAGTGCCCCTCTTCTTATACAGAAGTTAGACTTTTTGCAGTCATTTTTTTTCTCTTCCATCATTCTAACTTTCTTATAGTTGATGCATTCCCCTTTTTGTTGTACGCGGCATCCCCTACTAAAATTTATGGTCCCTTTCTGTGTGTAGAAGTTAGAATTTTTGTGACATTTTCTTTTCTTCTCTTCTAGTATTCTTCTTACATTAAAGTCATTCTACTATCGAAGATATGTGGTATTCCCCTATCAATCTTCAGTGCCCCTCTTTTATGTAGAAGGAAATCAATTAATGCTTGTATGCAAGGGTGATTTGAGAAAATTTGTCGGTCATAGTATCCTGGAGGAGAATCAAAAGTAATGAGTAGACTGGGAGAATTTCAATACTGTTTGAGCAAAATTCATCGATGATAGACGATCGAGCGGAAGTTTATTGGTAGTTAAAAACCAAGTGGAGAGCTGAAGGAGAGAGTTGGATAATGTGATATTATCAATAGTTATAATTGGTAAATTGGGAGTGGTTGGATGGACGACCGATATTGAATCCCTTGATCATGTACCGTTCGTCAGACATTTGAAGGTCTTAATGATGTCAGAATTTTGCAATCTTGGGTTCGTTGTATTCTTCTCGTCGATCCGCTCGATTCAACTATAAGAACGTTATATTTGAAAACCGTTTGATAACTCAAATTGTGATTTGAACTTTCTAATAGGGCTTCTGGTGCTTGATTTGGACTCATTTGGGCTCGGATTGAGTCAAATTTGGTGTCTTTGAGTTCGTATTTCCGAGACGCTCAATTTGATTGTAAGTTTGCTGAAGTCGGAGTTCAGGTGATCCCGGATTTAATTTTTGAAGTTTCCAACTTGACTTTGTCTCGAGATTCGTGCCCGATCAAGAAGATTTTTTGAGGATATATCAGAACTTAAAACAAAATAAATTACAGAACAAATCATTAAAAATAATCACCAAAGTACAAACAATTAGAAATAATAAAGTTGGTAATATTTTTTCTTTAAACTACATTAAATTTTAACAATAATATATTATTATTCTCATCAATTTTCAATCTTAAATAGAGTTTGCAAACTGAAACAGCCAAGCCTATTACTTAAAAAAAAAATTAAACAGACTCATATTGCAGTGAACTAAACCTATTAAAAACGTAAAACATATTATTTAATTATTAGCCAGTCGCCTAATCAACTTGGCAACTGTCTTCTAATTAACAAATAAAACAAAATATAATAGTGCTTGGCATTCTCAGCATCCTCCTCCGTGCCAAGCCACCTCCAGACCCCTTAAAGCTGAGACCAGAGCTTTCTTGCTACTTTTCAAATTAATTTTTTATTTAAAAAATTAATTTTTTATTTAAAATCTGCATTAAAGAAAGCTGTCACAAACAAGAATAATTATTAGGTCCGATGATCGGACGTAGCTCTACGTGCGGTCACCATTGAGATCGCGCCACATGCTCTTGCTCTTTACCGTGCAGCCCGACGACTTGACCCGGACCGGAACCCGGGAATGCTATGTTTGCGTATTGCTATGTATTACTTAGTATTTGCTCGGTATTGCTCGATATTGCTAGGTATTGCTTGGCAATAACGAGAAATACCGATGTGAAGATCAATACCGAGTTTTTCTAGAAAAACTCGGTATTGCTCGGTATTGCTCGGTATTACTCGGTATTTGTCTTCACATAATGATATTTTTCGTTATTGCCGAGCAAAAAATCGACAAATACCTAGCAATGCCGAGCAATACCTAGCAATACCGGGTTGTCATGAATTTAAAAAACGCACGTGCGACATACCCACTATTCGCCGGGTCGGGTCCGCGGTTTTGTGCCTACTACGTGGCGCGATCTCAGTGCCGGCCGAACATAACTCTACAGCTGTTCACCGGACCAAATAAAAGTTCCACAAACAAAGCTTAGGTCTGATTTAAAAATTAATTTAAACAATTGTAAGCTGTACAAACCGAATCAACTCATTCATTTAAAGATTCCTCATTGGTTGGCGAGTTAGGATAGGAGGCACAAATTGCAAATCATATTAAAATGAAAATCTAAAAAAAACTATATATATATATATATATATATATATTAAAATTAAAATCTGGAGTTGGCACTGAGTTTTCTATCACATCTGAACAAACTATATTTAACGTCACAAACCCAAATCCGCCAGGTGGACATGCACTCTCATTTTCTTGAACTTTTATTACATCCGGTGCAAGGACGTAGAGGAACGTCCGGTCGGAGGCAATTTTCCGTCAAAAAACTAGATATTTGCTCAGTACAACTAGGTATTATTTGATAATAATGAGGAATACTATTCTCTGAAGATCAATACCGAGTTATACCGAGCTGTACCGAGAAATACCGAGTTGTTCTGGGAAAAACTCGGTACAACTTTTGTATAACTCGGTATTTGCTCGGTAAAGCCAGGTATAACTCGGTATTGGGTCTTCAAATGATGGTATTCTTCGTTATTGTTTGGTATTGCTCGGTATTTGCTCGGTACAAGTCATTTTTTGGCGGGAATTTGCCTCCAACCGGACGTTCCTCTACGTCCGATCGGAGGACGTAATATTGTTCCATTTTTTCCGCCCTTTTTTTAATGTTCAATTGTTGTTTCTATTTATAAATTTAATCATTTGAAAATAAAATTAAGCATCTGTTAGCGGAGAAATTGTTACATGTGGAATTCAGACGTAGATCTACATCTGAACTCTAATCAAATGATAACACGTGACTAATACATACTATATATTAAATATGTATTAGCTATATATAATTGTGTATTGGTATGTACTAGCTATATATTATAGTATATAGTGTGTACTATCTAATACACTGCTAATTAATACACACCAATACACAGTTAATACACTATGTTTATTAGCCACGTGCCATCATTTGATTGGAGTCCGAATGTAGCTCTATATCCAGACTCCGCACGTAATAATTTCTTCTATTTGTGACAGTTTTTCTTACTATTTTTCATCAAATAACAATAATAATTTCAATTAGCTACTACTTTCTAGTAGTTTATCGGGATTCCGCATGTGATAAGTAATTTTTTACAATCATAATAACAAAATTATTTTCTTCATAACAACTTCATAGCTAACTTCATAGAATGCTAAAAGTTTTGTTTAGGACGGTTGTAATTTTTGGTAAGAGTAATTATAAAATTGTTGGGGGGAAAAATAGCTTTTTTGAAAGATGTTGTAAAAGTGATTTTTAAACATAGGAATTTCTTAAAAAATAGTCAAATAAAATTATAATTATTATATGAAATTAAATCAACAAAAAAATTGTCTCAAATAAGTTCTAAGTGTATAGATTGCTATAGGGGTGTCAATTTCGGGTCATGGGTCGGGTTCGGGTCGAACCCGGAACTGACCCGGGTAGGCAAACGGGTCGAAAAGACGGACCCGGGCCCGACCCGTCGGGTTGTTGGGTTGACCCAACCCGACACGGGACGCAAGCTCGGGCGCACAGGCAGGCTGACGCGGCACGCGCTGCGGGTGAGCAGCAGACGCGGGTGCGCTGGGAGGGCAAGGGGGCGCGTGCGAGGTTGCAGGCATCGCAGGCGCGTGCGCACCAGGTGTGCGTGGTCTCGGGCGTGGGCACGTGCGGGGTCGCGGGTGCAGGCTCTTGGCAGGCAGTGCGAGCAGCGTCGGGCAGGGTGGGCTAAGCGGGTTTCCGGGTTGACCCGCCAACCCGTCAGGTCAACCCGAACCATACCCGTTTTTTCAAATGGGTCGAATCTGGGAACCCGAACCCGACCCGTTTTGAAATCGGGTCGGGTCCAACCCAAATTTTTCAAGTCAAGTTCGGGTCAGATTTTCATGTCATGTAAAATATTGATACCCCTAAATTGCTATGTACATCTTATATTTATTTCATTTCATTGACATTTTGGTCAGCCAACGAAAAATAAGATGCCCTTACAACACCACGTGCCAAACTTTATAAAACGCATGACAAAGAATATTTTCGAACATATTTGAATGAGACTTTGAAATATATATATATATATTTCAAAGGCTCATTCAAATATGTTCGGAAATATTCTTTGCCATGCGTTTTTATATATATCACTCAAGCAATTTTTTTTCTGCTAGGTGTTGAATCCATATAGAATAATCTAAAACTGTACAAGATTACAAAATAATATATTTATTTAATTACCCTCCAGATTTTAATTTTACATTAATAATTCTCCCTAGAAATTTCCTTTATTTAAAATATGACCTACTCTCATTGCCCATTTCAGCCTTAGAAAATTTAATGTTTTTCTATGTAAATTCATTATGTCCCTATTGAGATGTAGAGAGCTTTCATTTTGTGCATTTATTAGAATAATAATAATTTTTTTTGTAAATTATTTGGATTAAAAAACTAATTAAAATTAGGATTAATAATGAATATTCTCTTATGTTTTTTTTTTTTTTTGGGAAAAATTGGGGCCTAAGCCCATCTAATTAATAATCAAAAAGGTTACATGTAAAAGGTGTACAATAAGAAAATCTACATAAGAAAACAAAACCTTATGTAGAAAAAGGAAGAAAAACCCCAACTATACCACCCATATAGCCAAAATTACATGTAGGAAAAGAAAAACTATTGTAAACTGAAGGTGTAAACAAACAGTGCCAGACCGAGCAAAAAAGACCATTCCAAAGGAGCCAAAAATCTGCAGAATCCTCCCATCAAAAGCACAGACCGCCAGCATCAGGGGAATAGGAACTGGAATATCTGAAAAAAACAGACAAAAGCCAAGCAATAACAGTATAGATAATATGAACCAAAAGGCGCTCCAGCACAGTGCGCTCCAAAGCATATAACCACCAGGGACTCAGAAAATTTTATAAGAGGCAGAAACCCCTGGTTGCCCGAAGGCCATCCAAGGGGTAGAAATACGACTAGCAATACTTGGAGCTTCATCATAGTCCTGGTTAAGAAACCAACCAAAATACTCCAGAAAAAGCCTGCCCCGTAGTATGATCAGCATCTTAAAGTTTATCCAACAGAACATTAGCACTCTTCCATTTCTTCACCTTTTCAAAAATAACCCGTTTGATGTTCAACAGCACCGTGGTGGAACACTGAGAAATTCCACCAAACCTCCTCCCATTTCTTTCTTTCCAGGTGAAATAGATAATACAGCAAACCTCCAACCATGTAAAAATTATGAATGCTCACATTGGTACCAAATTCCTCCTTCAACCAGTCAAAAAGTTGCAAAATAGACGGTCTTAAGAGAAATATATTCATCCCAGGAATAAGACTATTTAGAATGAAGAAAGAGAAAGAACATTCAAAAAAGAGGTGAGCAACAGAATCTTCACCCATATGGCATAAACTACAAGTAGCTGGAACAAAGATATGCCTAATCCTGAGAGCAGCCGCCGTTTTAAGCCCATCCCTAAGAGCCAACCAAACAAAAACCGAGTGTTTAAGGATGTGCTTTTTGTGCCAAACCATTTTAAACCAATGGCAATCCGGAAAATCAGAGTAAAAATCATTAATAAATAAGCTAAAGTGGAAGCAATTCCGGTTGTTCCAAAGCAGACACGGCCCCACACCATTCACAATTTGCACTCTTTCAAAAAACTGATGCAAAGACGAGTGGTGAATGTTATTTCTGATTATGGTTGGGAGCTTTCTGGGGGAATATTCTTTTATGTTCAATTAGGTATTGTTCGCCCAAATATAATTGGCAGACGTGGCAGACTTCTTGCAAAGCTCCGCCAATATTTTAAGCAAAAAAATCTATAATAGAAATCGCAGTAAGGAGAGAAGTTGGTAACAAATTTAAGCATATTTTTGGAAGGGCGGATCAAGCTTTATTTTTTAGGGTACGAGAACTCATTATATAAAAAATAAAATCCTAAAATTACAAATACGAGGTAAAATTCTAAACAAAGTCGTGTTTTTCAGTATAATTTATGAATTTATTTTACAATCTTTGCATTCTACTTCACATTTTTCTGAATTTTTTTTTTTTTTTTTTTTTTTTGTAAAATCGGGGCAAAATATGCCCAATTTCATTCAAAAAATGAAAGGTTAAAAAAAGATACAAAAGTTTTGTAAGAAAAAACAAAGGAAACTTACGAAACTAAAGGAAGAAAAAAGAAAAAAAAAATCTAAAAGAAAGCCTAGCCAACTAATCAAAACCTCCTTAGAAAAGGAGTAAAATTGCAACCAAGAAAAATAAGACTAGAAAGCTAGTCTTAAACACAAATGAAAGATAAAAAAAATAGTAAAGGAATAAACATTTAGCTACCAAAAAATAACTAAATCTAGCTCCAAAAGATCCGCTATTAGAAAAATTGCTCCATATCCAAAAAAGAAGCTTTGCCAACAAAATAGCTCCCAGCTAACATAAGCAAGAGCCATCACCAAGAACCGTTCCTTAGACATTTGAATGTAAATAGATTTTCAAGAGGGAGGAGGAATCTATTTATAGATTTTCTAGAGTGGCAAGGCCCGTATATAAGAGGAGGATCAAGGGCAAAAAAGGAGTGTTTTGGATGGATGGCCGATATTGAATCCCTTGATCATGAATCGTTCCTTAGACATTTGAATGTCTAAATGATGTCAAAATTTTGTGATCATAGGCTCGTTAGATTTGTCTCGTCGAGCCGCTTGATAAGACTATAAGCATGTCACGTGTGGAAACCGCTTGGTAATCCAAATTGTGGTTTGAACCTTCCAACAGCACTTTGAATTCTTGATTCGGACCCATTTGGGTTCAGATTGAGTCGAATTTGGTGTCGTTGGGTTCATATTTTTGAGACGTTCAGTTCAACTATAAGTTCGCTAGAATCGGAGTTCTGATGGTCCCAATTTTAATTTTGGATGTTTCCAACTTGCTTTTGCCTCGGGATTCGTCCCCAATCATAATAAATTTTTTAGCATGTATCAATATTTATATATGCAAATTATATATTCAATAATATAATAGTCAAATATCAAAATTATTTAAAAAAAATCATTAATATTAATTTATTTAAAGTAAAAAAAAACATTTTTTTTTAAAAATTTATACGTTGATGTGATTTAGGGAAATTAGTAAATATTAAAATTATGTATTGGATATGTAAAAACATAAAATATTTGTTGTGTGTATCTAAATTTCCTTTTCTTTTTCCTTTTTTTTTTTTTCCTCCATGCAAGTATAGTGATATGCTTATTCAAAGCTGGTGCATTTGTTAATTAGGAAGCAAAGGAGATCCTACGCAAGAGAGAAGCATCCTGGTATATGGTTAAAGCAAGAATTATATTGAAAATAAATAAAAAATTTATTAGGACATTCTAACTAAATTTTAGATATGATTTACTTTAAAGCTCTTGAATATACATTAAGATTAGTGAGATACAATAATAATTAATATTACACAAATCTTGAAGCAAATCTAAACGCTTTGATCCCTATCTGATCACTTTTGTATCAGGATATACGTACTGTAAAAGGTTTTTTATTTTATATTTTTAGTAAATTGAATTGGAATGTTTTTTTCTCTTCTGCCATTTCTATCACTTATAAAAAGCATAGTAAGAGGCTAATACGCATCTTATTAGAAGAAACTGGTTCTTCTTCTAAGAGGGTAGGGAAAAAAACAGTCTCAGCATTGTGAGAACTGGTATCTTCTTCTACTCAGTCCTTTTTAGTTTTCTTCGTCTTTGTTCTTCTTCTTCCTCCTATCACCTTTATGAGTGTAAGTGAGTCGATCCGATTTGGGCTCTGCTTAACAAATAGCTTGTGAGCTGAGCTCAATGAGCTAATGAGCCAAGCTTGAGTTAGCGCTGACTCGACTTGATCGTTAGCTTGCAAACTTGGCTCATTTAAAAATATTATTGTACAAGGCATTTAAAGTATTTCAACATTTAAGATTTTAAGTAAAAAAATATTTAAAACTTTTGAAAATTATTTCTCAGTTTCTTATATTAAGTTATTTTTTATTATTTTACTTCTTATTTCACATTCTTTTAATTATTTTATTGTAATAATTTCTTAAATCATAATTATTACTCTCTTTCATAGTAAATGAGTTGGCTCAAATTCGTAGAATAAAGCTCAAGGTCAATTAATTAATCAAATCCAAGCTCAAATCAGTTGTGATTCGAGCTCGGTTTGACTTGTTTACACCCATAGTCACCTCTCCCTAGGCAAGCAATTACGCTGTGTCTGTGTGTGCGCGCACGTATTAATAGATGAGACTATATTTTTTTTTTTGTAGGGGTGAAAAATATTGATTTTAAAAAGTACTTTTAATATTTTTTTTTTTTCCATTGGGGCATGAGATCAGTATTAATAGTTTCAATTTTCTTTTTATTATACTAGTTATTAAAAATAAATAAATTATATAATACAAATTTTAATTTACTTGAATATAATGCTATAATTTTAAAAATAAAAAAAGTGAACCTGCAATGAAACATTTGATTTCATCTCATCAAAATATGAATTTTATTTGCATAATAATATAGATAAGAGAAATATTATATTATTAGATCACTTAATTTTTATAAGTTTTCAAATTTGACTTCTTTATTTTCATATTAAATAAAAATAATTAGTCTAGTGGGCCAGTGGGGGTCCCAAGGCCTTCACTATATATATAATCATCAAACAAGCAGTTCAAAATTAAATTGAATTAAATTTTATCAATGTGTATTTCTCATCTTATTTTTTAATGAAAATTTTGTTTAATGTTATTATCAAAAGAAAAAAAAATTGCAATAATCAATATATGAATATGTTTATTGATTCCTCATAAAATAGTAAAAATAGTAAAAAAAAAGTTCAGGGCCTGCTTGGGATCATTTTATTTTTTTATTTTTTATTTTTATTTTTTAAAATATATTTATTTTGTATATACAATGGGCCTATCAGCAACCACCACTATCATCACATAAATAAACTTATTCTATATCTCATAAAAAAAAAAAATATATATTTTACAATATCAAATATATTTTATTTAATGCCAAATATATAAACAAAATATAATTTAAAAAAATAAAAGGGATCCCAAAAAGCCCCTAGGCAAAAATTTCAAGAGAACAAATAAAAGAGATAATCCAACATTAATTAGCTATTAAGAAATTATACATGATTCACAATAAGGCTTCATTTGGGAATGTATTCTAATTACTTTCTAACATAAATTTTTAGTTAAAAATATTTCACTAAAAAATTACTTTAAAAATAGGGATAATTTTTTTATTGTATTCTTAAACAACTTTTTAGTATAATTTTTTTTTTAATTTTATATTAAAAAATTGCTTTAGAAAGCGGTAAGAAAGCCATTCCAAACAAAGCATAAGTTGCCAATATTTCATAAATTAATCAATAAAAAGGCTGATTTCATTGAACTTTCATTTAAAAACTTAAAAAAATAAATAAATAAATAATAATAAAAAAAAAAACTTATTTCCCAATATTCTATTGTGAAATTGTTATAGTTTCTTTGGATTTTTTCTTCTCTTCTTCCTTTTGTACAAATGCCAATCACTAAGTATAGGAAGCTTACATATATTAACAAACTTACAAACAAAGGCGCGACTTAAGAACCATTAAGATTTAAGTCCAATTAATTCTTAAATTAATTAACCTAATTAAATGTGCTAATTACTTTTTCTATGCTTTGATAGACTAATTTCTTATATAATTATTGTTTAATGAGTTTTCATTAATTGAAAATCACAAATTGATTTGATTTCCTAATCTTTATTTAAGCCATAATTCAACGTCATTAGCCTTGTTCCAACCATTTGGTTATAACTTCGTAAATATTCTTTTTTCTGAATTATTTTTATGGCATCTATTCATATAACCATAAGTCGGCCTATTTTTCTTCCTAATCTTCTAATAATAATTTTGTATATGGATTTTCTACTCTTTGATAAAATACATTTAAATCACTTAATTTTATTTTATATATAATTAAGGCTTTGTTTGGAATAGCTTTCTTTCTGCTTTATGTAACTGTTATAGAGAAAATACATTTTTAAAGCTTTTGATCAAAGTAGCTTTTTAATACAATTTTTTTTTGAAAGCTGTGAAAAGCAATGGCCAAACAGAAATTATGATTTTTGTCTAAAAGATAAAGCAACAAAAAAGTTGTGCCAAATGAAACCTAAGTACTCTTACTTTTAAAGTAGGTGTTCTCTATTCCAAAATTGTATCGAATTGTGACATCAAGTACGGCTTATCATATTATATTTCTATTCCATATTCCATATCCATAACGAATCTTCTTATATTATATTCAATTAAAACTTATATTTCCATGCAATTAAGGGTTCGTTTGGGACAGCTTTCTTATTATTCGTTAAAGAAACTTGTTAGTACTTTTCATTGATGCCCAAACTCAGAAATGGGACAGATGTGGGTTTGCTCGTGTCTGCATCCGGATTGATTTATCCAGAAGCTTAGCTAAAGGTATTTGGGCCCAAGGCCTCAAAGGGAGGTTCTTTCAACACTTGGAATACGAAGGCATCCCTCTCCTTTGTATGAACTGTGGGTGCATTGGCCATAAGACCGAGACTTGTACGATGGGCCTTACTCCAACTAAAAGGGGACCTATTGAGACGATGCCTATGTCTAATTCCTCGTCGCACGGGATGAAGAATGCTGTAATTTTAATTTTATACTACAAACTGTTTTAGGAAGCAGCAAGAAAGTCATCCCAAAGGAGGCCTAAATCGTCTTCAATAAATACTCCTTACTAAAAAATATGCTACAATAATTCTTCCAATTCGTTACAAAATTAATTTTTAAAACATTTTCGAATCAAATTTGAGTAGCATAAGTTCTAACCATATTCATAATATCCTTACTATTAGTAATCTTAAGAAAAATAATTCCATCAGTAACCCTATTAAGATCAATAATTTTATGTTTTGACCCTTATGCATTCCAATTCCAAACGCCTACAAATTAGTCTTTTTTTTCATTTTGTGCCTACCAATTTCTTAGTTTCTCTATCCAAAGACCATAAATTCAATTTAGTAAATTTAATCATAAATTTAGAGCAAGTCAACCCTTGCTTACTTTGCATCCTAATTATTTTTTTGTTGATCAACCTTAATTTGAGTTGTTAATCTAATCTTATATCATAATTAACTTTTATTAATCCTGATCAGCTTGAAGAATTCATGATTGTTTTTTACTATTTCAAGCATCTGTTGCTTTTGCTGCAGTTCAGCTGTGGAATACATAATGAAAGACCAGAATGCAGCTGGATCCTTCAAGGAGGATATAGCTGAAGAAGTCCCTATCTTTCTCAATTCCAAGCCACCACATGAGCTACCTGGTTTTGGTTCCCAGAACAGTTCTCCTACTGATTTTGTTTTTTGCAAGGTGATTCATTCTTTTTTATTCTTTTTCTGTTTTCAAAGGGAAATGATAATTTATCCAAGTGTGATGACTATGAAGCAGTTTGTGAGAGTCTCTCTCAGCTCAAAATTTTTAATTTGAAGTGGTAAACTCCAGTCAGCAAAAAAAATGATTGATTTCTAGCAGATTTTTTCATGTTGCTTATATCATACATGTAAGCACAAATATTTTTCATGTATTCAATATTAAGGATTGAAGTCTATGTTTTTAAAGATATGATAGATTTGTTTTTGGGTGCACGATCAAATGCAAATTTAAATCCGCACGAGAAGTAATACCCGCATAATTAGAAGAGAAATCTTTCCTGACGTAGTCGCTAGGTCTCAAATCTGACCTATGCATTGAAAACCGGCGAGTATCGATTGCGCCATGGACCTTGCGTATATATATGTATGTATGAATGCATAGATATAATTAATCATGTATGCATGTGTGCATACATGTTGTGTATATGTAGATTTATCAATGATTTCAAGTGGAATTGGATTAATTTAAAACAAGCTATCATTTAGCCAAAGGAAATTGCAAACAATGCCAAATTGATTGAAACTGAAGAGAAGGATCAAGATTTTACTTTAATGGCATAGCTATCATCCCTAAGAGGAACTTAATTGCTCTTTTTGGTCAAATTTTTTTTTTATTTAGGCCTTATTTCATACAGCTTTCTTCTTGCTTCTTAAAAAAGTTTTTTATTAAAAAATTAAAAATTTTGTACTAAAAAACCGCTTTAAGAAGCGGTAATAAAGCTGTCTCAAACGAAGCCTTAGTCTAAACGTATTCCATCCTTGGGGAAGAAGATTTTTAAGAAATAGTAAAATAGTGCATAGATTTCATCACATCAAATACTGAAAATTATTTGTTTCCATCTGTGCTCTGAATGCCTCCACATAGCCATAACATCCTGATCAATAAACACTTTGATTTTTTTTCCAGATGTCCATCCTTGTGATCAATTTCATAAATTTATTTACATTACATCACCATTTCCATAAAATATTAAAAAAAAAAAATGAAAGTTTGGCTGTATATCACCACCTGCCTCTGTACTGTTCTATTGCTTGTCGATTCTCAATAATACTTTTTCTTCCATGAAAAGTTCAATTGAGAAAATGGAAAAGTGAAGTTCTTGGCAAGTATATTAAGCCAATGTGTTTTCCTTCAAGTTGCACTTTCTTCTTAATCAAATCCAGTTCACGAATTACAATATGGATTTGGAGGTTTGATGATTCGAAAATCTACTTCCTTTTGCTTGATAATTTCATTATGACTTTAGAAAAAGCTCATTCTTTTTGTCATTTCAGGAAGCAAAAGGCAAAACTGCAAGCATTGATATTCATCCCCAAAGTCTTCCCACCGAACCAGAAGAATTTCACCATCGATCTCAGTCTGTTACAATCAACTTTCCTGTTTCTGAATCTCCTCTAGATTTCGACCAAACCCTAAAGGTTATGTTTGGCGATAATGCCGTAATAGATATTGGCATTAATGACCAAAAAAATATTCCAGAAAATGGTGATTCAAGCAACGCTACAACAATCAAACATCTTAGAAACTTCTCGCGACGCATGTGTGCGAGTGTTTCTTCTGCAAGTAGATTTTCGATGTTGCCGCGATTTGAAAGTTCCAATGACGCAAGGTATGATAACTTCAAGACATGGTCAGGAAAATTAGAGAGGCAGATATCAAATTTTCGCGGAAATCCGATTGAGCTAAATACCATCAGTGATTCACAAGAGACAGAAGCTGAATCTCTGCCTGCTTTGGACCGTTACTTGGACGCCTTGGAAGGGCCAGAGTTGGACACTTTGAGAGTATGAAATTCCCTATTGTTTTCATGATGTTGTTGTTTACATGTTTATATAAATGTTATATGTTACATTGTCATTAGAAACATGAATAATTGGTTTCCTGCAATATTCAGGCATCAGAGAAGCTAGTTCTTCCTGAAGATAAGACATGGCCATTTCTACTTAGGTTTCCAATATCCTCTTTTGGTATGTGCCTTGGTGTGGGAAGCCAAGCCATGCTATGGAAAGCGTTGGCTTTATCTCCCACAATGAGCTTTATGAATATAAGCCTAACAATCAATTTGGTCCTTTGGTGCATTGCAATTGGAGTATTTAGCTTGGTGGCCTCCCTTTATCTTCTTAAGGTCATATTTTACTTTGAAGCAGTAAAAAGAGAATATTATCATCCTGTGAGAATCAACTTCTTCTTTGCACCATGGATTGCTTGTCTTTTTTTCGCAATAGGTTTGCCCCCACATGTAGGCAAAAACATTCCACAAATAGCATGGTATGTGCTCATGGCCCCAATACTCTCCCTTGATCTCAAGATCTATGGCCAATGGATGTTGGGCGGCGAACGAAAACTTTCGAAGGTGGCTAACCCATCAAATCATTTGGCAGTTGTCGGAAACTTTGTCGGTTCGTTGCTAGGTGCAAGTTTGGGACTTAAAGAAGGGCCTATATTTTTCTTTGCTGTTGGTTTAGCACACTACAGTGTGTTATTTGTTACTTTATATCAGAGGCTTCCAACAAATGAGACATTAACAAAAGAGCTTCATCCGGTCTTCTTCTTATTTATAGCTGCACCTAGTGTTGCTTGCACTGCATGGGCTAAAATTTCTGGTGAATTTGGTATTGGTGCAAGGATTCCTTACTTCATCGCCATGTTCCTATATTCTTCTCTAGTAAGTTTCTCTATGTCTAAACTCTTTGGTTATTTCATAGTATATGAGATGCTTGAGTTCAGGTTAAACACATTGTCATCTATCATATATGTGTTACTAATTTAGAGATTTTGCTATCTAAATAAAATGAATTATTCAAACAAATGAACTTATAATAAGAAGAAGCTGATCCATCAAGAAATCTAAATAAATAGTTCACAAGATCCTTAGTTGTCTTTAATCTAATCCTTTTCAACATCTTTGTGTGTATATGCAGGCTGTTCGTGTCAACTTCTTCAGAGGATTCAGGTAGCTTTGAAATGCCCCTCTCATTTCACGTTCATTATAATAATATCATCAAAACTTATATTATATCATGAACTGCTTGATCTGAACCTACTGTCTCCCTAACAGGTTCTCACTAGCATGGTGGGCTTACACGTTTCCAATGGCCGGAGCTGCGATCGCAACAATCAGATATGCAGAACAAGTCAATAATCTTAATTCAAAAGCTCTAGCTCTTACCCTCTCAATCATCTCAACATTTATAGTATCAATTCTTCTGATCTACACAATCCTCCATGCCTTTGTCTTCAAAAGTCTCTTCCCCAATGACATTGCCATTGCAATTTCGCATAAGAAATCAAAATCAAAAACTAAGCTACAACGTTCCACATCAATAGACCTTGAATCTTGTGAATCTCCAGTTAAACCAGCACAATAATCCGTTGTGGAGTACTATAATGCAGTTCTGACATTTTCTTTGAACTAGCTGGAATTGCATAGAGTAACAACAGCAGAGATTTGGAAATGAAGATTGCACCATAGAAAACTTCAGTAACTATATATTGTATGAAATGAGATGAGTGAGTTCAATTTGAATCATGCTTTTTGTATGTATGTATGTATATATGTATTAAATACATGTATAAAAATAAGAATAAAAAGTTAATGAGTCTAGAAATCAGTTTTTGTAATAATGTTAAGCATTTGACGTATATGAACTGTATGAACAGAGCTATTTTTCTCTATTTTGTTTCTTTGAAAATCATTGTTGTCCTTGAGATGCAAATATTGAGGATTATGAACAGATTGGCATCCTCTCTAATTATCACAGATTTTTTTTATAATAAAGTTACAAGATTTCAACCATTTAATTCAGGAAGTTCTGTTTATAATAAAGTTAGAAATGATTACCTGTAGCCAAATTCTGCTCAAATGCTGCTCCCGTCGCATCTACAGTCGCCCATTCCCTGTTATTCAGCTCCGAAACGTCGCTTCGCACAAATCCTGCGGCCACGCTCCTCTTCACGTCAATAAAACGAAGACGAAATGGGCTTAGGTTCGGCTCTTCCTCACGCAGAACTTCCGCAAGCCACTTCCCTTCTCACAACTCTTGCGACCCTGCATACAACCGAACTCCCTTTCTACTCCCTCAATCCACGATTCCATCAACACCTATAGCCAAACGAAGCCAAAGCCATCCTTCAACTGTCTTCACTGTGCCGACTTCCCCTCATCTTCTCCGCCCTAGTTCTGACCTCACACAACCTCCCGGTGGCCTCGTCCACTTACTCAAACCGGAACCTCCATTCGCAAACAGCAAGCACCCGTCGCCCCTACCTGTAGAACCGACGCCCCTTTTACTGAGCCGAATCCCTACCTCACGCCAAATCCCTGCCAAGCCGACCTTCAAAATTGGCGAGCCCTTTAATCCCGTCCGCCCCATTGCTTCTCCAACCGAATCTCTCCAGCCACCTCTTCTTCTCGTCGGCCTCCTCACCCGACGCTAAGGCCGACCACATCAAAGCCGTGACCTTCTCCAGTGCCTCTCAAACCCATCCGACTACCTCAAGCCATTTCCCCGCACCCAGGGCGGAACCAGCTTCAATCAAACATTGGGCAAGTACAATGTAAAATAATTAAATATTAAAAAATTATATATATATATATATATATATATATATATATATATATATATATATATATATATATATATATATATATATATATATATATATATATATATATATATATATATATATATATATAAAGTTATTGAAAAATATGAAAGAAAGTATTAGAATTAAATTTGAAGAAATATATAGACATTTTAGCAAGACTCTAAAAATTGAACCGCATAACGAAGCAGAAGAATGAGATGTTCATAATTCGATCGGTTCGATCGGTCTAACTGGGGCGAATCGGATGACATAATAAATAATAAATATTATTGAAATTTAAAAAAATAAACGTAATAATAAAGTTATCATTTAAAGTATGAAACAAAAAATAAACTAAAAAAAATTATGAAACATAAAACTTATATAATTAAGTAAAATAATTATTTTTAAAATCTCACATAAAAGAATTGTTTTTATGTTATCATTTTTTAAAAATAAAAATTAAGTAAAATAATAATGTTATCATTTATATAATTAAGTAAAATAATAATGCTATCATTTTTTTAAAAGAATTATTTTTAATTTAAATTTAATTTACATATAACCATATAATTTAATATAAATTATTATTAATTTATGTTACATATTTAATATAAATTTAATTCTAACATAAGTTTATAAATTTAATTCTAACATAAGTTTATAAATTTAATATAAATTATTCGTATTTTACATTATATGATTAAATATATATTATACATGTTTATGTTGTATATCAAAATTATTTTATAAATTTATACCTAAAATCATTAATAAATAGATAAAATTATTAATGATAAATTATTTTTTATGATGTATAAAAATATAAATTTTTATTATTAACTAATAAATAATTATCATTCACACAAAAAATTTAAAACTCTGTTTAAAAATAAAATTTATAGGCATCATATATGTTATGAACTCATACACACCTCACCTCTTTTTTTTAGTCCCACATCTCTTGTAAATACTTTATTGCTATTGTTTATTTAGCATTTTGAGTTTTCTTACATAAAGAGCTCACATGGAGTTGTGGGGCCATATGAAAATGTTTCATGTTGATTTGAGGACAAATATTTGTAATAAAAATGTATTATAATTCAAATTAAATGTTTTAAATATATATTAATTTACTTATTTAAAAAAATATTTAAAATTTGAAAGATTTGAACCGGTCTGTTCAAAATATCGGAGTCGGTTCAGTGGTTCCCTAGTTGAACTGGCGTTTCTGACCAGTTTAGTTCGGTTCAATGCAGAAGCTGTTTTAAGACTGAACCGGACCGGTCTTGTGACTGGTTCAGGGTTGAACCGGTCGAATTCGCCGGTCCGATAGTATTTTTTAAACATTGCATTTTAGGACAAAATAGTTTTTTAGGGATAGACAGAAGAGATTTTTTAGGATGGGCAAAATATTTTTTTTACTCTCCTATAAAAAAAATATTTTTTTAGGGGAGAAGGGCAATTGCCCCACCTAAGCTCTATGTGATTCCGCCACTGCCTGCACCAATCTTTTGTCAGATTCCTCCCAAGTCAAAATGACTCCTTCAACCTATTTGCTCTCCTCTTGCCGCAGTCCTCGGCTAAAATCCACAAGCCCGAGCCGAAATCCTCCTCCTAAACCCGACATGATTTCAACCTGCACATATGTATATAGCTGCTAATTAGTTAACTACTGTTATCGCCATTATATATATATATATAAACAAACTATGACTTTCTTTTAAAAAAAAGGACAAAAAAGAAAAAGAGAGGAAAAATAAACCAAAAAAGAAAAAAAAATGAAATATTTTGATGCATTTTGCAAATTTTTTCTTCATCGTCGTCACTACCATATCGAAGGTATAAACTCTCAAAACTCAAAGCTTCAAGAGCCCATCTTTGACGCTTGCAGCGTGGCAAAAATAAACACATATATATGTTTTTCTTAACGTGATGGGAGGAAGTTCGTCGTGATGTTTGCGATGAAGCGGGTAATCATCAAAAGTCTCATTTCGACGTCCATGGTGTACCAGAAAACTGCATATATATGCTTTTATTAATGCGGTGGAATGGGAATCCGGTACGATGCTTATGCGAGGCAGGGTTACTTATAAGTACCTTTGAGCAAGGGATAGCCAAGTGTCTTATAAAATAGGTACCTTTGAAGACCTTATACACCCCTTTATTGGCATGGTTGGAATGAAGACTACGGTCATGGAGTCTGCGAACACATATCATACACACTTTTATTGGCGTGGTGGGAAGGCCCAGACTCCTATAATTTCTCTTAAATAGGGGAGACACCGGGAGGCTGCCGAAATTTTGTCTAAAAATGACAAAGACTTGAATATACAATGGACTTTATTTGGACACCAAGGAACCTATTTCAGACTCAAATGAACATTAAATAAATGACACTGAATCATGAAATGAACTTGGACTCAAACTTGTAACTGGATTTGAACTCAAATGAAACAAATTATACATTAACTAAAGCTTGAATTGGACAACATTACATATAACTTGAACTCAAATGAATAATACATAGTTTTAAACTCTAAATTGATGAATGTATGAACATGTTAAAAAAATATAAATGTTGATCAAAGAATTTGATCATGCAAATAAAGATCAATAAAGGGATGGAGGACTTATGTTGAAGCATTAGTAAGCATAATTTATTATTTTGCTCATAAGCAACATGAATGTGCAAGTAAAAGGAGAGCTGGAATATGCAAGTTTTACAAACATAAGCCGATATACCAAACTCCTGCAAGCACAACTATAATTCATCCCTGAATAACAATCAGATGGAAATGTAATGACATGCTTACCATCAACGGGACAAAGTCTTCAATCAACATAAAATATTAGCATGCCAACTGAC
The DNA here is from genome assembly GCA_019514585.1 of Dendrobium officinale. Classification (NCBI taxonomy): domain Eukaryota; kingdom Viridiplantae; phylum Streptophyta; class Magnoliopsida; order Asparagales; family Orchidaceae; genus Dendrobium; species Dendrobium officinale. The sequence continues at coordinate 9,274,907 of CM033688.1, read as the reverse complement.
ATACAAACATCAATGAGCAAACAAAAGATTCATTGTATACAATGAATAATAAATGCATCATTTATGAGCAAGAGCAATGGGAACGTTGTAATGCAATCATTGAAGTATGCATGAATGGTAGTAAGAAATATGCTCTGTCGTGCTCATAGGTAAAGCAGGGAGAAGGTGGGCAAATGCAACGTGGCATCCATGAATAAAAATGATTGATACAACATGTATATGACTATTGTCTCCTAATTATAATCGACAATTATTTAAGCTCAAGAGGATATATGAACCCTCCTAGCTCATCAACAACTGATAACATTGAATGTATCTTGGATATGGCGGTTATCCTACCAACACCTCAAAGGAAACCATAGGAACACTGCAATCAAAATCAAGATGCAGATGTACATACAACATGTCTTCTGTAGTTAAAAAATAGTACACTTGTAGTATATGTGGGTGGGACAAAGAAATCATGTCCTCAACTTTTTCAAAGTACCTACTAGTTATTTTTGCAAAGACACTACAATACCTCCACAGCCAACAATTGCCCAACATCAGACGAATGCACCGGCTCCTTACAAGCATGAGCTGATGATACGTAGCTAGGTCCAAATATCTGTGAGATTATAGAAGACCTGTCATATGCACCACATGCCACCTGTGGGTAGATGCATAAAGACTTTAGTGAATATAGTATAATGTAGTCAATTTCAATCAGTAAATGAATACATCTACCTGCCTGCAGACAATAATAGCAGACGTACTATAAAGACTAAAGATTGTAGCAAAATACATAAGGAATGCAGCAAATGCAAACACACCTATGGGCCCTTGTAAGAGACACATCATACATACTAGAAATCATTTATGAGTAAAATGATAATGGATTACAATAAGTGAAAGTTCCTATGGGTCGTTCTATGAAACTCATAATATATACAATACACTATTTACAATAAAAGAATTGCAGTGGACACAAACATCTATAAGCAATAATAGGAGATTCATTAGTGCACTATAATCCAACTACCGAAAGCGGCAAGTAGTGCACGATAATCTACTCGTATAAAATGGACAAATGTAGAAGGACCACGACATACACGAACTTCTACGAGCTACCTTAGAAGACCCCATCAAATATTTCAAAATGCCCCTACATATGCATTACAATTTGTATGCACATAAACATGAGACATGAATATACAATTACATACCCGCATGGCCCCCAACGAGCGTGTTATGGGTACACACGTCACACGTGACATCTAGGGATGTTGCACGAGTCAATAAATCAACCCAAGTTTGACCTCGATCTTTCTATATTGGTAGATAAGGAGTCGACTAGGATATTTATTTTATGTGTTCATGTTAGGCCTTCGAAGTTTATAACAAGAGAAATTCATCAATAAAGGCATATAACTGGCTTAAACCTGATCCCCTGTCGACAACAAATAGAGTTGATAAGGTTTAACCAATGAAACATAAATGACCCTATATACCTTGATGATGACCATGTTGAATGCAAATCGTAATCGAAGAGGTTAATTCCAAACATTCAAATTCCACCAAAATACCCATAAAATTCAAAATTCTAAAAAACTACCAAAAACCTAAATATTTAAAATTAAAATTAATTATCGATCACTTAAAGTAAAACTCATCCATCCTTTATAACAATTTATTGAGGTGAACAAATTGAAAATAAGTTCAGCTCATAAAGAGCTAATGTCTAGTTGAGAATATCACTAAGATTCATTCTCAAACAGTCTCCTACCAGTAGGGAAGTGGCACGTATTTTCTAATCGAGGGTTTTGCCATCAAATGGCACCACAGGTAAATAGTTATGATCAGGGCCCTCTGAATTGGGTAGTTTGCCACTATATGACACCACTAATTTGTAGTCATGGCTAGATTTCATATGCTCCCCAATGGCAATAAATCCTTGAGATATAAATTAATAGGATATAATTCAAATTCCTTTATTAGCTAAAGTGGAATATTAAAATTTCACCCCTTAGACAAATATCTACCCCAAGTCTACAAGGCGCCATTGGACGAAGCAACCCATGGCTGCTGACAAGGATCCTTCTATTAGGTTGGATCGACTACCTCATCTGACTAAGCAGACAAAGGACCATGATGAACCTGGATGACGGAACCATGGGATCTTGATCGAGACCATCTTCCATTCCCCATTATCTACTTTAAATGCAAGATGGTGAAATTTTTAATTTTAAATATCAACCTTCAAATTCTAAATGCTCATACTGCTACTATATGCCAAATAATACGTATCTCTATGTATATGATTGATGAATAGCCTTAATCGAAAGTTACTTACTACTATGAGGGGTAATTAAATTATTTAAATATAAGGGCTTGAGCCTATAGGAAATAAGAACACAGATTATAAAGTCCTTGTGAAATAAGGGCAAAATCTCTATGTAATGTCTTATCTATAAACCCAATCTACCTTCACAAAATTTACCAATAAACTTAATCCATTAAAACTCCCCTTAAAAGCAATGGGGAGGCTGGGGCCAAATTTTCAGAGACCACATGCTATTGATACACACCCAAATCATGATTTGGCATGAATCTAGATGCATATATGAACTAGAAACTTCCAAAATTAAATTGGGACCATCCAAACTCTGGGTTTTAACAAAATTATATTCAAATTGAATATATTGATGAGAAGAACCCAACAACACCAAAATTGGTTTAATCTAAGCCTAAATAATGGGCAAAAATCAAGGGACCAAAACATATTAGAAAGCTTTAGTGCATTAATTGGATGACAAAGTGATATCTAAATATAACATGCTTATAGTAGAATCGAGTGACTTAATAATACAAATATAATAATCTTAAATTTTCTTAATTCCGACATCATTAAGGCACGTAAATGCTTAACAAAAGCTCCATGATTAAAGGAATCAACATGGGTTGTTCGATAGAAGACTCCGAATTTGTCTCAGATCTTCTTCATATTTACATAGCATGCCATTTTCAAAATCTATAAATAGACTCTCACTTCTTTGACGTTTGGAGACATAAGCCTTAGGCTAGAGACTCAAAAGAGCTCTAAGGCTTGAAGCATCCAGAAGCGCCACCCTATCACCACCATCGATGAACCCTCACTACTAGGTCTCCACTATTGGACTTCTGCCCAACCATCGCTATCTGACCTACGTATGGCAGCCATCACTGAGCCTTCACACGACCTCTATCAGTCACCGCCTACGTTCTGTTCAACCACCATCTCCCACTAACTATGGTCCCTTAAACCTCCATTGCCTAGCAACTACGGTCCCTCTAATCATTATCGCCTACTGACTACAATCCCTCTGACCTCAGTCTCCTATATACTACAATCCCTCTGACCACCGACATATAACAATTATGGTCCCTCTAACATTAGTTGTTCGCCGACTATGATCCTTTTGACCTCCATCCCTAGCAGACTACGGTCCCTCTGACCTCCATTGCTCATCGAATATGGTCCCTCTGATCATCATCGCCCACCGACTATAGTCCTTCTAACTGTTGTCACCCACCAACTATGGTCCCTTTGACCATTATTACCCATAGATTACTATCTTTATGACCTCTGTTGCCCGCTGACTATAGTCCCTCTAACCACAATCTCTCCGACCTCTATTATCTAACAATGGTCTCCTTTATCTTCTCCCTACTATGGCCCCCCAACCTCCATCGCCTAACTATGATCTTACTAACCAAGTTAAAAGTCCAACCATATGTTAAGAACAACTCTCATATCGATAGATTATTTTAACTCCCACCATATAATGTGCTCTATATGATATATATTTGCTACATTAATCCAAGGCCTTTCCTAGAGAAAGGACATCATTTTTATTCAACTTTAAACACTTGAAAATTTATTTTAATTAGGTCATGCCCTATTATTTTTCTCCTTTTCAAGGTTTTCCATGTAAATTTCTTGGTGTCTTTTATGAATCATACAACCCCTCTCACTTATTTATTTGTATGCTAGATGTTCGTATAAAATTGAGATGATAAACTCTATATCTTTCTACCACTATGAATATTTCGGCATGCAACAATTTGGCGCAGTCTATTGGAAACAATTATTGCCTGGGCTGTAACCTCAAAAAGCCATTCATGTCAACATCTTGGGCACAATTGAAGTGAGGTAGTCCCTTTACCATAATCTATTATCAGGTCTAAAAGAACTTGTTCAATATTGAGAGCAATCTTACTATAATAGGAAACATACTTCATTTTATTACCTATCAACCAACAACCATTGCTACTATAATAGGAAGCAAATTTGGACTAGGGGCAACCTTGGTTGTACTCTTAAATATGATTATGGTTAGTAAGTCCCTCTAGTATTACATGTCCAAAGATGATCTTATTAGCAACCATCTATCATAAAGCTTCTAACAAATACATTAAGGCTTTAAGCAAATCATTTGCTCTACATAGTCCCTAACTAGGTCTCTACTTCTTGAGCAAGATCATAGTCACAATCTCAAAAAGGCAGTGATTGTTTAAAGACAAACCAATCTTTACCTTTGATTCAAGAAACATATGACATTATCCCCTTATCAATCAAGATACAATCAATCCCAAAGGAATTCGATTTGACCTTTTCCACATAGGTTAATGTTATTGAGCCACACTCTGACAAACAGTCTCAAATAGGTCAAATATCCTTGTTGAATTCTCTTGACCTCTTACATACAGGTTAATATCATCGAGCAATGCTCTAATAAAAAATATCGAATAGGTCAAACATCCTTATTGGATTCTCTTGGCCTCTTCTATATAGATTAACATCATCGAGCAACGCTCTCACAAATAGCCTCATATAGGTCAAGCATCATTGGAGAATTTTATCTGCCACTTTCACACAGGTTAACATATTCGAGTTTTGCTCTAACAAACAACCTTGGATAGGACAAGCATGTTTGTTGGATTCCTTCAATTGACCTCTTCCACACATGTTAATATTATGGAGATATGCTCTAACAAATAATATCAAAAAGTTTAAACATCTTTGGTTGATGTCTCATATTCATTTTAAAATAGGTTAATGTTAGCATGCAATACTCTGACAAATAATCTCGAATAGGTCAAACATCCTTTAATAGAATTTCTCATACTCTTCCATGTAGGTTAAAGCCATCAAGCAATGCTTTGCCAAATAATCTCGAATAGGTCAAATATTCTTATTGTATTCTCCTGACCACTCCCATAAATTTTAACATCATCAAGCAACCCTCTAATAAAAAATCTTGGATAGCTCAAACATCCTTGTTGAATTTCTCATGATCTATTCCATACAAACTAACATTAATAAGTAATATTCTAACAAATACTCTCAAATAGGTTAAATACCCTTATTATATATCTCTCAAGCTTTTCCACATAAGTTAATTTCATTAAGCAATGATTTGGAAAACACTCTCGGATAGGTCAAATATCATTACTCCCGACCTCTCTCTCACAGATTAACATCTTCCAGCACGCTCTGACAAACAAGCTTGGATAAGTCAAACATCTTTGTTAAATTTTTTTTGACCTCTTTCAAACAAACTAACATTCTCAAGTAATGCTCTCACAAATAACATTGGGTTAGTAAAATACCCTTTTATAGATTTCTCTCAAACTATTCCACATAGATTAACGCCATCAAGAGATATTTTAGTAAACAACCATAGATAGGTCAAATATCATTGATGGATTTTATTGACCTCTTCAACGTAGCAATTCAAATCATCTCTCTCAAATCCTTATCTAAGGAAAGATTGGATTCCTATAATAATTAGTTATCCACTAAATGAACATTGTCAATGTGCCACTAAACTGCTTCCATAGGCACACCACCCTACCCCCTTCATTAGATTGTCTATTATACGCCTTTTTCAGTTTAGATTTCAATTGCCATTAAATAAATGCAACTTGACCAACAACATCATCAGCCCTTCACATTACTAACACTATAGTGCATCTTCTTCTCAACCATTATAATCAGCCCTTTACCTCCTAAAATCCAATCATTGGCCCTTCACCTGACTACCATCATCAGTGCACCCTCTAATTCGCACCATTAATATATAACCACTTGGTACCTTGCATAAGAAGAACGGGCATTGATGGCCATCATGACATTTAATACTTACTACTAGGTTCCCTAGGCCAGAGGACTAGGCTTATATCGCCTTAATAATCTATGGAATCTTATTGGACAGTCTTCCATACTTTTATAGAGGAACATCGAGCCTACACCAAAAGACTATACCTTTATCATCTTTGATAGTCTTTATACTCCTATAGGATATAGTCTTCACGCCTTTTATAGAGGAAGACCAAAACCTATGCCAGAGGACTAGGCCTTTACGACTTTTGACGTCCTTTATACTTTTTGTAGGAGTTTAAAGACCATCAACGATGGTAAAGGCCCAGTCCTCTAGTGCAAGATTCAACCTTCCTCTATAAAATGGGCTAAGACTGTCCTATAGAAGTATCAAAGCCTACGCTAGAGGACCGGGCAACTTCCAATGTCGATGACCTCAAAATTTTTGCCAGTTTGTTTTCACTCAATTTATAGGAGAATATTTAAATAGACTCTAGAAAGTCATGTTTTTACCCAACCCCTAAGGCAGGTATTTTTTGATCAACAAGGGATGTAAGTATGGGAAAAAATATGAAATTTCTAGATTTTTTTTAATTATTTTTGAACTTTTTAAATAAAAACATATCTTCCTTTTTAAATAAATAAAAATAAAAAATATTTAAATAAATAAATAATAGTAATAATGAGTATTATTATTATTGAAAGTCATACCAAAACTTTTCGGAATTTTTTGGACTCAAGATTATATTTTTTACATTTTTTGAAAAATTAAAAAGAAAATTAAAATTATAAATCAAACACATGTTGTTCGCATACCCAATATGCTCAAGCCAGGCATGCAAGGAGTTTACCAACTACAGGTGGCAGCTAGTTCGGTCGCCAACCTTCTTTAGGACTGATTTAGGCCCAAATAATCTATTCTAGACATTTTTAGGGTCGCTCATTCCCTTTTTCAATATTCTGAACTTAATTTTGGCACTTTTAAAACTAATTGAAGCCTCTACAATTGGTTTTAAGAAAATTTAAAGTTTAGCAAAGAAATATTTCAAGCATTTATTACTTTGGTCGACATCCCAATTTCAAGAAAAGGTAAAATTATGATCAAGGGCATTTTAGTTGATTCACAGCCTTGAGAAAGGTTAATATTGGTATCCAGAGAGTGGTTCTGCCTCATAATTTGCCTTAAATTATTATTTTTAGTTGCAAGTTGTTTGAAAGGCTCATACATGTATTTTGTACTCTACTTGTTTCTACGTCCTAAAATTGGGGGACAAATAATACATCACAAAAAATGGCCTTGATTAGGCACAAATCTTAATGTATACCTAAATTGGAAACTTTCAAAATTAAATTGGGAATATCCAAACTCCAATTTCAGCAAACTTATACTAAAATTGAATGTCTATATGAGACAAACCCAACAACACTAAAATCAAACCAATTTGCGCCCAAATGGGCCCAAATCAAGGGATTGAATTATATTTGGAAGCTTTAATGCATTAATTGGATGACCAATGATATCCAAATATAGAATTCTTATATTCAAATGGAGTGAATCAATGTGATGAACCTAACAAGCCTAATATTGCATAAATATGACATCATTATGGTATTTAAATGCTTTATAAATAATCCTTGATCAAGGGAATCAATATGGACCATTAGATAGAACACTCCAAATTTACCATGAATCTTCTTCACATTTATTGAGCATGCCACTATCAAAATCTAAAAACTGACCCCAACTTCCCACAACAAAGGGGCCTTGGACTTTTGGAGGCTTAGACCTTGAGCTAGAGACACAAGAGAGATATATGGTTTGAAGTATCCCAATGTGCCACCCCGGTACCACCGCCGGTAAACCCTCACCACTAGGCCTATCGCTGTTGGACCCCTGCCCCAATATTACCGTTAAACCTTCATCTAGCAACCATCACTGGGCCTACACCCAACCTCCGTCGCCCACAAACTATGATCTCTCTGACCACAGTAGCTAGTTGATTATGATCCCTTTGATCACTATCACCCATAGACTACGGCCCATCTAACTACCATGGCCCGTAAACTACGATCCCTCTGACCATTATCGTCCATCGACTAAGGTCCCTTCAACCACTATCGCCCACCAACTATGGTCCCTCCAACCTCCACCACCCACTAACTACAATCCCTCCAATCTCCATCAACCTCTGACTACGGTCCCTCCAACCTCCATCACTAATCAACTATGATCCCTTCGACCTCGGTCATTGGTAGACTATCATCCCTTAAACCTCCATCACTAATCAACTATGATCCCTTCGACCTCGGTCATTGGTAGACTATCATCCCTTAGATCTGCATCGCCTGCCAACTATAATTCCTTTGACTAGAATCTCCCATTGCTGCCAACTATAGTCCCTCTTAGCTATATCTCCCAACAATGATCTCTTCTACCTCAGCCACCCGATTAGAGCTAAGTGGAGTAGAAAGGGTTTTTCATGATGAGATGGAGAGTGAAAACTATTAGCCACATATAAAATTTCTGAATAAGTGATTGCCTGATAATAATCAAGGAATTTCTTTCTGCTAGACATAATCTATTGAGCTCATAACTCATTTGATCCTTTAGAAGAATGCAACTAAGTATCATATGAAAATTGATCTCTATTATTCACTTAGGATGGCTGGGGTTTTTTTTTTCAAAACCCAAGTAATTCGAAAAGTTAGTTAGAATCAATCATAATCATATAAAGTAAATTTGGTAAGTTGAATCTTTTAAGACTACTGTCCAATTCACTTTATATATAGTGAGAATTGAAATTCAATGTGGAACATATCCAATAGTGGAGTGGGAAAGGTTTTATAAAAACTATGAATTCTATATATAATATGTAGGTTTGTAAGAAGACAACTTACATAACATAATACTAAAAGGATAATTGTGACTTGAAGAACTTACTAGTATAACTTTATCCAATTCAATATTGAAATTGAGTTAACACAAAAAATACAAGTAAAAAATCAATCATGGTATCATAACTTAAATTATTGGGAGCAAAAAAAAAATATTTTTTGACTTTATGCTAAATAATATATGAGTTTGACTTCCAAAATATAATGAATTTAAGGTGACTCATAAAGAATGTAAATTTACAAACTTTCGGGTTAACTAAAAGGAAAACTAAATTTTTAAGAAATTACTTTCAAACTTAACATGTAGAATTGCCAATAACTTAAATATTTTAACTCTTGTAGAACTTGGACCCCTTTAAATATCTCTTCCATATAAAGAATCATGAATACATATTAGTTGGCCCAAAATATTGGTATAATTTATGATTCGCTTAATCAAGTCCCTGATCATTTATGGAGTTCAAATAAATTTATTAATGTGATTTTTTCTCCGAAAGCACTTTTGTTATTCATTAATGCTTGTCATATTAATTTAATATTTTTTATTTGTAACATGTGTGTGTGTGTGTGTGTGTGTGTGAGAGAGAGAGAGAGAGAGAGAGAGAGAGAGAGAGAGAGAGAGAGAGAGGAAGTTATGATTCATTCTTAAAAATTTCACATTTGGAAAAAGTTTGACATAAGATTATTAAATTTATGACTAATTAGGTGGACATTTGTATTTATTATGTGGCAATAAGCAAAGCATCTACATTATATTTTGTTGAATAAGTCAAGTAACATTTTATGGAATATGCTTGGAAATAGCTACTTTTTGAATAGAAGTTTGAATATCTTCTTAATTTAATTTTTAGCAAAATCTCAGCCTCGTTTATTAAAAAAGATCATAGAATAAGTAATAGAAAAGATAACTCTTATAGAATTACCTCTTGGCAAAGCTCAATGAATAAAAAGAATTACGACTCTCAATTTATTCAGATAGTAATGAGTGTTGCAAGTCAATGTCAAAGTTGCTATTAAGTTGAGGGTAAAATTTATGTCTAGGCTCTAGTGAAAGATAAGGTTGGTAGATATTCTTCTAATTTGTAAAAAATTTATGACTTCTATTTATTAGATCAGATCTCTCTTATGATCCATAAGTGTAAACTTGAATTAAGTTAAATCATATATAAATCTTGTTGTTTCTCTACCTGCTTGATTTTTATATGTTTCTTTATAACTCATCATATTTCAATACTTCTTGGCTCTTTAGCATTATGTTTAAACATTATGTTATATAATGTTAGTTTATTTCAATCAAGTTGATAGCTTATTAACTTAAGTAGCCTCTTTAGGCTATTATAATTAATATCATAAGTATTTTGGATTTTACCACCAAAATAGCACGATAAATGGGTACAATAACATAGGCATAAAAGACAAGATTGTAGGATAGTAACCCTTGTGGAGGACTAGAAGCTTAGAGAGTATGATACAAGAAGAAAATTTTATTTTTTTAATGATATTGAATAAGGAAAGGAAGATCATTATTAGTTTTGCTAAATCACATTAATAGTATATTACCTTATAAACCCCTATGATAGATTATGGAATAAATTAAGAAATAATGATTTTTCATAAGAATTGGCGCACTACAAGAATGTCATTGATTAGCACAAACTTGCATAAAAAATTTAATCTCATCTCAAATAAATATGAAAATGAGTTTAATTAGAAACATCTAAAAAAATTATCCATTGCAAAATGTGCCACAAAAGAATTTAATGAAGATATCATTGCAATTATATAGAAAGTTGTTGTGATGGGATAAATAAGTCACTTTTCTTTTGTCACAGAAATAATTTTGGGTATATTTTTATTCATGATAATATTTATTCCTTCACAAATTAATATACACTATTTCACATAAATTATGGTTTCACGAGTTTATTGTGAAGGCATTAATGTCATTTCAAATCCCCAAAAATCCATTATAATTTCTTTTTATAGATTCCTTGACATGACCATTGCCCCATTTTCCTCAATCTTTTTTCCATCCCTTCCTTCTCACTGTCTTCTTCTTCATCATTATCATCATCATCATCAATAAGATGGTATTTAACTAAAATATTTAGGTAACTCATGGCCCTTTCCTTCTTCCTTCCACCCTCTCCTCATCTACAACTAATGAAATTCATATAGAAAATTTATTTTGACTTAGAAGTTTTTCTCAATTTACACTTCACACTCAGGATTGAGAAAGATTCATCACTTAATAATAATAATAATAATTAAATTATGGGGCAAAACTACTTGAAGATGATTGAAAGTAAGAACATGGTGAACAAGAGAAAGAAAAATCAAATTATAATTAATGTATTTTGAATAGCATCTAATGTGTCAAATTTTTACTTGATGAAAATGACTGTGGAAGCAAATTCTTTTTTTCTAAAATTAGATTTTAGTTCACACATTATGTTAAAATAGTTTGATAAAAAACTAACATTTTGTTTTGTTAATGTATTGATAAACTAGATGCAAAAAAGGACAATATCATATAGTAATAGGAGTAAAAATTAAGTAAAGTGGGATAAACAATCATTAACATAATTATTTTACATGATTTGTCTACCTTGTTTGAATTTTTACTATTGTATCATAAAACAGTTATAATTTTATTTGTCTATTGTCCAATTTATAAAATTATTAGTATAAATTCACTAGTATTAAATTTTTAAATATTTGGTTTTTTTTAAATTTTTTTTGTTTTTTTTTTATTTTTTAAATATTTGGTTATACTGGGGGAGATGCCCTATTTAATTTCCTTTGAAGAAGTGTGCAATGAATTAATATGATAGAGTGTCTAAACATGAATACTTCTTCATATTAGAATTTTTTATATAGAATTGTTTTACCATGCTTAGAAATAAACTATAAGTAATATTTTCTTACTAATAATGAAAGTGTGCGAGTAAATGAAAACAATATAGTTTAATAATTCTCTTAAATATCTCAAGCACCCAAATTTACTTGAGAACATGTTAAGAATTGCCATGAATTTTATGTATTTCAAATGTCAATTTGAAGATCCAATAGATTCATTTGAGCTCTATTTATTTTGTTTGAGAACAATTTATTAGCAACATGGGTCAAGTATTAAATATCTAGCTAAATGATCTCCTATAATTTAGTAGTAGTATATGCATAGCTAGTATGATTTTTTTTTTTTCAAAAGACAAATAAATACAATTGTTCAGCATATAATTTAGCTAGGTATTTCTCATTGCAGGAAAATCGTTAGTTACCAGCGGATTTTTCAGGCGGACTATTTTTCGGCAGTTTTCCAACGGATTACGATAAATTTTTTTTCAACTAAATTTTTGGTAGATTTTGTAACGACTTCCGACTGCTTTTTGATGATTTTTAATAATTATATTTTAAAAAGAAAAGTGTGACAGTTTTAACACATTTGTCCTCCCAGCAAACTGGTTGAGTCTTCGAAGTTTTTTTAGGACTTAGTTTGAATCCCACACCGGGGAGCAAGCGGGCATCAAGGAAGGCAACCAGGAGCAGCAAGGGCGGGCAGCTGAGCCAGGCATAATCTATTGAGCTCATAACTCATTTGATCCTTTAGAAGAATGCAACTAAGTATCATATGAAAATTGATCTCTATTATTCACTTAGGATGGCTGGGGTTTTTTTTTTCAAAACCCAAGTAATTCGAAAAGTTAGTTAGAATCAATCATAATCATATAAAGTAAATTTGGTAAGTTGAATCTTTTAAGACTACTGTCCAATTCACTTTATATATAGTGAGAATTGAAATTCAATGTGGAACATATCCAATAGTGGAGTGGGAAAGGTTTTATAAAAACTATGAATTCTATAGATAATATGTAGGTTTGTAAGAAGACAACTTACATAACATAATACTAAAAGGATAATTGTGACTTGAAATTGAGTTAACACAAAAAATACAAGTAAAAAATCAATCATGGTATCATAACTTAAATTATTGGGAGCAAAAAAAAAATATTTTTTGACTTTATGCTAAATAATATATGAGTTTGACTTCCAAAATATAATGAATTTAAGGTGACTCATAAAGAATGTAAATTTACAAACTTTCGGGTTAACTAAAAGGAAAACTAAATTTTTAAGAAATTACTTTCAAACTTAACATGTAGAATTGCCAATAACTTAAATATTTTAACTCTTGTAGAACTTGGACCCCTTTAAATATCTCTTCCATATAAAGAATCATGAATACATATTAGTTGGCCCAAAATATTGGTATAATTTATGATTCGCTTAATCAAGTCCCTGATCATTTATGGAGTTCAAATAAATTTATTAATGTGATTTTTTCTCCGAAAGCACTTTTGTTATTCATTAATGCTTGTCATATTAATTTAATATTTTTTATTTGTAACATGTGTGTGTGTGTGTGTGTGTGAGAGAGAGAGAGAGAGAGAGAGAGAGAGAGAGAGAGAGAGAGGAAGTTATGATTCATTCTTAAAAATTTCACATTTGGAAAAAGTTTGACATAAGATTATTAAATTTATGACTAATTAGGTGGACATTTGTATTTATTATGTGGCAATAAGCAAAGCATCTACATTATATTTTGTTGAATAAGTCAAGTAACATTTTATGGAATATGCTTGGAAATAGCTACTTTTTGAATAAAAGTTTGAATATCTTCTTAATTTAATTTTTAGCAAAATCTCAGCCTCGTTTATTAAAAAAGATCATAGAATAAGTAATAGAAAAGATAACTCTTATAGAATTACCTCTTGGCAAAGCTCAATGCATAAAAAGAACTACGACTCTCAATTTATTCAGATAGTAATGAGTGTTGCAAGTCAATGTCAAAGTTGCTATTAAGTTGAGGGTAAAATTTATGTCTAGGCTCTAGTGAAAGATAAGGTTGGTAGATATTCTTCTAATTTGTAAAAAATTTATGACTTCTATTTATTAGATCAGATCTCTCTTATGGTCCATAAGTGTAAACTTTAATTAAGTTAAATCATATATAAATCTTGTTGTTTCTCTACCTGCTTGATTTTTATATGTTTCTTTATGACTCATCATATTTCAATACTTCTTGGCTCTTTAGCATTATGTTTAAACATTATGTTATATAATGTTAGTTTATTTCAATCAAGTTGATAGCTTATTAACTTAAGTAGCCTCTTTAGGCTATTATAATATCATAAGTATTTTGGATTTTACCACCAAAATAGCACGATAAATGGGTACAATAACATAGGCATAAAAGACAAGATTGTAGGATAGTAACCCTTGTGGAGGACTAGAAGCTTAGAGAGTATGATACAAGAAGAAAATTTTATTTTTTTAATGATATTGAATAAGGAAAGGAAGATCATTATTAGTTTTGCTAAATCACATTAATAGTATATTACCTTATAAACCCCTATGATAGATTATGGAATAAATTAAGAAATAATGATTTTCCATAAGAATTGGTGCACTACAAGAATGTCATTGATTAGCACAAACTTGCATAAAAAATTTAATCTCATCTCAAATAAATATGAAAATGAGTTTAATTAGAAACGTCTAAAAAAATTATCCATTGCAAAATGTGCCACAAAAGAATTTAATGAAGATATCATTGCAATTATATAGAAAGTTGTTGTGATGGGATAAATAAGTCACTTTTCTTTTGTCACAAAAATAATTTTGGGTATATTTTTATTCATGATAATATTTATTCCTTCACAAATTAATATACACTATTTCACATAAATTATGGTTTCACGAGTTTATTGTGAAGACATTAATGTCATTTCAAATCCCCAAAAATTCATTATAATTTCTTTTTATAGATTCCTTGACATGACCATTGCCCCATTTTCCTCAATCTTTTTTCCATCCCTTCCTCTCACTGTCTTCTTCTTCATCATTATCCCTTTCCTTCTTCCTTCCACCCTCTCCTCATCTACAACTAATGAAATTCATATAGAAAATTTATTTTGACTTATAATTTTTCTCAAATTACACTTCATACCCTGGATTGAGAAAGATTCATCACATAATAATAATAATAATAATAATAATAATAATATGGGGCAAAATTACTTGGAGATAGAAAGTGAGAACATGGTGAAAATAGCATCTATTGTGTCAACATTTTAGTTGATGAAAATGCCAATGGATGCAAATTCTTTTTTTTTTTTTTCAAAAATTAGATTTTTGTTCCCACATTTTGTTAAAATAATTTGATAAAAAAACTAACATCTTGTTTTGTTAATGTATTGATGAACTAGATGCAATAAGGACATATCATATATATAGTAAGGTGCAAAAATTAAGTAAAGTGGGATAAACAAATCATTAACATAATTATTTTAAATGATTGGTCTACCTTGTTTGAAGTTTTAGTAGTGTATTATAAAACAGTTATAATTTTATTTGTGAATTGTCCTATTTATAAAATTATTAGTATAAATTTGATTCCTTTGAAGAAGTGTGCAATGAATTAATATGATGGAGTGTCTAAACATGAGTACTTCTTCATATTATAATTTTTTATATAGAATTGTTTTACCATGCTTAGAAATAAACTATAAGTACTATTTTCTTACTAATAATGAAAGTGTGCGAGTAAATGAAAACAATATAGTTTAATAATTCTCTTAAATATCTCAAGCACCCAAATTTACTTGAGAACATGTTAAGAATTGCCATGAATTTTATGTATTTCAAATGTCAATTTGAAGATCCAATAGATTCATTTGAACTCTATTTATTTTGTTTGAGAACAATTTATTAGCAACATGGATCAAGTATTAAATATCTAGCTAAATGATCTCCTATAATTTAGTAATAGTATATGCATAGCTAGTATGATTTTTTTTTTTTCAAAAGACAAATAAATACAATTGTTCAGCATATAATTTAGCTAGGTATTTCTCACTGCAGGAAAATCGTTAGTTACCAGCGGACTATTTTTCGGCGGTTTTCCAACGGATTACGATAAATTTTTTTTCGACTATTTTTTTGGTAGATTTTGTAACGACTTCCGGCTGCTTTTTGATGATTTTTAATAATTATATTTTAAAAAGAAAAGTGTGACAGTTTTAACACATTTGCCCTCCCAGCAAACTGGTTGAGTCTTCGAAGTTTTTTTAGGACTTAGTTTGAATCCCACACCGGGGAGCAAGCGGGCATCAAGGAAGGCGACCAGGAGCAGCAAGGGCGGGCAGCTGAGCCAGGCAGAATGGGAGGGCAGTAGGCATCGCTTGAGGCAGACGCGCAAGCGACCTTGGCCATGCAGTGGGAAGCATGGGAGGGTAGCGGGCAGGATGTCGGGCAGGCAGGCAGGCGATCGCGAGCAGGAAATAGGCAACAAAGGAAGCAGCCAAGCGGCTAGGCAGCTGGGCGGCTTCATTTTTCAATAAATTTTTTTTTTTTATTTTTGGCGGCTATGACCGCCGAAAATAAACCACCTATTTTAGTTTCCTATGCAGTTTATGCCGATGAGAAAAATCTACTGTAAAACCTCTTTACTGCCAAAAAAAAATAAGCTAATAATGACTTATTTTTCTATAGTGTCTCCACGTACACTTTGTTCTAAATTTAGGTTTCTTTTTAGAGAAACCATGCAAAGTTTATATTGGAGGATGTATTGCTAAATAACTATTGGATATTTAAGTGAAGAGTTTATTCATATAGTTTAGAAATTGTTAGAATTTGTATTTAGTATATATATATATATATATATATATATATTGTATATATATATATATATATATATATATATATATATATATATATATATATATATATATATATATATAAAAGTGATGTTAGCATTTTGCTCCTTATACATTCAATAAAGTGCCCAATATTAGGTTGAATCAAGAGCTAAGAAATGATGATGCTAATGAAGTACCAAATGATACTGATTATCTATTAATTTTTAAACACTGTGAAATTCCCTTAAAAAGAATGAGTTGACTATCTTCACCAAATGAATAAAAGATTGTCTTAGGCTTCGTTTGGGACAGTTTTTTTACTACTTTTTAAAAGCAACTTTCTAGTACAAAAAAAAAAAAATTATTATACCATAAAGCTATTTTAAGAAGCAATAAGAAAGTCATTCCCAATCAAGCTTTTGGTTTTGTTTGGGACGACTTTTTTATTGCTTCTTAAAACAAAGTTTTAGTACATAAATTAATTTTTTATACTAGAAAACTGTTTTAAGAAGCAGTAAGAAAGTTATCTCAAACGAAGCCTTAATATATCTGCCACTTAATTCTAAAGAGTTCTCATATTTTTAAAGTAATTTAGCTAACATAGCCTTACATAATTGAATGTGTCATGCTAATTTCATGCTTATAATTTAGTGTGCGTCATATTTGATGAGTTATCAAATATTACATAGCCACGATTTGATATGGTACAAAGAAGGAAGTTGTAAGCAATTAATTTGATCCAAATAATTTAAATATTATAGTTGAAAAATTCCTTGCAAGCCTTTATATTCATTGCCAGTTGAATGATTATTTTATATATGAGCTCAAATTTCAAGCACGGGGATATAAAAATGGAAAGAAAATAATAAAAAAATAGCATTTGAATGATCGTATTGATATTCCCTCTGATATCAAAACTGGTTTTTATTTATTCATTTGGGCATTGGTTTATTACATATGGAAAGAAAGAAATGTAAGGAGCCAAGGAAGTTTGGTATTCAATATTGCATCCTTTCCAGGGGGGTCAAATTCGGCTTTCGGGTTGGGTTTGGGTTGAACCCGGAGCTGATTTGGGTTAAAACGGGTTGACTCGAACGCGACCTCGTTTAATTTTGCTAACGGGTAGAAAATATGAACCCGGATCCAACCTGTGGGGTTACTGGGCTGACCCAACCCGACACGGCAACCACGACCGCTCCGGCGAGGCGGGGCGGCGTCAGCGACGACAAGTCGGCGAAGGAGACGTTACTACGTTGGACACGGGACGATGAGGCGAGGCAACGTCTGCGACGGGCGGTCAGGCGTGATCCAAAAAATTCTGAATCTTATTTCCGGATCTAATTCCTATAAGCCTTATAGATGTCAAAATTTTGAACCTATCGAGAAATCAGAGAATGGTTTCTTAGGATTTAAGGCATTCTTATGTTGTAATATACTGTAAAGCCTAAGCATTCTTATGCTGTAAATTCAAGGTAAGGATTGTAAAATTTTTTTAATTCTATAGTTTAAAATAAAAGAAAGCTATTTATAAAATTTAAAATAGTGTATATAATTTGCAATATATCTATATAAATTACAAAGCTATTTTAAATAAAATAGTAGCTGCTTCAACAAAAAAAAAAACCCTATATTTTCAGCCACTGTGCATCAATGGTCTTTTAGTTAATGGAATCAGTTCTACTAATATTAAAAATAGGGGTGTCAATTTCGGGTCACGGGTCGGGTTCGAGTCGAACCCGGAACTGACACGGGTTCAAACGGGTCGACCCTAACCCGACCCAGGTAGATAAACGGGTCAGAAATCCGAACCCAGACCCGACCCGGCGGGTTGCCAAATTGACCCGACCCGACACGGGACCCGAAATGCGGGCGAGCGGAGTGGGCGAGCGCAGGTGCGCGCGCGGGCAGCCTCGAGCGCGGTGCGCCGACGCTGGCAGGCTCGGCAGCGTGCACTGGCAGCCTTTGTCGCGCGGGTAGCCTCTAGCGCAGGGCGATCCGGGCAGCAGCAGGAGGTGTGCGGGCAGGCGGGCAGCTTCGCGGGCAGACGAGGCAGCACAAGCAATTTCAACTTAAACGGGTTTGCAGGTTGACCCGACAACCTATCGGATCAACCCGAACCCGACCAGTTTTGAAATTGGGTCGTGTCCAACCCGAATTTCCGGGTTGGGTCCGGGTTGAATTTTCAGGTCATGTCAAATATTGACAGCCCTAATTAAAAATAATGCAGATATTAAGTACTTAGTGAAAACTGTTAATCTTAAATTGCTAGGAAAAATAATTCAAGAGAATTGACTACAATGTAGAACAAATTACTTTAATAAGGTCTAGTTGATCTCACTAGGAGGAGAAGCATGGAGGACGATTGAAGTTAATTTGAGTAAAGGATTTGTGTGTGATAGAACTTCTATAGATCTGAATGGAATCATCTATTAGATTACAAACACCAATAACGTACCACAATGACCTATGGGATTTTCTAGGTTTTTAATATCGCCGAAAAGCTGAGTTTTTTTTAGAGAACCGCTAGAAAACATGATCTTCATTTGGGACAATTTCCTATAGTGAACTTTCTTTCTGCTTCTTAAAACAGCTTTCTACTGCAAAAATTAAATTTTTGCACTAAAAAGCTGCTTTAAGAAGCAGAAAGAAAGCCGTCTCAAACAAAGCCTAAGTTGATACCTCAGCCTTCAAATGATATAATCAATTTCACAAATGCTAGCTTATAATTTATGTAGAAAAAAGGTTGGGCCTTTGAGTTATTGATAAAGAACTAAGCTTAGTGAGTGAGATAGGGATTACCATTTGAGTTTTGAAAGACTTCGAGGATGTTGAATGGGAGAATATGTACTCTATTAGATGCTTCAGTGGGCTTTATGGCATAAATTTTAAGCTAGTGTATTTGGTTGATAACATTGCTCTCTACATCACCAAGGAGGAAACTATCATTCTTTTTATTGGTCGTCCATTATATATAGTTCACTTTGATCTAAAATCTAAGAAATACTACACAGTGCAAGCCCTCTATCCTCAAAATCTTATATGGCACACTAGCTTTTTATATAAGGAGTCTTATATCTTATGATTCTTCTTAAACAGATGAGCAAAATACAAAGCAAAATCTAGTCTCCAAAATAACCGTAATGATATAAAATTTTTTTTATTTATAAAGTTTGAAAATATTTTGAAAATCAATGAAATTTGATAAATTTATTTATTTATTGTTAAATTTAATGAATTAACCTATCTTGATGCCTATTCCAAAGAGATTCTATGGTGAATTTCAATGGCAACTCGCCAGGGTTCCGACAAAGTTGTGGTGAGGCTATTAGCGGAATATAATAATGAAGTTTATGCATTAAATATATTGTTGATATGATGCTAAGTGTTATTATTATTATTATATTATTATTATTATTATTATATATGTATTGACTAAAAATTTTTACATTAAATTTGGGTCAATTATTATATGAAGGCATGGTAATTTTCTATATGTAGTGCATATAATTTAATAAATTATCATTGCTATTATTTAATTTGCTATCACGATTAAGCATAATTATTTAACTACCCGCCGAATTAATTCTTTTTCATAAATATCAAGTTAATAATATTAAATTACTTATTAGAATGAAATTTTACTGATGATAGAAGAAGACAAATGGTGAAATTATATAAATCTTATAAAGGGTAATTTGTAGTGTAGTGTTTTTTTTTATAAATCTTCAAAAAATTCATTTAATTGCATAATGGTCTAGGTGATATCTGAATTTGAAACTTCTAAAAGTAATTTCAAGACGATCCAAAATTTTTATTTTAAAAAGCGTATAATTAAACACAGCATATGAACTAGATATTCTAATCAACACCACAAGTGATCGGTACTGAATCCAAATGATAGTAAATCAAGTACATAAAGCAAATTTAGAAACTTTAAGAAGTTAATTGAAGGACTAAATTATCTCAAACGAGACTAAGTTCATTTGATTCTGACTTTTTTAAAAAAATTGAATGATGGATAAATGATGTATGATCAAAATCAACATGGATTGTTTATGGATAATTTTGGAATCTGGATAAATTTATCAAAATGTTGAGGTGGGTGAAGGGGTTCGAGATTTGAGAGATCTAAATAACTCTATTATATTCTTTGACAATTAGTGTTAAAAATAACCATCAATAATTTGCTTGATTTTTGTCATCCAACTATTTTCACTCCAATACTAACATCCAACACTATTATTAGACTTCAATTGTTTGAATTTAAGCACTTGACTTCTATAATATCTATAATTGGTATCAAGTAATTACTTCTAAATATATGATATTGTCTTCTTCGATTATGGAGAAGATGAAAATTCTTGTACCTTCGACTATATAAGGGATTATTACAATTGGGTCATACTTCTTAGCTTTTCTCCTTTTATTTTTCATGATAAAAACTTTTGATCTTTTATAATTTCTATCTGTGTATGTTAGATTTTTGCACAAAGCTAAGACATCAATTACAAAATTGAACACCATAAAATTTCTAGCTAGTTACAGTTTGACAATATCTATAGTATATCATTCCCAACATACTATATTTTTTTTCAATGGATGGCAATCAATCACATAATCAAGGACAGCACAAAATTGGTGGTGAAGACCACTCATGCCTCACTTTCAAAGAAAGTATGCTTATGTTGGAATAAATTAAATTTAAAATCCTAAAACTCTTAGAGGAGACTGGATAATTAAAATAATCATCATATTATAATAGAATTCTCCTACGATAAAATCAATAATAATTTGGCCTTGCTCCATTTAATGTCACTTAGGCAGTACCTCCTCATGTTGCATCTCATCCATAATTTAATAAAGTACTATTGAATGCTACCAATATAACCAATCATTCACATATTATTGGTCAAGTTTTATAATCCTCCACTAGCCATGGAGGACTTAAATTATATCACTGTATTGACACCCTCGTGATATTTTAAGATGTGAGTTTCAATCCTTTGCTAAAGAGTAAATCCATTTAAAGGAAAAGGACCAACTTATTCCTTGCATAACATACAAGAATATTTTCTCAAACTTATGCAATTCTTCAACATCTTATTCCACTAGAGATTAAGTTTCATTTTTGTAATTGATTTATATAGTGGCACTTTTAACCCCTGAGTACATTGGCCACTACAAGACCATCATGTATAGTTAGCATGTTTTTCACGGAGTCTTCTATCTTGTCTTCCTCATAGCTCTTAAGGGACAAGCTTGCACATGGATCTACTCTCTCTCTTAGGTAAAACTGTTCATACATTTTACAATCTCACCAAATTTTACAAAAAAATTTATTTCCAATGAAGTTTGTCAAGAGTTCCTCCCATATTCTAGGATCATAGAAATTAAGGAAAGGAAAGACTCTAAAAGAATACTTTGAAGGATTCTCTTCTGAAAATACAGAAAATTTTAGATTTGATTCGAAGCTACTACAAAGTATTTTTTAGAAGTTTTCGCCTAACCTTTTTACTCATCATTGATGTAAGAAATAGTCATTAGTAGAAGTACAAATGATTACTAATGAGGCTATCAATACTAATTAACAAATATTTAAATAATTCTCAAGAAAATATAAAAAATCATCATAAGAAATTGATCAGTATCCTCAATGAAAAAGATATGAGAAGTAAAAAAAATTTAGCGTCACTCTTCTCATCTTTTTAGCCCAAATAATCCACTCCATGGTGATATCTTAATTCCTCGAATGACCAAAATTTTTTAAAAAATCTAAATGACAAAGGTCAACATTAATATTGTCGATCACTATCACTATTTAAGAGGATATTTGATAGAAAGAATTTTTAATTGAAAAAAGAGATTGAACCTCTAATTCACTGGGGCCATTGTTTACAAGCACATAATGTTGAGCATTAGCCTTAAAATAAAGGATATCATAAGAGTCATTCCAAGAAAATTGTTAGATTTATTGAATAGAAGTGTTGCCAAAACAGATTTGCCCTTATATGTTGAATACTTCATCACCGAAACAATTAAATGTAATAGCTTCTTTTCTCATTAGATTTTTTATCATGATTTCCAATGGATATAAAGATGCATCTTTCAAGTTAGTGTCTCACTAAATTAACAAAGTTTTTTTTTTATATATAATAATATTACATCTAGAAAAAATCCCTTGAAGTTATGCCCATGAGAAAGCCTTGATTAAAGGTTAGTAGTGGATATAATCCTCACTAAATATGATTCTTGATGGCAAGTGGTAAATATAATCCTTACTATTAACCTCAAGAAGGCACACCTATGAGATAACAATGATAGGAATCTAATAATTGATAAGATCTTCACTAGAAAGACTTCATATGAGAATGTGGTTGATAATGTCTCCACTAATTTAAAAATATCAAAAAGGGAAAAAAGCCTTAGAAGATATAGGATCATCTAAAATCTAAGAAGGCACAAGCCTCAAAAGTTATATGTAGTATATAAATCTTAGTAATCATAAGACCTCAAAAGGTATGTACACATAAAACCTCGAAAGGCATATGTCTTAAAAGGTGTAAAATATTAAAATATATATATATATATATATATATATATATATATATATATATATATATATATATATATATATATATATATATATATATCAAAGGCATAAGCCTTTTAAGATACATACATACCAAAAATCTCAAAATGCATAAGCATCAAAGGATATAAGCACAACTAAAACCTTAAATGGCATAAGCCTCAAAAGATCTAGGATTATCTAAAAATCTCAAAATACATGAGCCGCAAAAAATAGATATACATCAAGACCCGCAAATAAATGAGAACCTTAGAAAGTATATGATTCTCTAGTTATCTAAAAACTTCAGAAGGCAGAAGCCTCATAATATATAGGTTTCTTTGATTCTCAAAAAAACTTTAAAAAGAACAATTTTATCAGATTCTCCAAAAGCTGAAAAAACTTAAAATCTGCAAAACTACAAGTTTCTTTTATTTAAAAAAAAATCATAAGCTGTAAGACTTAGGCACTTTATAAGATTTAGGTCAAAAATTTTCATAAGCTATAAGACTTAGGATGATTTACAAGATTTAGATCACTATACTCATACTTGTGAAC
The DNA here is from genome assembly GCA_019514585.1 of Dendrobium officinale. Lineage (NCBI taxonomy): Eukaryota > Viridiplantae > Streptophyta > Magnoliopsida > Asparagales > Orchidaceae > Dendrobium > Dendrobium officinale. The sequence continues at coordinate 9,251,065 of CM033688.1, read as the reverse complement.
AATATCTTAAAGATATCAAGTATGGCTTGAAGACATATAAATGATTTGATTTTCTCTATGGCCAATCTACCATAAATTTGAATTAGTATTATACAAATATGGAGAAGAACATATGTTTTACAATTCCAAATGATAGTTTATTACTCTCTGTCGAGGTGCACTACACCATATAAAGGGGATATACAATGCCTAACCATGTCAACATTTTAGTGGAGCTTATGAATAGGGAATTAAACACAATCTTTAAAGGAAGTTCTATCTTAAGAGAAGAAAATAATAGTTTATAAGGAGAGGAGGAACAAATTTTCTTCACTTAAGAGAAGAAAATTAAACACTATCTTTATAATTTTTTTCAACCAAAAAAAAAAAGAAAAGAAATAACAAAGAAGATAACATTTTTGTAAATATGTCTCAATATGAGTCACCACATGTGCCTCAATTAAGATGAACTAAAGAGGCACCTTAAATGCATCAATTAAAAGAATGATATTGAATGCCACATTATATGAAAAGATGTTGATCCAATTAAGAGAATAAAGTAAGGTTATAATATAATATTCTATTGGATCAAATAATCCAACTACATAAGGTGTTTGGCCTTTAAATGTCAATGTTAGGCTAAGGTAGATTAAATCTCACTTGTCAGTAGGTGTTTATTAAGAGCATACCAAAAAAGAGTACGGTGAGGTGTAAATTGGGCACACAATATGCATATTAAAGCTATATTAAAATTAAGGTATATAATAAATAAATAAATCATAGTTAATTAGTGGTTAACATTTAAGCATAATAGTCTGAATGTTTAACACAATTACATACGCAAATTACATTCAAATCACATTACTCCAAAACTACCAATCTAAATCAAACAAATCAAATGGTGATGTATAGATCTATGTTTTCAAAAAAGCATTAGAAGAATGAGAACACTATTAAACTCCACTTTGTATGAGCAAGCATATGGACTACATTTGACTAAGCACTTTTAATTATTTGAAATTCTTCTAACCCCTTGATTTAGGTTTGCTTAGAGTTTCATCCAAGCATTTTTTTATATCATTGGGTTCATCTCATCAAACCACACTATTTTGATTCTAAGTTTGTCAAAAACAAAGTTCATACGACTTTGAAATCAAATATGAATTAATTTAGCTATAAGTTTTGGTACTTTGAGATTAAAAATTATGTTAAACTGTAAGCTTAATTAAGTGAGGAGTGAAAATAAAATTAATGCAATGATTTAATGGATGGAAAAAAGTATATACTTCATAAGCAATTAAAATAACTATCTCATATGGAACAACCTTTGGCCATTGCTTAGAAAGAAGTAAAAAACTATCCTAAATTAACGAAGCCTGAATTCTATCTCTAACTCTTTAGTTAACAAGATATGATTTTATGAAACTTTTGGTCATTTTTATACTAGTATAAAGTTATGCTCTATTAAATCTAAATCTTAACATTTTTAATTAGGCATGTAAATATTTTTTTTTCAAATAAAATTGTTTAAACTTTTTATAATACAAATAACCCTTTTAAAAATGGATTAAATACTTCTTTATAAAAGTGATCTTTTGAGATATTTTTATACATTTCACTAAAATTTTCTATTATTTACTTTTTTTATATTTACATACAATCCTTTTAAAATAACAAAATTTGCATCTTGCATTATTGTTTGGAGGCCTTCCTATCAAGGCATAAGGAGTTGGGTGATCTTGAGGTCTATGATAAGAATTGACCAACGAAAGGGAAAAGGAGGATGGAAACTATGATGCTTTGATATTGATATTGATATTAGGACACAAATATCATATTGTACAAGTATGGACAAACTTATTATTAAAAATATATTGCACAAATATATATTGGAAATGATACTATAATTTTATATCTTAAAAATTATAAAAAATAAATATAACAATTAAGTATATTAGATAAATAGAAAATGAATTTCTATAATAATAAATTTAATATAATTTCCCATAAAATAAGAAATATAATTAAAATTGCTATTTATCTTAAATTATATTGAATACTAAATAATCACATGATAATATAGATTGTAAGCTTAAATTTGAGAAAATTATTATTCTTTTAACAATAGAAAATAAATTGTTCCCATCACCCTCATCATTTGCATAACACATGCCTCTACTCCATCCTCATCCATCCATTTTCTAGACCTCATGCCATCAACATCATCATGAAGGATTTCCAAACAATCAACAAACATTAAAAATATAGAAGGACATCTTTATTGGGCTAAATAATTTATATTTTATATAAAAAGATTGAATAATTTATATGCTGATGTACGTATAAGTAATAAGTATTTTAATGATATATATGTATAACATAAATAATTCCTTATTTTTTAAACTAGGGAAAATAAAAATACAACGCATTTAGTCAAAACACACTTTTCATTGCATTTTAAATATTAATTATGCACGAGCCTTTCGGTGCCGAGAACAATTCAATGAACTATGAGGTCACCACTTCTCCCTCAATCCCTTTATATTTTTCACTTATGTGGAACTAAACAAGTGATCCAAGAAGAAAACTAAAATACTGGTGATGTCGAAGAACACAATCAAAGCCATAACTCACCACCTTCCATTGGAGTAGAGAATTGGTGTGCACTTCTCCAAGATAGATCAAATCAACCTTATCTAGTCATTAACATTCTTCTTAGGCTTCCATCCAAATCCATCACCACGTTTAGATGCATCTCAAAATCGAATATCATCTGATTCAAGCAATGTGCTTCGTCTCCATCTTTGATAAGGTTGAGTTGATCTATCTTGGGAATGTATGGAGGATGATTGATTTTTATTGGAGTAGAGAATTGGTGTGCACTTCTCCCTCAATCCCAAAAGCTCGTCTCCATCATTGATAAGGTTGAGTTGATCTATCTTGGAGGAATGTATGGAGGATGATTGATTTTTATTTGAGTGAAGAATTGGTGTGCACTTCTCCCTCAATCCCAAAAGCGAATATCATCTGATTCAAGCAATGTGCTTCGTCTCCATCTTTGATAAGGTTGAGTTGATCTATCTTGGAGGAATGTATGGAGGATGATTGATTTTTATTGGAGTAGAGAATTGGTGTGCACTTCTCCCTCAATCCCAAAAGCTCGTCTCCATCATTGATAAGGTTGAGTTGATCTATCTTGGAGGAATGTATGGAGGATGATTGATTTTTATTTGAGTGAAGAATTGGTGTGCACTTCTCCCTCAATCCCAAAAGCGAATATCATTTGATTCAAGTAATGTGCTTCGTCTCCATCTTTGATAAGGTTGAGTTGATCTATCTTGGAGGAATGTATGGAGGATAATTGATTTTATTGGAGTAGAGAATTGGTGTGCACTGTAACTTTGTTGATCTGAATGGATTCCTTTTTTGGATTGCATGTCCCATTAATATGCATAGTGCTTCTGGGATTCTATGTTTTGATATTAGTAAAAAGGAGTTTAAGCTGATGCCTCTACCTTTAAAAGATATGATCCCTTTTAAAATTTTTTGCTAAATTGCTATGAGAAAAAGATTAGGCTTTTCAATTATTGATAAAGAGCAAAGCTTGGTGAGTGAGTTGGGGATTGATATTTGGGTGCTGAAAGACTTAGAAGATGTTTAATGGGAGAAGATATATTTCTGTCAGATGCTTTAGTAACACAGTCTCTATAACCATTGCCAGATATATATTAAAGTCCTCTTTATCATTCAAATCTTCACACTCCTTTCCTGACTTGGGCGATCTCTATCCCCTTGAAGTTCATTCCAAGAATGCATCTTCTACCTCAATTATAACCCATCTTAAATGATTCAAAAGCCTTGAACTACAACATTGATACATGACATTCTCAATATATATATCTAATATCAAGCTAAAAATCAAGTTTCTTTTTGACAATACTTGAGTTGCAAGTACATTTCTATATAAGATTGGTGCAAAAATAAATGAAAAATAATAAAAATATAAGAAATTTATTGAAGGACATAAATCATAAAATTCTCTTTCTGACGACATCAAGTACAATAGAAAATACATTTGTTTGAAGGTTCAATAAATTTTTCTAAGAAACTAAGAAACTAATGATGTGTTAGAATCTTTGACTAACAAAAACTCAATGATTTTTCTAGCAAAAAAATAAGTTGATAATATTTTCATTTTTTTCGCATCATCTACAAATCAATAGAAATATCTTTACAAAATTTTAACTTAGTTTGACAAGTATACAAGAGTTAATTTTTTAAATCAGCAAAAAAAAAAAAAAAAAAAAGGACATATTATCAAAGTTACTATTCATAAACTTTGTATCTTAATTTCATTTGAAAAAATTCATGAAGGTGGCCCAAGATGTTATCCACATTCACGAAAAAAAAAATTCTAAAATTTTTGGATTATTGGTGTGATCATAAAAATCCACCAAAGATAAAAACATTGCAATTTCACCAACATGATATTCAAAATTAAAAAATTTTCTTGAGAATTAGAATGAATGTATTTTACAATAAAAACATTCTAGAAAAAACATACAGAAGCACATGACAAACTAACAAAATAATTAGGCCAGACATTATGAGAAGTGCATAAGCAAGTCAAAAGATTATCATAAAATGAAAAATAGTTAGCATATCAAATTAAATTTTTGATATTTTTTAAGGGGACTTCGTTCATCATCATCTTTGCATTACCACAGTAAAGGTATATATATTGTCACATTTTTCATTATCTCCGACATAGACTAGACAAAATTAAAGAACAATCAATTTCTTAGGACTAGAAAATTGGAGAATTAAAATAGAATGAACAATTCATTGAAAAATGAAGCTTTTATGATCCATATTTTCTTCTCTCATATTACTTCTATGTGCATCATCTCCTCCAACATCAATACCTAACTATAGTAGCAGAGGATGCATTCAAAATTCTTGTTCAAATTAAATTGGAGGTTTCAGCTTTTCACACACACAACGCATACACATTTGAGACTTTTTTTTCGAACTTTTGAACTATCTAGTGAACGTTTGAAGCCTAAGCTCTCAACCAATAGGCCAAGGAGAGTTGTGTAGCTTTTATAAACTTTGCTTTCATATAAAAATTGAGAGTTTTTTTTATGCCAAAATTATTTAGAAACTATTTGTTTAAATAAAAAATAATCAAGATATTAAAACTTATAAATTTATTATGAGGGAATAAAAAAAATTTCTCATGCAAATAGAAAATGGAAAACAAGCAAAGTCTTTTTTTCTTAACTTGAAATATATTTTTTAAGAATTATTTTCTTTGATGAAAAATGTGTGTAAAATATTTTAAAATAAGAGTTTAAAAAAAATTTAATATTTAATTTGATTAAAAAAAAAGGTGAATTCTAAGTTCTTGAATGTCATGGAGTGTGTATACCTAAACGGATGCTTAATCCTATGGCGAGCGAACAGAGATATCAGATAAGGGGAAGAGCGGGAGGCGGGAGAGGAAGAAAACTATTCCACCCTGCGAATTTAAGAAGAGAATTCAACAAAGAAGGCAATGCAAATAATTTCGGCTCCGCCGAGAAGGTGAAGTCCCCCAAATCGGCAAATTATTGGGTCAGGTGACCGAACGCAGAGATAGGTTCGGATAATAATAAAATATTATTTTAAAATTAGCGCAACTAAAGCGCAACTAAAGCGCAACCAAAGCGCAACTAAAGCGCAACCAAAGCGCAACCAAAGCGCAACCAAAGCGCAAGTCAAAAAGCGCAACTAAAGCGCAACCAAAGCGCAACTAAAGCGCAACCAAAGCGCAACTAAAGCGCAAGTCAAAAAGCGCAACTAAAGCGCAAGGTGACGCGGCAAATTTTTATTGGCTGTCCGAACTTATCTTTTTGCTCCGGTCACCTGACCCAATAATTTGCCCTTGAAGTGCCAGTATGCCGCCAATGCGAACTGAGCATGGACTTTGATTGCATTTCTTGCAGTGGGTTCTCTGCAAGTTGTAGCCCTTCCGGTTCGTTCCTCCATTTAGGGTTCGCTCGGGATGTTATCTTTCGAAGTAGTACTCCATCCCGGAGAAAAATCCCCTTGAGATTTCCTAGGGCAAGCTCTTCTGCTGGTATACTTAACTTAAGAGGCTTCCCGTCTCCATTTATGTATTTATTTGTTAGTTCTTACTTCTTATATTGAGTTCAGATTCTCTCACTTTTGGTCATGCTGTCATAGACGTTCTATGGGCAAACTAAAAGGCTTGATGCTAGTTATGGGTTGGACGATGTGCTATTTTCTTGTCCAAGAAAGATTGCATTTTGTTGGGTTTAACATATTATGAAAACATTATGTATAGAGAGTATATGTTTTGGGAAGATTTATATTGATTTCTTCTCAACTACTTTTATTTTTTATTAACTTCATATTTATTCTCGTCATGTACGCCTACAAATAGGCACTATTCTTCAATGAATAAAACAACTATTTTTTTCTTTTAACATGGCATTAGACCTTGAGCTCTAGATGCCCCCCAACTTTCCTATTTATTTTTCATGTATGCCTATGAATAGGCATTAATGTTCACTGATTAAATCATCTAATTATGTTATTTTAACATAATACTAGGACCTAGAGCTTTAGATGTCCTAACTTAGCAAACATTCCACCTTTTCAGCCACACCATGCAATTTAATTCACCCCTTGTTGCGCACACTATACTCATTCAATTCCTTAGCCTATTGTTTGCCTACTTTTCTCGCAAACTATATTTGCCCTGTATGCTACATTCGCTGCTTGTTGCATTCGCTCGCTACATTATTGTCATGTGCTTGACAACAACGTACTCTTTTATGCCTCCAATTTTTCGCATTTATGCTGCATTACTCGTATGCACATTATGCTTGTGTTACACTCGTGTGCTCTAATCCCTGCATTGTTCTATGCATGCATCTTTGTATGCTAGTGGTCGCTCTAAGAACCCCTGGGACTCTCCTTGCATACCCAAGTGATCACACTTGTTCTGCTCCCATATTCACTTTATGATCCTACTTTAGACTTCATTTTTTTGACACGATTTATATAATTCTTAGATTGTTGTACATCTCTCATAGGTGTTATAATTTCTATATCTCCTCTAAATTAAGTGAAACCCTCCTCCATCACTGATATGTCCATCAAATTTTAGGATTATAGTGCTTCTTCCATGGTTAGAGCCCTTTGATTCTTTGTCACATCACATGAAAATTCAATCATTTTGATGGCCTTTCAGATAGCAAACCTTAAGCTGGTCAAATAGTAAGCTTTTGATTATGTTGTTCTTACTCAGTGTGGCTCCTTAAGAACCTTGAACTATTCATTGCATCTTTTATCATATTTCAAGACATTGCCAACAAGTTATGAGACTTTCTTCATTCCATTTATTTTTAAGATAGCAATATCTTCTAGATATACACTCTCTATGATGACATTTTTTCTCTCCAACAGAAGAACTTGCCAATTCAAGAGTACTATTACATATTGATGGAAGAATGATGAATTGCTCCAACATTATCTCTTCACTATTGATATTGTTCTCTAACAAAAATATAATTAAGAATTTTGGGTTGCCAAACTATTTTCTAGAGTTCTTCCCTTTTTGTAAGGTATAAAATCTCAAATAAAGGCTTATTCTATCATGCAAATGTTACTAAGCTTTATCTTAAGCCTCTTGCATCACTAAACTATCAAATTTTTCATATTTGACCCATGGTCACTCTATCTTTGCTCTAATTCACGATGCAGGAGAGGAAGACGTGGTTGGGGAGGACAAATTGGTGGTGATCGTGGCTATAAAAATCTCTTTAATTTATGCCTATACTGTAGTTTCACTATGATCCTCCTGATATATGTGGGATTGATATGGCTTTCTTTCAATTGCCTAACACATATCCACAGACAACTTTAATTTGCTTTCATTTAGTTCAAGCTTTCTTACTATGCCTCTCGATGAATATTCTATTATAGACGAAGGCCTCTCTCTCTCTATCACTTAGTTTCTAAGGCAATCTTTTCCTTATGCTTTAGTACTATTGCCTTTACTAGTATGTTCTGGATTTTTTATTCAAGAGAATCTTTCCACATTATATATACCAATAGTTATTTTCTTTGTTGCATGTCTTCTTTGCCACCTTTCATCATTACAATAGTTCCCTATCCTTGGAAGGAATTGTTGACCCTTCTCAATCCTAGTCATTATGCGTCTTGGGATCGCAGCATTTTTTGTTCATTATCTTACAAGCTATTGTTATTTTGTAACGTTTTATTCTACGCATTGTTTTTTAAGACCTTAGCTCAATAAAGATTGTTTGGGAGGGGTATTGAATCTAGAGACATATGCTACTTAACAACTGATAATTCTTTTTCTTTTGCTTTCACTATTATTCCTTATCAATGACATTGCAGTTGGACTATCCTTCTCCTTCTCGATATTAAAAATTTTGTTAGGTCTCTTCCTTCTAAATTTGAATACCTTGTTTGTGAATTGGGAAAATGTTGTCATATATCATTTCTATCATCTAGTACTAGTTATTGTCTTATTTCTTTTGAGTTAATTCATTATGATATTTGGGGTTTGAATCATGTTATGAGTTCAAGCTCACTTAAGGTTTACTATTTATTTTCTATGTTGATTATCCTTCTTGAGTTACTTGGGTATATTTTAAAATATTTGTGAAAAGCTCTTTGATTTATTTCATAAGTTTCATTAAGATATTAAAACTCAGTTTTTCTCCTCACCAAAAGTTTTGCACATTGATAATGCTTTAGAATACTTGCAAGCCCAATTCCATAGTTCTTTATTAAAAAATCACATTCTTAATTAGACAACACATATCTGTTAAAAAAATGTATTCAGCAAACATACACATGGTTATCTCTTTAATGTTGTTAGGGCACTAATGTCTCACATGAATATGCCACGCCAATTTTGGGAACATGTTATCCTAATTTCCTCTTACCTTACTAATTGTGATCCTCTTTAATCTTGTTAGGACACTTATGTATCACCTGAATATTCCTCGCCAATTTTGGGAACATGTGATCTAATTTCCTCTTACCTTACTAATTGTGAGTCTCTGCACTTTTTCATATTGTTAGCAAATATGTATATATGTCAATGGACATCACCTTTCATAAGAATACTTGTTTATTTCATACTGCTACTTCTAAATCATCAACATATGTTCCATTTTCTCTTCCTTTGCTCTCCGCATCTCCTTCTCTACATGGTGTACTATAGAAGAAATAGTCCACCTCCACTTGCAACATATCCTATCATCTCTTCTACTTCTATTGAATTTCCCTCTTAAATCGTGCCTTCAGAGCTATATCTTCCTATTGCACTAAGTTGTCGTAAATTATTAACTATATTCATTATATTCACTCATTCATGAACTTTGATCATTTATCCCCATCTTATCATTGTTTTTCCTTGTCTTTAAATGTTAAATCTATGCTTAAGAGTTAGGACATGTCTAGAAGCACTTCTATGTCTTCTATAGAAATAGACAATGGATGCTTAGATGAGCATTCTTCATAGACAGCAAACATGTGAATTGGTTACCTTCCTGTAATGTTAAACCAATCGCTTGTAGATAGGTATTCACTCCCACAATTTGACTTGTAGGCTTTATTGATTGATACAAAGCTCGATTGCTTGCCAAAGATTTTATTTAAGTTCATGGGAAATGTTATATTGATATTTTCTTTTCGATTGTCAGGCGCCTAACGCTATCAGAATTCTAATCTCTATGGTTATCATTCAAGGTTGGCCATGTTGCAAATAGATGTTAGTAACCTCTTCCTTTATAGTGATTTGAATGAAGATGTATATATGGATCAACCAACTTGGTATGTTGCTCAAGGGGACATACACACATGCTTAATTTGGAAGGCTACTTATGGGGTCTAGCAGAGTCCATGGGCTTGTTTTTACAAACTCTATAAGTTTCTTGCAAAAATTGGCCTTTGAAATAAATACCAACTGTTATTTTATCTATGATAAATATAGAGCAATATGCTCAATTTTTCTATCCATATATCTAAATGATATACTACCCTCTGTAAGCAATGGAAAAGACCCAAGTAAAATACTACTTATAGAATTGTAGTGTAACTGAAGATCTTTGGTACCAAATAATTTCTTGGTATTGAATTTATTTATGTCAAGAGAGGAAATTCTCTATCGTAAAAAAATGTCACTGATTTTCTTGAAGAATTTAAACCTTTAGGTTGCAAACTAGTCGACACTCACGTGGATAATCAAATTATATTCGATGAGGACACACCATATGATGATCTATCTTTAGTTTAGAAGGTTCATTGAAAATTGTTTTATTTGAAATTTATGCAATCATATCTTTTGTTGTTTAGGTCTCAAGTCAACTTATGCAAAATCTAATATAAATGGATACTATTCTTCACATTCTTTTATGCATAAAGAAAAATTCTGGAAAGGGGTTATTGCCTGCTCATATTGGGTACTTAAATATTGTAGCATTCACTGATGCTAACTATGTTGAGTCTGTTGATTGCAAAAAGTTGATTTTTGGGTGCTTTATTTTTGTGGGAGGCAATCTTATTGCCGGGAAGACTTAGGCTTCGTTTGGGACGATTTTCTTACTTCTTCTTAAAGCAATTTTATAGCACAAAAAATTTTATTTTGCTAGAAATTTGCTTTAAGAAGCAGTAAGAAAGCCGTCCCAAACGAAGCCTAAGAAGCAAAATATTGTAACCAAATCCAGTGCTGAAATGGAATGTAGAGCCATGACTTATTCTACATATAATTGAGCCAGGACTCTATTAGAAGGGCTCTATTAGAAGGGTTTAATTTTCTAGTAATTGAGCCTATGGCTCTGTATTGTGACAATCATGCAACCATATTATCAATAATCCAATGTTTCATGAAATGGACAAACATATTAAGGTTGGTTGCCATTTCATGCAGGATGTTTTGTTTTTTGAGAAGATTGTTACTCTTGTTTGCAGATATAAATTGGAGCTGGAGCTTTGGGTATGAACTATGTTTGCTTTGTTTTCCTTATAGAGTGTATCGGTTAAAATAGTGCATATTTATGATTTTTTGGGAGTATTTAAACTCCTTGTTTTCTCTTCGCAAAGAGGGTAACGCCGCATGAGCTAGTGTTTTGTTTTATTGACTACTTCCTTGGAGCAGCCCATTGATCGAGTTAACCAATAGTTCTATATTTTGGTGTTCCTACTATAATTTTAGTGTACTCTTTATAAAATTATAAAGAAATGTCTTCTATTATGTGATCTCTTTTTTATTCCTGCCTTGTATAGGTTTTCAATATATTTAAAGGCCAGGTTAATGTATGATCAGAAAGGGGCTAAGAGATGGGTCATTATAACTATTTGTTATGCTTTTTTAGCTTTTCTTTTCCATGCTCGGGATCTTTGAAAACCGTTTAAACCAAAACTGCCTGCATTTACTGCTTGCCTTAATTTTACTTTACAGCTAAACTGGGTAGTTTCTACTTTCTAAACAATAAATAAATATCCAGATCCACTACTTGTTCAAGCAGCTAGAGGGGATCTTGTCAGCAGGCCTCCAGCATGGATGATGCGCCAAGCAGGAAGGTATATGGCTGTATATAGAAAACTTGCAGAGAAACATCCATCATTCAGAGTGAGGTCAGAGACAGTTGATCTCATTGTGGAAATTTCTTTGCAGCCTTGGAGAGCTTTCCATCCAGATGGTGTGATAATTTTTTCTGATATACTTACTCCTCTACCTGCATTTGGTGTTCATTTTGAGATAGAAGAAGTAAAAGGCCCTATTATTCAGAACCCAATTTCTTCAGAGGATGATCTGAATAATTTGCATTCCATTGACTTGGACAAGCTTCAATTTGTGGGAGAATCTCTAAAGATCTTGAGATCCGAGGTATAATAACTTAAACATTTGTTTTTTATCTTTTTCTTGAGGCATTATTTCCTTCACCTCGGTTATCTACCGATTTTTCTGCTTTAATCTTGATTTTAATTTTTATATATTTTATTAATTATAAATGAAAGAAAACCATCTGCAAACAAAGAATCATGCTTTTTTGCTTGTATCCGGCTACTGAACCAAAAAATTGATGCCCGCTTTTTGACATATTGCAAATACGACCTTAAGACCACCAATGATTAAACTTCTTCGAGAAGAAGGATGATAGGTTAGGCGCTCAACTTTTTAAAAGAGGACACTAATTAATGTGTGTTATTGTATTTGGGATATCTTATACAAGTGAATGAGGATATAAATAATCACATAATTTGTAGGGTTAAAATTGATTGGTTAAAATATAGAAATACTTGAGGAGTGTTATGTGATAATAAAAGAAAAAATGATCAAAATGGTCTATTGACCCTTTATGAAAGATCAAAATGGTACCCAATTATATTAAGAGACTGTTTTAGTTCCTTAACGTTTTAAAGAGGAACCAAAGTAGTTTCATTATGAGACATTTTAATTCATTTTTAAGGACTTGATGGACCAAAATAATTTTTTAATATTGTTGGGGAACCATTTTGATTCTTCATAAAAGTTAAGTGTCCATTTTAGTCTTTTTCATGATAATAAATTATTATGGAACTTAAAATGTAAATTTTATAAGGTTTACTATTAATTTGGTTATATTATATGGATTTGTGTGTTGGACAATAATAAAGTCACTATTAGCCTCTTTGTTGTGTGCCATAAATGAAAATATTGAGATGCTGTGGTAAAAAAATATATAATGATAGAGTAAGAAAAGATTGTATTAGAATATAACGTCAGTAACACCTATTGGTAATAACTAATAAGGTGGTGCAAAATAGATTGTGGTGGTTAGTCATGTATTATGTAGGATAGAAGATTGATGTGTAACATGTATAAAAACAAGATTTGCTTTGTGAAATTAATAATAATGTGAACAAAATTTTGCCAATTATAAACCTTATGTTTCACCAAGTTAGATTCATGAATTTTCAATTAGAATTTATGTAATAGCATACTGGTACAAACGGGATTAAAAGGTTACTTGCAAGTTGCAAATAACAACAAAGTAAATACATAAAACTAATGACAATGAAAAACATAAATCCATGGCTTAATAATTAGAAATGTTCACCCTGAGTTCCCTCACTCTCGCTCCTGAAAATGGTGTTTAGCGGAGAAAGATTAAAAGTAACCCTAGTGATGCCACCACGAGACAAGTGACACTTAAGGTATTGTTCGCCGGAGAAGTAGATGAAAGAGGGGAAGTTGATGGTCGTCCGATAATTTTCCACTATCCAGTTGGTCGTTGCTCGTTGATCGTCTCGGCGAGATGATAAAGTTTGCGATCTACATTGCTTTCAACTGAATCTTTGAATTCCCATTTGGGATCAAAGAAGGGAGACTGAAGGATGTTGATTTGTCCTTGGGAGTTGTACGCAAATCCGTGGTCGACTTCAGGATCGGCCATTCATGGAGGCGATGCCGGCATGTTGGACTTGATCCTTGAGAGGATTTGTGTTGGAGGAGGAGAAGTTATGAAAGTGAGAGGCAAGGGGAGGATTTCGGCTTGGTTAGGGTGGGGTTCAAGGAGATTGGGAGAGGGAAGAGAAAAGGATGGTTTAGGAAAATCTAAAATTAATTTCAGATTTTGCTAGGTTAGGGAAAGAAGAGATTTTGAAATTCAAAATTACTCCAAATAGGCAAGGGGAGGAGGGGCGGCGGCTAGAGGGGATTATGGGGATTTAATTTGGGCTTGGGGGATTTAATAGGAGAGAGAGGCGGCATGGGCAAGGAGGACGGCAGCATATAGAGAGAGGAAGAGATTTTGGGGAGAAATTAAAAGCTTCCAAAACAAGCTATTTAATTTAGGAAGTGGGACATTAAATTAAATCAAATTTAAATTTAAATTAGACCTAGATTTATGAACATTCCTTAATTAGAACTTGTAATTAAGGAAGGTATTTGAAATTCAAAAGTTAATTGAATTCAAATAAGGACTCATTCCTAATTGCTATTGGGATATTTTAGGAAAGCAATTAGGAGCCAATTGAATTTGAAAATCCCACTTAATGATGGAGTGGCGGGCGGCTAGGAGGGATTATGGGGAATCCGGTGGTGGGGAAGCGTGGAAGCCGGCGGTCGGGCTGGTAGGGGAAGTTGCCGGCGGCTTGGAGGGTGGTGGTGAGCCGACGGGATGGAGATGGGAAGAGGAAGGCTAGGGAGGGGTGCTTGGCCGACAGGTGGGTTGCTGGAGGGGGGAGTGGTTGGGCCGGTGGTGGGGAAGGAAGTCAAGAAGAGAACAAAAAAATCAAGAGCTCATCCAAAGGGGTTGTTGGGTACTTCGATTGAGCCTCTCCTAGGCTTAACCTCTCCTCTCAAGAGCTCACAAACAAGAACTCAAAATCTAAAAAATTTATTAATTCATCATTAACTTCATACAAAGCAAAAGGACCTCTATATATAGGCCTCAATAATAAAGAAAAGAAGAAAGACTCAAATGCCCTTGGGGCTACAAAAGAACTCACTACCCATAGGGCTAAAATAGGAAAACTGAAATGCAAAATAAACAGAACATAAAATACATCAAAAGTAAAGGCTCCGAATTGTAGCCGTTGATCTACGATTCCGTCGATGGTACGCATGTCAAAATCTCTGGCTGATGTTCTCATCAAAGATGCTCACCAAAATTAAGTGAATAGATATATTGTATCTGCATTATGCTGAAAAATGAGTAGACCATATCACGGCTAATAAGTATGCAAAAGATGCTGCAAAATAGAATTGAAAATCTTAGTAATTAGCATGAATGAATGGAGCAGGGTTTCTAAAGCCAGCCTTATATTGTTGTAATAAGGGTAATAAAGACTCTTGATGATGATTAATATTCATATTCTTATTTTTGTTTTAATCATTGTTGTCTTTCATTCCTTATAGGTTGGGGAGCATGCAGCAGTTCTTGGTTTTGTTGGTGCACCCTGGACAATTGCTACTTATATTGTGGAAGGGGGTACAACACGGACTTATGCCAATATTAAAAGCATGTGTCATACGGCACCACATGTGTTAAAGTCTCTCCTTTCTCACCTCACACGAGCAATTTCTGAGTATATCATCTTTCAAGTGAAATCTGGAGCACAATGTATACAGATTTTTGATTCATGGGGTGGGCAGATACCTCCAAATGCTTGGGAGCAATGGTCAAGACCATATATTCAAGAGGTATGGTTTTCAATTAAGTTTTATTTTATTCATCAGGGATATTTGTGTCTGCATGCACGCTTAACCTCATTAGGCATTCTTCCTTAATGTTAGAGTCATAGATGCAACTGTAATATCAGGTTAAGGTTTTGCACATCAAGTCCTTAGATCTTATTTTAGAATGAGCTTCATGTAATGCTATAGGCCTTTTGTTCGTTCTTAATTATTAAAAAAAACCACTAAGAAAGAGCTTACAAGTTCTCATTTGAGGATTGCTCTTGATCATTACATGGCAATGAAGGTTTTAAAATGGCCATAATGGGAATTCACCTTTACTCATGGAAGTGAATATTCATCTATGTTAAGGTTTATTTGAATAATCTAATTTAAAGAAATAGATTGATAAAAGATATATTGGGTTTATTAAAGAATTATGTGAGGGAGCAATAATTATCATTAGAAGAAAGTAAAGTGCTATATGCGGTGTTAATTGCATTTTTTGCTAGTCATTTTTCACAACTTCTAGTCATAGCACTTTGGTCTTTCGTCTTTCCTAATTATTTAACAGTGATTCTAGAAACTAGAGTACTAGACTTATAAGAACAATTTTTTGCCCTCCATTGTATATTTGATTGGTTTTACTTCCATTATTTGTTTAATATAATCAGTTATCTTTCTATCTTTCATGGTTTTACCACATATCCTTCATACTCTTACATATATCGTTTACTATAATACTCAACTTGGATATTGACTTCTTTGTTTTTGTCTCTCAGATTCATTGAAACAAAGTCAATCTAATTTTAGGTTAATGAATCTTACCTTCAAATCTTAATGATATTCTTAAAAATAGTTATGGAGTGGCCAAAGGGTTTTTGATTGTATTAGATTTCAATAATGGTCAATAATGTTTTTACCTATGTTTATTTAGTGGGTGTTTATCTCTTAACAGGACATAATGGAAAGAAAAAGGATTCATGTAGTCAACCCCACGTAGTGGGATAAAGGCTTGATGTTATTGTTGTTGTTATTCAATGGATGTTTATGAAGACATTTAAAGTGAAATGTTTTGGTATTTGTTATTAGAGATGACTAATTTCGATAGGTGTGCTCTTCTAAAATTAAGAATTAGAATAACATGAGGTGCTTATGATTACTTAATAAAAATTAAGTATATTTATTGCAATTTTAGCTGACATGAAATTGAAAATTTTCAATAAATACTGATGGAAGATCAATTGATATCAATTTGTGTTAATAGTTTATAGATATAGATAAGGACATAACTTAAATTAATGCTTGATGGTTAAAAAGAGAGTGTTTGATGAGTGTGGAGCAATTAAAGAATATATTTTAGAGTCCGAGGCAAAGTGTTATAAACTATAATTGCACTAAAAAATGCTTTATGAACTTTACGTGTTGCGATACAAATACATTAGTGGTAGCCAAGCTAAGTTTGGTCAATGTAAGTTTGTTTAGATGGACATATGGTGAAACTAGGAATGAAAGAGTAAGAAATATTTTATTATAGATTCAAAGAATTAACAATTGTAGCACATATTGAATATAGGCTAGTGGATATAGATTTGAGTTGTTTAGACATGTATTACAGGAGATAGGAGATTAACCAATAAACTAGTTAGAATTTACATTTAGAATGGGAGAAAGGGGTAGATTAAAGGTTAAGATGGCTAGAAGTAGTGCATAAGAGCGAGTACTCACTATTTATCACCTCATATATCACTCAACAATAATGAATGTTAGACAGTTCAAAAATTTGACTCAAATACCTGGAACAATGATGATGAATTATGTGATGAACCACAATTTCATATAGTTTTAATAGTTACTTATAATGGTGTTGATGCTAACATATGGAGTAATATTGTTTAATGTTGTAGTGTCATATATACTTCTAGGAATCATATGTTTATCACCTTTCATGTCTTTACATCATCTGTGTATTAGTTCAAAGCATAATGACACTTTATTTACAAATTAAAAGATTTTATGGCTCCACAAATAATTAATTGCAATTTAGGAGTAAGAGAATTTTTTATAAAGTAAGATAAATTATTATTTGTTGTATATTTGACTACTACTTTTATATAAGTTGAAAACCAATTTCTCTAGTTCCGATTCTTTATCCTTAATAGATGTGAAAAAAATAAAAAATTTGAGCTAAATGTGTGGTGAAATAAGGAAATATAAATTGAGAAATTATTATATTTTAGGGATATTGAAAATAACACTAAATGGTATTAATCAAATCTCACGTGGCTTTAGTATGCAAAAAAAAGGATACAAAATATATGAATAAAATGACATGTACAATTAGTGTGGAGGTTTTTTGAAAGAAAGTGGGAGTATTATGAAAGAAAAGGTTTACCAATGGTCACATGCCTATAGTTGGCATAAAAACACTCATGATGATGATTAGTGCTAGGAAAGGATTGAATTGAACCGAATAAGACATTGTTTAAGCTCATTCCTTTTTTTTTTGTTGAGCTCAAATTGAGCTTAAACATAATTTGCCTTTAAAAATCTTTTTCAAGCTTATTTATTAGTTTTCAAATGGAGTTTGAACCACAATCTACCAGAACTAACTATATGTATGATGCTAATGATTTAAGAAAATAACTTTGTTATATATTCATCAGTTTTTCATCAAAATTAACAATAATTTATTTAACATTATTTCCACTGTCTTATGAATAACAAAATTAGATTTTGATTTATACATCTAGTTATTTGTTCAATTTTTTTATTTTCTCATGTTCTAAAAAATCAAATTAGATTTTTAATCTATCAATCTAGTATTTGTTTAATATTTTTTTATCATTAATTATTAAAAATTAAATTTTTTTTTTAAAACATTTTTATCATATTCATTCTTATGGTAATATAAATAAATAGTGTAATAAAATTGATATAATAACATAGAATATGTTATCAAATAGCAATTAAATCATCATCAAGTGTGTATTTTATCCAGCTTTTAGCTAGCTACCTGTTAAACAACAAAGTCTGATATACATGAATGTAATTAAAAAAAAAAAATACATGAATGTAATTGAATAAACAAGTTAATGTTCAAGCTTGTTTATTTATATTTGAAGATTTAATTTTTTTTTAAAATTAAATGAACATAAATGAGCTTTTATGATTGAGTATGAGCTGTTCATGGAGTATGCTACTTCTTGTACAGTCTTAATGATAATCCTCTTTAATCACCCTGCTATTGGATTCTCCTTTGCATGTTTTTCAAAATTATTTCTCATAATATTAGATGTTGCAAAGTGGAAGAGTTGTGAATCCTAGCAGATTGTCAAGACATCTGGCACTGTTTTACTGTTGGTGCCCCTCTCTTCTGTTTTACATTAGGATAAAACCACTGTTGCATTTGCTAGTTTTTCTGAGTTAGAATCTCATTAGATCATTTCTGTTTGCTTGATCTGCAGATGGTAAGGGTTGTAAGAAAAGAATGCCCTCAGGTACCCCTTGTTTTGTATATCAATGGAAATGGTGGTCTACTTGAACGGATGATTGGTACTGGTGTTGATGTCATTGGACTTGACTGGACAGTTGACATGGCAGATGGCAGAAGGAGACTAGGAAACAAAGTCGCTGTGCAAGGGAATGTAGATCCTGCTTATCTTTTCTGTCCACTGCCAGCTTTAACGGATGAAATTCACAGGTGTCACTTTCTTTTGCCCTTTTTTATGTTTTTGTTCTTAAGCATGTTCTAAACTCGTATACTAACTGGTTTAATTGTCCAGCATTTTTACAAATATTAGACCATTTCTGATTGCACTGTTATGTTAAACAACTATACAAACACATCCTGGAAACGATTTTTTTTCATATATTTATCTAATTATTTTTTTTCTCAATTTTGTTCTCTCACTGCACAGCTGTCAGATTTGCCACTAAGTTCTTGGGATAAATTGAGTTTTTGTTTTTATATGCACGGTCACTACCTAGGCGAGAATTCAAGTTGGATGCTTGAAGTGGAGGAATGCATTGGACTTGTGTGATGGAAAAGTATCCCTCAAAGTTAAGGGAAATTCTATAAGATGGTGGTGAGATCTGCAATGCTTTATGGCGCAAAATGTTGGCCATTAAAAGAGAAGCATAAAATTAAGTTAAAGTGTTGCAGAGACGAGGATGCTCAGGTGGATGTGTGTCTTTACTCTTAGAGATAGAATGCGAAACGATTATATACATGAAAAGGTTGAAGTAGCTCCAGTGGCACATACAATATTGGCCTTCCGATGAGCCGGTTAGGAAGTAGATGTATTAGATTTGGCTTATGTTAAGAATGGTAGAAATAGACCTAAAAATACTTGGTTAGAAAATATTAGAAATGACTTTTTTATTAGATTTAAATGAGAATTTGACTCTTAATGTGACACAATGGAGAAAAATAATTCATGTAGTTGACCCCACGTAGTGGAATATAAATTTGATGTTGTTGTTGTTGTTGGTCACTACCTAGGCGCTTGGAGGTTCCAATAGTTTTCAGAAATTATACTCTATACCCAAGTAGCATTCATGTTCTTATCTTTTTTTGTTTACCAGTTATTTGATCTTACTAGTCTTTATTTTTTTTCATGATTCTGTCAGTTGTAACTTTGTATCTTGAAAGAACTTAGGGAACAGATGTGATGGATTCCAGGCAAGATAACATAGCCATTTGACCTCTTATATGACACAACAAGCGGGAAAAAAAAGAGATGAACCTTTAGCACGATTGGCAATTTTGGAAAGAGGTGAAAGAGATTTAGATAAGAGATTCAAACTGCATCCTTAAGAGTAATAAAACTAAGGGGTTAATGTTGCACTCCCCAAATAAATCCATACCTAAATGGGCCCCCATTAGTAGACATTAATTAATGCTTCAAAATATGTCTAAAGATCTTTGCCAGGTTTTTTTTTAGATGTACGATGTTTTATTCAAATATAAGATGTTTTTTAAGACATTACACCTTTTATGAACATATAAGGGTTTATTAAATATGAGAATTTTGAGCTTTGTATAAGTTTTGTTGCTCAAATTTAAGTAAATATGAGATTTTAAAAAAGACAAAATGCTTTATTTG
Source organism: Dendrobium officinale (assembly GCA_019514585.1). Lineage (NCBI taxonomy): Eukaryota > Viridiplantae > Streptophyta > Magnoliopsida > Asparagales > Orchidaceae > Dendrobium > Dendrobium officinale. The sequence goes on along the minus strand of CM033688.1, from coordinate 9,230,770 downwards.
ATATAATATTATTAACTAGGCATAAGATGTTAGATTTAGATATGAAATCATTCAAGATCGCCAATTTAAAACATCATGTATGGGAATCTTTAAAGGCAAGGTGATGTGGCATCATTTTAAGGCTTCGTTTGGGACAGTTTTTTGCTGCTTTTTAAATCTGCATTTTAGTATAAAAATTAAAATATTTGTACTAAAAACTGCTTTAAGAAGCAGCAAAAAAAGCCATCCGAAACAAAGCCTAAGTGTACGTTTATTTAGGGAGTGTTGATTTTACATGTAAATTTATTTGTTTTGAAGAAAAAAAAAGTGTAGATTTATTTCTTTGACTCGACTTAAAGAAGTTGCTTCCCATTGCTCTAGTTTATTTGGAATGGAACAGACATATGTGGTCTTCAATTAGACCATCTCATGGACCTCAATTTAGTCTTTCATCATAGTTATCTGATAAATAAGGGTGTTATTTAAGTCAAAATATGGAATGCTATCAATTTTTTTGGGGGGTAAGATTTGAACTTCTGATCTCCTTTTTATAGCTCAAAGGCACAACACAACTTGGTTAAATGACTGAGCAGTCTCAATGTCATCAACTTGGATAGGGATGCTTCAGTTTTACTACTATGTAAATTAGGCTTTAGAAGAATTGCGCTTGGAGTGGAGTTATTGTCGATATGCTGAAATGAAGTGTTAGAACAAATGAATTTATTAATAGGCTGGATTTCGTTATTCCCCAAGTAATGCATCATTTACCATCTTTAGTAGGAGTCTCTACAACTACAAGGACAAACAAGGTATATCCGAGCTTGCCTAACAATGAAATGAAAAATATAGCAAGGACAAACAAGATAACAAGTTATATCCGAGCTTGCCTAAAAAACTCCATAAATAGATTAAAGAAGAAGAAAAGCAATTTAGGAGTCTCTACAACTACAAAAATTCATTGGGGAAGAAGAGTGAGGAGTGCCACAGCTCAATTCATTTATTTGCATTCCTTAGTTTCCTAAGGGGGACTATTTACAAGATTCCTAATGATTCGTTGAACACGTAATAGCTACTTAATAAACTAACTACTTAAAATTTACCAAGGCCCACAATGACCCATTAACTCAATCCTATCTATCCATTATAATTATCATCCTAACATTTATTCTATCAAAATTAGCCTGCTTCGCTGCTTACATGCTTTCTAAATATTGTAAAACTGAAGTTATCCTATTTTCAGTTTTAGCTCTAGCCCTATCAAATGATTGCCTGCACATTGTTTCAACAACAACATCAAGCCTTTGTCCCATTACATGGGGTCGGCTACATGAATCCTTTTTCACCAATGTGTCATGTTAAAAGTCAAATTTTTATTTAAATCTAATAAAGAAATATCATTTCTAATATTTTCTAACCAAGTCTTTTTATGTCTACCTCTATCTTTCTTAACATAAGTCAAATCTAATACCTCAACATTCCTAACTGGGTCATCGGAAGGCCTCCGTTTAATGCGACCAAACCATCTAAGGTGACTCTCTCTAATCTTATCTTCCACTGGAGCTACTCCAACCTATTTACGTATATGCTCATTTCATATCCTATCTCTAAGAGTAAAGCCACTCATCCACCTAAGCATCCTCATCTCTCCAACACTTAACTTAGTTTTATGCTTGCCTTCACATTGTTCTCTCTTTGAAAAATATTTTCCTACTTTACTCACCCCCCAATTCCAAAATTCCGGATTCACCAATAGCTTTCTAAAGTTAGGCTTCGTTTGAGACGGCTTTCTCTCTGTTTCTTAAAACAACTTTATAATAAAAAAAATTTTAATTTTTGTACTAAAAAACTGTTTTAAGAAGCCGTAAAAAAGCCGTCCCAAACGAAGCCTTAGGCAAGAATATCCAACTTCTTTATTGCATTTTAGCTGTTGAACACTGCACCTAAGATCTACTAATTCGTTTCACCCAGAAAGCTGGTGTCAAATTTTTTTTCCTCTTTTTTATTCAGGGTCGTAAGGAGTGCTGGACGCAGAGGGCACATTCTAAATCTGGGCCATGGAGTTCTTGTGAAAACTCCTGAAGAGGCTGTTGCACATTTCTTTGATGTAGTCAAAGGCTTGAGATATGACTCCCTTTTCAAAGAATCCATGGTGGAAAATCTGGAACCTGTCGCTTAAGGGAACTAGAGCTTCTGTGCATAAATCTTCCATTAGATGTTCAGGATTACAGGTCTGGATGCTTCTGGCTTGTATGTAGATGTCCGTTCTGTATTTTAGTAATTGTTATTTTTGTTTCTGGGATTTAAATTTCCTATCCCTTTGTGCAGAGCACTTAAACTGTACTAAATTTTGATTAATGTATGCATAATTGAATCTGGGATTTGAATGCAACGGCTATATTAGTACGTGTTTTTATGTTTGTAAAAATTTGATAAACAAAATGCCCTGGACAACACAATTAGTCCGCCTACAAATGATACTATTGAATCATTAGTCATCTGATTTTTTTTTTATTAGTCATCTGATTCATAATGCAGAAAAGATTGCTCTTAAACAAAGGCTCCTCCAATGTGGCAGCAAAAGCCGAATTGGAATCTGGTTAGGGGTGTCAAAACAGGCAACGGTTTAACCAGAAGTTGACCCAAACTGTGTAAGGGAGTCAAGCTGGCTCGGGCTCGGCTCTATAAATGGCTTGTGAGCTGAGCTCGTTGAGTTAACGAGTCAAATTTGAGCAAGTCTTGACTCGCGTGAGCCGGCTCATTTAAAAATATATTAATATAAAAATCAATAGAATTCCAGATTTAAAGAAAAAATTGTTGAAATTGTTTGAAAATTATATTTATTTTTTTTATATTAAGTGATTTTTTTATTTTTTTAATTAAATTCTTATTCTTTTTATCATTTTATTATTATTATTATTTAAAACATAAATATTTTTTCTCTTTCAAAATTAATGAGTCGGCTCAAACTCATTTAATTAATCAAGCTAAAGCTTGCGGTGATTTAAGCTCAACTTGACTTGTTTACATTTGTAATCTGAATTTAATCCACTTAATAAATGGGTCAAAAAATTGAACTGGATCTGACTTTCAATCAATTCGAATCTAACCCAATAACCTGTTTTAGTTAAATAAATAAATTTTATTAGTTTATTCATCATAGATTTTAGATTAATTTATTAAAAAAATTATAAGATTATATTAATAAATAAAAGAATTAAAGGAACAAAAACTATTAAATGACTTAAAATTAAGTTGGCAGATTAACTCAAATTTGACCAATTTAATAAACGTGTTAAAATATACCATTCAAATTTGATCTGTTTATCAAACAAGTCAATTTGAACTTGAATTTTTTTATAAGATTCCATTGAGTTGACTGATACAACACTCGGAATTAGTATTCTTTGGTTGCTCAGAACTTGGAATTGATTATTAACTTCATGCCTATTGCGAGATTCTTCTATTTAGCTGTGAAATCATTTCAGGTTATGGGTAATACTATCCAAAGGGTAAATTTTAGAAGCCATGGCTACCTGCAAAGAATAAGAACATTCTGTTGCTAAAACCCCTTCAACATGTCTTAGTATGGGCAAATTATTGCATCCGGTCATCAGATGCGGAGATAGGTCCGGATATTAATAAAATATTATTTTAAATTAAGCGCGTCAAAAGCACAGGTAAAGCACAGGTCAAAGTGCAATCAAAAGCGCAGGTAAAGCGCAACTAAAGTGCAACTAAAGCGCAAGTCAAAAGCGCAGGTGACGTGACAAGTTTTTTATTGGATGTCCGAACCTATTCTCCGCGTCCGGTGACCAGATGCAATAATTTGCCCTTAGCATGACCCCCTATCGCATAAGATTAGGGCATCTTTAGTTGTGGAAGGTTTAGGGATTTTTGTTTCTTCTCTTTGTTGTTGGTTAAATATGATAGTTTATAGATATAGTAGAAGTAAATCACTTTTATTATCAAAAATCATTTTCATTTTAATAAAAAAAAAATTTTATGTGACATCATGCTGTGGAAGAAAATTGATTTTATTATTTAAATTAATCATTTAAACAATTTTAATTAATATTTTGTTTGAGGCAGTTTTTTTATTGATTTTTCAAGTAATTTTTTAGTACGAAAATTTATTGAATAAGAAATTTTTTAGTACAAAAATTGGCCTAGGATGCCAAAGCTCGATCCAGTCCAATTCGTTTTGGGAAAAAATCAATGGCAATTTAGAAAATAAGTCTAATGCAGGTGCAGAGTGTACATATATACATAATCAAGGCATGTTGACAGCTAAAGATTAGTTAACTTAGATTAACCTAAGGTTAACGTAAATTAACTAGAATGTCTTATCAGTGTGTGCACAGATTTTTTTTAAGTTTTTTTCTGTGAATAAAATTGAATTAAATTAATTTAGATTTGAATTTAAATATTTTAAATATCCAAATAATCTTTGGATTTTACTAATTATCAAATATTAGTAGAAAATTTCATAAGGATGATAGGATATTATATCCAAAGTTTAACTCAACTGACTGTCGTATTACATCACATACATAAGCTTTGAATCCAAAAATAAGATGAGCCACATTTTTCTCTCTCTATTCTCTGCACATTCTTACTATCTTTCTCCCTACTCTTTCCATTATCTCTCACTCTCTATCTCTCTCAAAGCACCTATACTTTTATCTCTTTTTTATCTATCACTTGCTCTTTCCATCTCTCCCTTTCGAGAAATTATTACGCGTGGAGTCCGAACGTAGCGCTTAGTTTATACACCAATTAAATGCTAACACGTGGCCTGATGACCCGACCCGGTCCAGTGGTTGATAGGTGAAAAGTTTCAAAATTACCGCAAACCAAAAATCCAAACGTTCGGATTGGGGTCTCTTTTCATCGTAGAATAAAGATTGCTCTTCTTTCAGTTCAGGCGCTCTTCATCTTCGAAGAAGAACTGTTATCTTCTTCTAGTAGGCTAGTTCATAAGGTCAAATTTATCTCGAAAGTGACACTTATCACTAGATATATTGAAACAACAAAGCTACATACTATGTTTGTGATTTATTTCAAAATAGTTGTTAAGATTTAGAGTTTATGGCATTTGGTTGTCGCCTTTTTTGCATCTACTATAGATCGGCGAATGAAATTCAATTGGAGAATGTTATTGTGTATTATTCAATATTTATATTCGAATGCCCGAAATAGGCATGCTTTTGTACATAAATAATGTAAAACTTCATGTAAAATTATAAATTTTTTTGAAGTTCAAAAATTCTCTCAATTATAGAAATGTTGTGGCATGCTTATTATATGTGATTTTTTCCTTCTTTTTAATTCTTTATGTACTTATACATGGAAATATGATTTTTTAATACACAATGTGTATTATTGTGTACAAGCTTAAATAACAAGATGTCAACAATTTCTATGTTGTTTTTATTCATTTAATTCTTTTTGAGCATATACACACCTGTGTATTAAAAAAGCTTTTTTAAAAATATTATTTTTTTTCTTAATACACACTGTGTATTGTTGTGTACAATCTTTGATAGAACAATTTCAATAGTTTATTTTTTTGTTCATTCATGATCTTTTGGAGCTTGTACACAACTATGCATTAGGGATTTTTTTTAAATATTTTTTTTTTCATAATCACATTGTGAATTGCTGTTTACAACAACAACAATGATAACAAGCATTTATCCCACTATGTGGGATCATCTACATAAATTTTTTTTTTCTCCATTTTGTTTTGTTAAGAGCCAAATTCTCATCTAAATGTAATAAATATCATTTCTAACATTTTTTTAACCAAGTCTTTTAAGGTCTACCTCTATCTTTCTTAACATAAGTCAAATCAAATACATCAACTTTCCTAACCGAGTCATCGAAAGGTTGCCATTTTATGTGACCAAACCATCTAAGGTGACTCTCTCTAATGTTATCTCCTATTGGAGCTACTCCAACCTTTTCATGTATATGCTTATTTCGTATCGTGTCTCTTTGAGTAAAGTCACTCATCCATCTGAGCATCCTCATCTCTGCAACACTTAACTTAATATTATGCTTCTTTTTTACTGTCCAACACTCTGCACCATAAAAGCATTGCAGGTCTCACTACCATCTTATAGAATTTTCCCTTATGTTGGGGGGGGGGGGGGGGGGGGGGGGGGGTTGCTTTTCCATCACACAACAAGCCCGTATCATTCCTCCACTTCAACCATCCAACTTGAACTCTACTAATAATATCCTCATCTATTTCACCATCACTCTGAACAATAGACCCAAGATATTTAAAATGTGTACTCTTATTAATGACTTGATCAACTAAAGTCACAATCTCACCACTAGATCTATTATAACTACAATTATGCTTTATATATTTAGTTTTATATATACACTCAGAAGAAAGCCTTTAAACTTTAAGGTTAGCCTCCATAATTTAAGTTTACCTTTGACTCCCTCCCTAGTCTTATCAACAAGAAAAATATCATCAGTAAAAAGCATACACCAAGGTACAACCACTTGCAAATGTCTAATGAGAACATCCAAGATTAAAGCAAAGAGATTGGCTTATGGCTGATCCTTGATGGAATCCAACTGAAATAGGAAAATACTTGATCAAACCACCTTGTGTTTGAACACAAGTAACAATTCATGCATACATATCCTTCATGACTTGAATATAAGCATTATTAACCCCTTTCTTATATAGAACTCTTTATAACACTTCTCTTGAAACTTTATCATGTGCTTTCTCTAAATCAATAAAAAATCATATGTAGATCCTCATTATTCTCTCTATACTTCTCCATCAAATCTCTCAATAGATGTATAGCTTTTATAGTAGCCTACCTAGCATAAATACAAATTCATTTGAAGAAACATTAGTGTCACGCTGCAACATATGCTCCATAACTCTCTCCCATAGCTTTAAAGTATGACACATTAACTTAATTCCTCTATAATTCACACAATCTTATACATCACCTTTATTCTTAAAAATATGAATAAACACACTTAGGATTTGTTGCACTTAGGTCATTGGTTCCTTCCTACAGGAGAGCTGTCGTGCACTACAAACTTTGTTGAATTTGCTTATAAGGTCGTCAGCGGATATTCATAAATCAACAACTTATCCCGTAGGTGGACTGCTGTGTAAATGACAAATCTCTTATAGTGGCTCGTACATGCTTGCATTTATCACATGCCCGTTGCTTTTGCCTATAGGCAATGTATCATATTTGATGTCATTTCCTCGCTTATACCTATATGGGCACCACCCTACGTGCAACACATCCACTATTGTTACTTATAGGCAGGACCACTATATGCATCACAGACCTTCTACTAGTATCTACGGGAAAACTGTGTTGATTGTAGATCTTCTTGTGCTGCTCGTAAGTGTTCACATCTACTACAATTTTTATGTATTTGCTTGTAGATAAAATATTGTACACAACAGATCTTCTGCAGCAGCTCATAGATTTTTGTGTTTATCACTGGTTTGCTACTTTTGACGGTAGATTGTATGTTACACTCATTGAATCATTTTATTTGCATTTATAGAAGCTCCGTCACATTGGTTACATACTGCTAGTCATCACCCGTAGGTGGACTACTGCGAGTATTATAAGTATCCACATACAAGTTATCACATCTGTTATGAAGGATCATGTGCACTTTGTAGGCCGTTATGCATATGATGGTCCGTCTACCATTGCTTACAAGTGTCACTACTTTAATCTACAAGCAAGCTATTAAGTGTATAATAAACCTGTTATAGCTGCTTGTCGATGTTTGTATTCATTGCAAGTTCATCTCCTTTGTTTATAGACATCGCATCGTGTTCGTATGAAGGAGTTATCACACTCATTGCATATCAACTGTCATTGATCTCAGGGAATTGTCTCTTTTTGCTGGAGGTTTAATTGTTGTTGACTCTATGAGTTCCCTTGTATTTATTGCACATGATTTGTTGTTCATAGGAAACTTCCGAACACATATTCAGGGTTCCTTGTAGCCCAACAGGTGATTGTTGTTAGTTGTTGTATGGTAACATTTATACTTTCATCGAAGCTTATTTCCCTTACCCTTTGATGAGCTAGGGATGTTTACAATATAAATCTCCTTCCTCTATTTGCAGGTAAGGTATTGTGTGCATGACAGTCGGGTTATTGATTCTCGCCTGTAAGTGAACAGTTAATGGATGTTTGCATTCATCGTATGTTGCACTACGTATAATTACTTGTGTTGTTGATGTTTGAAAGTTCGTTAGGGATGTTAGGCCCTCTTGAACTTAGTCCCAAGCTAATTAAAGAGAGAGGTGAATTGGAAAACTTTAAAACCAAAACACAATCCAAATCACCACAATAATAAATGCGGAAATTAAAACGCGGAAGTAGTAAAAGTAAAAGAAACACACCGGATTTATAGTGGTTCGGTCAAACCTTGACCTACGTCCACTCCTTGGAGGCACCCCCCAAGTATTGCACTAAACTAGTGTCTCTCTTTTAGCCCCCACGGCTAGGCGGAGAAGCCCTTACAAAATCACTTCCACCTTCCCTGGTGCGGCGGAGTCACCGGATCCTTTGACACCAAAGAGACTTCTTCTTTGGTGAACTTACCTCGAGACAAGCCTTGAATCCGATGGTACTAAGGTGCGAGTTCGCCGGAGCAACCGTGTGGAACCCCCTCCACACTCCCTTGAGTCCCCCCTCACAGGATCTTCTCCCTCTCTCAAACTCCACCCTTTCCTCTCTCCCTTTCAAGCTCTCTCTTCTAGTTTCCCCCACAAGAACGAAGCTACAATGGCTGCCAAAGACACTTACAAAGTGCCTTGGCATAGCTTAAATAAAGGCTCTCAAAACGAGCTCATTAATGCAAGTTGCCGCCATTATCGTCCAGGACGATAGTCAAATCGTCCTGGCCGATTAGCACAAATATGAGGAAAATCGTCCTGAATATCGCCCTGAAATGAAGCTGGACGATGTCTAATCGTCCCGGACGATCTTGCGATCGGCCTGGACGAAATCCCCATTAAATGCTTTCCAAAACTGCTTGAGAAATTTTGGAAAAATTGCTCTGGATCGTCCGGGACGATATTTTATAGTCCAGGACGATCCACCGGGACGATGTTCAAAAATAAGATTTTTCTAAGTAGATCTGGCGGCAGATTCTTGCTGTATTGAGCCGATCGTCCTGGCCGATACAAAATCGTCCAGGACGATGTGTTTTGCAAAAAGACGGCTGCTTTAAAGAGGATGCCCTAATTAGGATTTCTACTTTTGTCCGATCGTCCAGGACGATATAAATATCGTCCCGGACGATGTTACCAAAAAATAGAAAACTTTTAGGGCACAATAGAAAATCTTCCAAGATACAAATCATCAGATGCCACACTAAATACAATAGACTCAAGAAAGGAAAAAGATTACAAACTGACACAGGCCTAGTCTATCCAATCTTGAGCTGGTTCCAGATTGCAGTCTGATAGTGTGGATTTGAAACGTTAGTAGAAAGCAGTCATAGAGAAAAAGAATGTTTGCTATCATCAAAATCATAAGCCATAGATCCGCAACAATCTCCCCCTTTTTGATGATGACAAACAATTCAATTTAAATTTTCAAAAGAAAGCAATTTCTCCTAAAATTTGAATTTTCAAAGGAAAGCAATTTCTCCTAATCTCCCCCTCACTAGAATAACACTTTTTAAAAAAAAAATAGGGGAGATGAAAATATTTTTGTTTATTTTTAAATTTTTTAAAAACAAGATACAAACACGATAACAGTACAAAAATTCAACACAATACGTTCTCCCCCTTTGACATTATCAAAAAGAGAGGAGGCACAAATAAAAAAATAAAACAAAAGACAAAAAACGTTTTTTGATCTAATGAAAAAAAAAATTCTTAAAATGAGAAAATTACCTCTTAGTTTTAATAAAAAAACTCAGTAGAATTGGATTGACAACGCATAATCCAGAAAAAGTAAGAAATTCATAAATTGTTAATCCAAGCTCAAGTTCTTTTAAAGGCTAACAAAACTTTTTAATTCAATATCCAAATCAAAAAATAAATGGAAAAAGAAACATTAATTTTTCAAAACTCCTTTCATAAAACATATCTAATAGAAGATCAATGCACGAATTACTGAATCAGGAACCAAGATTTTCAAACACAAGTTTCGAACATATCAAGGATTTTCTTAAGTTTTTAGTAGTATAAGAAAAAATAAGCATATATTTTTTGTGGGCTCATTTTATGCCCTTTATCACTTGAATGGCTCTTTGAGCATCTTTTAATTTTTAATACACTTTGTGTATTTTTTTTCAATTTGACGTCATTGCGCATCTTTTGGTTTGGCATCATTGGCCACTTTTTTTTAATTATTTTCAAAAAATATGCTTCCTTTCTTATATTTTCAAAACCAAAGTAAACCCAAATTATTGACAACACGAATAACTTGATTAAGAAAATTTCATGGTGGATTCAACAATCTTGCAAAAGATTTCTATGCGATAGAAAAAATGTAGGGAGATAAAAACAATCAGTTTCAAAATCCAATTTAAAATATGATGAAGATTTTGAATCAAAAGTAAAATAACCTCTTTAAGAAGAGAGAAAGAGAAACAAAATCATGAGTTCCCTTCCTCTAGCTGTTTTAGAGAAGTCAAACACAACTTACCAAAGATTTTAAGAAAAAAAAAGGAAGTAGATTTCTCATTTTTTTTTAGAAAAGTGAAATGTGTGTGTGTTGATCAGAGAAAGACTTCAACGAAAAAAAAAATTTGAAAAAAAAATAAACAAAACTAAAAAAAAAAAAAAAAAGAAAAACACAACACAAAAAACACGAAAGGCTCTTAACCATTATCTCTCTCCTGGTCTGATGCTTCAGAGACCAGATCTGCCCATGAGATTTTTTGCCTTTCATTATTTTCCCAGTTCAAAGTTTGTTTCGTCTTGCCCTTTTCTTTCGTAGGAAGAATTCTTAAATTAGGGCACTCATTTTTCATATGTCCAGGTTTCCTACATCGAAAATAAATAATGTCAGAGGAAATATTAACATCCTTACCATTTTTACCTTTTTTCCACTTTTGCTTATGCTTTGGTGAGCTTTGTGATTTGCTTGACAAGACATTGCTATCGTCATCAACTAAGCTTTCTCTTTCCGTATCTTCAACTTTTAGAACGATCGTTTCACCTGCATCCAAAAGTCTTTGACCCAAACCTTGCTCGTAGGCAATGAGTGAGCCAATCAAATTATCAATAGAATAATCATTCAAATCTTTTGATTCACAAATAACAACTACTTTTGCATCGAATTTTTCAAGTAAACAACGAAGAATTTTGTTAACTTTTTCAAAATTTGAAAAATCTTTTCCTAAGGCATGCAATGATGTAGTAATTTCAATAAACCTTGTATACATGTCTAAAATCGTTTCAAAAGGTTTCATAGAAAACATTTCAAAATCATGCATTAACAAATTCAACTTGGATTGCTTGATTTCACTTGTGCCTTCATATTTGGTGTGCAATTTATCCCAAACTTCCTTACCGGTAGTGCACGTGGATATTAACATAAAATCATCAGAATTTAAAGCACAAAAAAAAAACAATTTAAAGACTTTGCATTTAATTGAGCATCCATTCGTTCATCCCTATTCCATTGATTAAAAGGAATATCAGTTTTAATTCCATTAACAATACGTGATGGTGATGAATAACCAGTTAAAATCATATGCCACATACGAAAATCAATCGATTGCAAAAAAGTAGACATGCGAATTTTCCAAAAATCAAATGTAATATTTTCAAACAATGGTGGTCTAGTGATTGAATATCCTTCCGCAAGAATTCGATTAGCCATGGATCGAAAAATTCAAAAGCTTTTAAAAAACTTATTTTATGAAAACCGCTCTGATACCACTTGACAGTTCGTTAGGGATGTTAGGCCCTCTTGAACTTAGTCCCAAGCTAATTAAAGAGAGAGGTGAATTGGAAAACTTTAAAACCAAAATACAATCCAAATCACCACAATAATAAATGCGGAAATTAAAACGCGGAAGTAGTAAAAAGAAAGAACACACCAAATTTATAGTGGTTCGGTCAAACCTTGACCTACGTCCACTCCTTGGAGGCACCCCCAAGTATTGCACTAAACTAGTGTCTCTCCTTTAGCCCCCACGGCTAGACAGAGAAGCCCTGACAAAATCACTTCCACCTTCCCCGGTGTGGCGGAGTCGCCGGGTCCTTTGACACCAAAGAGACTTCTTTTTTGGTGAACTTACCTCGAGACAAGCCTTGAATCTGATGGTACTAAGGTGAGAGTTCGCCGGAGCAACAGTATGGAACCCCCTCTACACTCCCTTGAGTCCCCCCTCACAGGATCTCCCTCTCTCAAACTCCACCCTTTCCTCTCTCCATTTCAAGCTCTCTCTTCTAGTTTCCCCCACAAGAACAAAGCTACAATGGCTGCCAAAGACACTTACAAAGTGCCTTGCCATAGCTTAAATAGAGGCTCTCAAAACGAGCTCATTAATGCAAGTTGCCGCCATTATCGTCCAGGACGATAGTCAAATCGTCCTGGCCGATTGGCACAAATATGAGAAAAATCGTCCTGAATATCGCCCTGAAATGAAGCTGGACGATGTCTAATCGTCCCGGACGATCTTGCAATCGTCCTGGACGAAATTCCCATTAAATGCTTTCCAAAACTGCTTGAGAAATTTTGGAAAAATTGCTCTGGATCGTCCGGGACGATATTTTATAGTCCAGGACGATCCACCGGGACGATGTCCAAAAATAAGATTTTTCTAAGTAGATCTGGCGGCAGATTCTTGCTGTATTGAGCCGATCGTCCTGGCCGATACAAAATCGTCCAGGACGATGTGTTTTGCAAAACGATGGCTGCTTTAAAGAGGATGCCCTAATTAGGATTTCTATTTTTGTCCGATCGTCCCGGACGATATAAATATCGTCCTGGACGATGTTACCAAAAAATAGAAAACTTTTAGGGCACAATAGAAAATCTTCCAAGATACAAATCATCAGATGCCACACTAAATACAATAGACTCAAGAAAGGAAAAAGATTACAAACTGACACAGGCCTAGTCTACCCAATCTTGAGCTGGTTCCAGATTGCAGTCTGATAGTGTGGACCTGAAACGTTAGTAGAAAGCAGTCATAGAGAAAAAGAATGTTTGCTATCATCAAAATCATAAGCCATAAATCCGCAACAATGTTTTCTTGCAGGTGATTATTGTATTTGCTTGTATATCGACTTTGAGTGTTCATCAGAGATTGGTAGTTATCTTGCATGTTTATTGATATGTTAGGTTTGAAGGACCACAGTTCATCCTGAACTTAATGTTTCTTTGATGAATAAGTGCATTCATTAGAAACTCATCCCTTGTGATGTATTTGAGTCACTTTCTTGCTCACATATTGATTTGAATGAATATTCTAAGTTATTTTAATTTTGCTTGTTCATTTAAATGGCATCGACTAATGTTTAATATTTTATTTTTTGTTAAATTTTGTATTTTTCAATTTAAAGTCTAATTCACTGCTCATAAATTTAAGTTATGTTCCCTGTGAATTAACTTAAATCAGGTCCCTTGTTTACTAAAAAAATAAGGAAGCCTCCTAATGTCTCCCTTATTTAAGAGAATTTTTGGGAGACTTAGCCTACGTACCACATCAAAAAAGACGTGCATGATCAGTGTCGAGCAACCTCGCGCCTGTAGTCTTCAATCCACCATGCTAAGAAAGGCATGCATGGATCTTTAGGGATACTTGTGTGAAAATTTGCAATTGTTCCTATAGGCATAGAAGCTCGTACACAAATACTTAAATCTTACCCCATCACACTAAGAAAAGACTGCACAAGGCTTACCCGTCTCGTCACAAGCATCACACTAGGCTCCCTTCCACCACGATAAGAAAAGTGTGTATAGATCGTCACAAGCATCACACTAGGCTCCCTTCCACCACGATAAGAAAAGTGTGTATAGATGGTCCCCCAGAGCGTTGCAACGTCAAAAATAGGATTTGAGGTTTTGAGTTTTAGAAATCATTTATACCTTTGCAAGCAAGGCGACGGGATAACGACGACAGCGAAAAATGCACAATATTCATTTTCTACTTATTTCATTCTTCTCTTTTTGTTTATTTGAGAATAATAATAATAATAATAATAATAATAATAATAATAATAATAATAATAATGTGTTTGGAGCAATGTTTTAAACCGGCCGGTCCGATCGGTTCAAACGTGAACCGATCTTATGGCTGGCCTGGTTCATACTAAGAACTGCTTCTACATCAAACCGGCTAGAACCACACAAAACTGCCGATTCAACTAAGCAGCGTTGAACCAGACGATTCAAGAGGTCACGATTCTCTTAAACCGGCTGGTTCAACTTTTGTATTTTTTAATATTTAAATAAATAATTTTTAAATATAAAATAATATTTATAATTTAATTTTAAATTTGAAATACTTAATTTTAAATTAAAAAAATTCAAACCAAGTATTTCATAAAGTTTCATCACTTTACATGATGTACTACTACTTTCAAGCTCAAAAGCCAATATAAAGTAAAAACATTACCAATAGAAAGTCTCCAAGTGATGTGGAATTAAAAAAAACTAAAACTCCTATGCCTTTCTTCTTAACTTTTAAGTTTACAACATACACTATACATTTTATAATAGTTTTTTACATAATCTTTTTATGATGTAAATAATATTTATTTTTAATTAATAATATTAAATACATTATATTCTTCATTTATTTTTTATGTACTATAAATATTAATTAATTAATTATTTATAATAAATGATCTAATTTAACTTTAATAATTTATAAATATAAATTATATATATATAACATAAATTAAGAATAATTTATATAAAACTTATTAATTCATTTGTAAGTTTTTTTTTTAATTTAAATTAAATTTAAATATAGAATATGTTTAAAATTTAAAATTATATAAGATATTAATAATGTGTGAATTCAATTTATTTTTTAATAAAATATTTATATTATTATATGATTTTTTATGTTATCTAAATTTTATTTATTATGTCATCCGGTTCAACCTCAGTTCGACCGAGCAAACCGATTAAATCATCTACCAGTTCAATATCTGGTCTGATTTTCACAGCTTTGATTTGGAATACAAAGTTGGATCGGATAGAGGAGTTGTTGTGGAAGCTACGAGCTGTGGTGTGAAGTCCAACTATGAAAGGCTGTTGGATTGGAAGAAGGCATGGGGATAGGGGTTTACAGATTGGGGGGGCTTCGGGCATGCGACATGGAGAGTCTATGTGGGTTGATGGGAAGGGTAGAAGAGTAATGAGGCTGGAGGATCGAGATCTGTTGTGTTTGGCTAGAGGGAATCGGTTTTGACCGGACGTAATAATTGCTCGTTGGCTAGAGGGAATCGGAAGGTTGCTTGCGTCTGGCTTGACATGTGAAGTCGACTGTAAGAGGAGTTGGGTGTATAAGTCAAATAGAATAAAAACATGTGAGAGTATGGGGCTGATTGACGAAGTCTGGGGCCTATTCATGGGCAAATTATTAAGTATGGAGTCCAAACGTCACCCGGAGGCCAATAAAAATGCATCACGTCATCCCAAAATGTATCGTGCTCGGTATCGAGCATGATACCAAGCTGTACCGAGCGTCGGTACCACTTTGTACCACGCTCAGTACCAAACGATACTCCCATTCGGTGTCCGCACAGAATAATCCCTCCTGATCAAGAGTGGGAAGCTTGCGGTATGTTCGGCTGTAGGGGAGGAATAGGGCTGAAGTTTTGTGTGCATAAAATAGAACAAAGAGTTGTTCGTTCTCTTTTTATCAATGAGAGCGAGTGTGGTACAAAGTGGTATCGACGCATCAGGTTACCTGACGCATCTCTACGTTCGGTATTGCTTAAAATCGCGACATCTGGCATGCCTATTTACCCCTTATGACCTGACGGCAGCCCATGTTTTATCACGTTTTTTAAAATATTTCGGGTTGGGCCGTAGTAATGTATATGAAATGGGCGGGAAACTAAAAAAGTACGCGGCTTTTACCTCAGGTATAATAATCTTTTCTGTAGTAAACCTAAGATGTTCTACAGTCTTTACGGTTCATATAATTCTCACATACCTCACGTAAAGAAATCGTGAAGAATTTGAGGAGATGGAAGGATCGAATGAAGCTTCTGCTTTCGAAGACTTCTTCGATTACGAGGAAACTCCGACGTTAAGCTTTGATCAAGCTTTTTCTGATCTAATAGTAGTAAGTTATTATCTATACTATTTTTTTTACTTTTTACTGTTTCATTACTAGGTATCAAACGTTGGTTTCAGTATTAAAGATCATTACTCGGTATGAAGCTTTTCTTAGGTCGGTATTCATTATTATAGATCGGTATACGCTAGGTACTAATTATAATAGCTCGGTATTAGGTCGTATTCATTATTATAGTTCGGTATACGGTCGGTACTGATTATAATAGCTCGGTATTAGGTCGGTATTCAATATTAAAGATCGGTATACGATCGATACTGATTATAATATATAGGTTTAAACTCGGTGCACAGTTGTACCGAGCTAATATATATTAATACGTCGTAGTAGTACCGATCATTACTCGATATGAACTCCTCCTTAGCTCGGTATAAGGATGGTCTTAAGTATTATAGATTGGTATACGGTCGGTACTGATTATAATAGTTCGGTATAAACTCGGTGCATAGTTATACCGAGCTAATACCGAGATAATTTTTATTGCTTGTTTTTAAGGCCCGGATTGATATTTAGATTTAAAGCTAATATGGATGAATGAATATTTCTTAGGGCGTTTACAATTCTGAGAAGGAAACATATGAAAAATATTGCCAGTACGCGCATTCAACTGGTTTTAGTGTTCGGAAAGATCATCACCATTTCTGGCCAAATACAAGGAAAATCAAATCAAAGGATTTTGTTTGTTCTAAATCAGGCTTCAAGAAGGAGAATGAGATTGGTACTAAGGTAAAATATCGAAGATCAAGTACAAGAAAAGGATGTCCAGCCATGGTTAGATTTTCGGTGAGTCAAGATGGGGTTTGGTCAGGAATAAAGCTGTAGAAAGTCACAATCACGAACTGGCTCGGCCGGATGATCAACATTTGCTCAGGTCATCTAGGAGCATTAGTGATGATAATGCAGCTGTTTTAAAATCTATGTCAGAACCAGGGATAAGAACTGTCGATGCATTTACATACCTATCTGATGAAGTTGGTGGTGTTGGTAATCTTGGATTCACGAAGCGGGATGCGTACAACTACATCCAAAAAGAAAGAATAGCCAAGATCGAGACTGGAGACACTAATTCACTGATCAGGTTGTTTAAAGAGCAGGCAATTGATGACAACATGTTTTCCTGGGATGTTGAAAAGGATGAAGATGGGTGCTTGTTGAATTTCTTCTCGGTTGATGGTCTTGGTAGAATTGACTATGACTGTTTTGGGGATGTGATTATATTTGATACTAGTTATCGTTTAAATAAATATAACTTAGCTTGTGCCCCAATTGTCGGCGTGAATAATCACTAGCAAAATGTTCTACTAGGAGTTGCATTTTTATCTGATGAGACTATAGCTTCTTTTACCTGGCTTTTTCGAACATTTATAAAAATCATGAATAACAAACATCCCATTATCATTTTTACTGATCAGGACCAAGCCATGGCCAGGGCAATAGAGATTGTATTGCCTAATACACGGCATCGATTGTGCCAATGGAATCTGTAAAAAAAGCCACCTTCAAATGTATGGTGCTTTAATAGCAACAACAGAGTTAAATGCTTATTTTTTTATTGTTTCAAACAATGTGATTCAGTGGAGGAATTTGAGAGTAAATGGACTGAAATGATATAAGAAGGAAACCTGCAAAATCATCAATGGTTGAATGATCTCTACAAAATCAGGGAGAAGTGGTCAACTGCATTTAACAAAGATTGTTTTAACCTTGACATTTTATCAACCCAACGTAGTGAGTCAACCAATCATGTATGCCATGGTTATTCGAAACCAATAAGTACTATCACTGAGTGTTTCCTCGGTTTGGAGAAGGTGATGAGGATTTGGCGTCGAAATGAACAAGATGAAAAATTCAAATGTAGTCAAACTGATATAGTGCCTTATATGAAAAGTAGCCCAATATTGAAGCAAGCTGCAAAATTTTATTCAAGAAAGTTGTATGCATTTTTTGAAGAGGAGTTCTTACATGGACTTGGTGGATGCGTTGAAAATACCTCATCGGATTTATCAAGGTTTTCTGTTTGGAACATACACAACTCCACTAATTCACACAATTGGATTGTCAATTTTAATTCATTAGAAGGTACCATTGAATGCAGCTGTGCTAAGTTTGAAATGATGGGTATATTATGTTCACATTGCATGAGAGTAATGAGACAGTTAGATATTATTAATATTCCCAATAAATATTTACTCCCAAGATGGTCAGCCAATGCTCGAAAAGATTTATATTCTGGAGGTAAGATCCCAAGTCTTGGTATGAATGCTTGCCAACTTATTTCAGGGTCTAGCAACTTGATTTTCAGAAATTATGTATGCCGATTTGCATATAAAATTAACACAGAAGCACAAGGTAATGAGGTGGCTGAAAAGTGTGTCATAGATGATTTGAGTACTTTGGCTGCAAAAGTTCATTCCATCAAACTTGGCAGAAAGAACAAACCAAATCCTGGACCTGGTAATGAAACTATTAAAGATCCTAAGAAGTGCCGGCCAAAGGGCGTTTCAAATGCAAGATTGAAGGATCACTGGGAGAAAAGGAAGACCAAGAAAGTTAAACCCACAGAGAAGATTGCACCAACAATCATACATTTATCAAATCCAGAATCAGGTAGTCAATCTTCTTTCATGTAATCTGTTAATTGCGAGGAGTTTCTATAATGAATATGTCTTTCTGATTGTATGCCGAGCAAATTTCGTCGAATACCGAGTAAATTTCGTCGAATATCGAGCAAATTTCAGCGAATACCGAGCAATCCCAATCTGTTATCATATTGCTCGGTATTGCTTAATGATTAGTAGCCATAGCTCGGTATTACTCCTTCTTAGTCCTCGGTACCATTTAGTTGTTGTGTACCAAGGTAAATTTGGCTAAAACCGAGCAATACCAATCTATTTTTAGTTTGTACTGAGCATATTTCGTCGAATACCGAGCAAATTTCGGTGAATACCGAGCAATCCCTATCTACTATCATATTGCTCGGTATTGCTTAATGATTAGTAGCCATAGCTCGGTATTACTCCTTCTTAGTCCTCGGTACCATTTAGTTGTTATCTACCAAGGTAATTTTGGCTGAAATCGAGCAATACCAATCTATTTTTGGTTTGTACCGAGCATATTTCGTCGAATACCGAGCAATCCCTATCTGTTCACGTATTGCTCGGTATTGCTTAATGATTAGTAGAGTTTGCTCGGTATTACTCGGTACCTTTTAGCTGAAAAAACATGTCGCAATCAAAATCTAGTAATTAAAAAAGACCCATCTTAGTCCTCGGTACCTTTTAGTTGTAATTAAAAAAGCACAAGAAATATACTTGAAAAAAGAAAATTTATTTCAAAATCTATTGAATTTTTGTACATAAGATGGCATACGCTAATTCAGCCCTGAATAGTGGCATATTAGATTGTCAGTTCTTATAAAGGTACCATTGAACAGGTTCTTGTTGTATTACAACTTCCATATATTTACAAAGAAACATGCCGCAATCAACGTTGTTATCTTGTGTTGGCACGTTTCTAAATCCCTTGATTGGCCATTTCGTTATGTTAATGTCAAAAGCAGTCTTCGTTTCCTTGTAGAAATGAGAAATCTAGAAAAGTAAAATGAAATTAACATAATTTTTTGTTAAGAAATAAAAAAACTAAATAAATTTTGGTTTTACTTACAACTTTTGGGAGTATGACTTTGTGTGTCTTTTTCGGTAATGAATCATAAAACTCCCATCATTTTTTTCTCAAATTGCATACTAGAAGGGTCCAATGTTTACTGCTTATTATTGGAACTAAGATCAAATTTACATTCGTAATAACTGTTCTGTTTATATGAGATACGAACTTCGTTGTATCTTCATCCTCAATTCCATAATCCATTGCTTGTTTGTAGTATCCCTGGTTAAGAAGAGAGAACAGTGGTGATTAATTCCAACTTCTTTACATGTACTAAATAGAAATACCAAATTGAAGGATTAAAAATTGATTACTAACCCAATGAAAACTAGAAACAAAAAGAAAAGGTTGATTAAGACCAAGGCAAAGTGCATTTTTCTCGACTAATAAATGACCAAACGCATCAACGTGATTATTGTCAAGTTCCTCTGACAATAATAATTCGTCCAATTGACTTCGATAAATTGTTATATATCCAAGCTCGAAAATAGCGTTGTTCCTGTATAATTAAAGAAAACATTAGTTAGAAAAGATGATTGTAAAAAATAATATTGTTAGGTATTACTCGGTACTACTCGGTACAAATCGGTATTGATATAGTACATAGTATGTTTAATGTAATACCGAGTAGTACCATATAGTAAAGCTCGGTACTGCTCGGTATCACGAGGTACTACTCGGTACTGCTCGGTATCACGAGGTACTACTCGGTATTGATATTGTACCTAGTATGCTTAATGTAATACCGAGTAGTACCATATAGTAAAGCTCGGTACTGCTCGGTATCACGATGTACTACTCGGTACAACTCGGTATTGATATAATACCGAGTATGCTTAATGTAATACCGAGTAGTACCGATCAGTATAGCTCGGTACAACTCGGCATTACTCGATATTGATCGGTATAAGATCATTACTCACTTATCCTTAAATTGTTTGAGGGCATTATCAATAAACAGGCGTTTATCTTCACTAAGTAATGATCTGCCATGGTAATCTAAGTATTCAGGTGCAGGTTTAAATGGTATTTCTTTAGAATCATCAACTTCATAAACATTCACAGATTTTTTCAGTTGTTGGAATATGTGTAGGATCTGGTAAAACAAGTCCAGAAACTTCAGTAACAATAGGTGGTTCAGCAGCAGTAATAGGAGTAGTTTGATGTTCTGGTGGAGGGCAGGACCAGGTTCAGGGGACTGGACTGGAACATCACTTGGAATTTTCTCACATATCTTCTCTGTGGATGATGAAACTTATTTAATTTTTTTCTTCCTATCTCCAGTTGTGAATGGGGTAGTTACAACTTTCCTCTTCCTATCGTTTCTTTGCTGAACTCTTCTTGCTATGCTAGTCTCCGCAACAGGATCGAATTCCACTTCCGCACTCAGACTGCCATTTTCAGTAGTAGCTGATGAAGATTGTCCAGACATTTCATTCTTGTACATTTTAATATAAGAAGGAAATTGATCTTTGAAGAACTGTAACATTACACGATCTTTTCTTCTCATCTCTTCTTTCAAAACAAGATTCTCCGCTGTCAACTCCAAAATAGAGTGTTCCAAGTTCAAAACCCGATTTTCAAGTTCTCTATTTTTTGCTTTCACCGAAGCTACCTTCTTCTTCAAAACTTGATCTTTCATAAACAACTTGTATATAGCTTCATTTATTATCTTGAGGTTTCTTTCATCTGTTATTGGCCTCGAATCAGGGGGAGTATTTGCAGATGTTTCAGTATTTCTTTGGCTTCCAACCTTGACTGGACTAGCTGGGGTAGGTTGAGATGATTCATGTTGAGGTACACGAGCTGGGCTAGCCACCCGGATAGGACTTGGTACCCTAAGTGGACTTGCTACCATAACTGGACTGGCTGGACTATTTGGCGATGGACTGGACGACTTAGATGAAATATTTGAAGGTCCATGAAATAAAACATTCTCATCATCTGTTACTCCTCTTAATTGTGGGAGAATCTGTTATTTCAAGTATTTATCCAAGTTAAACATTAAAACATATCATTTTTGCAGAGATTTTAATGAAAAAAAGTATTGAAGTTACCTCATCATCCTGAAGGTCAGCAAATATACTATTTACATCTTTTTTAGTGTACATAAAATTACCATCCCAACGAGTAAAACGTGGCAGGGATAGTTCATCCTCCACGACATGAATGGTTGTATGTTCAAAAAATCAAATCTGCCAAAATTAAGACTCTTCAATTTTGTTATAGAAATTGGAAATCAGCAATGATCCTTTGAATAAAATAACAATACTCACAATTATAATCATGACGAAACCATTTACACAGCCCAGTGCGGATCGGTTTGCTTGTTTAGTAGCAACATTGTTGAATTCATTTACTAGGAAAGTCCTGATTGATTCTGGCCAGTTGTAAGTTATAAAACTATCTATATTTTCGACAAGTTCCAATATTGATGATGGAATGCGGAAGTTAGCCATTGGATAAAATATGTTGGATAGTAGGTAAAGGACGAAGGCTTTCACTAGATCGTCCATTGGAGTGGTATTATCCATCCTCTCAATGTCATGGCGAATGTCATTTGAAGTTTTGCCAGTAGATCTGGCACTGCCAATGTAAAAAATAATACCCCTATTCGGCATGCCTATTAGTAATGCAACTTCATCAGATGTGAACTGTAGACTTTGTCCTTTAATAATGAAACTTTCAGTCTTTATATCCCACTTCAATAGTAGCATGTATATTAACGGAACATTCTGAGGCATTTAAGGTACCCTAAGGAATTGGCTAATTTTTGCAGCAGCCTCAGTCTTTCAACAAAGGGTTCTCCAAATCTACGAACAAGTACATTACAAACTTCTCTAAAAGTCAAAGTTCGACATCTAAAATGAATCTTTGGAGTATATCCCTGCATAACAAATAATGAGTATAAAAGACAATTAAAGAATGCTCGGTATAGCAGCCTCAGTAACGACTGTTAGTAATGCTCGGTACTGCTCTGTACCGAGCAGATAACTAAGCTTATACCGACAAATTTTGGCAAATACCGAGCATGACCGAGTGTTCGTAAAGCTCGGCACTGCTCGGTACAAATAAGTACCGAGTGTTAGTAAAGCTCGGTACTGCTCGGTACAGAGCAGTATCGAGCTTTTAGCCAAGCTTATACGGAACATTAATGGCCAGTACCAAGTTGTACCGAGTGTTAGTAAAGCTCGGTACAGAGCAGTACCGAGCTTTTAGCTAAGAATATAGGAACATTAATGGCCAGTACCGAGTTGTACCGAGTGTTAATAAAGCTCGGTATAACTCGGTACCGAACAGTCAGAGTTTTAACCTTAGCTCATAACAACCATTAATGGCCAATACTGAGCAGTCAGAGCTTTACCCTTAGCTTATACCAACCATTATTGGCCAATATCGAGCAGTTTAGACTGTTAGTAATGCTCGGTAATTAGTTTTTAAATCTGCAGGAGCAGGTATAGGAGTTTAACTTGGTAAAACCTAACCCTAAACATTTAAAAGGAAGAAGAGGACGCATTGTTTATAAAAAAAGAACTAACCTGAGGCATGGTAAACGCAAATAGTGAGAGCTTGGAACTTGAAGGGGAATGAAAAAACAAAGACCTTGAAACTTGAAAGAAGAAGAAGGATCGCAAGAAGAAGAAACACCAGTGGAAGAAGATGAAGTATATACAACAAAATGATTAATGAAGTGAAAGACGATAATCTTTGTTTGAAAATTATACGGCATTTTCGGGTCCGCTGGATATTTTTCGGGTCCGCTGCTCGAGCCATCAAATTTAAATTTCGCACGTGCAATATACCCAATCTTCGTCGGGTCGGGTTACGGGTAAAGGCAGCTGCCAGGTGTCGCGTCTTTAAGCCATATCGAACGTAGCATTGCGTCAGGTAACCTGAGGCAATAAAAATTCGGTTACATGCGAGATGGCGAGAAATAGGAGTGTAGCCTTATATATGTAGGCTTAAGTAATAAAAAACTAAAAAAAAATTGAAGTGCAAATTTTTAAAGTGCACAATTTTTATTTTTTTAACCATCATATAATCTAATATTTAAATGTAGAAAATTTGACCAGCATTTAAATATTACCAAACCATCTTTTATATAATTGTCATTAAAAGATATCACAAAAATAAACAGCTATCAGTTAATGATAACCTAATACATCAAATAGCAAATTGTGTTGCACCAAAATCCCCTAATTGATTTGAAGGCATTCAATTCAATTTGAGTTTGATTACATTTTAACTTATAAAATTGTACAAACCAATCATCCAATTTAATTTGGGTTTGAGGTTTTACTAAGGTTTCATTCGGGATGACTTTCTTACAGCTTTATAGTATAAGATTTTTTATTTTTTTATTAAAAAATTGTTTTAAAAAGTAACAAGAAAGCTATCCAAACGAAGTCTAAATTACAACGAAAATAAATCAAACTAAAGTATCATTTGGGACAACTTCTACTACTTTCAAAAAAAAAATTGTGCTAGAAAATTGTTGTAAAAAATAATAAGAATCTTATCCCAAACAAAGCCTAATTTAAGCAATACATTATTCCAATTTTTGCATGAGAAAGTATCTTCTAGGTTTCATCATTCTACTTGTTCATGAAAACCATCTTGATTTTCTCTTTTCTTGAATTTGATCAGTTGTCAAAAATATTTTACAAAGAAAAAAAAAAAAAAAAAACCTTTTTTGAAAAATAGCTAAGCATTTATTAAGAACCTCCTCAAAGTTCCACAGGTTGTAATTTTTCTTTTAATGAAACAGAATGTTGTGATTTGTTGGGCATCAGGCTTGGGCTTGTTCTATTGAAAGCCTGCATATGCTGTGGAAACAGTAAACAACATTGATTAGAACTAATGCACAACAAAGACAAATGTCAAAAAATCAATAATAAATAGTTCCATGTAAATTATTAACACAGCAGAAGTGATTCTGAATACCTTTTCATAAGAGCTTGCTGATTTGAATGACAAGCTAGAAAGTTGAAACCATGTTAACTGAAGATTTCAATGAATGTAACACCAGCAAATACCAGAAAGAGAGTTCCTCCAATATATGCAATGACCTGTGAGTCAAAATCTTCTAGGCTTTACTTTGGTAATTAAAGAGGATACAGTACTCTTCCAACAACTAGAAATTTTACTTGAGAAACAATTACAATTGTAGATGTTAAAATCCTGATCCAATTTCTGATTTAAAACTCCAAATTCTTCATGAAGAGTTACCTTCTCAGAGACATATGTTCCCAGCAACGAGCCACCTAAGACCGCAAGCTGCATAAGAGGAAAAATTAAGGCTTCTTTTGGGATAACTATTTTACTGTTTAAAACAACTTTTTGATAAAAAAATTAAAATTTTTTGTACTAAAAAATTACTTTAAGAAGTTAAGAAAGTCATCCCAAACAAAACCTAACTGAAAATTTAGCTATTAGAATGCTCTATTTTATGAGTTTTATTGCTCCACAGCTTTTCTTGTCAAAATCTTTTCAAGGCATATTATCTTTTCTAAGCATCAAAACAATTGCTACTTTATGAGCTTCTTTTTTAAAAGTTGTTGAAGATTTGCCAATATATGACCACCACTTGTGAATATTATTTGTCCATATGCAAGATAAACGAATCAGAACCGGACAAATAGCATAAGAAAATTAGGAATTTATTTACTGAGATACTTTCCAATTATTTGGAATGAGCCTCATACTATTTCATAGACGATCCTCACAGACACTTATGATATTGAACATAATAGAGAAAAATTAGCTCAGACAATGATATTGTTGGACAAAAGCAAGTATCAGAAGGATTAGTCAAGAAAGAGCAAATAAATGGTAATTGCGCCTATAAGAAACTCGACAAATTAGGTTTTATTTGGGATGGCTTTTTTACTGCTTCTTAAAGCAGCTTTTTAGTACAAAAGTTAAAATTTTTTTACTAGAAAGTTGCTTTAAGAAGCAATAAAAAAATCGTCCCAAACGAAACCTTAATCTCTTCAGTCAAAAACGGTTTTAAGTGAATTCCAAAGAAAAATAATGCAACATTCCAAAGTTACAGAAGTCTATAATTGAAAGTTACCAAAGTTGCAAATGCATGACCAGCTAGTGCTCCCCCTATTACACCAAGAGGTGAAGAAGCAGCAGCAAGCGCTGTAAAGGAAACAACATTTCTTTATAAGAGCATGATCATAAAAATCATTTCATGAAGATAAGAAAAATATTGAGACTAACCAATTGTCGAGAAAAATGATTTATCACCCCATTCAGCAACAAAGACAAGGAAGAAAGTGCTAATCACTGTACTGGCAGCAGCCGTGATTCCTGCTCCATTGCCTCTTAACTCAGAAATTGCTAACTCTGCCTGAGCTGCTATTCATGTCAGCGCCACTGTATAAACTTATACACGCAAGGATGATAAATACAGCTTTAGGAATTCGGAAGAAAACTATCAATTACTGCATTGAAGATTTTTATTGAGACCAGTTGTGATCGATTTAGACTTCATTTGGGACGGTTTTTTTACTACTTCTTAAAACAACTTTTTAACATAAAAATAAAACTATTTTAAGAAGCAATAAGAAAACCATCCCAAACGAAACCTTAATGACAAATTCCACCATAACTTATTGGACTTTCAAATTATATGCATATTGACGGAAGCGAAAGTCTGGTAGTCTGGTCCAAGCAGGGAAAACAATACATGGATGTGCACAGAGACCAAGATCCTTTTATGGTGTTCACAAACTATGCATTAAATCATCAATAAATCGACAGCTTGAAGGTTAGCAAGACAGAGCGATACTTCATTCTTACAAAATAAAGGGCAAAAGGAAAATTCAGAAGAACAAAGAAAGAAGAAAAAGTTGGCACATAAGAAGCATTGGTAAAAAATGTCTTCTAAATTTGACACAAACCTGCTGCCTTTTCCCATCTTTCCTTTTCTTCAAAAGTTCTGGTGTCAATGAATGCATAGATATGAACATAACACAAAGTCAAGGCAATGGCAATGGTTATGGATAATAGGATATTTATATTCATATTTTATGATGCAGTGGAGCCCTACTTTTTTTATACAAGATAAGCACGGTTAAATAATATTTATGGATAGTGGCAGTTCAAAATTTTTTATTTATGAAAGTATTTATATTCATAGGCTTTTAAATTTTCTCAAGGAAAATATCATGTGATCCCATTATGTTTGGTTCAAGTTTCATAGTGGTTCATGGTTTTAAAACACTCCACTTTGGCACTAACAAAATCATTAATTGAAAGTAAGATTTAAAAAGACAATTAGCCGCTCTTATTTTCCCTCCATTTTTTCCTCTTCTTCTAATGTGGAAATTTCCCTCCTCTCACAGTCCTAATGTCAACCATCTCCACCAATTTTACCTCTTCTAGCAATTTCGTATACTAAACTGTTGCTTTTTAACTGGTTGATGTAAGATGAAGGACCTCTTTTAACTCCATCTCACCTATTATTCTTCCTCTTTGATGCCCCCGAAGTGAGAGTCTCAACCTCATTGAAAAATAACCTTACTGTACGATAATCAATAATTAAAATTGTAAGACCCCTCCTGTCACCTCCCCCTCTCCTATTCTTTTTCCTTTTCTTCTCTGACATTGGCAAAGTGGCTTCATCTCTATGAAATATGAAATATGAACAACTTTGAAGACCAAAAACCAAGTAAAGGAAACATAGTGAAATTTCTAAAGTCACATTGGCCCATTGTGGAGGGTTTTTTAAATCATGAATGCATGATGCATGATCCAAATTTGGGGGAACCAAATTATATTTAACCTTCTAATCTTTAGGTTATGAGAAACTCTAGATAATACACAAAACATCTCGAGTTTAGTAAAAAAGTCTCCTGTTTTTCCCACCGCCTTGATTAGGTTTATAAAAGAAGAGACTGAATGGTCACTAAAGTATGAGAGGGAGAGGCAATAAGCTCACTCAAAGAAAATTAGAAAGGAGATGGCTTCAGCCCGTTGAGAGAAAGAGAGAAAAAAAGAAAGGAAGTGAGAGATGAATGGAGAAATTAAAAGAGAGAAAATCAAGATGGTTGGGTGAGTGAAATCAAGATTGTGCGAATTATAGAGGAATTAAGTTAATGTGTCATACTTTAAAACTATAAGAGCGAGTTATGAAGTGTAGGTTGTGGCGTGATACTAATGTTTCTCAAAATCAATTTGGATTCATGCCGGGTAGATCTACTATACAAGCCATACATTTATTGAGAGGTTTGATGGAGAGATATAGAAAGAATAAGGAGGATCTACATATGATATTTATTGATTTAGAGAAAGCATATGATAAAGTTCTAAGAGAAGTGCTATGGAGAATTCTTGAAAAGAAAGGAGTTGATAACGCTTATATTCAAATCATTAAAGATATGTATGCAGGAGCTATTACTTGTGTTCAAACACAAGGTGGTTTGACCAAGTATTTTTCTATTTCGGTTGGATTACATCAAGAATCATCTTTAAGCCCATATCTTGTTTGGTATTTGCACATGATATTCTTCTTGTTGATAAGACTAGAGAGAGAGAGCTGAAGGTAAAATTGAATTATGGAGGTCAACCTTAGAATCTAAAGGTTTTCGCTTGAGTGGATCTAGAACTGAATATATGGAGTGAAATTTTAGTAGTAATAGACCTAGTGCGATCAAGTCATTAATTTGGTACAAAAATCAATTTACAATTTGTTCGACCACACTAATCAAATTAATAAATAAAATGAGGGCAAAATGTTGATGACTAGAGTATGAGATAGAGTTGCAGTAGATAGGTCAAAGTAAATGAGGATAGGGATAGTAGATAAATACCTTGAGAAAGAAGGGGAGAACGAAAGGCACAGAGAAACAACTAGAGAAATCAAAACAGAGAAAGAGAGAAGAAATCAAGTAAACTGCCTCATAAAAGAAAACGATTCTTTTGCACTTTTATTTGTAGTTGTTATGAACCACAACACAACACAATAGTGTTGGTGTTATGTTTTTGCATAGTTGTGTTTTAGGCAGGTATGGTGATGTCTAGAATATCTTATTGCTATGAACATGAAACACAATGATCTATTCCTACAAGCATTTTATGTTTTAGTTTTTGGTCTTTCAACATGTTTCTCTCAAAATTTAAAGGATTGCATATAAGAAAAGCCATGATGTACCTAATAGGAAATACTTGAGTTCACAAGTAATCCTATCGGATCTACTTGAATTCGCAAGCAAACCAAAAAATAATAGGTAAAAACAGCGAGAAAACAAAGAAATCGTGGTGGAAGTACAATCAAATGATAGCAAATCTTATAGAAAACAAAGGAAAACAATAACAAAGCAAAGATATAAGAGATCCTCAATTCGAGAGGAGGATCGTCTCCCCCAAATCTCTAGACAAGAGAGTCTAGAGCCCAAGTCGCCAAGAAACCTAATTCCAATCAATCAAAACATAATCCCCCCTAATCCTCTCATGCACTTTAATACAAAAACTTTCTGATGCGGACATCCGACGGTGGACGATATTCAAAGGAAGAGTCGAAGATCGACGACCGAGATCACTCCATTTTTTAGTTTATTACTTGTATTTTGATTTAATTTTGTAATTTTCCCTTTTCACCCTTTTGTTTAAGAGTCTTGTCTTATATAAGCCCAAGGGGCAAATGTGTCTTTTAATTTCTTTTGAGGCCTATATATAGAGGTCCCTTCTCTTGTATTAGGCATGATGAAATTATAATAAAAAAATTTGTGTTTTTGCACTTTTGTTCTTTGGGAAGAACCTTGGGTGAGATTCCTATGGGAGGAATTCATAGCTTCCACTAGCCACAGGATGTGTCTGGGCTCGTGGCTTGAAGTCCCTTGGTGAAGGGCAACGTAGTACCTGTCAACTGCAGGATGTGTCCGGGCTTGTGGTTGTATCTTTCTTTCCCTAAATCCTCTTCTCCTCCTCCCTTGACCGCCGGCCAAAATCCCCCACTTTCCACCGGTCGATTCTCCCATAAACCCTTCCACTTCCACAAAACCGACCTCCCCTTCTCCCTCACCACGGCTTTAGCTCCGCCTCCAACACCCCCTGCCAACCACCCTAGCCGCCGGTCTCTCCAATCCGCCGGCTTCATCCCCACCATCACCCAAACCCACCCGCTAGCAAACTATTTGCCTAATATCACTTCCCTCCAAAATTGCTATTTCCTTATTTAGGATGTCATTAATTCAGAAAGATTTCAAATTCGAATTAATCTAATTTGAATTTCAAAACCACCCTCATTAATTACATTAATTTTGGAAAATTTCTTTATTTAATTAATTAATCAAATTTGAAATTGATTGATTAATTAATCCCATATCCAAATTTCAAATTCTTTCCTAATTAGTACATCTATTTTAGGAAGCATCCTTCAATCATATTAAATCTGAAATTATTTCAGATTTAACTCTCCAATCTCCCATTAATGCATGGGTCCACATACATTGTATGTGGACACTTGTTTCTCTTCCCTCCATTGGCCAGCACAACTTTTGATGTGAAACAATCTCCTGCGAAAATGATTTGCTTAAGAAAAAATTTGCACGCTTAGATTTAGAGGTGATAATAAGCAAGATCTTATGTGGAATTAAACGGTAAGATAAATATTAAATGGCACTTAGCTTAGGTTAAATCACATGAATAAAAGTTAAGTTTAAAAAAAAAAGCCAACTTAATCCGACATTGCATACATGGATCATTCCAACAATAAATTCCAATACTAACAATAAGATTAGTCTATGAAATGTCCCTCACACATCTCTTCTAATTACTAGGCTTTAGCGGAGAAGAATTAATGTGATCGTCATGAATCTACTATACCACAATTGAGAAGCACTTCGAAGATAAAAGAGCCGGGGGATGAGTTTACCCAAGGACACGAGAGATACGCGCTCCGGCAAAGCGGTTTGTAGTTGGGAATGAAGTGGGCAGCAACCCCGAACCTCCTCGCACTAAGGAACACCCGGGAAGAGGTGCAGAAATTCAGGACAGCAGCGGTATTGTTGTGGGCTGCTCCTAGAAAACACCCAAAAAGGTGGAGACGTGTCTCTACCAGCTCCTTGGGCTGTCGGTGATCAGTGACAGCAAGTTGTGGCCCTTCCAAAGTGCAGCCAAAGAAGAAACGTTGGACAGCACGTGAGGGATTTTTGGTCAGCAAACAAGAGCAGGTTTTGGAAGCACTATGGCTGGTTGGAACTTCCCGGACAGCAATTTCCACTTGGAAAAATTGCTGATTTTCTGGACAGCAATTTACTGCAGCTGTTAGGAGTTAGGTTTTGAATTTGAATTCCCAACTCATGTGATCAATGCCATAAAGTGGCATTTAATGGACTTAATCCCAAGCAAGGCCGGTGGCTTAGAGAGGGGAGAGGATTAATAAAAAAAAAAAAAAAACTGAAGCTTTAATTTCAGTTTTGATTAGGTTGGGGAGGAATTGACTTGAAATTTGAATTTCAATTCAAAGAGAATTAAGGCATTTATTAGGGAGTTAATGGAGGAGCTAAGGAGGAGGAGGCCGGCGGTTTCAAAAGAGGGGAATGAGAGTTTCATTTCATAATCTGAAATTAATTTCAGATTATGAATGAAATTAAGGGGGTTATTTTGAAATTTGAATTTTGGATCAAGGCATTGATGGCATTAAACTAGCATTAAATGGATCTCCCCCTTGATGAGGCCGACGGCATGTAGAGAGGAGAGGAGGGAGATTAGTGTGAACAAATCAATTTCCGATTAGGAGGATGCCACCTAGGATGAAAATTAGTAACTCCTCATGCCATAAAATTTGAATTGGATTAAACCCAATTCTTTCCTTATTTGGACTTTGGCAATTATGGAAATTTTGGAGCTCATTCAAATTTGAATTTTCAAATTCGAAATTTGAAAAACAAGGTGGGTGATGACGTGGAGGTAAGTTATGAGAACTCCAATTTAATTTAATTTGAAATTGGAATTTATCAAATAAAACTTTCCTAAATTGGAATTCCAAATTAGGAAAGAATTCGAAATTTGAAATTCAAATTTCAAATTTGGAGCATGCGGGAGGGAGGAGTGGACGGTTGGGGAGGTTGCCGGCAAAGGGGTTGGCCGGAGCTGTGAGGGTGGCCGGCGGGTGGACTCCAAGGGGCGGTGGCAATGGAGCTAGGGGAATACTTTGTGGATGAAGAGGGGAGAAAAGAGAAGAACAAGAAAATACGAGAAAGATAGAGTGTTGACCTCTAAGTATTAATCAATAAAACAAAAAAAAAAAGAAGAGAGAGCAACTCACCTCGTAGATCGTCGAATCACCGAAATACCGCATACCTCGTACGTCGTCGAAGTCCTGCTCGAATCCCGGATATCCTGCTGAGCACCTCGGAATGTCGAACCCCGAAATCCCGCTGAAATCGGCGCTGTTGGAGTCGTTTCCCGGAAATCCTGCGTAAGATCCGCTCAACCGTACCCAAATCGAGTCGTTAAATACCGACCCAAATGAGAGCTTCGACACTTACTTGATCCCGAGCTCTCTCTTACTCCTGCTCACGCTCCCTCTCTCGTCTCTGTTCGACTTCGCAGCTCCTCTGACTTTCCCTTCCACCCGATCGGGAGTCACGACTTTTGGATCGGAAGCAACAACTGGAGCTTGCGGCTGTGAAGACAGCCGAAACTCCTCCCATACACTGCTTCTCCGACTCCTCTTCCCACATCCGACGCCTTCCCCTCCTGTTCGGACGGAAGTTACGACATTTTGTGCGGAAGCAACAACAGGAGTCCTTCGGCTGTGAAGATAACTTTCTCCCTTCCAGCGTGCTTCTTCGGCCCCTAGTAGCTTTCCGACTTTGCCCCCTTCTCCGACTCCCCTTCCTGTCACGACCGGAAGCCATGGCATTTTTGATCGGAAGCAAGGGAACACGCTTGCTGTGAAGGTTAACTTTCTCCCTTACCCGCACTCTTCTCGGCCAAATCCCGCAAATTCGCCTAAGGGATTTTTTTTTTTATATATATATATATAAATAATATAATTTATTTTTAATTAAATATAATTATATTAATTAAATATAATTAATTAAATTATTATTTTTAATTAGTCATAATTTATAAGTTAATTATTATTAATTAGTATTAATTAATTATATTTTTATTAAAATTAATTAATATAAGTTGTAATTAATTTTAAATTAATTATAACTTATAGTGTTAATTGATTTTTAATAAATTTTAATTAGTTATTTTAATTAATTATAATTAATTACAAATGATTAATTAAAAATAATAATGGTTTAATTAATTGTAATTAATTAATTTTAATTATAATTAATAAAAATAAAAAAAAATGTTCGCTCCTCGATCCTCGAGCCTCCGACACCGCCGACAATCCCGCGAAGGTACGAATTTTCTAAACTCAGATTCTCGCTTCCGTTGTAAGCGGCGGACCGGAAAACCGCCTATACACGCCTTTATTGCGCGTGGTGGGATGGGACCCCGGTCCGACGCCTACGACGAGGCGGGAATCGCCTAAACTCTACTTCGGTGTTCGTGGCGCACCGGAAAAACCGCCTATACACGCCTTTATTGCGCGTGGTGGGAAGGGACCCCGGTGCGGCACTTACGGCGAGGCGGGGTCACTTATAAGTACCCCCGAGCGGGGGGAAAGCAAATTGTGTCATTCATAAGTACCCCCGAGCGGGGGGAAAACAAAACTGTGCATCTTTTAAACAGGTACCGTCAGAGCCCCATACACGCCTTTATTGCGCGTGGTGGGAAGAAATATCACGGCCGCGGTGCCCTCGCAAGAGGACACCTACCATACACGCCTTTATTGCGCGTGGTGGGAAAGGCCCAGTTTTCTCGTAGTTTTCCCCTAAACGGGGGAGACGCCGGGAGGCTGCCGAAATTTCGGGTGAAATCGTACCTGTTTGAACTCAAAAAAAAAGAACAAGCACATGAACAAGAACAAAGAAGTGGACTCAAATGAACTGTAGACCAGAACCAAAACTCAAAATGATTAATAAAAGATCAAATTCAAATCAAAGTTGAAACCAAATCAAGTTGAAAATGAAATTACAATTGCAAGAACTTCAGAAGACTCTGAACAAAGCACTCGAACAAGTACTTGAACTTGTGTTTTGAACTTGATCTTGAACTCAAATGATAAAGAGCTTGGTACAAAAGAACATTGACTTGAGATTGTAGTTTTTGAACAACTACAAGAGGACTTGAGCTTGCTAGTTGAACATTTGAACTCATGCAAAGAACTTGATGACTCGAACTTGCATTTGATTTAAAAATCAAATGATAAGAACACAAAACAATTGAATCAAGTTTTGTGGGCATAAGCTCAAGTTGGATTCATACTTGAACTTTACAAGACAAACCAGAGAATGAAATACATAAGCCTTGGACATGTTACATACAAAGAACAATAAAAGTATTGAAGGCCCAAGTGGAATGTAATTCAATACTTAGAATGGAACTTGTAGTTTGGCAAGATGATACAGTCAATCATGCAAGCAAGGATCATGGGGAGAATACATTGGTATGATTGTACTAAACAATGCAAGGTTTCTAATTGAACATTGAGAAGTGATTGCATCAATGGAAGTGCATATACTAATCAACAAATGATATAAGATTCATTGTATATGATCAAATTAATGAGAGTACTAACACAAGTGCATGATATTCGTCTCAATCATGGATGCCCTATTCACAAAGAAACACCTGAAGAATGTGAGAGGAATAACAAGGCTTCCTTCCAATCAATAACCAACCATGCAACCGACGAAGTTGAAGAGGATATTTAAGAAAGAATAATGAAGAGTATGCAATTAGTAAGAGTCCCATTTGCATATTGTTTATAGGAGAGAGCAGTATGATCTGCAATACATACAATCCATTTACGAATACAGATGTATGTATAACATCCGTCCATGGGTAGATGCATAAAGACTACAGTAAATGCAGTATCCTGTAGTTAACTTCAGTCTAAGGATGAATACATCTACCTCCAACAATAATGACTGTATTATAAAGACCAAAAATCACAGCAGAATGCATAAAGACTACAAGTTCCTACGAGCTTCTACAACAAAGGCAGGAGATTAGTTAGTGCACTATGACCCGCCAACAAAATCAACAAATAGTGCACGACAGTCTACCTGTACGAAGCAGCGAATAATTCTATCCAGAAGCTGCTACGCCACCGGATCTGTAACATTCGTACAAGCAGACAGAAGGCGTCTATTCCAAGAATACCCCCGCACGTGCACAATAGTTTGTATACACATAGGCACACTAAAAGGGGTAAATGTAATCAAATACCCGCATGGGCCCCGGCGAGCGTGTTATTCGTACACACGTGACGTCTAGGGATGCTGCGCGGGTTGACAAGTGAATTCTAGTTCGAACCCGATCCTCCTATACGGGTCAATAGGAGTCGACAAGGTTCGAACTCTCAAACAAATATACGATTGCTACGGCCGATATATTTGTCTTAATACATTCATATTAGGCTTTTAAGGCCTACGACAATGAGAATTCACTAACAAAGGCATAAAGCCTACAAGAAACCCGATCCTCGATCAACCGCTTGGTCGAGTTGACAGGGTTCAAGCTACAAAGAGAAATGACCCTAAACACCCCGATGATGGCCGTGTTGAATGCAAATCTCAACCGGAGGGGTTCCCAAATACTTTCAATTATCTCCCAAAAGTTCATTTCAAATACTCCAGAGCTCCACCCAAAATATCCACAAAAGTCCAAATCCAAAAAAAAAAAACATCTCAAAATTCCAAAATCCAAAAATATTTAAATTTGAAATTCAACCCATTAACCACTTAAAGCAAAATCCGTCCACCCTCCGCAACAGTTTGTCGGGGCGGACAAATTAAAGTTTACTTCAGCTCACAAAGAGCCAAATGCCTAGTTGAAAATATCACTAGGATCCATTCTCAAACAATATATTGCCAGTAAGGACGTGGTACGAGTCCTCTAACCGGCAGTTTCGCCGCCAAATGGCACTGCAGGTAAACGGTTATGACCCGGGGCCCTCTGAACCGAGTGGTTTTGCCGCCAAATGGCACCACACATAGCGGTTATGGCTAGAGCCAATACGCTCCTTAATGGCGTTAAATCCTTGAGATATGAATCAATAGGATATGATCGATAGGGCACAAAGCCCTCTGTTAGCTAAGGTGGATTCAAATTTGTCCCCTTAGACAAACATTCAACCCCGGTCTACAAGGTTCCCTTGGACGAAGCAACCCATGGCTGCCGACAAGGATCCTTCTGTCAGGTTGGGTCGACTACCTCCTCTGACTAAGTAGACCAGGGACCACGATGGCCCGGGATGACGGAACCATGGGATCTTGATCGGGTCTATCATCCATTCCCCCACCATCCGCTTTAAGTGTTAGATGGTGCAATTTCTATTTTAAATAGAAAAATCTCCAAAACCCAATTTCCAAATCCAATTTCTACCAATATCAAAATCCAAACCCATTGCTGCTACTATATGCCAGATAACATGTATTTCTATACATATCTGATTGACGACTAGCCTTAATCGAAAGTTCTCTCTCATGATCGAGAGGGGTAATTAACTATAGGGGCTTGCGCCTATAGGAAACCAGAACTCAGATCATAAAGTCCTCGCAAAATGAGGGCGAAATCTCTGGGTAGTGTCTTATCTACAAACCCATCTGCCTTCCAAAATTTACCTCGGAACTTAGTTCGTTAAAACTCCCTCGCCGAAAAAGAAGAGCGAGTGGAGGCCGAGGCCGAATTTTCGGAGCCCACAGATTTCTGGCGACTCCGCTGGGGTTTGGTTTCTCTTTCCATCTTTGGCTAGTCGTCTCAGTGCTATAGTAGCAGCTATATCAAATCGTACTCAAAATTTTGAGTCTTTCGCAATGATCATTTAATGAATCAAAGTCCTGAATATTCTAAAATGATCATTTGACAAATTCATTTGGCATTCAGCATAGTTTTAAAATTATTTTATTACCTGCTTATGCTAATCATTTTTGTCTATTTTTATTTTTGTGTTCTGTGCAAGTCTCTGCATTTTGAAAGTGCGGGGTGATGTATCAGATTCTGATTACTAACCCTTGCCTTTCATTCATGCAGATGAATCTACAGAACACCCCGATGACTGTCCAGCTGGGACAAGGAGCCAGAATCCAACTGGCTAATGCTATTATTGAGACTGGAAATGCCGGAGCTACCATCCAGTTTGGTAGCGTTGACTTCCCAGCGATTGCTGCAAGGAGTGCCGCCATTCCTGTGAATGGTAGGAATGCTGAGAAGTCTGCCAGGAGATTCAATGCTGATGAAGCTCCTATCCGTCGTGTGCATCCGCCGGCACAACGACCTGTTGCTGAAAATCCTCGTGGTAGGATTTCTGTATTCGAGAGGCTATCACAGCCTGACATCCCAGCCACCAGAAGAATTGTGAATGGTGGAAAAGTTTCTGTGGTGACTACAAACACCACTACTTTGCCGACCAGATTATCTGCACCTGGGAAATATGATGCTGAAGCCTCCTCATCTGGAGGAAGGCTTACAAGGAGGCAGAGAAGAAAAATGAATGCTGAACTCCGAGCTCAGCATCAACAACTGCCAATCCATCCTTCCAATCTGTCGGCCCAAGAGCCTGAAGCCAATGTTCCCACTCGGAACAAGTTTACTGACCTGAAATGGGTCAAAAGGAATAGCTCTACTGGAGAGCTAAAGAAATCTTTTTGGGATCGACGGCCTGAAGCCCCAATCCCTCCAAAGAAGAAAGAGCCCGAAACTCTCTCTGCCCGGGTCTATCGGGTCCTGAAGACTGTAAAGGAGAAAGGTTTGAAAAAGAAAAAGTTCCAACGACCCTTAGTGATGGAGACCAGAAGAACACCGCTAAGGGAACGTCTGGCCTTTACTACAGAAAGAAGAGAAAGAAAGCAAAACCCACGCGGTGAACATCGGGGTGTGACACCTGAACCATATGTTCAGGGATCCACCGCTGAAAGGTCCCGGTGGAAAGGAAAACAAGTCTGGAGGCCAAAGCCTCGGAGAAATGAGAACGAAAGAAGAGAAAGGAGAATTGATCTGGGCGTGACATCTGGTGAGGCTTCCCGGAGATCCGCCCAAGTCTACAAACAACATCAGAAGTGGGCCCCAAGAAGGACCCATAATGATATTCCTCCAGACGGTAGACACTTTGGAGAATCCTCCAGGGGATCCCGTCGCCTTCCATCCCCTCCAAAGGAAGAGACTAACTTCGATCGCAGTCCACTGATCGAAGAAGTCCCCGTGCCCAATCAAGAACCGGAAATCCAATGGCGTCGTCGCTCGGAGATCCGACTACTGGAAGAAAATATAAATGAACAAAATATAGAAGATGAGGAATTCCTTGGAGAGGATGAAAATATACAAGAATACCTCGAAGAGGATGGAAACATTGAAGAAAATATTGACGAATTTATGGAGGAAAATTTAGAAGAAAATATTGATGAATTTCTAGAGGAAAATCTAGAAGAAGAAATCAAAGAAATAAATGACACATTGGATATGGAAGTTGTCTATATGGTGACACATGTAGACATTGATGATGGCGTCAATTATGATGATGATGAAGATGAGGAGCGTTGGCAACCGCCACCCAGGCAAGTATATCGTCGTCGTCGTCGAGAAGGGTCCACCACTGGCAGAAGTCGTCATTCTCAAGAAGAAGAAGAAGTGGAAGAAGTAGATGAAAACCCTTCTGAGGCCGAAAACGTCACACTCGCTGAAATGCGGCGACAAATGAGGCGACAAATGAGAGCCAAAGACAGGGAAATCTCTCAGTTAAATGAGAAGATGACTGAGATGATGGCTCAAATGGGGGCGATGATGCAGATGATGCAGAGAACTGCCGCTGTTGGTGCCATGCCTAATCCTCCTGCTGACCCTCCAAACTTCCAAGTGCCACAAGGTTCAGGAGTACAGGGAGCTCCTGAAGGTGGTCGCGAAGCCCATAATATTATCCGTCAGCCCACCCCACAAAATGTTGCAAGTACTTCTGAACCAGTAACTGCCGCACAGTTAGAGGGAATTATCACTGAGAAGATCAGGGCTATTATAGCCGTCGATCAAGCAGAAAAGTTGGTGGGCAAAGGTCGTCCGTATCCTGCTGAATACGACCAAGTACCGTACCCAAAAGGATATTCGGTCCCAAAGTTCAACACTTTCAATGGTAATAACAACCCCAGACAGCATCTGGCACAGTTTAAAGCCACCTGCGGGAACACAGGAGGCAATGACGCCTTACTCTTCCGACAATTCGTCAGTAGTTTGACAGCAACTGCTTTCGAATGGTATGCTGAATTGCCGAATGATTCTGTGAAGACTTTTGCAGAATTGGAAAATATGTTCGTGAAGAGATTTGCCAGTGCAACAGAGAAGATCACGATTGCTGACCTCGCTCTGGATAAGAGAAAAAGAGAAGAATCAGTGACTAAATACATCACTCGCTGGCGAAATTTGAGCATGAAATGTGAGCAGCAGTTAGAAGAAGAGCATGCCGTGCAGTTGTTAATGGGAAACATTGACGACAAGATGCAACCCTTCCTGTGCATGGCTACGATAAACACATTTCAAGACTTGCTCGACAGAGTGGCCAAA
This sequence comes from Dendrobium officinale, assembly GCA_019514585.1. NCBI lineage: Eukaryota > Viridiplantae > Streptophyta > Magnoliopsida > Asparagales > Orchidaceae > Dendrobium > Dendrobium officinale. The sequence continues at coordinate 9,191,188 of CM033688.1, read as the reverse complement.
TTTGAGAAACTGAATTTGTCCAGATCAGAAAATCACTCTGATAAGCCTAAGAAGGCTAAGGCCCCAGGTGCTAGAAGGGGTGAAGCCGACTCTACATTCTTCTCCAGAGCTGATAGAGAAAAGCAGGTGATTTACAATGTAGACAAGGGCAAGCAGCCAATGCAATATCAAGAAAAGCCCAAACTGGCTTACAACCCCAATCCTCAACCGAAGCTGATATTAGGGGGAAATGATAAGCCACGGACTTATCAAACTGGAGGTCAGAGACAGGCAATAGGAACTGGTGATAGAATGTTCCAATCCCTCAAAGATAAAATGAATAAAGAATATTCATTCAAGAGGGAAAGTGTCGCCAAATTATTTCGACAAGTGTTGAAATCGGGTTTAGAACTGCCTGAATGCAAAAGACCCGAAGAGTCGAAGCACACTGGTGACCCAAATTATTGCCCCATATCATCGGGTACTCAGCCATCCTATTGAAGATTGCTACATCTTTAAGGATTGGCTTGAAAGAAAATATCAAAAAGGGGAACTCACTTTGTCCGACAATGTGTTGTCTCACCCTAGAAAAGAATCAACTCGCGTGGTGGTCACGTCCTCTTCCGTACCCCTGGTTGAAGAAAGAAGAAATGAAAAGAAGCCAATTCAAGAAGAAAAGTGGGAGACTGCGGTTTCCAAGAAGACCGTGAAAATGTTGAAGCAGCTTGAAGGAGTTTCGTGCGTAAAATGGAAGTCTCCTATTGAGCCAATGATAGATTTAAAGGCACTGCCAGTGTTACGACCTTCTACTTCTAAGCAGTTTTTCAACCAAGTTTGTTCTTCAAAGACTGGAAAGAAGAAGTCATCCAAGAAGAAAACCAAGCTGAAAAAGCCTAAGGAGAAAAAGACTGCAACTCAGAGGGTTATTGATAGTTTGGATGAGTACTACCAGACTGTGAGGCGACCTATCAAGCTCGCAGACTTCATGTCGGAGCTTAAGATAGATGAAGCCGAAGAAAATGATGAGAATTCTCTTCCAAAAGAAGTATGTCGGGTCATCTCAGTGGCGCCGAGTACCTCAATGAAAGAAGAATACACAGAAGAAGTACCCTCTGAATCCTGTATGATGGTTTTGCCAATGGATTACAGCTCGGAGGAGGATTTATATTTTCCAGAGGGAGACGAATCAGACCCTAGCATAGCGTCTCGGATGGGACATGTAAACCTAGGTGGTGATTCTGAATCAACGGATGAGTCCCTAGACGCAACGATGGCTGACTCTGAAGAAAATGTACAGTTAAATGACTCTGAACCGGAGGAGATTGCTCAAGTGCAGTTAAGAAGCGGCAAAATACTACCGCCTCCACCGAAGAAAAGGGTCTCTAATAGAGATAAAGAAAAAGAAATAATTATCAACGATGATATTATTCTTGAAGATCCTAAGAAAAAGAAGACTTCAGCCAATGGGATAGATTATAATATCTTATCCCATCTGAGAAAAATCCCAGCACAACTCAGTATATACGATGCTTTGGTGATGTCTAAAGACCTTCGGGAGACTCTGATTCAGGCTCTCAAAGATCCCGAAAGATATGAGGCATATTTTGCTGAACGAAATTTGACTGAAGTTCTACAAGCTCGTAATGAACCATTCATTACTTTCTCCGAAGAGGACATGATGCTCAGAACTGCAGACCATAATCGTCCTCTGTACATTACTGCAGAGAGCGATAAGCTGATCATCAGTCGAATCTTGATCGATCCTGGATCCTCCATAAATCTGATAAGTTTGAAAGCATTGAGATCCCTCTGTCTGGATGTGGAACACCTCGGGCCAGATAAGTTAATGGTGCATGGTTTCAACGAAAAGGGACAGAAGACCCTTGGATCATTTATGCTGCCTCTTGTATTTGGAGAGCTCCATACAGAAGCTAAATTCCATGTGATTGACGCGGATACTTCATTCAAGGCGTTACTAGGTCGTCCCTGGTTGCATGAATATGGCATTGTCCCGTCAACATTACACCAGTGTATGAAATATCTCAAAGATGGAGAAGAATTCAGGATCTCTGGTGACATTTCAGCCTTTCACAGTTCATGAAGCAACAGTTTATGAAGATGCACGGTACTTCATGCCAAAGAAGCAAAAGTCTTCAAGTTCTCTCGAAGCCAGAGCATCAAATTCAAAGACTGCAAAGCGACCTGAAAGAGAAGGTGAGAAAAAGCAGGTGGGAAGAAAGAAGGCAGTGCCGACTCTTCCCAAAGCACCGACCATTCCAAAAGAAAAGAAATACGTACCTCATCTTGGGAGTGATACGGATGAAGATGATGATACTCCTGCCAAATCTCGAAGAGTATGCCAGTCCACAGACGAATGGAGTAGGCATGTTGAATTTTCAAATGATGATTATGACTACGATTCTATTTATATGAACACGGTGCAAAATGTGTTCTCTAGAAGAATAGACAGCCTATCAATTTCAGATAGTGTGCTCGTAGTCACACGTGTTCCCTTGCAACACTTCAAGGAAATCATTTCGCGCGAGGTTCATAAAGTTGAAGAACTCGCCACTCTCTATCTGCCTCCCCGTAAAAATGGGACTGTACCAAAGAATGTGCTATTATTCCACGGGAGTTCGTGAAGAGGAGAATCATGACTGGGATTGCATGCTCCTCGACTCCGATGAATTATTTCCTACGAGGCTACCTAGGTTCAATACCAAAAATATCCAGAGAATGCTACGAAAACAAGTCAATATTCCTACCACCAAGCGACAACTTCGCACAAGCTTGGGCCTTTGGTATGGAAGGAGTCCGCGCCCGTTACGGCAGAAGGATACAGACGCATATAAAGGTATCGGATTCATCAAGCGAAAATTCCTCCGGAAAGAGATTTGTCGCGCCATCACATGCGTGGAAATTGAATCCGAAGATGGTGATACTGAAGAGATATACGAAGCTGATGATTATGATGAACAGCCCGTAGAAGCCGAGCCTGCACCAGAAGAGCTTGAAGATGGTGGACAGGCAGCCACTATGGATGAACTAAGAGAAGTCAACTTGGGAACTGAGGAGGACCCTCGCCCAACCTTCATTAGTTCTCTTCTACCCGAGGAACAAATAGAAGAAATAAAAGAACTTCTCTGTGAATTCAGGGATTGCTTTGCCTGGACATATGCTGAGATGCCTGGCTTATCCCCTGACGTAGCAGTTCACAGATTAGCAATCAAACCGGATGTAACGCCCGTCAAACAAGCTCCAAGAAGAATGAGACTGGAGATTGAAGAACAGGTGATCGCAGAAACAAAGAAGCTAATAGATACAGGATTCATCCGAGAAGAAAAGTATGCTGACTGGATTGTTAATATCGTCCCAGTGAAGAAGAAGAACGGGCAAATTCGTGTCTGTATTGACTTTAGGGACCTCAATAAGGCGTGCCCAAAAGATGATTTTCCACTCCCTGTATCCGAACTCCTAGTGGACAACACTTCCAACTACGACATGTTCTCCTTCATGGATGGATCGTCAGGATACAATCAAATCAAGATGGCGCATGAAGATGAAAGACATACATCATTCAGAACGCCTATAGGCCTATTCTGCTACACAGTCATGCCCTTTGGCCTGAAGAATGCTGGTGCCACTTATCAACGGGCGATGACTCGTATATTTGATGACTTGATTCATCAGAAGGTCGAATGCTATGTAGATGACTTGGTCATTAAAAGCATGGATCGAAAAGACCACATTGATGACTTGAGGACTGTGTTCGAAAGGATCAGAAAATATGATCTGAAGATGAACCCTCTCAAATGTGCATTTGGGGTATCCTCAGGCAAATTCCTAGGGTACGTTGCTCGACATCGAGGCATTGAAGTCGACCCCAACAAGATCAAAGCAATCATGGAGATGCCACCTCCAAAGAACCTTCGTCAACTCCGTTCTTTACAAGGACAACTGGCTTTCATTCGGAGATTCATATCAAATCTGTCGGGTAGGTGCCAGCCATTTTCAAAACTGATGAAGAAAGATGTCCGTTTCAAATGGGACGAAGAGTGCCAAGGAGCGTTTGACAGCATCAAGAAATATCTGTTGAATCCTCCTATTCTCGTGGCGCCAATTCTGGGGAAGCCTCTCATACTGTATACGGCAGCGCTAGAAGAGTCCCTAGGAGCACTATTGGCCCAGTATAATGAGGAAGGAAAGGAGAATGCACTCTACTACATCAGTCGGAGGTTGCTAGGAGCAGAAATCCGCTATTCTCCAATCGAGAAGCATTGCTTGGCTCTGATTTTTGCAGTTCAGAAGCTCCGCCATTATATGCTATCTCACAAAATCACCTTGATATCAAAGATCGATCCGCTGAAGTTCTTAATGACAAGACCAGCGTTGACAGGTCGTTTGGCAAGGTGGGCAGTGATATTATTGCAGTTTAATATCACATATGCCCCTCAAAAGGCAGTGAAAGGGTAGGTGTTGGCAGATTTTCTCGCTGCACATCCTATTCCTGCAGATTCTCCGCTCAACGACGATCTACCTGATGAGCAGATCATGAATGTTGAAGAAGAGGAGATGCTGCGAGTATGAGAAATGTACTTTGATGGAGCATCGTCAATCAAGCGTGCTCGGCCTCCAAATCTAGAGAAAGCTCAGGCCGGAATCGGACTCATTTTCGTGGCGCCCGAGGGAGGCATAATGAGATTCTCTTTCAGTCTGACCGAACCTCGGACAAACAATGAAGCTGAATATGAAGCTCTAATAGCAGGATTGGAGATTGCAATCGATGTCCGAATTCGAAATCTCCAAATTTTCGGTGATTCTCAACTTGTTGTAAATCAAGTATTGGGAGTTTACAAAATCACCAAGTTCGAGTTGGCCTGTTATCATCGGCGAGTTCTTGAGCTTATGAAGCAAATTCCAGTTGTCAAATTAACTCAAGTTCCCCGAGGTAAAAATGCCAAAGCTGATTCTCTTGCCAAATTGGCTAAAGAAATGGCGAATATGGACGACGAATGGCCTATAATAATTATGGTGCACAATCGGCGGATCCTAGAGCCAGCATTACTACAATTCCCGCAGGCAGAGGGAACATCAAATTCAAGCCAGCAGTATGCAACTCTGGTTGATCCTCAATCTCCCTAACCAGTTGATGCTAAAGATCAGTCTGAAGAACATCAAGTTCCTAAGAAAAGACGCAAGGCCAGTCAAGCTTCAGAATCATGGTGGTATTATCTAGATATCGAAGAAGATGACTGGAGGCAACATTTCATTGACTACTTTAAAGAAAGTAAACTACCAACAAACAAATCAATAGCTGCTCAAATCAGAAAGAGAGCGCTACGATATGCCTTTGTCAATAACACATTGTATCGACGTGCTTTCGATTAAATGTGGCTAAGGTGCCTAGGGACTCGAGAAGCTGATAAGGTGGTAGCGGAAGTTCACGAAGGACTTTGTGGAGCGCACCAATCAGGTCCCAAGATGGCAATCAAAATCAAAATAATGGGCTACTATTGGCCGACCATGGTCAGAGATGGTATTGACCACGCAAAGAGGTGCCACGAATGTCAGATTCACGGTGATGTTATACATCAACCTCCAAATCCACTACACCTAACAATAGCTTCCTGGCCATTTGAATGTTGGGGCACAGACATAATTGGGCCAATAGATCCGCCATCATCAGCGGGACACCGTTTCATTTTGGCAGCGACGGACTACTTTTCCAAGTGGGCAGAAGCAGCTTCATTCAGAGAAGTCACATCCGAGCATGTGATCAATTTCTTTACCCATAATGTCGTCTACAGATTTGGTGTGCCACGCCGCATAATCTCAGACAACGGTACCACATTCAAAAGTACAAAAATCTATAAGTTCGTTGATCGGCATAAAATCGATTGGCGATATTCATCCATATACAATCCAAGGGCAAATGGATTGGCAGAAGCCTTCAACAAGACACTGGTGAAATTGTTGAAGAAAATCCTTAGCAAGAACAAAAGAGAATGGCATACGAAGATGGCAGAAGCGCTATGGGCGTATCGTACGACTTACAAGACGCCAACCAAAGCCACTCCTTATTCTCTAGTATTTGGAGTTGAGGCTGTATTGCCATTAGAAGTTGAACTACCGTCACTCCGGGTAGCAATCCAAAATGACCTCACTCAAGAGCAAAATGCCCGCCTCAGAATGGAGGAGCTCGACGCACTTGATGAACGCAGGTTACAAGCCCAATAAAACTTGAAAATCTACCGAGGAAGAATGGCAAAGTCCTTTGATCGAATGGTGCGTCCTCGGACCTTTCAAGAAGGGGAATTTGTCCTGGTGCTGAGAAGACCAATCATCCCACACCGAAAAATCGGTGGCAAATTCGTATCCAATTGGGAAGGCCCCTTCGTCATCGAGAAGGTGTACCAAGGAGGAGCATATCAGTTGATCGATCTGAACGGTCAGAGACCCACGCCGCCCATCAACGGTCGACATCTAAAGAAATATCATGCATGAAAATTCCATAACTAATGTATTTATTGATGAACAATATTTTATATACATAGTTGCCAATGCATGTTTATGTTTTGAAATTCTCTTGTATAACAAGAATGCATTTCAAAATCTCCCATCAGACTGGGGGCATTTTAAATATTTATTTGGGTCGACATCGCACTGCGTGCCGAGATCCCCATATAAATATTTAAAATATCAAAGACAAAAAGCCTATCCAAAATGTCCCTACGAGACAGGGGGCATTTTAAATATTCATTTGGGTCGACATTGTGCTATACGCCGAGATCCCCAAATGAATATTTAAAATCTTATATTCCAAATCTATTTCATTCTGAAATGTCCCTGCAAGACAGGGGGCATTTTAAATATTTATTCGGGTCGACATCGCGCTGCATGCCGAGATCCCCGAATAAATATTTAAAATTATCAATTCAGATATTCTTGTGTGCTAAAGAATACAAATATTTATTTTCCAAAGTATATGCAGATGGTCTTTCAAAAGTTAGAGACACCGTCTTCTCCAACAAACCAAGGCTCAAAGGTCAAGAAAGTGACTTTTGTGACTACACACTCTTACGAAATTGAGCCGTAGAAGCTTGAAGTCTTTCGACAGCCTGAAGCTTAAGGTTCGAATGGGAGTAAAAGGTCGGATCCAACACGCCCAAATATGGCCGGATCGCTGGCAGCTCCGTCTACTCAACAAGCCATAAGAAAGGCCGTAGTAGCGGAACCCCCACTTCGTCAACCCGTCAGTAGGGACTGTAGGAAGTACGAAGGCAAATTTGACTCGACAAGTTCAAGTGATCGTAGTCTACAAAATTCTCCCAAATGACTGGAGAATCAAAGTTCTAGTGGAAGGATAAGTCTCGAACAACCACCTAATGTTCGTAGGCTCCAAAATCTGCAACCACAAAGGATGACTCCAAATCTACCAACTTCAGCAAAATCAGCATTGGGGAGCGCAATTCCCATAGCTCAAGTCTGAAGTCTGAATGGGTGTAAGAGGTCGGATCCAACAAGCCCAAATATGGCCGGATCGCTGGCAGCTCCGTCTACTCAACAAGCCATAAGAAAGGCCGTAGTAGAGGAACCCCCATCTCAGCAACCAGAGGACAAAGAGCTATCAAATTCTAGCTCTCCCGATCTGACAAACTCAAGTGATTCAGATTAAGGTCTTCTCAAGTGGTTAAGGATCAAGATACTACCTACGTTCGGTACTATCAACTGAATCCAGAACCTGCAAATCCTTCAACAAATCCGTAAAGCACAAAGCGAGGATCGAAGGAATTTTTCTTCAACAAGTCCGTCAAAGCACAAAGCAAAGGACCGAAGAAAATTATCCCAAAGTTGGTGAAAAGCCCAAGGCTGAACTAAGAGGATTCCGTCATCAACAAGTCTGTTATGCACAAAGCTCTGGACCAATGACTTTCCTCTATCGACCTAACACAAACCTAAGGGTTTAGGTCATTGGCATCTACTCCTTCAATAAGCCCGCCAAAGCAAGAAGCATAGGGCCGAAGGTACAAAAATCACCTAACAAGTCAATAAAGACAAATCATACGATTCTCCATCAATGTCCACATCACAATGCACAGGACGAAAGAAATCAGTATCTCAACCATTTATTGATACATCCAAGAGATCTATGAAGGAAGAAAGAGTTAGTGTGACATCCAAGTAAAATTTTGGAGATCCGCTAAAGGAAAGTTTTAGTGTGACATCCAAGCAAAAATTTGGAGATCCATTAAAGGAAAATCGTAGTGTGACATCCAAATAAAATTTTGGAGATCCACGAAATAAAATCCCTTGTGTGACATCTAGAGTAAATATCTAGAGATCCATAGGGTCAATCAGCTTACAACAAACGTGATTCGCTCTAGTCGCGTACCACATTTGTTGGGGGGCATTTGTTGACCTCTAAGTATTAATCAATAAAACAAAAAAAAAAGAAGAGAGAGCAACTCACCTCGTAGATCGTCGAATCACCGAAATACCGCATACCTCGTACGTCGTCGAAGTCCTGCTCGAATCCCGGATATCCTGCTGAGCACCTCGGAATGTCGAACCCCGAAATCCCGCTGAAATCGGCGCTGTTGGAGTCGTTTCCCGGAAATCCTGCGTAAGATCCGCTCAACCGTACCCAAATCGAGTCGTTAAATACCGACCCAAATGAGAGCTTCGACACTTACTTGATCCCGAGCTCTCTCTTACTCCTGCTCACGCTCCCTCTCTCGTCTCTGTTCGACTTCGCAGCTCCTCTGACTTTCCCTTCCACCCGATCGGGAGTCACGACTTTTGGATCGGAAGCAACAACTGGAGCTTGCGGCTGTGAAGACAGCCGAAACTCCTCCCATACACTGCTTCTCCGACTCCTCTTCCCACATCCGACGCCTTCCCCTCCTGTTCGGACGGAAGTTACGACATTTTGTGCGGAAGCAACAACAGGAGTCCTTCGGCTGTGAAGATAACTTTCTCCCTTCCAGCGTGCTTCTTCGGCCCCTAGTAGCTTTCCGACTTTGCCCCCTTCTCCGACTCCCCTTCCTGTCACGACCGGAAGCCATGGCATTTTTGATCGGAAGCAAGGGAACACGCTTGCTGTGAAGGTTAACTTTCTCCCTTACCCGCACTCTTCTCGGCCAAATCCCGCAAATTCGCCTAAGGGATTTTTTTTATATATATATATATAAATAATATAATTTATTTTTAATTAAATATAATTATATTAATTAAATATAATTAATTAAATTATTATTTTTAATTAGTCATAATTTATAAGTTAATTATTATTAATTAGTATTAATTAATTATATTTTTATTAAAATTAATTAATATAAGTTGTAATTAATTTTAAATTAATTATAACTTATAGTGTTAATTGATTTTTAATAAATTTTAATTAGTTATTTTAATTAATTATAATTAATTACAAATGATTAATTAAAAATAATAATGGTTTAATTAATTGTAATTAATTAATTTTAATTATAATTAATAAAAATAAAAAAAAATGTTCGCTCCTCGATCCTCGAGCCTCCGACACCGCCGACAATCCCGCGAAGGTACGAATTTTCTAAACTCAGATTCTCGCTTCCGTTGTAAGCGGCGGACCGGAAAACCGCCTATACACGCCTTTATTGCGCGTGGTGGGATGGGACCCCGGTCCGACGCCTACGACGAGGCGGGAATCGCCTAAACTCTACTTCGGTGTTCGTGGCGCACCGGAAAACCGCCTATACACGCCTTTATTGCGCGTGGTGGGAAGGGACCCCGGTGCGGCACTTACGGCGAGGCGGGGTCACTTATAAGTACCCCCGAGCGGGGGGAAAGCAAATTGTGTCATTCATAAGTACCCCCGAGCGGGGGGAAAACAAAACTGTGCATCTTTTAAACAGGTACCGTCAGAGCCCCATACACGCCTTTATTGCGCGTGGTGGGAAGAAATATCACGGCCGCGGTGCCCTCGCAAGAGGACACCTACCATACACGCCTTTATTGCGCGTGGTGGGAAAGGCCCAGTTTTCTCGTAGTTTTCCCCTAAACGGGGGAGACGCCGGGAGGCTGCCGAAATTTCGGGTGAAATCGTACCTGTTTGAACTCAAAAAAAAAGAACAAGCACATGAACAAGAACAAAGAAGTGGACTCAAATGAACTGTAGACCAGAACCAAAACTCAAAATGATTAATAAAAGATCAAATTCAAATCAAAGTTGAAACCAAATCAAGTTGAAAATGAAATTACAATTGCAAGAACTTCAGAAGACTCTGAACAATGCACTCGAACAAGTACTTGAACTTGTGTTTTGAACTTGATCTTGAACTCAAATGATAAAGAGCTTGGTACAAAAAAGAACATTGACTTGAGATTGTAGTTTTTTGAACAACTACAAGAGGACTTGAGCTTGCTAGTTGAACATTTGAACTCATGCAAAGAACTTGATGACTCGAACTTGCATTTGATTTAAAAATCAAATGATAAGAACACAAAACAATTGAATCAAGTTTTGTGGGCATAAGCTCAAGTTGGATTCATACTTGAACTTTACAAGACAAACCAGAGAATGAAATACATAAGCCTTGGACATGTTACATACAAAGAACAATAAAAGTATTGAAGGCCCAAGTGGAATGTAATTCAATACTTAGAATGGAACTTGTAGTTTGGCAAGATGATACAGTCAATCATGCAAGCAAGGATCATGGGGAGAATACATTGGTATGATTGTACTAAACAATGCAAGGTTTCTAATTGAACATTGAGAAGTGATTGCATCAATGGAAGTGCATATACTAATCAACAAATGATATAAGATTCATTGTATATGATCAAATTAATGAGAGTACTAACACAAGTGCATGATATTCGTCTCAATCATGGATGCCCTATTCACAAAGAAACACCTGAAGAATGTGAGAGGAATAACAAGGCTTCCTTCCAATCAATAACCAACCATGCAACCGACGAAGTTGAAGAGGATATTTAAGAAAGAATAATGAAGAGTATGCAATTAGTAAGAGTCCCATTTGCATATTGTTTATAGGAGAGAGCAGTATGATCTGCAATACATACAATCCATTTACGAATACAGATGTATGTATAACATCCGTCCATGGGTAGATGCATAAAGACTACAGTAAATGCAGTATCCTGTAGTTAACTTCAGTCTAAGGATGAATACATCTACCTCCAACAATAATGACTGTATTATAAAGACCAAAAATCACAGCAGAATGCATAAAGACTACAAGTTCCTACGAGCTTCTACAACAAAGGCAGGAGATTAGTTAGTGCACTATGACCCGCCAACAAAATCAACAAATAGTGCACGACAGTCTACCTGTACGAAGCAGCGAATAATTCTATCCAGAAGCTGCTACGCCACCGGATCTGTAAACATTCGTACAAGCAGACAGAAGGCGTCTATTCCAAGAATACCCCCGCACGTGCACAATAGTTTGTATACACATAGGCACACTAAAAGGGGTAAATGTAATCAAATACCCGCATGGGCCCCGGCGAGCGTGTTATTCGTACACACGTGACGTCTAGGGATGCTGCGCGGGTTGACAAGTGAATTCTAGTTCGAACCCGATCCTCCTATACGGGTCAATAGGAGTCGACAAGGTTCGAACTCTCAAACAAATATACGATTGCTACGGCCGATATATTTGTCTTAATACATTCATATTAGGCTTTTAAGGCCTACGACAATGAGAATTCACTAACAAAGGCATAAAGCCTACAAGAAACCCGATCCTCGATCAACCGCTTGGTCGAGTTGACAGGGTTCAAGCTACAAAGAGAAATGACCCTAAACACCCCCGATGATGGCCGTGTTGAATGCAAATCTCAACCGGAGGGGTTCCCAAATACTTTCAATTATCTCCCAAAAGTTCATTTCAAATACTCCAGAGCTCCACCCAAAATATCCACAAAAGTCCAAATCCAAAAAAAAAAAACATCTCAAAATTCCAAAATCCAAAAATATTTAAATTTGAAATTCAACCCATTAACCACTTAAAGCAAAATCCGTCCACCCTCCGCAACAGTTTGTCGGGGCGGACAAATTAAAGTTTACTTCAGCTCACAAAGAGCCAAATGCCTAGTTGAAAATATCACTAGGATCCATTCTCAAACAATATATTGCCAGTAAGGACGTGGTACGAGTCCTCTAACTGGCAGTTTCGCCGCCAAATGGCACTGCAGGTAAACGGTTATGACCCGGGGCCCTCTGAACCGAGTGGTTTTGCCGCCAAATGGCACCACACATAGCGGTTATGGCTAGAGCCAATACGCTCCTTAATGGCGTTAAATCCTTGAGATATGAATCAATAGGATATGATCGATAGGGCACAAAGCCCTCTGTTAGCTAAGGTGGATTCAAATTTGTCCCCTTAGACAAACATTCAACCCCGGTCTACAAGGTTCCCTTGGACGAAGCAACCCATGGCTGCCGACAAGGATCCTTCTGTCAGGTTGGGTCGACTACCTCCTCTGACTAAGTAGACCAGGGACCACGATGGCCCGGGGATGACGGAACCATGGGATCTTGATCGGGTCTATCATCCATTCCCCCACCATCCGCTTTAAGTGTTAGATGGTGCAATTTCTATTTTAAATAGAAAAATCTCCAAAACCCAATTTCCAAATCCAATTTCTACCAATATCAAAATCCAAACCCATTGCTGCTACTATATGCCAGATAACATGTATTTCTATACATATCTGATTGACGACTAGCCTTAATCGAAAAGTTCTCTCTCTCATGATCGAGAGGGGTAATTAACTATAGGGGCTTGCGCCTATAGGAAACCAGAACTCAGATCATAAAGTCCTCGCAAAATGAGGGCGAAATCTCTGGGTAGTGTCTTATCTACAAACCCATCTGCCTTCCAAAATTTACCTCGGAACTTAGTTCGTTAAAACTCCCTCGCCGAAAAAGAAGAGCGAGTGGAGGCCGAGGCCGAATTTTCGGAGCCCACAGATTTCTGGCGACTCCGCTGGGGTTTGGTTTCTCTTTCCATCTTTGGCTAGTCGTCTCAGTGCTATAGTAGCAGCTATATCAAATCGTACTCAAAATTTTGAGTCTTTCGCAATGATCATTTAATGAATCAAAGTCCTGAATATTCTAAAATGATCATTTGACAAATTCATTTGGCATTCAGCATAGTTTTAAAATTATTTTATTACCTGCTTATGCTAATCATTTTTGTCTATTTTTATTTTTGTGTTCTGTGCAAGTCTCTGCATTTTGAAAGTGCGGGGTGATGTATCAGATTCTGATTACTAACCCTTGCCTTTCATTCATGCAGATGGATCTACAGAACACCCCGATGACTGTCCAGCTGGGACAAGGAGCCAGAATCCAACTGGCTAATGCTATTATTGAGACTGGAAATGCCGGAGCTACCATCCAGTTTGGTAGCGTTGACTTCCCAGCGATTGCTGCAAGGAGTGCCGCCATTCCTGTGAATGGTAGGAATGCTGAGAAGTCTGCCAGGAGATTCAATGCTGATGAAGCTCCTATCCGTCGTGTGCATCCGCCGGCACAACGACCTGTTGCTGAAAATCCTCGTGGTAGGATTTCTGTATTCGAGAGGCTATCACAGCCTGACATCCCAGCCACCAGAAGAATTGTGAATGGTGGAAAAGTTTCTGTGGTGACTACAAACACCACTACTTTGCCGACCAGATTATCTGCACCTGGGAAATATGATGCTGAAGCCTCCTCATCTGGAGGAAGGCTTACAAGGAGGCAGAGAAGAAAAATGAATGCTGAACTCCGAGCTCAGCATCAACAACTGCCAATCCATCCTTCCAATCTGTCGGCCCAAGAGCCTGAAGCCAATGTTCCCACTCGGAACAAGTTTACTGACCTGAAATGGGTCAAAAGGAATAGCTCTACTGGAGAGCTAAAGAAATCTTTTTGGGATCGACGGCCTGAAGCCCCAATCCCTCCAAAGAAGAAAGAGCCCGAAACTCTCTCTGCCCGGGTCTATCGGGTCCTGAAGACTGTAAAGGAGAAAGGTTTGAAAAAGAAAAAGTTCCAACGACCCTTAGTGATGGAGACCAGAAGAACACCGCTAAGGGAACGTCTGGCCTTTACTACAGAAAGAAGAGAAAGAAAGCAAAACCCACGCGGTGAACATCGGGGTGTGACACCTGAACCATATGTTCAGGGATCCACCGCTGAAAGGTCCCGGTGGAAAGGAAAACAAGTCTGGAGGCCAAAGCCTCGGAGAAATGAGAACGAAAGAAGAGAAAGGAGAATTGATCTGAAAATTCGGCCCCGGCCTCCGCTCGCTCTTCTTATTCGGCGAGGGAGTTTTAACGAACTAAGTTCCGGGGTAAATTTTGGAAGGCAGATGGGTTTGTAGATAAGACACTACCCAGAGATTTCGCCCTCATTTTGCGAGGACTTTATGATCTGAGTTCTGGTTTCCTATAGGCGCAAGCCCCTATAGTTAATTACCCCTCCCGATCACGAGAGAGAACTTTCGATTAAGGCTAGTCGTGAATCAGATACGTATAGAGATACGTGTTATCTGGCATATAGTAGCAGCAATGGATTTTGATATTGGAAAGATTGGATATTGGTAGAATTTGGATTTGAGTTTGTGAATTTGGAGAATTTGATATTTAAAGTAGAAATTTCATCATCCTGCACTTAAAGCTGATGGTGGGGGAATGGATGATGGACCCGATCAAGATCCCATGGTTCCGTCATCCCGGGCCATCGTGGTCCCTGGTCTACTTAGTCAGAGGAGGTAGTCGACCCAACCTGACAGAAGGATCCTTGTCGGCAGCCATGGGTTGCTTCGTCCAAGGGGACCTTGTAGACCGGGGTTGAATGTTTGTCTAAGGGGACAAATTTGAATCCACCTTAGCTAACAGAGGGCTTTGTGCCCTATCAATCATATCCTATTGATTCATATCTCAAGGATTTAACGCCATTAAGGAGCGTATTGGCTCTGGCCATAACCGCTATCTGTGGTGCCATTTGGCGGCAAAACCACTCGGTTCAGAGGGCCCCGGATCATAACCGTTTACCTGCAGTGCCATTTGGCGGCGAAACTGCCGGTTAGAGGACACGTACCACGTCCTTACTAGCAATATATTGTTTGAGAATGGATCCTAGTGATATTTTCGACTAGGCATTTGGCTCTTTGTGAGCAAAAGTAAATTTTGATTTGTCCACCCCGGCAAACTGTTGCGGAGGGTGGATGGATTTTGCTTTAAGCATTAATGATTTTATTTCAATTTTGAATATTTTTGGAATTTTGGGTTTTTGAGATTTTTGTAGAGTTTTTGGGTTTTTTTTGGATGGAGCTTGGAAGACATTTGGATATTTAGGGGACATTGAAAAATATTTGGGAACCCCTCCGGTTGAGATCTGCATTCAACACGGCCATCATCGGGGTGTTCGGATCCATTTCTCCTTATGGATCAAACCTTGTCAACTCTGTCGGACTGTTGACAGAGGATCGGGTTTCGTAGGCTTTTTGCCTTTATTAGTGAATTCATATTGTTGTAGGCCATGATGGCATAATATGAATATTTTAGAGCAAATATACCGGTCGCCACGACTTTATATTTGTTTAATGGTTCGAACCCTGTCGACCTCTATTGACCCGTATAGAAGGATCAGTTTCGAACCTGAATTCACTTGTCAACCCGCGCAGCATCCCTAGACGTCACGTGTGTACCAATAACACGCTCGTCGGGGCCCATGCGGGTTTAGATTGTATTTTCCCCTTTTAGTGTACCTATGTGTATACAATTTATAGTGCACGTGCAGGGGTACTTTGAAATAATTATAGACGCCTTCTGTCTGCTTGTATAAGAGTTGCAGATCCGATGGCGTGGCATTGTAGTTCGTAGACGCCTTCTGTCTGCTTGTATGAATGTTGCAGATTCAGTGGCGTGGAGTTGTAGATTGTAGACTCCTTCTGTCTGCTTATATGAGTGTTGCAGATCCGGTGGCGTAGCAGCTTCTGGATAGAATTGTTTGCTGCTTCGTACAGGTAGATTGTCGTGCACTATTTGTTGATTTTTGTAGGCGGGTCATAGTGCACTAACTAATCTCCTGCCTTGAGTTTGTAGATGCTTGTATTCGTTGTAGTTATTTGGCTCATGTAGTACATCCATCATTGTTATGAGTGGACAGGTAGATGTATTCCTTCACAGATTGAAATTGACCTCAGGATACTGCATTTACTGAAGTCTTTCTGCATCTACCCAAAGTGGCATTTGATACATACATTTGTCTTCGTAGAGAGCTGATATGTGTTGCAGATCTTTTGTAGTGACTTGTAGGAGTTCGTATTGTTGCTTGTGAGTGAACTGACATTTCACTTCCATTTGAGATTTTAATGAATGACCTTCATTCATTCATTGACCTCTTTATTTGCAGGGGATACATGTCTTCTACGATGACCTCCTGGAAGTATTTGTAGAAGATCCATTGCTTCTGCATCGAATCCACCCTTTCACCAATCTCGGGTGGGATTTGTTGAGATTGCACTTGTTTGTAAGAATGGATCTTTGACTGTTGGTCTCCCGTATTGCCTTCTCAATCAACAGGCATTTGTAGGAATTGTCGTAGGAGATTCCATGCATTGAGGTCTTGTAATCTAAGTTTCCTCGTGTATGATCCAAGTTTAGACCTTCGCATGTATTGAGTCCAAGTTCAATTTCATCCAAACTTGAATTCATCAAATTTACAAATCCTCGCTTAATGTCGTATGGCCCGAGTTTGAACACGAGCTCAGAGTCTTTGTCCATACCAGATGCAAAACTGAGTTCCTTTGTGTTCTTAAAGGTTCAAGCTTTTGTTCAAGTCCCCTACAGTTCAACTCAATTACTCGCTTGAGTTCAAATTGCTCGAGCCATTAATGTTCAACTTGAGTCCAGAATGCAAGTTCAAGTAAAGATCCCCTGCAGTCCGAGTCTCGTTCAAATATATGTTCAAAGTCTTCTGGAGTCTTTGTAGGTTTGCTTTCAACTTGATTTGAATTTGGTTCAGACTTTGATTTAATTTTATTTGGATTCTGATCTTTAGAAATTATTTATGTTTGGTTCAGGTCCTCTGCTCGTGTTCAATCAAGTTTGACGGTCCACAAGTCCACAGTTCATTTGAGTCCACATTTTTGTTCTTTTGAGTTCAATCAGGTCTAGGTACGAGTCTCATTGGATGTGCAAATCAAGTCCAAGTACGGTCCGTCTTCACCCAAAATTTCGGCAGCCTCCCGGCGTCTCCCCCGTTTAGGGGAAAACTACGAGAAAACTGGGCCTTTCCCACCACGCGCAATAAAGGCGTGTATGGTAGGTGTCCTCTTGCGAGGGCACCGCGCGGCAGTGATATTTCTTCCCACCACGCGCAATAAAGGCGTGTATGGGGCTCTGACGGTACCTGTTTAAATGACCAATTTGCTTTCCCCCCCCGCTCGAGGGTACTTATAAGTGACCCCTGCCTCGCCGTAGGTGCCGCACCGGGGTCCCTTCCCACCACGCGCAATAAAGGCGTGTATAGGCGGTTTTCCGGTGCGCCACGAATGCCGAAGTAGAGTTTAGGCGATTGCTCGCTTCGTCGTAAGCATCAGACCGGCGTCCCATCCTACCATGCGCAATAAAGGCATGCATAGGAGTTTTTCCGGTCTGCTGCAAACAACGATGCGAGAAATCTGAGTTTAGAGAGTTCGTACCTTTGCGGGCTTCGACGGTGGCGGTTTAAAGATGCACAGTTTGCTTTCCCCCCGCTCGGGGGTACTTATGAATGACCCCGCCTCGTCGTAGGTGCCGCACCGGGATCCTTTCCCACCACGCGCAATAAAGGCGTGTATAGGCGGTTTTCCGGTGCGTCACGAACACCGAAGTAGAGTTTAGGCGATTCCCGCCTTGTCGTAGGCGTCGGACCGGGGTCCCATCCCACCACGCGCAATAAAGGCGTGTATAGGCGGTTTTCCGGTCCGCCGCACACAACGGAAGCGAGAATCTGAGTTTAGAAAATTTCATACCTTCGTAGGGTTGGCGATGTCGGCTCGAGGATTGAGGGAGAGAGGTATTAAATTACAACTAATATCAATTAATTATAATTAATTAACAAATTATTTTTTTAATTAATCATTATAATTATAATTAATTAAGATAATTAATTAAATCTTATTAAAATTAATTAAAATCATAAATCATAATTAATTTATAATTAATTATAACTCATTGATATTAATTAATTTTAATAAATTATAATTAATTAATGATAATTAATAATAGTTATATTTTATAAATTATAATAAATTAAAATTAATTTTAATCAAATGTAATTATAATTAATCAAATTAATTAGAATTATTTGATTAAAATCAATTAGTAATTGATTATAAAAGAACATGATTAATTAAAAATAATAATTATAACTAATTATAATTAAAATGAAATAATTATAATATATATCTATATGTATATATATATGTTTTTTTTATTTACATCCCTCGGTTCGACGGATTTATGGGATTTGGCCGAGAAGCATGTGAAAGGGAGCAAAGTTACCTTCACAGCCTTTGAGCTCCTGTTGTTGCGTCCCGATCAAAATGTCGTGATTGACGATCGGGCAAGGAAGGGGCGGCGGTGTCGGGGTGAGCAAAGTCGAACAGCTGTGAAGGATACGGGGAAGCAGCGAGCTCCTGTCCTCTTGTCCGATCAAAATGTCGTTGCTTCCGATCCACTGGAAGGGAAAGTCGACGGAATGGGGTCGGACGGCACGAAGGAGGCGGAGAAACAACTTCACAGTGAGCGAGCTCCAACGTCGCTTCCGATCAAAGTGTCGTAACTTCCGATCGGACAAGGAAGGGACGCCGTCGAAGGAGTTCTGGCGTCGGGTTGGAGCTGCAGATAGCGAACGGGATTGGGAGAGGAAGGACTGGAGGTGGAGTTGGGGTCGTGTGGGATTTGCGATCGAGTGGGGAAGTAGTGTTGAGCAGAGGAGGCTTCGACTCCTATTTAACGACGCGAAGATGGTACGATTCAACGGAACTTCTGCAGGAATCGCGGAGAAGCGACGCTAGCGGCGCCGATTCAGCAGGATTCGCGGATGTCTTCGACCGATACGAGGTAGGTAGCGGGATTTCGGGGATCCTGACAGAGCCACGGTGTGTGATGCTTCAGCTGAATTTACGGGATTTTGGCAGAGCTGGCAGCGATACGAGGTTTTGTTTTTTTTTTTCTGATTTTTTTTTGTTTCGTTTGTGCTAAACACAGAGGTTAACATAGAGATAACTAACGAACTCACAAAGAGATCGTAAGAACCGCGAACCTCGGACTCTTCCAAAGATTGGCGGGTATTGCGAATTACCCTCCTCGGGCTTCTCCTCTCATGAACTCACTAAGAGATCACGTGAACTCACTAAGAGATCAACAAAACATGAAACTTTTCATTATCAATAATCATCATCCCTTCCAAGAGGAAGAGGAGGGCTTAAATAGCCAAATACATGAAGTAAAATAAAAGACACAATTGCCCCTATGGCAAACATAAAACAAAGCCCTCAAGTGAGGGTATAAATGGAAAAGTACAAATAACAAATAAAATACATGAAAATAAATAGACACGATCGTAGCCGTTGATCTTCGATGTCCTCATCAACTTCTCTCCTCTCTCTAATTATTTATTCCCTAATTTACGGCCTAAGATTAGAGAATATTAATTATCTTTTCCCTCCTTTATTCTTCTTGTTTGAAATTCAATTTTTTTTTTAAAATCTCCCCCACCTCCTCCCGTTCTACATCACTTTCCTAATCTAATTTCCCTCCCAAAGCCCTAGCTGCTCCCTCCTTTTCAATTTGAATTCAATCAGACGAGTGGGGCCCACCCATTGGGCGGAAAAACAGAGAGGAGGCGGACTGTTTCCGCCTCCTATATACTTGCTTGGGCCGGCTGGGCCGGTTCAACCTGAACCGGCGTATCAGTGCCCTTTGCAATTATAGTGCAAATTTTCTTTGTGCACACCGAGGAGTTCGCTGTCTAAAATTTTCTATCTTTACTTTGTCATCTACAATATTTTTTTTCCATACTCACTTTATTTTTCAAAAATTTTCTATATTTAAATTATAATATCACTATCTTCATAAATATAATAGACTTAAAATCAAGCATGACCAATAATAGGAGAAAAAGTAATAGATCTCCATATTATTAAAAATTACAAATAAAGGATGACAAATAATAGTTATCATAAATTAAGTGGTAACATTTGTGTGTAATTTCTGACAACTAGATGTATTCAAAAAGTGTTAAAAAGGTGTCCAACAAGTGTCATAAGTAATGCCTGAGTGGTATCAGATTTTTTTCAAAAACTAAAAATAGCAAGTAATGCCATCTGGTGTGCTTGACAGTCGTAGAGTGTACAAGTTTTCAAGTGCGCAAGTCAGAAGTGTTTATTTTAAGCGAGTGACAAATACATAACGTTTGCAGGGAAATTAATTTTGAGATTCATTTTTACATCGTAAGTTCAGCAAAGCATATCTTTCTTGCTTCACTTTCCTTTCACCTAAACATAAAAGAAACATTTTCGTGGACTTTACAACAAAACTGATTCGGCATGCAAAGGTTCATTTAATTCTTTTCATTTTAATTCCAATGCAATGCAAACCTTGAAGTTTCGAAATTTTTAAACTATGTACCATGGGGCAATCTCAATTCATGCTAGTTGGATGGTCTTTTTTTTAGCCAAATGCAGGTAGATTTGTTTTTTTTTTCCCCCAAATTAATGAAATGTTGTTAGAACCAACTTAAGCAGACCGAATGCAGAAATTTTTGAATGTTGCCTAGTATAATCAATAAACCGCTATGCAGGTATAAGAATTAGCATCACCTGAAATCATCTCGAGGTGGTTAGAGTTTGTAAGAGTGTTCACATAATTATGGCATAGCAATGTAATTATATTGGGTTTATGGTAATTGTCACATAAAAATTCAGTAAAATTTTCTGAGGCAGATAGAATCACCTCTTCTTGTTCATCCTTTATCTTCAATTCATCACCTGAGGCAGCATCAAGCAATGTAGTAACACCAAAATAAACCTGAATTCAGAAGGAACAAGTACTAGTCAAGTTTTAAATTATTTTCCTGCATCAGTATCCATAGAACTGCATTTCTTTTAAGATTATTTTATTATATATAATGGTTCATCATACTTACCAAAAGACAAACAGCTGCAAAATCATCAATTGGAAAATCTGTCCCACCAAGCCTGCATTTGTAAGTTAATGGATAGGAATGGTGAAATAATTGTAGCGTCTGGAATAAGTCAGGAAGGAAAAATAAAGAACAGAAAACCTAGCCTTGTTAATACCTGAATGGAAGGATGTCATCAACATAATGGAATGTGCGACCAAGAACAACGGATACAATAGTCATGGCCCTGTTTGATATATTTGATTTTTGTTAATTCTTAATAGATCATCTTTACAAAATAACAATGGAAGGCAGTGTAATATGAAAAATATTGAAACAAGCTAGGCAATAACCGTCACCATCATATACCCTATAACAAGAAATCCTAGAAGTTCAGTTACACCGCGAACTCAACTCAGAACTGGCATGTTTTACGTATTAAAAGTTGTTAAAGGTAATTAATAGAAAAGGTCGCATTTTTACCAATCCTCCATTAGAGTAAAATGAGCCCATGTAGCAGTTGCTAATGTTATGAGAAAATGGAACAGAAAGTTCTGAAGCTTGTTATGCATCCACTAATTCTAACCCCGGTGCTATGAATTATGTGATGGAGACAAAAATTTACAAAATTAAAAAATCCAAATTTACATAATTCAGCTGTAATAATCCCATGTTCATGGCCCCATGGAGATTGAAAATTTTACTGAGCTTTAAAAGTGGTACATGAAGGATTACACTTCAAATAAAGTTGGAGATATGAATAAAGATATCCCTTTCTCTAATCGAGTGTACAATCACATGCTGCGAAAATAAATACTAGATGTGGAGAAGATATAGCTTTCTTCCCCTATTTTATTGCAGGAGTCCAAATGGGAACTTTTCTTCGCTATAACCAAGAGCTTCTTCCCTTACCAAAATCGCACAAAGCAACACTTCTTCCTTCTTGAAAGAGCCAAAGAACACCTCTTGTAAGCAACTTAAAAATCTTCTTTTATTTTTTGGATTCGACCCCTCTCCTCTCTCTCTTTCTCTTCTTCTTCTTCTTCTTCTCTCCTTGTTGCTTCTTATTGTGGGGTATTTCAGCAAAATGCAATCATCTATTTATATAATACTTAGACATGAAAGGTAGTAAGTTTGAATTTGGTAGCCACTATATTGAAAAATCAAATATGAATTGAGTTGTATAGCACCATCTTAAAAACTCAAGTGTAAATGAAGTTCAAGTTGTCAACCACCAATCTTGAAAAATCAAGATCAAATCTTATCAAAGATAAAAATTTAACAATCTTCCACTTTAAATATGAATATTTAATGTACTAGTGTAATGATCATATCTGAACACTTCTCCGTGCGGCATCTCCATGTCATTAATCGTTAATGTTAAGTGAAACTTTTTAATACCGCGGTCCATAAGTGAAAAGCTTATCAAACTTTATATTATTATTGTATTGCTATTTTATTCTGAATTTTCTCCTATAATGTAATACCCATCTGTTGATTGGAAGCTCCAACTTGATAGAAACTTTATTTTGCACTGCTCTTCATAAATCATTAGCAACACATTTCACGTTGATTCCCACTATTATAATATTTGATGTCATAAACTTAGTATAATTCTTGCTTCCATGAGATACCATCATAATTGTTTAATTTGAAACATCAGAACTTAACAATGCATTTTATAATATATAATGTCTATTAACTAATTTGCCTTTAAGACAACCAACACACCCAGGTATTAACAACAGAGAATATATCCTATAACAGTAAGATCACTTAAAGATATTAAATTCTTCTTCAAAAATATTATATACTTGACTCCAACAAAAGATATTGGTATACCATTGTGCGTCTTTAACTTTACATGTGCTAGAACCTCCAATCATACATATAGTTCTATTTTTTCTGCAAATATAACCATCAAAATTTCACTTATATGTAAAAAATATATCTAGATTAAAACACATGATTAGAACAAGCTGGGTCCAAATCCGCTATTTTTTACACTTCTAAAATTCAATCATCAAAAGAGCATCTCCAATTTCATAACTAGAAAAATTTTTGGTAGTACTTACATAAGCTAACTTATCCTTTTTGTTATTTTCATTTGTTTCTTTCTCTACAACAACAACAACAACATCAAGACTTTATCCCACTATGTGGGGTTGCTACATGAATCCTTTTTCTCCATTGTATCATGTTAAGAATCAAATTATCATTTAAATCTAATAGAGAAAGGTCATTTCTAATATTTTATAATGAAGTCTTCTTAGACCTACTTCTACCTTTCTTAGCATAAGCCAAATTTAGTACATCTACTCTCCTAACCAGGTCATCAGAAGGCTAACATTTTATGTGACCAAACTATCGAAGGCGACTCTCTTTAATCTTATTTTCCACTGGAGCTACTCCAACCCTTTCACGTATATACTTGTTTCACATTCTGTCTATAAGCATGAAGCCAATGATCCACCTAAGCATCCTCATCTCTTGCAACACTTAACTTAATTTTATGAGTAAAAGCCTAAAATAGTCCCTCGACTATCAGTAAATATCCAATTTAGTTCTAGACTTATATGATGATCCAATATAGTCCCTCAACTATTAGAAAATATCTAGATTGGATCCCAATGTAAAAAATAACCGTTAAAATTAATCTCAATAGTTAAATATGAGAGCATTTTGAGTATTATGATATATTTGAGATTATATTATTTTTTTATATTTTTTTAATTTATCGTATTAAAATAAATATATAAATCATAATGAAAGTTAACCATGAATAATTAATAAATGTGATTAACTTCCATAATGAATTTTGTATTTATTTTAATTTGATAATAATTAAATATATAAAAAAATAATATAATCTCACATACATCCTAACACCGAAATGTCCTCACATTTAATTGTTGAGTTTGACTTTAACTATTACTTTTGGCATTGAAACTGAATTGGGATATAAATTAGGTCATTATAAAATCTGTGACTAATTTGGGCATTTACTAATAGTCAGGGGACTATCTTAGATTTGTACTCTTAATTTTATGCTTCTCTTTTAATGGACAACATTTTGTTATTATAGATCTTAACACCATCTTACATCTTCTTCCCTTAAGTTTGAGGGGTGTTTTTTTATTACATAATAGATCCGATGCATTCCCCCACTTCAACCATTCAACTTGAATTCTGCTAATAATATCAATAGTTATTTCACCATCACTTTGAATAATAGACCTAAGATATCTAGACATGTTAATCCTATTAATGACTTGATCACCCAAAATCACAATCCCCCACTAGTCTATTATTACTAAAATTACACTCACTGTATTCAATTTTAGATCTACTCAATGTTTAAAATTGCGTATTCGGGTATTGAGGTATTTTTCATTCGTGAGGCGAGGCGTAAGCGACAAGGCGTTTTGAGGCGTAAGCCTCAAAATCAAAAGATTGCGTAAATATAAAATGATAAATTTTTTATATACTAATAAGTGAATAATAAAAAACATAAAAAACATAAGATATGAAGTGAAATCAAAATATCTCAATAATACGACAACATGAAATATAGTTCAGCTCAAAATTCTATCTTTCCCAAATCTCAATATTCTTTTCATTAACATATAATTTCAATTTCCAAAAATAAATAGCAATGACATATCACATAAGAACTCATAAGTCATCAGCACTGTCATCACTAAGGGGTTCTTCATTTGAATCATCATTATGGTGAACTGCTCTCTCCCGTTCCTCCTCTCCTATAGAGTCCAATGTCGGACATTTACTTCAAGATTTATGTAAGTTTTAATATATATAGCGTGATGCATAAGCCTCATGCCAGTGAGGCAAGGCGGGCCTCAAGGCAAGCCTCAACCAAGTTGAGGCGCAAGCCTCATAAAAAAAACTCGAGGCGTAAGCATCGAGGCGTTTTTTACTGTAATTGCGCAAAGGCGGGTCTCAAGGCGAGCCTCATATTGCGCAATTTTAAACCATGGATCTACTCAAATGAAAATATATAAACTCTAAAGTTGACCTCAACAATTCAAATATACATTCAACTCCCTTTCTAGTCTTATCAACAAGAAGAACATTATTAACAGAAAAAACATAAACTAAGGTAGGTACTCTTGCAAATGTGTAGTAAGAATATCTATGACTAAAGCAAAAAGATATGGGCTTTAAGCTAATCCTTAAAAGTAATCCAATTGAAATAGGAAAATACTTGGTCAAACCACCTTGCGATTGAACATAAGTAATAGCTCCTATATACATATCCTTAATTACTTGAATATATACATTATTAACCTCTTTCTTTTGTAGAACTCTCCAAAGCACTTCTCTTGGAACTTTATCATAAACTTTCTCTACATCAATAATTATCATATATAGATCATCCTTATTCTCTTTATGCTTCTCCATCAAACCTCTCAATATATGTATAACTTCCATAGTAGACCTACTAGGCATGAATCCAAATTGAATTTGAGAACCATGAGTATCACGTGGTAACCTATGCTCAATAACTCTCTCCCATATTTTAAAGTATGTCCAACAGCTTTTTCACACTTTATTTTCTTTAAAATCTCTTTAACTTTGTTTTACTAATATGTTGATAATATTTTACTTTATTTTTCATATTCTGCACCTTCATAAGTCCAAAACTAATAAATGATGTTGAGTACATAAACTTTCACTTAGTATGTCTTTACAATATTTGCAATATAAAGCATTGATTTTCTTATAAAAAAAATCAATTTAAGTTTTACTACATCCATTCTTATAAGAGATGAAAAACTTATTTCTTTTCTTAAATAAGATATTAACAATTACAAAATTATAAACTAGAGCAAAATCTAATATAGTCCTACCACCATCATTAGTAACTCCAAACTAATGCCACTATGAATACTTTTAAAATCTTCTAACTCTCTAGCAACATGTTCATTAAATCTCTTCCAATTAAAACCCTTTTTCTTTAAGAGATATCTTTTGTATTAATTCTTCTAAGTCATTATAAAATTTTAATTTTGAACACATATCCAAACTTATTTGAGAAGTATAAGCACTTATAATATTAATAATATTAGTATCAACAACAATATTTAAAGCTATTATTCTATCTCAAATTATATTAATTATATAACAACTTTTAAACTAGTATCTATAATCATATCAACATCATTTCTAGTATGTCTCGTACCTGAATACCATAGTTAAATCATAAACTATCAATCTCCCTAGTCTTCTTTTCAATCCATGTAGTTTCCTTAATACAAGAATATTTATTTCATATGAATCATAATATCTATTAATTTCATTAATTTTCCTGTAAGAGAATCTACATTCCAAATTACTATTTTAATTCTAGTTTCATAGACTAGCTTCTTTGCCCACATCCATTCATGATATGGGAACATTTGCTTATTCAACACTACACCTAAGCGCTGGTGTTGTGGCCCTTGCATACTTCTCTCTATATTTAGGATATACTAAAAGCCCTAGCATTAACATAATGTATTAAAATATTCATATTATGATTATTCGATAAGTTTTACATTGGTTGTCCACTACCTAATGTAACCCTACAACTTTCTCATCCAGGGCTTAGGAGTTGACAACAACATTATTTATTTGCTTCTCTCTTTCTTTAAAATAAAACAACTCTTTTAATGTCTTTTCTTCTTAATAGAAACAAGTAATCTTCTTAATAGAAACAAGTAATCTTCTTAATTCATTTGATGGGAACCATCACTCATAAGATATACTAGTAACCTGCAATGAAACTCAGCTTGTTTATTGCTTCTCTCAAATTTAGAAATCAACTCTTTTAAAAACATGAATTATTAACATCCTCGAAGCTTATTTTATCACAATGAAATAACATGGTATATCGAAAGTGCTTGTAAGTGTTAACCACATATGCACCACGAGGTGATAAAAACTAGAATTGTCAAAAGCAATGTTGATGTCAATCGTTGGATATAACATCCCACAAAATCATTTGAATGAGTCAAATCACAATCAAAATCATCAAAGGGGTGCCTACTTCTCAATAAAAACTCAATCAATGCATCTAGAGCAGTGAAGTTACCCAAAGAGGATCCCTTGAATCACTAAATAGAACTATAGCAAAAAAGATAGAAAATGAATGCGATCGGACAGAAGGTCCCCCAAACATTGCTCATTTGTGAAACAGACAAAATTGATGCATTTGAAATGTCAATTTTATCCAGATAGGACCTCACGTATCACCAAATAATCACATGACCAAAAAGGGTCAGCAAAACTAACTCAAACATCCTCGTTTGTAAAACAAACTGTGTCGATATGTACGAAACATCGAATTTACTTGAAAAGAAAATCTCGAATCGCCAAATAGCCACATGATTAAAAAAAAAAAGATAAACTATATGAATGTACTATCCTGCAAAAGTTGGTTGAATGTTACCCTTTCACAAAGTAGCTCACATGCCCGAAACATCACTTAAATAGGACCTCTCATAGCTACATGATGAAAAAGTGGCAGATATAGGTATGCCATTACTCAAAAGTCGCTTGAACATTACAGCTTGCAGAAAGGACTATGCCAATGAATCCATAATATAAAAAATGCCTGAAAATGACACCCACATTACATAGGTTGTTACGCATTGGTGAAATGCAAAAATTTGCTCATGCAAGAGGCGAAGGCATCAATTTCCAGACGCGTGATAAATGAGGTATTATGTGAGAATGCGAATATAATTTTTTAATTAATTAGTTTATTATTATTATGATTGTAATTAAAATTTTAAAAAATAAAAAATAAACCAAAGCTTTAAAATCCTCTATTTTACTTTAACCTCATACAGGTCCATCATCGTGTAGGGGTCTTGTCATGCTTTATTTTGCCCTTTTCAATATTCTCTCGCACAAGATTGAGCCAACCACTGCCTCTTGTTCCAAAATAGTCCTGAGTCCATCCTTCTCTACGTCTTCCCCTCATGCCACCATGCCATCTTGTGATTCTAACCCCATATCCACAAGAGCTCAACCCCTCCTTTTCATGTCTCCAACCTCATCACTGGCCATCTCACCTCTCCTTCACAGAAACAAGCACCAAATACCCCATCTCTTCAACTCAACTTCTCAACATTCTTCTCTAACTAAAACCCAGCTCTACATTCTCGTCCTCCATTCCTCCCACAAGCTAACACCTGACCACCTACCAACCTTCTTATTGTCAATCTCCAGCACAAATCATTGGCAAGCTCCTCTCTTCCCAAACCTCTGCACTTTACCGCTGTTGCCATCTCTGGCCAACCCCAAACCTACTCGAACACCTGGCGTCTCTAACTCTTCTCTCATTCTCTTTCTACTTCTCTCTCTCTCTCTCTCTCTCTCTCTCTCTCTCTCTCTCTCTCTCTCTCTCTCTCTCTCTCTCTCTCTCTCTTCTTTCTTATTGGTTTTGTAACGGTCGTGTAATGGCCCCCTTTAGATGAATGCAAAAGCAATGTTCAGCTCTCTCTCTCTCTCTCTCTACCCCTCTTTTTCTATTTTTATTTCTTTCTCACTCTATCTTTTTTGTCACCATTTCTCTCTAACTCTCTCTCACTTTTTCTCTATTTCCTACTTTCTCTAAATAAGGGCAAAAAAAGAAAAAAAAAAAGAAGAAAAAAAAAAGATAAAAAAATTGCATGGCGATCTTTGCCGCAAATTTCATCTTCGACTCATCTTCAATGCGATGTGAAAACTCTGCGCACTTACTCGCGCCGATACATAAAGATCTATGCAAACTTTTTAAGCATAGTGGGATAGAATACCCATTGGCCTCAGTGTCACATAACACCTTCCATACATATTTTATGAAATATGGTTGGAAGGTCGAGTGACCTTGAAGATACCCCTATGCAGAGGAGACATAGGGAGGATAATAAATTTTGCAATAAAAAAGGACTTGAGAAGGATAAAAGAACATAACTTGCGAATAAAAATGCATATACAAATTAAAATGATAAATACAAACTTATAATGTAAATGATATGGAAACCTGCATACTTCATGATGAACAAAGACCAAATTTGAACTGAAACTAGACTTACATAGGACTTATGGTGAACACAGTAACTCGTACACGGGCAAGAATAAAACTCCCAACTAGGGGTGTCAATTCGGGTCAACGGGTCGGGTTCGGGTCAAACCCGGAACTGACCCGGCACTGTTCGGGTCAACCCGAACCCGACCCGTTTTTAAAAATTCGGCTCAATTGTGTATAGTTTCCGGACCCGAACCCGACCCGATTCGGGTCCGGGTCAACCCGACCCGACACGAATGACCCGGAATTGACCCAAAATTGCAAGTTTTCGGGTCAAAAATCGGGTCAATCTTCAATCTTCGTTTTTTTTCGGGTCAAAATCAGGTCAAAAACGGGTCAAACTCGGATTTTCAGGTCAAATATGAGTTTTCGTGTCACTTTCGGGTCAATTTCGTGTTTCCGTGTCAACCCGAACCCGACCCGATTTTTAAAACGGGTTGATTTCTTCAACCCGAACCCGACCTGTTTCGGGTTTGGGTTGACCCGAACCCGGATTTTTCCGGGTCGGGTTCGGGTCGTGTTTCATGTCGTGTCAAAAATTGACACCCCTACTCCCAACTCCCCTTTGCACTTGAACACTGAAAATTGTGAGGCGAACGAGAACTTGAATGATTAAATAAAAATAGATGGGAGAATGATTCCTCACGAGGAATGCATAAAGATAAAATGTCACCTCATAACAAACTTGAAAGATTGTAACTTCCCTTCTACAACACTAAATCAGCAACACATACACGCAAGAAAATAAAAGGCATTTATTTAAAATTTCAAAATAAGATTTTACATATATTTCAATGATAAGCATTCATGCAGATAATCAAAATTCTAATATATTTTAAATTATACCGCATTAGAACCTAATTTTCAAATACAAGCATGTCATTTCCTCGAGAAGTGTTCAACAACCATGAGAAATGTGCAAACACTTCGAGAAGCATGCAACAATCTCAAGAAGTGTGTTGTTGCCCAAAGAATTATACAACTACCTCAAGAACCATGCCACTTCCTTAAGAAGCATGTAATTATCTTGAGAAGCATCTCTACTTTGAGAAGTATGCTAATGTCTTCAGAAAAAGTAGCTACTTTGAAAACGTGCAACCATCTTAAAGGTGTATCTTTATTACCATGTAGTTGTCTCGAGAAGCATACAATAATCTCGAGAAACCTAACATTACCTTTAGAAGTTTGTAATAATATCAAGAAGTACACAATTGTCCTAAGAGAATCGTACAATTATCTTAAGAAGTGTGCCATTATTCCAAAATTATGCAAGTACAGTGCAAAACATGCAAGCACATTGTGCAAATACGCTTAAAAAACATGATATTGTATCGTGTAGGAACATTGTATAATATCTTAACCAAGTCCGTCATACCATCTCCCGCCCGCCCGCTTTAAGTTTAAGTCGATAAATTCCCCTATCCTAAATCAAAATTGTGCCAAGCATTTTTCTTTTAATAATAAGCCTTAATAGAAAGTTTTCTCTAGTCACCGGAACATATATTTAACAATAGAGGCTTGCATTTATGAGAAACTTGGAATTTTATCATAAAGTCTTTATAAAATGAGGGCGAGGCGAAATTTCTTAATAGCGTTTTATTTACAACCTAACATATCCTCTAAAAATTTCAAAACTAACACAAAAATACTCTTTAACAAAGTTGAGGTTCAAATTTTCGGAGCCCATAATAAGTGAGAGAAAAAAAGTATAATAGTAATAAAGGTTGATTTTCATCAACAACAATCCCATCAATATTTTCAAATCTTAAATGATGAAAATTAACTCACTCAAATATAATTTAATATGCATGCATTCTTGCATGAAGTGAATATAATCTATATTTCTAATAAAGTTTGTTGAATAGGCTTTTAATCATATACAAAAACTCTAATTTAGGCCATAAAGCTTATGCAATTATCTCCTCTAAGATTTATATTAAGATCTCATCCGCTAAACTTAGTTAAATCGTTGAGAGAACCACCAACTCAAGCTTGTCTTATTCACTCACGATTAAAGGCATCTTGTTATGGTTCATGAGTGCTTTAAAAAATCCGTAATAAAGAAGAACAACATACATCTTGGTTCTCCACAACAACAACAACATCAAGCATCTATCCCACTATGTGGGGTCAGCTACATGAATCATTTTTCTCAATTGTGTATAGTTAAGAGTTAAATTCTCATTTAAATCTAATAAAAAAGGTCATTTCTAATATTTTCTAACCAGGTCTATCTTGGTTCTCCAACAAAAACAACAACAACATCAAGCCTTTGTCCCATTATGTGGGGTCGGCTACATGAATCCTTTTTCGCCATTGTATCATGTTAAAAGTTGATTTTTCATTTAAATCTAATAAAAAAAGATCATTTCTAATATTTTCTAACCAAGTCTTTTTAGGTCTGCCTCTATTTTTCTTAACATAAGTCAAATCTAATACCTCAAATTTCCTAACAGGGTCATCGGAAGGCCTCTATTTTATGTGGCCAAACCATCTAAGGCAACTCTCTCTAATCTTATCTTCCAATGGAGCTACTCCAACCTTCTTCACGTATATCTTGGTTCTCCAAATGCTAAAAATATTTGTATAGTTTGGCTTATGTAAGACTACATTCACGTCCACATAAAGATCAAATAATCTGCTAAGCATTTAAAAAGAATATATAAAGGAGTATACTTCATATAAAGTAGGAGATATGGATAAAAATGCCACATTGTCTAACTAATAAAGAATGAATAACAAGCTACAAAGATGAGGGTTCAATGCAGAAAAGATATTGTTGCTTTAGTTACTTCTCCTTTTTATTGTAGGAGCCTAAATGAGAACTACTATCTACTATTAACAAGAGCTTCCCTCTTGCCAAAATTAAAAATAGTAGCACTTCTTCCTTCTTGAAGAAATCGAAGGACGCATCTTGTAAGCACGTGAAAAAAAATTATTTTCTTTTTCGGATAACACCCTTCTCCTTTCTTTATCGTTTCTTATTTTGGTATAGTTCAACAATTCTTCTGTATAATGCTTAGACATGGTAGGCAGTAAGCTTGAATTTAATAAAGCTATAGTTTGGTGGCAATCATATTGAAAAATCAACTATAAATAAATTAATATTAAGTTAGGTTACCACCATATTCAAAAAATCAAATGTTAAATGAGTTATGTAACCACCATCTAAGAAAATCAAGTATGAACGAATTTTAAATTGGTAGTCAATCTTTTAAAAATTAAGATCAAATCTTATCAAAGATAGTTAATAAAAATAGACTCCACATTTAACAGGGGGATACTTATTTGCTAATTGGTTTCTTAAGTCATAGAGGCGCAACAATTGAGATGCTTAAAAGTATAAACTAAGCCTTCATATGCCGGGCATTTCAAAATAGGGAAACCTCAATGTATTTTCATAACGTTTGTAAAGCACATACAAAGTTTCAACAAAGTTCAGTAACATACACATAAGATAGTTATAGAAGAGAATATCAAAATTGTTATGACTTTAGGTACTTACGCAAGTGCTCCAAATGTACCAGCAAAAACAACAGCACCAGAATTCCGAGCAGCTAAAAGTGCCTGTAGAACATAAGCATTTGAGTTTTGTTCAACTGAACATTTTTGCTGAAGACAATTTATATCGGCAAGTTTAACTGAAAATATTTGATACTTTATATTACAAAATAAAAGCACGATTTCATATGCGGGCTTGTAAAATAGTGAATCATTTAAGAATCAGTAATGACAACATTGCATATATCTTTCGTTAATGAACAGTTTGGGACAGTTCATAAGTTATCTAATTTACAGAAATTAATTGCACCATTCACTTAAGAGAGTAAGACTGCTGAAATTAAATGAATCGCAATTGTCAACGAACTAATTCTGCATTTCAATTTCTATAAAGGTGACATGTCATGATCATAGGTTCTTCAATAGAAATTACCACAGAATCAATATAATTCCATCCTTCTTTAAATAAAATGATAGAAATTAAGGATAACCTACTATTGTTCTACATCATAAGCATTTAGCTTTGTCAAATTTCCAATATCAGGAATTTCTGCGCAAACTATAGAATTACACCTGCTTGATGCTTCTAGAAGCAATTATAGATATTGATTGTGAATTGGTAGTTCAATAAATATAATGGATGCTATGTGGCGCTGAGCCGAATGCATATAGCCAAAGGCAATACAGAACCATGACACATGAGGCGACATCATCTTCTTAATCCCAAGTCCTTTTCATTTTTCGATGGATCAATCCAATCGTATGGCCCTGGAGCAGCCCAAAGGGGGCTAAATTAGGTTTTCAC
The DNA here is from genome assembly GCA_019514585.1 of Dendrobium officinale. Classification (NCBI taxonomy): domain Eukaryota; kingdom Viridiplantae; phylum Streptophyta; class Magnoliopsida; order Asparagales; family Orchidaceae; genus Dendrobium; species Dendrobium officinale. Next base: position 9,157,654 of record CM033688.1, on the reverse strand, counting down.
AATCAAATCAAAATAATAAAAGTGTAGCAACCTAAATCCAATTCACCAAGAGACTTAGAAGAGGATTTAGAAAATCTTGAATACTGATGAATAAAGGATATTCAACAAATCTAAAAGAAAGGAGAAATAAGGCATGCCAAAGAACTCTAAACACTAATAGTGATACAGACTCAAACAAAGCCAACATCCAATTTCTAAGCTTCGACTTGGCAATTCTCAGTGAATTAATAACTTATATATAACTCAAACTCTCAATCATCGAGATATTGTCTTTTTTGGCCTAATAGTCTCATGATTTTATCCCCTTGGTTTAACTTCCTCGAGCACCCAGCATAGAAATGCTTCTGCATAAGCACACTTTGGAATTTCAAATGAAATTTCAAATATTATACCAAAAGGCATATCGATGTTCAAAAGCTCAATTTCATTATACCTATAGGGTTTTATAATCTCCCTTGCTCAAGTAATTAACATCCTTGTCAACATCCATACATATAAACAAGAACCATTCACCATAAATATTGGATTTCATAGATATCCCCTACAGGATCAAGATATGACTCTCTACATATAGCACTTTGCCCGAAAGGAATTCAAAAGGTAGGTTCCATGGTGTAGCAATTTATCATATATGACACTTAGTTCTCATTTTTTGGCTAGTGCATTAATTTGACACTAAGAAAAAGACCAAAATGATCTCTTAACTCTTTATGAAAAATCAAAATGGCCCCTAACTATATTAAAGAGCAATTTTGGTCATTCAACTCCTTAAAGAGGAATCAAAATAGTCCTACCATGAGATTATTTTAAGGCCTTGAAGGATCAAAATACTCCTTTAATATCGTTAGGGACCATTTTGGTCCTTCATAAAGAGTTAAGGGACCATTTTAGTCCTTTTCCCTTTTGAAACTATTGATAATAGACTAATAGTCCAAATTCTCAACCATCAAGATATTGTCTGCTTTAGTATAATAACCCCATGATGTAACTTCCCAAGGGATCACTCATCCCAAGAGTATTCTCATAGCAGCATGCTTAACTTTAGTGTTTTGCTAACATCTTATCAACTATCTTTGTTGACACATGGCTAACATCCCTTGCAGGCCCTCAAGATCAATCCCATTTGGTTTCTTATAGTTATGAAAGCATGTTGGATGATAAATCTACACTTCTCTAAGAAGCTTGTCGTTTTACATTATGATGACTCCTATATATCATAATATCACTGTATTTGCATACTACTTTGTTTTCTATAAATTTTATTTTCTAATGAATGCTTTGACCACTTCGATGTTATAACATATTCCCTTTTCTTTTTATGATAAATTTTATTTTCTAAATTCTTCTATTTATTAATTGACCTGTAGTTCTAGTCAGTTGTTTTCAATTAACATTTTGTTGTCGATAATGTTAGATCTTCTAGCCTTCTTATACAAGAGTAGTACACTAGTACAGCTAAATAATTGGAACATATTTAATGCTAACATTGGCGGTTATAGATTTATCTTTGCCAATTTGATCCTACAGCATACTTTCTCTTAGATGTAGATGTAGCAAGAATTTTGTTGCTTCATCCTAGCAAAAAATGAATTTTAACTTTTTCTCTTTTTACTGTATTGCAATAGATTGAGAAATACTTATTTTTTATCAATCATCTTACTTTTCAGGTTTGCATCATATTAATTGATGCTAAAGATTGAATAGTCGGAAGAATATGAAATATCAAAAAGACAATAAAAGAATAGTTCTAACTTTTGTTCAGTTTTGATTTTTGCTCTATCATGAAACTTGCTGATGTGATGTGTTGTACAATTCCAATTACTTTTTTTGTAATGATGTATGATGTAATGTTTAGATGCCTAGTTAAAGTTAATGGGGGAAAAAACACAGAATTATGAGCATTTCCTGCATATTTTTTGCACTTGTATCTCTTTAATATTGCTGAAAAGTGAAAACCACTGTTCTTCCTTCATTTATACTGTTTTTAATTTGCAACTTAGCAATTACAATGGTGCTTAGTTCATAACATATTTTGCACTTTCGTTTAGACCTGTCAATATTGGACCCGACCCGAAAACCCGACCCGAACCCGACCCGAAAATTTCGGGTTCGGGTCAACCCGAACCTGAACCGGGTCGGGTTCGGGTTAGAGATTTCGACCCGTTTGTAAAACCGGGTCGGGTTCGGGTTGACCCGGAAACCCGAAATCGACCCGGTTTGACCCGTTTTTAATTAATTTTGGAGGATTTTAATGAATTTTTATGAAATAAGTAAATAATATTTCAAAAAATTATAAATATTATTGCCCAAATTAAATTAATCTTGATTTATTTTAAATTAATTGAAGTAAATCTACCCTTAATTTGATTTAAATTTAAATAAAATGAATTAAATAAAAAAAATTTAATTAAATATACCCGAAGCGGGTCGGGTCGGGTTGACCCGGACCCGAAGCGGGTCGGGTTCGGGTTCGGAAAACCGACCCGTTTGCAAAAACGGGTCGGGTCGGATCGGGTTGAACAGTGTCGGGTCAATTTCGGGTTGGACCCGAACCCGACCCGTGACCCGTTTTTGACAGGTCTACTTTCGTTAATAATCACCACCAAGAAAAAGAAATGCAAAGCAGACGCAAGAACACAAGTTTTCATTTGCTGTGTTCACAAAGTGCACAGGGCTAAGAAGGTGCAACTCTTAGAAAAAAGAATATGTTATTTTGCCCCAACTCGTCAATGATAAATTTTGCCAAATTCTTGAAAGTAAGACAACAATAAAGTGTATTCTTACAGCAATAAAAAAAGTTTTGTCACCTAGCTCAGAGAAAAAGATCAGCAAGAATGCCTGCAAAGAAGAATTAAAGAATTGAAAGAGTCATCTATTTGATCTCTAGTAAAATTAACGTTGCAATTACAGGCCCCATATGTAAGCTTAAAGATGAACACTACCAAAAAGCAACCAAAGAATAAAATTCATAACGGGATCATGTTGGAAACAAATTCATCAGGCATACCACATAAAATATCATATTAATTCAATTCATCTTTGTTGCCATTTTTATGAATTTTGAAAAAAAAAAAAAAACCAATGTATTAATGCCATAATTACTAGAAATTTTCTCATGATTTCAATTTGATGTCCTAAGTATAGAAAATTTAAGAGTGCAGAATGTAATTTATAAAATGGGCTTAATTCCTCATTTTCCCCTTTTATCTCATATGAAGAAAACTACATGGGTGTAAATGTTACTTAGACATTTATCAAATAGGTGAATCTAGTGTTGAGAAGTGAGGAATCAAGGCTGAACTGTTAGGGAGTGAGAAACCAAATGGGAGCTAAAGTTAGGCAAAATAAACTAATAATTCCTTTTTAAACCCAATTTAGTCTATTTGTAAGGCCCAACCACTTGACATTTTACCTAAATTTTAAAACTATTCAATGTGGGACTGAGCCCAAGACTCTCTTATGCCTTAACAATCCCCCTCAATTGAAAGCTTTTTACATCAGCCATCATTCATGCAATGGAAGCCCTTTTTAACACCATCAAATAGGAAGCACCAAGAGTCCACTAAACTGCATCGATCAGTCATGGTAGTCACCAGCTATTGAACTTTACTAAAACCTAGTAGAAGAGGACAAGACCTATATTATAAATCGCATGAAGAACTAAATTCAAGCTGATCCATCAGCTCTAAAACCACTTTTTAGGGTTTGAAGAACCAACCGGGGATGGCTGAATACACCGATAGCCAAACCTTTTTTTTTAACTCAAAAAGCATAAGACTATGGACAAGGAAAAGCTACTTGGTATTTCTAAAGCCATATTTTCAAAATTCTAATGTGCCGTTAAATCCAAAATTCTCATGTGTCTTAACATGTAGCTAAGCCAACCATAAATTAAATTTATGACATGCGAAGCCCCAAAAGCAATACAAAAGGATCAATCGATGCTAGTCATGATAGTATCATAGATGCATCGCTGTTTTAATGATTTAAACTAGAAAGAAAACATAATGAACCACTATTCAATCTTGTCACCATCATTAGCCTTAGCCCAACTATTTGGAGCTAGCTAATGATCCAGAAAAAATTACTACATCTAATTGGAGTGCTCATCATTTTTGGAGTGAAGGCACTTATAATCTGTTGTCAGAAGCGGCTAACAAACATTTGGAACCTTGTATTAAGTAAATAGGAATTGCATTTTTACTGCAGCAAGGGATACTCAACACGAATTTTAAATCTTTTAACTTCACGTTCTCGATATGATAATAAACTACCAGAATACCACATTTCTTGCAGCAAATTTGATGCAGTGCATCATTAGCTAAATAAACCTTTAGGACTAGCTTACCTTCTTGTTTTCTAGAAACTTAGCTTATTATATATAGGCATTGTAAAGGGAAAAGGAGATGATGAATATCATATCTATTTTGAAGCTTTTAACTTGTTATTTGGTTTCCTATTTGGCATTTCTTCTAACAGATCCATTTCTTCTGTTGATCAACTACATCAGTAGGTATCAGAGTCTGAAGCTTATGAAGAATAATGGACTATAGAAGAAGATGAGCTGTCGACGACGATCAAAACTGAGAAGATTGATTGATCGTCAACGCCGAAGAAGGTGGGTTGGCGACAATGATCAAAACCATCAATCCTTTCGGGAAGCTCAAGTGATTACATCACTTAATCGAATGAAAGATTTAAGTTATGATGTAGGCCGTTCCTTGGAGAGAATATGAAGAATGGCGTCAACCATACCAATGCCTTCCTCCTCTCCGTGCAATCAGCCCAGCTCCAGCACGATTCCACCTCCAACTTTGCTCTTGCTCCAACATCCACTCCGATGGCGAGATCCTTGAATGACCAGCGACCCATCGCCAATGCTTCATGCAAATGCGACCATATCCACAATCAATCCTCTATCGTCTGTGAATCTCCTATGCTCCAACTTCCACTCCAATGGCGTGATCCCCTACCCGACCACTTAATCCACAATCATCTTGCAACCGTGCACACCCCATCTCACATTCTGCTCCAAATCCAAGCAACCTACTCCAAACAATCCTCCGCTGCCAATACACCATTGCCGCCTTCTCGCAATCCGATCTTCGACACTCCGCGAGACTTCAATCCACTCCCAATCAGTGTGACCTCGACACCTTCGCTCACGTAGGACCAAATTCCCTGGTCATTCAACTTTTCTATAGCGAAGACCTAGAAATAGGAATCATCCAAATGCTCGATCACGCTTCGCACTCACGCAGCCTGTTCATGCCTCCAGTGAACGCGAGCCTGACTCTGCCTCCCACATCACCTTGCCTCTACGTCCCAACCCAGCTCCCACCTACCAAAACCACCCAGCACTAGCCAACTCCCACAATCATACCGGCGTCTTAGATCATCTTCTCCTCCAACGGACCAGTGCACCCACATAACCAACCCAGATCCAACGCAATTACTCCCCCATCACTCCGCTCTCGTTGCCGCTACCACATTGCTCCAACGATGCCACACCATACCTGCTCTTTCCTTTCCAACCACCGCATGTCTCTGCATTCGCTTCTGAAGAAGACCTTCCTTCACCTGCCAATAGTAACATCGAGTCATCCTCTAGTTACTCTGACCTATTTACAGAGCAGCAACCACAACAATAATTGCAACAGATGATTCTAGTAATGGCTCTGAAGCTAGAATAGGAACATCAGAAAATCATTAGTTCAAAGATGCTCTAGAGACCAAGCGCATTGTTGTTTTGTAGCCAACCACATCATTTGATTCAGATCATGACAGATCTATTAATAGAAACATATGCGCATGTGGTGAAAAGATCAAAAGAAACATTGATGAAGACGACTGGAGCTCTCACTTGTCTATTCCTAAGGATGAAAATAAGTGTCACTCCACAAGAATTGTGGTTCAAAAGCCTAGATCTATCGGGTTCATAAAACAAAAGCTAATTTAGCCTCTAACGTTGTCGTATTGGTTCCAGAAAGTAGACACGGATGTGGAAATTTGATAATTGATGATGATGTAAGATCAAGAGAAGTAGATCACAACAGGTATTTAAATTTCTTGGATACAGCCAGCAATGGCACCTTTGAAGCATCTAAACACACTTCAGATGTTTGTATGAATGCCCATTTGGCTGCAGATGCAGAAATTCAGCAAACAGTGAATTGGTTGGTCACCGTCCCTGCATCACTTGTAGCTTACGTAGAATATACTGATAAAAGGGCAGGAGATTATACATTAATTTACATTACAATGGATGAAATCCTTTGTCCTGATAAGGTATGGTCTCATAAATTATTATCAGAAATTATGCTTTGTCAGAACAAATCATGTTGTAATGGTATTTTTAAAAGGAATGCTTCTTTGCCTTCACTTCGTGGGGATGAGTTTAGTTCTGATAAAGGATTCCTTGTTGATGAAAGCCCAATATTATCCTCTAAGTTATCTGGATGGAGGAAGATTGGTGGTTTCACAAATCAACATATCAAGATGTGTGAGAATGAAGTAGATGTCTTGTTTGATGATCCGGTAGCTGACAGAGGAAAGCTTGGAAGGCAATATGAAGCTATAGAAGAAGAAGAAGGGTTAAAAGGTTTTTTGCAGGCTAAGAATTTAGCATTTGGTCCTTATTCCAGTGTAGCCAGCAATAAGGTTCAAAGCATTTCTTCACCTATTGGCTCCACGGCTTCCTGGTTCTCTGGACCTAGTAGTGATGTTTCTACTAATTCTTCTAAACAAGGAGAAGGCATGAAGTCAGATAATGAAGCCGTTTCCAGTTCACCTTCTCAATATGAAGATAATGGAAATGCTTCTAGCCTAACAAGAAAATTTATCGGGAAAGATGGTGTTTTAGTTGAGAGAGGCAAAATCTTTGATCCAATGATCTAGTTATGATTTTTATACCTACCTCCATATCGATGATGCGCCTCGACGAAGTTGAGCTCTTTTGATGCAATGGGAGAATGCAGTGCATCATTAGCTAAATAAACCCTTACGACTAGCTTATCTTCTTGTTTTCTAGAAACTTCTCAGCTTATTATATATAAGCATTGTAAGGGAAAAAGGAGATGACGAATATTATATCCATTTTGAAGCTTTAAGCTTGGTATTTGGTTTCTTATTTGGTATTTCTTCTAGCATATTCATTTCTTTCGCCGATCCACTACATCAAAAGTCAGGCACGGTAATAAGTACATTTAAAGCTATTGTTGCCAACTTTAAAAAATATTTTTTGAAACAAAAAAAATAAATAAATTAAAAACTATCTCCTAATAGTTATAAGAAAGGCTAAAAATAATATTATTAATTTTCCAGCAAAAAACCGTTCTTTAGAATGCACAAGTATGACAAATTAAACAAAAAAAAAGGAACAGCAGCCATAACTTCTTCATGCAAGTAATTTACAACAAAGTCCAAAGGAAGCTTTCCTAACTGAAGCAAAACCTGTATTAATATCACCCAGATCCTCAAGGAAGGCAACAGATTGCTGTCCATGAGTAAATTCTGTAGCAGCAATAGCCTGCTGATATGCTTGAAAAGTGAGGATACCAATAAGAAGTGCCATTTTTGACCCAACATGAAATTTTGGGAATGAAGAACGAGAAGCACACATATGGTGCCTCTTTATGATATCTCGAATTTCATCTATTAAAAAGTATCCAACTTTATTCTCCTTCACTTTCAAAGATTTACTCCTGTCAACGCATCTGAGCTTCTGCAGAATTACAAAAACAACAATCTTAGCACCAAAATTTTTGGGAGACAAATGAAAATGAAATGTGGGAAATTTTATCATCACATACAGAAAGTACAAGATTAAAACTGTAGAATTTAACTACTTCAGACTTCAGATAATTAATAGTAGTTTAGAAGAACTGAACAGGATTTTCGTCCTCAAATTTTAAGGCCAACCATGGACAAATATAAAACCTAGCCTTAAAGCAACCATTAGGTAAAGGTGAAAATAGGTAAATTACCTGTTATAAGAAGGGTTCACTCAGGTTCTTTGCTATAAGAAGATTTTTGGAATAATCTCCACAGCAATGAGGGTCATTTTATTACAAAATAAACCATACCAATTGTTAAAAAACAAAAGAGGGATCACGTTAGATGATTTCACAGTAGTCTCTAAAAGTCAAATAAACAGAAGGGCCTATCATGGACAAAAACTAAGGGGTCGTATTAGCCAATTTTTAGAAATGAGGGACTAAAGAGCCACTCAAAAAGTAATTTTGCATTCTCTTAGATGGATGGCTATGGAACAAAACATAAAATGGTTACCATAATGGTTTTCGTCTTTTCTGCATGTTAGAAAATTTGATCATCCTGCTCTCAAAACTGTGATGTTAAATGCTACATAGAAAGTGACTGATCCAGCTGTTTGGGGAGATCTGACTTCTATCAATAAGCATCAATAAAAAGATGCAAGATTCATGCTTCTAGAGACAGGCATCGTATTCACAAAAAATTGGCTAACAATAAAGCTTTCTCTGTAACGCAGAAAATAGAAACCCAAAAAACTAATAGATTTCCCAGAAGTCTTTAAGAAACATCTAAGAACACAAAAAAGCAGGCAAATAGAATTAAAAAACGTTCTAAAGTGCTAGAAACCACATAGCACAGGATTAGAAAGGTACCATATCATGCATTTCTTCAGAAGTAGAAAGATGAATGTGCCCTGATAATCGAATCTCTTCCTTTATATGTTCATGACTTCGATCTGCATACCTGCAAATTTATCATTTTCCTACAATGTTATAGAATAGTTTTAGGTATTCCTTTCCTTAAATTACTTCATGAATAAAATAAGTTTTTAGCTTTATTTTTGAAGTTGTATTGTGAAAGAAATGAGAATCCTAAATTTTTTGTTCGTCTTATCCGAATGATGGATCCAACAGGACCAATGTCTATTAATTGGAAGAGCACAAAATTATGGAAAAACTTTGGGGGGGAATATCTGGACCCAAATTTTCTTTTTAACGAGACATGCATAAAATTTTTAAGAACATGATTTTATGGATATATAACAATTTATTTGAATTATCTTCATGGAAATTTTCAGATTCAAAAGCAACTTGTAATTTTGTTATTATGGATGAGATTTGAAATTAAATTGGAACCAAATTTCTGTCTTGAATTTCTACCTACTTAACTCTTATAAATAGGGAAGCATCAATTTGCATTTAATACTTTATCACTGAGGGTTTGTCAATTTAGAATAGAAGAGAAGAGAGAGAGAGAGAGAGAGAGAGAGAGAGAGGGTTAGAGCGAGATAAGAGGCTAAAGAGGTACTATATGACTATAGAAATTCAAAGAATAATATATATATAAAGATGGAGAAAAATAGAAGTGAATTGGAAATAAAAGAATGGAGATAAAATGGCAGAAAAAAGAGAGGAAATTTTGCTTGAAACTTTTTCATTGTAGTTATTGTGAATTGTCTCAACGCCGATGCAAGCACTTGATTGGTATGAAAAATGCCATGTTGTAGAAAAGTGCAGTGGTTTTGTAGGAAAAGTGCAGTGCTGCTAAAATAAGCATGGCAGGGCTCAAGGTATATTCGATATTGGAGAAGAGAGCAATGATTCCTGCTGAGATCCTGAAAGATATGGTGGCAAGGGTGAAAGGTTATTAAACCGTATAAAGGCGATTTATAGATAAAAGATTTGCATAAAAGTGGAGAACATATAAGATTTTCTCTAAAACTAAGGAGGTGAGATAGCTTGATCATTTCTGTGGGCTCCGAAAATTCGGCCTCGGCCTCCACTCGCTTTTCTTATTCGGCGAGGGAGTTTTAACGAACTAAGTTCCGAGGTAAATTTTGGAAGGCAGATGGGTTTGTAGATAAGACACTACCCAGAGATTTCGCCCTCATTTTGCGAGGACTTTATGATCTGAGTTCTGGTTTCCTATAGGCGCAAGCCCCTATAGTTAATTACCCCTCCCGATCACGAGAGAGAACTTTCGATTAAGGCTAGTCGTCGATCAGATACGTAGGATATACGTGTTATCTGGCATATAGTAGCAGCATGGATTTGGAATTGGAGAATTGGAAAGGTTTTGAAGGATTTGATATTCAAAGTAGAAATTTCACCATCTAGCACTTAAAGCGGATGGTGGGGGAATGGATGATGGGCCCGATCAAGATCCCATGGTTCCGTCATCACGGGCCATCGTGGTCCCTGGTCTACTTAGTCAGAGGAGGTAGTCGACCCAACCTGAAAGAAGGATCCTTGTCGGCAGCCATGGGTTGCTTCGTCCAAGGGGACCTTGTAGACCGGGGTTGAATGTTTGTCTAAGGGGACAAATTTGAATCCACCTTAGCTAACAGAGGGCTTTGTGCCCTATCAATCATATCCTATTGATTCATATCTCAAGGATTTAACGCCATTAAGGAACGTATTTGCTCTGGCCATAACCGCTATCTGTGGTGCCATTTGGCGGCAAAACCACTCGGTTCAGAGGGCCCCGGGTCATAACCGTTTACCTGCAGTGCCATTTGGCAGTAAAACTGCCGGTTAGAGGACACGTACCACGTCCTTACTGGCAAGAGATTGATTTGAGAATGGATCCTAGTGATATTTTCGACTAGGCATTTGGCTCTTTGTGAGCTAAAGTTTATTTGAACTTGTCCACCCTGGCAGACTGTTGCGGAGGGTGGATGAATTTTGCTTTAAGCGTTTGATGGATTGATTTCATTTTTAAATATCTTGGAATCTGGGATTTTGGATGATCTTTGGAATTTTTGTGGAGCTTTTGGATTTTTGGGAGATATTTGAAAGTATTTGTGAACCCCTCCGGTTGAGATAAACATTCAACGCGGCCATCATCGGGGTGTTCAGGGTCATTTTTCTTTTTATGGATCGAACCTTGTCAACTCTGTTAGGCCGTCGACAGAGGATCGGGTTTTGTAGGCTTTGAGCCTTTATTAGTGAATTCATATTGTTGTAGGCCTTGATGGCCTAATATGAATGTTTTTAAAGCAAATATACCGGTCGCCACAACTTTATATTTGCTTAATGGTTCGAACCCTGTCGACTTCTATTGATCCGTATAGAATGATCGGTTTCGAACCTGAATTCACTTGTCAACCCGCGCAACATCCCTAGACGTCACGTGTGTACCAATAACACGCTCGCCGGGGCCCATGCGGGTTGAGATTGTACTTTCCCCTTTAGTGTACCTATGTGTATACAAATTACAGTGCACGTGCGGGGGTATTTTTGGAATAGACGCCTTCTGTCTGCTTGTACGGAGGTTGCAGACCCGGTGGCGTAGTGTACCAGCTTCTGGATAGAATTGTTCGCTGCTTAGTACAGGTAGACTGTCGTGCACTATTTGTTGATTTTTGTAGGCGGGTCATAGTGCACTAACTAATCTCCTGCCTTGTACTTGTAGATGCTTGTAAATGGAATGTTTTATGGATCACGAGTTTCTCACAGCGACTCGTTATCATTTGTACTTGTTATGGCCATATAACATTTTGGTTGGGGATGATGCATTGAATGTGCAACAAGTTTCCTACGATAGTTCATAGGAGCTTGCATCCGTTGTATATTTTTCGTCTCTACTTACAATGAATCAATGTGTTCGCTTAACCTTGAACATTTATATTGATATAGGGGCGTCATAGCATTTATTGCACTCATCCATTTGTGCCCATGAGTTGATTGGCAAAGGAAGCATCAATCACTGTGTATTCATGGGATAAGTTATAGTACACATCGAGGGCTCCATCTTTTGCTTGCAAATAGTTTCCCCTTGCAAATTCTCTATCTTTGAAGGTGATTTGCCATATGCATGATGAACTTGATATCATTTCTTTGCCCTATTTGAGATGGTCATGTTCACTAGGGGTCTATTCTATTAGCATCATCCATCTCCTCTTTGCAAATTCGTGGACCCACTAATGGGGTTAATATGGATATCATTATATTTATATGCATACTGAAGGTCCTTCATTGTCATTGAGAGTTGATTGCATCTTGAGTGTTGATTTTTCTCATTGATGTTTGTATAATGATCCTTCATGACTATCTCATTTGCTCATGAGCAACTCATGTTTCAATGATATTTTAATGTAAATCTTTTATTGCTTCATCGTTCCTTGTTCTTTCATGATCGAGAAATTTGATTGTTATAGAGTTCAATTCTCTATGATTATGAGCTTTGGCTTTCAATGAACTCTTTCATTCTAACCCAAGCTTACAAACTCTTTTAGGTCGAATCAAAGTTCTTCACATTCAGATTTAATTATTTAAGTCCACTTGCACTTATTCAAACTGAGTCCAAGTTAAAATTCAAGTTCTGATATTTTCCAAGTCTTCTTCAAGTTCTCTTACCCATAGTCCAAGTTTGAGTTCTTGTAGTCATTTGCAAGCTTAAATGTGAGCTCCTTGTTTGAGATCAAGTTCAAATATATTGAGTTATTGTTCATGTCCCTTTTTTTTTTTGTAGTCAATTTGCATGTACCAAGAATTTACACCAAGTTTTCTTGAGTTCAAGTGGAAATTCAAGTTCCCTAAATGAGAGGCCAAGTTATGTGCTCTTTGAATTCAATCAAATTCTTTTATATTGTTCAAGCTCATTTTAAGTAGATTGAAACAAGCCCACAAATCTCATTCTGCTCCAAGTCCTTGTCTGTATTTCAGACAAAATTTCGGCAACCTCCCGGCGTCTCCCCCGTTAAGGGGAAAAACCAAGAGGCCGCCTACCCGCCACGTCAATAAAGACGTGCACGGTTGGTGTTGGTGAGACACCGCGGCGGTTGTATTTGTGTTTTTTCTCCCACCACGCGCACTAAAGGCGTGCTTGGGGTTTTAAAAAGTATTTTTTGATAAGCAGTTTTGATTTCCCCCCGCCCGGGGGTACTTATGAGTGACCCCGCTTCGCCACACGTGCCGCACTGGGGTTCCATCCTACCACGGCCAATAAAGGCGTGCTTAGGACAGTTCTCCAATTTGCCACGAATATTGAAGCAAGGTTTTGAGTTTAGAAGAGTACGTACCTCCGCGGGGTTATCGTGGTTGACACGTGGATCGAGGGGTCACTCGCCTACCTCGTCGTAGGTGTCGCACCGGGTTCCCTCCTACCACGGCCACTAAAGGCGTGCTTAGGTGGTTTGCCGGTCCGACACGGACATCGAGGAAGGAGAGTGGGGGGAATTGCATAAGCTTTATTTTCTTGTTATTATTAAAATTAAATATTATTATTAATAATTAATTAGAGTTTAATTATAATTTAATTTTAATTAATTAAAATTAATATATAATTAATTATATTAATTATAATTAGTATTTAATTAACCATGTGATTAATCATGGTTAATTAGTATTAATTATAATTATTAATTAATCGTAATTAATCTTAATTAACTGCCATTAATTTATAATAAAAATAATAACAATAATAATAATAATAATAATAATAATAAAAATAAAAGAAAATGAAGAGAGGAAAATCCCTCTGGTTCGGCAGATTTCGGGATTTGGCCGAAGAAGCGCGTTCAGGGAGAAAGTTACCTTCATAGCAAACGAGCTCCTGTTGTGCTTCCGATCAAAATCGATCCGATAGGAGGGAATGGCGTCAGTATGAGCGAAACCGGATGGAGGTGGCTAGGGCTGGATTGGATCGCAGGAGCGGTGCAAGCCTTGCGGCAGTGGATGCGATCAGAAGAGATTGGAGGGAGCGTCTGGCAGAGGAGGAGCTCGGCGGAGTCGGATGGCTTAGAAGAGGTATTGTAAATCTCCTTTCCTCTCTCTCTCCCTCTCTCTCTCTCTCTCTCTCTCTCTATCTCTCTCTCTCTCTCTCTCTCTCTCTCTCTCTCTCTCTCTCTCTCTCTCTCTCGGCCAGAGAAGGTCGGATTGGCGTCGGGTCTGGAGATCGAAGAGGGTTCGGAAGATGGGGGAGAGAAGCTTGCGGGATGTGGAAGTAGAGGTTGGAGAGGGAAATCGGGAGAGTCGTGTGTGGAGCCGGGATTGAGGAGGGAGTCGAGCGTGGAAGGTGCGAGATCGTGAGCTTGGGGTCGGTATTTAACGAAGAGTTTGGACTCTCGATCGAGGAGAGGTCGCATGAATAGCGGAAAAGCGATTCGGCGCTGTTGTACAGTGCCTCGGCGGAATTTCAGGCAGGATTCGCGGATTTGACAGTCCGAGGTAAGCGACGTTTCAGCCGGATTCGTGGGATTCGGCAGGATATGAGGTGAGCTGCTTTCTCCTCTTTTTTTTTTTGTCCTTTGGATTTAACATGCAGGTCAACAATTTCGTAGAGACAAGAAGGATATATATCCTGAATGATGACAGAAGAGATAGATTTCTAAGGTATATTTATTGAGCACCAAAATCTAAACTCATTATGTACCAGAATGAGTAGTAGCAACCAAATCAAAGGATGAATTTGCATTAGAGGTAAGGAAATTAGCCATGATTGCTACATGAGACAACCATATCCTTCTTGTAAGGGAATGACGGATCAAGAAGAGTACCAGTAGAATTGACAAGGGTACCAATGAAGACATGGTGAGCAGTATAGAGAACATTAAATTGTTCCCAAACGTGGTCAAATGAGTAATTAGTTATTGGAAATGTTGACAAGGTGGAAAAGATTAATTATGACCACAAGCATCACTTCAGCACAATTACCATAATCACCCCTTGTGTCGGTGGTTAGAATAATCTAATCGCGAGAAGAAGATGGTAGAGCTATGAGCTCAATGACCTGAAGAATCCGTGAGAGATAGCAAATATGTAATAGAGTCACCCATCAATTGAGCTTGAATAAATTATAGAGATATACGAAGACTTAAAAGGAACTTGCAATTAGAAAATTCTCATTTTATTTATGTGAAATAGTCAATTTGATGAAAAAGGGATGATGTTGAAGAAGCTCATCCAATTTTCCTTTCAAAGTACTAAAGTACTCCTGAATAAATTTTTCATCAGAATATAAAGAGAAAATATCAGAGTAGATCAAAGATATTATTAACCTAAAGTTAAGTGAAATGAATGAAAGTCTCATGCCCCCTTTGGCAAGCTTCTAAGACATGACAATGGAAGAAATGACAATTTAAAGTGTCCATGTGATAATTGCATAATCAAAAGCTTGTTTTTTTGGAGTACTTAGCAATATTTGTTGGTTTGGGAGACAGGGAGTCCAAATAATGACGCTTTTCATAAAATCAAATAAGAAAATGAAAGACCCAAGAACACAAAAGATAGTAGTAACCGTTTCATTTAATAGATGTAGCAATATTGGATGTGAGTTTCATTTACGAGAAAGTGGAGGTGACCATCAACAAACACCACCATAAAAAAAGAGGGGAGGAAAAGGATGATTTAATCAATTATATCATGAGATGAGGAAAGTACACAAGTGACAGCCAACACACATATGAAGTGCGAATGCATGGGTAAGAAATGCATGAGTAGGAGACTGCACAAGTGGAGCATGTATATGGACAGAGAGTGGGCACTCAAGCATGCAGAAAATATACAATGGCATTGGTACATATGTTATGCGTGCAAGCATGCAGTCAAGAACAAGTACATAGTATGAATATGGATGGGGCAGGAATGGATACACACAGACAAGTATGGGATGTCAAATTATTGCGACTTTAGATGCATATAAGTGATAATTCATGCTAGGGCATGCATGGTAGTTATTTTACGAGAGTGAGAACATTGATTGCAAAACAAAGAAGAGAAAGGGGGATGGCTATAGCACAAGTTAATTTCTCTCAAATAACATGTTGAGACAATTGAAATTTTTTTAGTACTTCTACCATAATATATGTGCTTATATCAAAATATACAAGAGAAAAAAATATGAAGGAATATCCTCATTACAAGGACATGTTACTATTAAATAATTAATAATTTTCAA
This sequence comes from Dendrobium officinale, assembly GCA_019514585.1. Classification (NCBI taxonomy): domain Eukaryota; kingdom Viridiplantae; phylum Streptophyta; class Magnoliopsida; order Asparagales; family Orchidaceae; genus Dendrobium; species Dendrobium officinale. The sequence goes on along the minus strand of CM033688.1, from coordinate 9,141,763 downwards.
TTTGATAAAATCTTTGCAAAAACAACCTGAGACCCTTATAACACCCTAAGATAAAAGATCCATCCCAAATAAGAATAGGTATATATCTCAACCAAAGTCCTTGAAAAATCATAATTTGTCAAAATAAAAGCAGTGACAAAACCTACAATTTTACACACTAAATTCTTTTTCATATGCATAGGCATTACATTATTTAATATTAAAAAATAAAAATCTATCATGACAAATATAAAGATAACATGTTCAACCAATTACCCATTGATTATAGTGCCTGTAACATATAGTCACACATAGAACATCACCAAAATCTATATGAGTCATGTTTGCATGTGTTGTCTCATTCTTTTAATATTGTTACCTACCTATTGCTCCCTCTTCTTGTAGCCATACTATCTCTCTTGATGTGCTCTTACTTTCAATATTAAAAAAAAGTGTTGCTCCTATCAATATACTGTCCTTTAGAGGGAGATAGTTTCTCCTTAGGATTCCCCCTCACAAAGAATCCCTCGCCCTATTTTTCTTCATCAACGCACTAGATCTTAAGTATCATCACTAATTAAAGGTGAATTATTCAAAACTTCTAAGCATATGATATCTCTTCCATATAATATAGTATCAGAAAAATGTTTATAAGAGGCGGATAAAGAAAAAAATAACAATAAAATTTGACACTCTTCATTGACAATAACATCACAATTTCTTATATCACAAATATTTGAACTAAATTGATTCATGTATGATTAAATTTGCAAGCATTCTAACATGTGTAACAAATAAAATAACTACTTCTAATAGAGTTATTTGGAGACGCTTTGGTCATCAAATGTTAGTCCAACTTCAGTCATAAATCTTTTGCAGTTATCTTTTTTAACGCATTCATCACAATCTCATTAACCAATCACAACTTGATATCCAAAATGCTTTTTAATTCATCTCTATCTTTTCATCTTCACTTATTATAGGAATATTCAACCACACACGAATGCTTTTACTAGATATTGTTGAGCAAAACCTCTACACATTTTGATTATCCCAAAGCTAAAATTCTTTGACCCATCAAATTTATCAATCTTGAACTCCATTTATAAAGAACTACTATTGAATACCATTTTACTATTATAAGTGCGAGAAATGACTCGAAGTAGAAGCATCAACCATGATCGATAATGTTGTGTCACAAAGTAAAACAAAAGAGAGAAAAAACAACTATAATCAAGAGGCTTAGATTTGCAATGATTCAACTTCAACCAAACAATATTCGCATGACAAGAGAGAAGCTTAGTGTACAAAAATATAAGCACTTATAAGGCCTTTTTCATGTACTCAAACACATAAATAACAAAAAATTGAGTATCTTACGACATAGAGATCACCTCACACAATTTTTTCTTCCTCTTGCATGCACCGTCAAGTCTCCAAAAACACTAGCAACAAATAGGATATATGATAATTGAGGGAGATCTCCAAAATCAAGATGCTTCAAACCCTTGGATGAATACTGTAACAGCCCAAACTCTTAACTATCAAGATATTGTTCGCTTTGGCATAAGGGCCTCAAGGTTTTTCCCTTTTGGTGTAACTTCCAGTAGGTCACCCATCCCAGAATTGCTCTGGGATGAGCAAGCTTAACTAATCCCAAGAAGAATAAATGAAACAGTTGAGGACATTGCTCAGAGATTCTGGCATGTGTACCGAAGACGAAATCGTAGATCGACGGCTACGATTCATAGTCTTTACTTTTGATGTATTTTATGTTTTATTTATTTTGCATTTCAGTTTTTCAAGCTTGCCCCTATGGAGAGTGTTTTCTTATTGTAGCCCAGAGGGCATTTTAGTACTTTTCTTTTCTTTGTGATTGAGATCTATATATAGCGGTCTTATGCTTTGTAAAAGGTGAAGGAATGATTGAATAAAAATTTGATATTTGTCTTCTTCATCTTGTGCGTGCACTGGAGAGAAGAGAGCCCGTGGAGAGGGAATACCCACCCATCATTGGAGGAGTCCGTGGCTCATGGTTTATTTCTTTTCCTTGTTCTTCATCCCCAACCAGCCGGCCCCTACACCTCCTCCCACCACCGGTCGCAAGCTTCCCTGGCCCCAACCATCGACCACTCCTTTCCCATCACCCAACCCCTTTGATCCCTAGCTCCCCTCCCCACACCCACCCAACACCAACACCCCTCCTCCATCTTGCCGTCGGACCACCTCCATGCTCCCCACCGTAAGGATGATTCCAATCATCTTAATGGTTTCCTAAATTAGCTCAAGCAAGCAAGGAAATATTAGGATTTATTTGAATTTCAAATAATTTCCATATTTGCAAATTATAAATACTCAAAGTGTTTAATTATATGTCCAATTTAAAATTAAATTAGATTGAATTTATTATTCTCCTTCCTAATTTACAAAGACTTGTTTGAAAGCTCTTAAAATCCTCCCCAATCCCCTCCTTCCTCTCTTCATGCCGCCGGCCCCATCATTGGGCTCCCCATGGTTTTTCTTATTGAAGCCCTAAGCCTTATATGAACTTGAAATTAATTTCCAAATTCAATTCCCTCCAAATTTACTTAAATATGAAATTAATTTCAGATTTATTAAAACCTCTCACCCAAACCCTAAACCTAACTTTACCACTTTAGGCCCCCCCCCCCCCCCTCCCCCTCCTTGGCCGCCCACCTTCCTCTCTCCTCATCTCTCTTGGAAACCCTAAATTTCTCATGAGGTTTGGAGCCAAGGAAAGAAGACAACTCCTTCCTCCCCTCTACCGTTAGTGCATGGCCGACCCTGAGGTCAACCACGGATTCGCATACAATGCTCAAGGAAAATTGGACATCTTGCTATCTCCTTTCTTTGATCCACACTGGGACTATGAGGATTTAGTGGAAAGCTACAAAAATCGCATCCTCTATCATCTCGCCGAGACCATTGACGAGCAACGACCAACTGGACATTGGCAAATCGTCGGCCGACCATCAACCTCCCCTCCTCCAGCTACCTCTCTCGCAAACAAGGCCTTACGTGTCACTTGTCTTGTGGTGGCATCACTATGATTACTTCTACCTTTTCTCCGCTAAACCCCAATTTCAAGAGCGAGAATGACGGAACTCAAGGTGAACCCTTCTCGTTGTTACGCCGTAGATTTTTGTTTCATTGCCATTAATTTTACTTTTTTATTTTGTTGTTACTTGTAACTGTCTTGTTATTCACCATTGTAATGGTTGCTATTACTTGATCTCAATGTTTAAAATTGCGTATTCGGGTATTGAGGCGTTTTTCATTCGTGAGGCAAGGCGTAAGCCTCAAGGCTGTTGACCTCTGTGTAAAACACAAAAGAAACAAAAAAGGGAAAAATCAAACCTCGTATCCAGTCCTCTGCCAAATCCCGTGAATCCTGCCGAAGATCCGCCGAGGTACTGTACATCAGCGCCGAATCAGTCGCTTCTCCCGCGATTCCTGCTGAAATTCGGCTCTCGATCGCTGCCCCATCCTCGTTGTTATTAAATAGCGATGCCAAACAGGCGTTCGTTCGCTGCTCTTCCACTCTCCCACGACCGAACTCCTCCGACACATTCGCCTCTTCCAATCGACATCTCCTCTCTTCTCCCGTTCGAACTGCTCGACACACAACTCTCCTCTCCCGCTCGCCACTCTCCCTGTGCTGACACCAAAGCCGAACCCCGATCGGAAGCTCCAACCCGATACCTCTCCTCTGTCCGACTCCACACATCAAACCCGATGCCGTGTCCGGTCCTCCGTCCAGAGAGAGAGAGAGGAAGAGGCTTCTTCCCTTACCTAAGCCGACCTCTCCAAATCGACGCCGGCAAGCCTCCCTTCTTCCTCCGATCATAGCTCCGACCCGGCTCCCCTATCCGACTTCGCTCCGACTCTCCCTTCCTGTTCGGATCGGAAGTCACGCGTTTTGATCGGGAGTGACAAACAGGAGCTCGCTGGAAGTGGAAGGTAACTTTCTCCCTTTCACGGTTTTCGGCAAAATCCCGCAAATCTGCCGAACCAAAGGGATTTTCCCCTCTTTATTTTCTTTTATTATTATTATTATTATCATTATTATTATTGTTATTATTATTAATTATTTTTAATTAAAAATTAATGGCAGTTAATTAAGATTAGTTATGATTAATTAATAATTATAATTAATACTAATTAATCATGATTAATCACATGGTTAATTAAATACTAATTATAATTAATATAATTAATTATATATTAATTTTAATTAATTATAATTAAATTATAATTAAACTCTAATTAATTATTAATAATAATATTTAATTTTAATAATAACAATAAAATAAAGAAAATGCTTGTATCCCCCCACTCTCCTTCCTCGATGTCCGTGTCGGACCGGCAAACCACCTAAGCAAGCCTTTATTGGTCGTGGTAGGAGGGAACCCGGTGCGACACCTACGACGAGGTAGGCGAGTGACCCCTCGATCCACGTGTCAACCACGACAACCCCGCGGAGGTATGAACTTTTCTAAACTCAAAATCTTGCTTCAATATTCGTGGCAAATTGGAGAACTGTCTTAAGCACGCCTTTATTGGCCGTGGTAGGATGGAACCCTGGTGCGGCACGTGTGGCGAAGCGGGGTCACTTTTAAGTACCCCCGGGCAGGGGGAAATCAAAAATTGCTTTTTCAAAAAAATGTTTTTTTATATATAAAACCCCATGCACGCCTTTATTGCGCATGGTGGGAGAAAACAAAAAAATACAACCGCCGCGGTGTCTTACCAACACCAAATCGTGCAGTATTTATTTACATGGCGGGTAGGCGGCCTCATGGTTTTTCCCCTAAACGGGGGAGACGTCGGGAGGCTGCCGAAAAATTTTGTCTGAAATACAGACAAGGACTTGGAACCGTTTGGGACTTGTGGACTTGAATCAAATGGGATTTGTACTTGAACTTTTGAACTAAATGACTTAAATAAACTTGAATCCAAATAAATAAAAATGTGCAAATGATGAAGGACTTGAACTTGCAATGTGGACTTTGACATTGAACTCAAAACTTGTGGACATCGAACTTGAATATGGACCGTAAGGGACTTTGAATTGAACTCAATCTTGAATCAAGCTCAAACCACAGTGGACTTTTGAATATTCAAAATGAAATGAACAAAGACATGACTTGAATTCCATTTGAATATTAAGAAGAAGTAATTTGAATAATTTGAGCACAAGCAGATTCTTGCAAAGGATTTGGTCTCTAAATTGGATATGAATAACAATGTGCTTGGGATCAACAACACAATCATTGTGAAGTTTAAGAAGTGATCACCCCAAATGGAAGGAAAATGTTAGTGATTAATGGTATCAACACTCAACATATATGTTGCAGTCCCTCTTGAAATCATGATCTCACTTCTAATTGACGGAAGATTCTAAGGAAAATAATGTGACTACAAAGCCATGATGGAAATATGATGATATGTCAGAAACCAACAATACAAAGCTTTCATTCACTATTAAAAAATTAATATGTCAAATGGATGAAATGTGTACAAGTGAATACAATAGCATCTTCATCATCAACAACAATTCAACATATAAGAATGAAGTATATACAATCTTGCATATTATAAAGTCGAAATTGGACATTAGTCATAAAACAATCATGCAAGAAGATACAGTAGTTCGTACATCCAAGGTGTTGTTTACAAATGACTATGAGAAACCAGTCATAATAAAACCTAAGTTGCTCAGGAATGGGAATTGAAGATCCAAGATACCCTTAGTAACTTACACATACACAATAGGAAATGACAAATGGGGAGATCATAACACCTTTGCAGTCAACTGTCACTCAATATCAAGCGAACACATTGAACCTCTACAAATCATAGTAATCAATATGCAATACTCGCAAGTAGAATACGAAGAGCATGCAGATGATAGAAATTGATTCATAATATTCATCCAATCATGCAGTCCAGTGATATATGTTGAGAGTTGTGATGAGCAAAGAACGATATCTCAAGAGAAAAGATCTGCAATACATACGATCTCTCTACGAAGACAGATGTATGTGCCACATGCCACTGATGGGTAGATGTAAAAAGACTTCAATAAGTGCAGTATCCTGAAGTCAATTTCAATTTATGGAGTACATCTACCTACCTACCTATAGCAGTGGAGGATATACTATGTGAGATTAAATACCACAACAAAGTGCATAAAGGATACGACGAGTACAAGCTCCCACGAGCTTCTGCTGGAGCCCAGCTACGAATATTATATAAAATCTACGAACAAATGCCAAACAAATTACAATGAATGCAAGCATCTACGAACAAGCCAGGAGATTAGTTAGTGCACTACGATCAACCTACAGAAATCAACAAATAGTGCACGACAGTCTACCTGTACGAAGCAGCGAATAATTCTATTCAGAAGCTGCTACGCCACGCCACCGGATCTGCAACATTCGTACAAGCAGACATAAGGCCTCAACAAAGTCTGAAATAAATACCCCTGCACGTACACTATAAATTGTATACACATAGGTACACTAAAGGGGAAAGTACAATCTCAACCCGCATGGGCCCCGGCGAGCGTGTTATTAGTACACACGTGACGTCTAGGGATGCTGCGCGGGTTGACAAGTGAATTCAGGTTCGAAACTGATCCTTCTATACGGGTCAATAGAAGTCGTCAGGGTTCAAACCAACAAACAAATATTCGGTTGTGGAGACCGTTATATTTGTCTTAACACTTTCATATTAGGCCTTCAATGCCTATAACAATGAGAATTCACTATCAAGGGCATAAAGCCTACGAAACCCGATCCTTTGTCGATAGCCCGACAGAGTTGACAAGGTTCAATCAATAAAAGAGAAATGACCCCGAACACCCCGATGATGGCCGTGTTGAATGTTTATCTCAACCGGAGGGGTTCACAAACGTTTCAAATGACTCCTAAATATCCAAATGTCTTCCAAGCTTCACCCAAAAATTCAAATCTCAAAAGCTCCACAAAAAGCCCAAATTCTATATATTTAAAAAATGAAATCAAACCATCAATCACTTAAAGCAAAGCCCATCCACCCTTCGCAACAGTCTGCCGGGGTGGACAAATTCAAATAAACTCTAGCTCACAAAGAGCCAAATGCCTAGTCGAAAATATCACTAGGATCCATTCTCAAACAATCTCTTGCTAGTAAGGACATGGTACGTGTCCTCTAACCGGTAGTTTCGCCACCAAATGGCACTGCAGGTAAACGGTTATGACCCGGGGCCCTCTGAACCGAGTGGTTTTGCCGCCAAATGGCACCACAGATAGCGGTTATGGCCAGAGCCAATACGCTCCTTAATGGCGTTAAATCCTTGAGATATGAATCAATAGGATATGATCGATAGGGCACAAAGCCCTATGTTAGCTAAGGTGGATTCAAATTTGTCCCCTTAGACAAGCATCCAACCCCGGTCTACAAGGTCCCCTTAAACGAAGCAACCCATGGCTTCTGACAAGGATCCTTCTGTCACGTTGGGTCCACTACCTCCTCTGACTAAGTAAACCAGGGACCACGATGGCCCAGGATGACGGAACCATGGGATCTTGATCGGATCCATCATCCATTCCCCCACCATCTGCTTTAAGTGCAGAATGGTGCAATTTCTATTTTAAATATCAAATTTCTCAAATCCTTCAAAACCTTCCAAACTCTTCAAATTCCAATCCACAACCCATTGCTGCTACTATATGCCAGATAACACGTATATTCTATGTATCTGATTGATGACAAGCCTTAATCGAAAGTTCTCTCTCGTGATCGGGAGGGGTAATTAACTATAGGGGCTTGCGCCTATAGGAAACCAAAACTCAGATCATAAAGTCCTCACAAAATGAGGGCGAAATCTCTGGGTAGTGTCTTATCTACAAACCCATCTACATTCCAAAATTTACCTCGGGACTTATTTGTTAAAACTCCCTCGCCGAATAAAAGAAGAGCGAGCGGAGGCCGGGGCTGAATTTTCGGAGCCCACAAAGGCGTTTTGAGGCGTAAGCCTCAAAATCAAAAGATTGCGTAAACATAAAATGATAATTTTTTTATATACTAATGAGTGAATAATATAAACATAAAAAAACATAAGATATGAAGTGAAATCAAAATATCCCAATAATAAGACAACATGAAATGTAGTTCAACTCAAAATTCTATCTTTCCCAAATCCCAATAGTCTTTTCATTAACATATAATTCAAATTTCCAAAAATAAATAGCAATGATATATCACATAAGAACTTATAAGTCATCAGCACTATCATCACTAAGGGGTTCTTCATTTGAATTATCATTATGATGAATTGCTCTCTCCCCTTCCTCCTCTCCTATAGAGTCCAATGTCGGGCATTCACTTCAAGATTTATGTAAGTTTTAATATATATAGCGTGAGGCGAGGCGGGCCTCAACCAAGTTGAGGCGCAAGCCTCATAAAAAAAATTCGAGGCGTAAGCATCGAGACGTTTTTTACTGGAATTGCGCAAAGGCGGGCCTCAAGGCGAGCCTCATATTGCACAATTTTAAACCATGCTTGATCTTATAATGAAAATTCTAAAAACCCAAATTGGTGAAACATAAGTTTTTAATTAGCAAAGTTAACGTTCAAACTATTGTTAAGTTCCAAAAGAAATTCTTGTTCACTTGTATGTTTCACATCATCTTGGTATCAAAGCATGGTTTGCTCATTGGCATGTGTTAGAACTTAGCTCTTAATCCATCCTAGCAATCTTTAAGCTTAGTTTCCGCATAGCATTTCATCTACAATTTTATTTCAAGTTGTTTGTTTGTTTTCCTTTACATTTCAGCAGTATTTAGCAAGCATTAGGTGCATTGTTTCATAAGTCTAAGTGCTGACCTCAACCCAACAACATTCCTATTCACATAGACAACTCAATTTACTGTTTTAGCTTGCTGTCCATTCATTTCCTTCACCTTTTAGTGAACATTAGGTGAGTCTTTTTGGAGTTTAAAGTGTTGTCCTCATCCTAGTTAACTCCCTAATTGACCATAGTAGTTACCCATGGATCCGGAGAAAATTCAGCGGACTTTAGACCTAATTGTAGGCTAATTAGGAATGGTTACCCAGCAAATTAGAGAAACCCAGGGTGAATTAGCTGACTTTAGAAGGCAAGTTGGAGAGCGTTTGCATAACATCGAACGGTTAGGACACCCCACAATTTATACACCCTCCAGGCCTCATTCTCCTTATGTGGAGGTGACTCGAACTGAATATGACCATCCTTGAGATCACTATCGTCATAACCCTAGAATTAATCAGGAACCTGTCAGGCATGATGCACCTTGGAGAGATAACGACGCCCAACTTATTAAAAACATCCATATAGATGCCCCTTTTTTCGATGGCACCCTAGCTCAAGTTTTCCTAGACTGGCTTAAGGGTATGGATAGCTATTTTAAGTGGTATAATATTTCAGAGGCGATAAAAGTTAGATTTGCCGAAATGGTGTTGACTTGTAGGGCTAGTCAGTAGTGGACTAACCTTGAAGATATATGGGAGACTCGAGGAGAATACCCCAGTATTGATTGGAGAACTATGAAGCAAAAGCTCAAACAAAAGTATCTCCCTCCCTCCTACTACCCCAGACTTTTAGACCGTTGGAATAGGTTGACCCAGAATAGTAAGCCTGTGAAAGACCATACATCTTCTTTAGATGACTTCATGATCCATTGTAGTGGCGAGGAAACCACCACCCCAGCCCAACTTTTGTCCATGTTTTGAGCTGGAAATTTAGGGAAGACCTTAGGAATGAACTGTTTTCTAGAGGAATTACTACACTTGAACTTTCTTGTAGTCTTGTGTTAGATCTAGAAGAGTCTAAGAACCACACCTACTTTAGAAACCAAGACTCCCAACCTAATCCTTTTAAACCTTCCTCTAATCCACCTCAAAACAAGCATTTGGGATCCATGACTGGTCGACCCACTGCTGGACAATTCCAACCCCGCCCCGACCATAAGAATAAAACCCCGAACGGGAAACACCCAAAACCCCTGCAGGAACCAAATGCTTTAGGTGTCATGGGTATGGACACATTGTCTCACAATATTTTAGTCCATACAAGGTTACCATAATCGAGGAAGTCGTAGATGAAGAGGAAGAACCTGACACTAATTTGGTTCATCACGTCGATGATGAAAATGATTTCTTCTGCAAAAAGAACACTATTGATTTACAAGTCGTTTGATGTGCTTTGTCCCAACCTAAGTCGAGTGATGATTGGCGTAGGACGTCCATTTTCCATACTTTAACCAAAATTGGAGATAAGAACTGTAAGGTTATAATTGACAATGGAAGATGTATCAACATTGTTTTGTCCACCATGATTTCTAATTCAACCTGAAAACGACACCCCATCCGAACCCTTATAAGGTTGCTTGGATTAACTCGACCGCTTAGGAGATTAAAGAGAGAAGCCTTATTCCTATAGAGTTCGTGGTATATCAAGAAAAGATTTGGTGTGAGGTTATGACTATGGATGTAGGTAAAATTATCCTTAGTCGTCCTTGGCTATTTGACAATGATGTCCAGATCTACGGGAGAACGTACACCTGTGTGTTTGAGCATAATGGTAAGCGGATCATGCTACTACCTTCCCAACCTAAGCCCACAAAGGATGAAGTTAATCCCGACCCTATTAAACCTAGTAAAGGATTAAATTTCTTGACTGCGAAAGAATTAGATGTTGAGCTTAACCAAGGATCCCTCATGTATGCTCTAGTGGCCCAAGAAGTTAGTGGTGAAACCCAAGAACTTGTTCCAGAAGAAATATGACCACTCCTCGACACCTTTGCTGATGTATCTTCTAAGGACCTCCCGGATCAACTCCCTCTTTTAAGGGACATCCAACATGTTATTAACTTAGTACCTGGAGCTTCCTTACCCAACCTACCTTATTATCGTATGAACCCTACGGAGCATCCTAAACTTAAGAAACAGGTAGATGAATTACTACAACGTGATTTTATTAAGAAAAATCTTAGCCCGTGTGCTGTCCCTAGTCCCTACCCTATTGACACCCAAGAAAGATGGTTCTTGGAGAATGTGTGTCGACAGTAAAGCAATCAATAAAATCACGATGAAATACCGTTTCCTCATTCCTCGTTTGGACGACATGTTTTTTCAAAAATTGATCTCAAAAGTAGCTATCATCAAATTAGAATCCGACCTAGTGATGAGTGGAAGATGAATTTTAAAACTAAAGATGGACTTTACAAATGGACGGTGATGCCTTTTGGTCTGAGTAACGCACCTAATTCTTTTATAAGAGTTATGACCAAGTCCTCAGACCCTTCCTAGGAAAATTTATAGTAGTGTATTTTGATGACATTCTGATCTATAGTAATTTGGTGGACCAATATCTAAATTATCTCAAATAAGTCTGTGAGGTTTTAAGGAAAGAACAATTGTATGCAAACGCTAAGAAATGCATGTTCCTCGCAAATAGTGTCACTTTTCTCGAAATTATCATATCTTCTCAAGGAATATCAGCCGATCCCGAAAAGGTGCGTGCAATCAACGAGTGGCCTGAACGTAGAAATATCAGAGACATTCGGAATTTTCACGTATTGGCCACCTTCTATCAGAGGTTTATTAGAAATTTTAGCACTATAGTGGCCCCTATAATTGATTGCCTGAAAAAAAGAGAATTTCTTTGGACTTTACCTGCCTCTAAAGCTTTCGAGGAAATAAAGAAGAGAATGATAGAAGCTCTAGTTATATGTATACCTGATTTTTCAAAAGTTTTTGAAGTAACTTGCGACGCATCTAGTATCGGTATAGGAGGAATTTTATCGCAAGAGGGACACCCAATTGTGTACTTTAGTGAGAAATTAAATGATATCAGGCAGTTGTACTATACTTATGATAAGGAGTTTTATGTGATCATTCAATCCCTTAGGTATTGGAGACACTACCTGCTATCGCAAGAATTTGTTATATTTTCTGACCATGAGGCTTTGCGATACATCAATTCGCAAAAGAAACTCAATGCCTGTCATGGTCGTTGGGTTGAATTCCTGCAAGAGTAAACTTACACAATTAGACACAAGGTAGGATCTGAGAATAAAGTTGCTAATACGTTAACTAGTCGAATGATGGTTGCTCGTGAATTAAGGGCTGAAGTGATTAGTTTTTAACAAATTAAAAACGACTATTTGGACTGTCCTGATTTTAAAGAAACGTATTCCCTACTATCGACTGGAAGTGAATGTATAGTGGATGACTTATTCTTGGAAGATGGTTATTTGTTTAAATCACAGAAGCTTTGTATTCCCAATACTTCACTTGGAGAATTCCGCGTTTGGGAATTACACGTTGGAGGATTAGCTGGACACTTTGGACAATCGAAAACCATCGTTGCAGTTAAGCATCGATTCTTATGTCCCAGTCTCAAACGAAATGTTAGTAGATTGGTCAACAAGTGCCATACCTGTCAATTGGCCAAGCAAAGGAAATAGAATATCGGTCTCTACACACCCCTCCCTATACCCAACTATCCTTGGCAGGATGTCAGCATGGATTTTGTTTTAGGTCTACCCAAGACTGTTAGAAAACATGACTCTGTGTGTGTGGTAGTGGATCGATTCTCTAAGATGACTCATTTCCTCTCGTGCTCCAAAATGTTTGATGCCTCTAGGATTGCCAAATTGTATTTCAGCGAAATTGTTAGGCTTCATGAATTACCCAAAATCATAGTTTCAAATCGAGACATTAAATTCACTAGTTACTTTTAGAAGACATTATGGCACAAAATGAGAACTAAACTCCAATTTTCTACTGCTTTTCACCCGCAAAATGATGGATAGACGGAAGTCATTAACAGGAGTCTAAGTAACCTCCTTAGGACTTTGGTAAGAGAGCATATCCGAGAATGGGATTACAAATTACCTATAGCTGAGTTTTCCTATAACAATTCAATCAATCGAACTACGGGTTTAAGTCCTACTGAGATTGTGTATGGGTACCAACCTAGACAACCTATAGATTTGATCCCTATGAGTCATAAGTATAGAGCATCTGAGTCTGCATCTGCATTTGCATTACATCTACAAGAATTGCATAAGAAAATTAATAAAAAAAATTTGAACAAAATAATGCTAACTATAAACTTAATGCGGATCTCAAGAAACGGTTCAAAGAATTTGAAGTTGGAGACTTTGTAATGGTTCGGATTTGTCTGGAGTGGTTCCCACAAGGGACCGTTAAAAAGTTACATGCGAGAAGCGCAGGACTTTTCGAGATAACTTCAAAAATAAATAGTAATGCTTATATGTTAGACATTCCTGAAAGTTTTAAAATTAATTCTACGTTTAAAATAGAAGATCTAGTAGCATTTGAGGGTCCAGAGTTTAACCCCTTCAATCCACTAAATAAAGAGCCTTGTGTGAACCTACATGGTGAGAACCCTAGCCTACCTCCACTCTGAAACATCCCTATTTTACCCAATGCGGAAAAGGTTGGGGCAATACTTAGTGATGAGATTATTTCCGCTAAAGATAGTGGCCGTTGAAGGTATCTAGTTCAATGGATCCTGATATGTTGGAGTGGTACGAGAGTTCCAGAAATGTTTACTCGACGGGGTCGAGCTTTTTCCCACCTGGGGAGAATGATGAGGACATCGCTCGGAGATTCTGACATGTGTATCGGAGACAAAATCGTAAATCCACGGCTATGATTTAGAGTCTTTACTTTTGATGTATTTTATGTTTTATTTATTATGCATTTCAGTTTTCCTAGTTTACCCATATAGGGAGTTTTTTCTTGTTGTAGCCCTGAGGGCATTTGAGTACTTTTCTTTTCTTTGTGATTGAGACCTATATATAGCAGTCTTATGCTTTGTAAAAGGTGAAGGAATGATTGAATAAAAATTTGATATTTATTTTCTTCATTTTGTGTGTGCATTAGAGAGAAGAGAGCCCGTGGAGAGGGCGAGCGCAATAACCACCAGTCATTGGAAGAGTCTGTGGCTCGAGGTTTATTTCTTTTCCTTGTTCTTCATCCCTAATCGGTCGGCCCCTGCACCTCCTCCCACCACCGACCGAAAGCTTCCTTGGCCCCAACCACCAACCACTCCTTCCCCATCACCCAACCCCTTTGATCCTAGCTCCCCTCCCCACCCCCACCCGATGCCAACACCCCTCCTCCCTCTAGCCGCCTCTGTTTAAAATTGCGCAATAAGAGGCGCGCCTCTGCGCAATTTGACCGAAAACCGCCTCGAGTCATACGCAATTCCTCTCCTGGCTGAGGCGTACGACTCACTTGGACTGAGGCGCGCCTCAGAGGCGCAATTGCGCAATTCTGGCAGAAGCGTACGCCTCATAGAAATGGCCCCACCCACTTAAAATGAAGACTTTTTCTTTCTTAATCCCGCACGGCTCCCAGTTATCCTGAAACTTTCATTCCCATAGGCTGAGTTCGCGAAACAGAGAGCTTCCTGCACCCGTCGGCTTCCCTTCCCGCCGCCTCTCCCGCCGGCGCCGCCTCTCTCTGGCGAAGCTGAAGTGTCCGGCCGCCTTCTAGGAGTACTCCACAATTGATTTTAGGTAATTTTTTTTAGTTTAGGGTTAGATTTTTCAAGTGAAAGAAAATCTAGGGTTTTAATTTTTTTTTTTTTTTTGTGTTTTTGGATTTTTGCTTTAGGAAACATGGTTAGAGGCAAAGAAAAGGGGAATACGTCATTGCGGCATTTAGTGATGGGATATGATTGCATTTTATATGTTCTTTATACTTTGGGAGTTTTGTTAACTAATATTTTGGAATTTTGTACTTTGGGGCATGATTTTATTGCATCTATTTTCTTACTTTCTACTATTTTCATATATCATTTAGATGTTTTTATTGTAAGATAGAATATTGCTATTATTTACCTGCTAATACCCTTAATTTCTCATTTACGCAATTCTGTGTCCGTGAGGCTTACGTCTCAGACCGCCTCGAGGCTTACGCCTCGCCTCAAGGACGAAAACCGCCTCGAGGCTTAATTACGCAATTTTAAACCTTGCTAGCCGCCGGCCCACCTCCGTGCTCCCTACCGTAAGGATGATTCCAATCATCTTAATGGTTTCCTAAATTAGCTCAAGAATGCAAGGAAATATTAGGATTTATTTGAAATTCAAATTTGAATTTCAAATACTTTCCGTATTTACAAATTCTAAATAATGAAAGTGTTAAATTATAAGTCCAATTTAAAATTAAATTAGATGGAATTTATTATTCTCCTTCCTAATTTACAAAGACTTGTTTGGAAGCTCTTAAAACCCTCCCCAATCCCCTCCATCTCTTCATGCCATTGGCCCCATCATTGGGCTCCCCATGGTTTTTCCTATTGAAACCCTAAGCCTTATTTGAATTTGAAATTAATTTCCAAATTCAATTCCCTCCAAATTTACTTAAATTTGAAATTAATTTCAGATTTATTAAAACCTCTCACCCAAACCCTAAACCTAACTTACCCCCTTCAACCCCCCCCCCCCCCATCTCTCTCCTTGGCCACCCACCTTCCTCTCTCCTCATCTCTCTTGGAAATCCTAAATCTCTCATGAGTTTTGGAGCCAAGGAAAGAAGACAAACTCCTTCCTCCCCTCTATCGTTAGTGCATGGCCGACCCTGAGGTCGACCATGGATTCGCATACAACGCTCAAAGAGAAATCGACATCTTCCTATCTCCTTTCTTTGATCCACACAGACTACGAGGATTCAGTGGAAAGCTATGTAGATCGCATCCTCTATCATCTCGCCGAGACCATTGACGAGAATCGACCAGCTGGACATTGGCAAATCGTCGGCCGACCATCAACCTCCCCGCCTCCAGCTACCACTCGGGCGAACAAGGCCTTACGCATCACTTGTCTTGTGGTGGCATCACTAGGGTTAGTTCTACCTTTTCTCCGTTAAACCCCAATTTCAAGAGCGAGAGTGAGGGAACACAAGGTGAACCTTCTCGTTGTTATGCCGTGGGTTTTTGTTTCATTGTCATTAGTTTTACTTTATTATTTGTTGTTACTTGTAATTGTCTTGTTATTCTCCGTTGTAATGGCTGCTATTACTTGATCTTATAACAAAAATTCTAAAAACCCAACTGGGTGAAACATAAGTTTTTAATTAGCAAAGTTAACGCTCAAACTATTGCTAATTTTGAAAAGCAATTCTTGTTCACTTGTATGTTTCACATCAAAAATAATTGCACAGATGCCAAGGGAATTTTGATTTTTTTTTTTTTTTCATAAGTAGGCTTATGATTCATGGAAGCTGAAGGACAGATAGTAGACTTATGGAAGGGCGTTTTGGGGAAATGAACTAATTAGACAGTTTAACTCTTTACAAACATAAAAATTACTGACCATTAAATACAATAGCGCTGAACCAAATACACAATATTTGACAGATGGCATTGGAGCCTAATAACAGTGTCATGTAGATAACAAACCAAATAGCCCCACATTCCTCTTGATGGAAATCCTTTTAAAACCCACTTTCTCAAATTTGAATTAAACTAGTTCTATAGAATCGGCGTATGCACGTTCTTAAGATAGCACGGTCAAGGTACTATAGACCTTGTCGTTTACTGAATTCGAGTTATAAGAAAACTGTAAACCATTCTTACGCTGAAGCATTTCAGGCAAACCAGTGTAGTGCAGTGCCTCCTGCTACACTCCTTACACAAAGGATTAAGATGTGCCCGCCAAAAACCTAATAAATTGTGATAATTACAGACGAATGTTAATGACGTACCAAAAAACGCACGAAACTTTCAAAGAAACTCTCGGGCGTGTCCCGTTAATTTCACTTTCCCTTCACTTCAGACCAATGAGATCCTCAGGCCTAACATTTCCAGGACTAACGAAGCCACAAACAAGAAAGAAAGAAAGAACTTCACTGACTACTAAGGACCAACAGGTTCTGTTTTAATTGGGGGAAAATGATAGAAATGAAATGAAGGTTAATCATGAATCAGCGACATTTGATTTGAGATTACAATTCCTTTTCAATTTCCTTTCAAGCAACTTATGAAAAACACTTACTTGAAAGAATTACAGCAAGAGCGCCACTTAGAGGCCGAGGAAGCCGAAAGCTCAAAGCTTGGTGGCCTCCATAACTTGATATGACTGAATGGCGAGGGAAATGGTCCCGTTAAGGCCTCGCATAGGCAAAGGGTTTTCATATCTCTTCTTGCTCTTACTCTCGCGGGAAGAAGCGAAACGAAAAGGAGACAAAGCGTTGGAGGTTTCCCAGCCTCTCCCTCGCGATTGCTCGGTGAGCCTGTGTTTCTGATAATGGTCATGAATTTTTATAGTTTATATAAAACGGTCTGAACTAGGGGTGTAAGTGAGCCGAGCCGGCTCGTGAGCCGAGCCGGCTCGTGAGCCGAGCTGCCTCGTGAGCCGAGCCACCTTTTGAGCCGAGCCGTCTCGAACTCGACTCGTTAACGAGCTCGCGAGCCGAGCTTATCGAGCTTCGAGCTCGAGCCTATAATCGAGCTCGAATGGTTAACTAGCTCGAGTTCGAGCTTGAGCCGGTTCAGCTCGTGAGCTCGCGAGCCGGCTCGTTAATTATTTATTAAGTAAAATAATATATAATATGTATTATAATATATTAAAATATATGTTAATGATTATCTATGTTATTCAAAATAATATTAAAATATATTATAATTTATATTGGGAAGCTAGTACAGTAAATTTTATTAAAATAATATATAAATTATATTATAATATATATTAATCTGTGGCTCATTAATGAATTGTCATTTTAAAAATCCCGCCTAATTTTAAAATTTTTTAAAAATCCCACCTGAATTTAAAAATTCCCGCCCATGGCTGGCGAGCCGGCTCGAGCTTGTTAACAGTGACACGAGCTCGAGTTCGAGCTCGCTTTCTATCTAACGAGCCGAGCTCGATAAGGGCTAAAACTCAACTCAACTCGACTCGTTTACACCCCTAGTCTGGACCAAAAGAGCAGACCGGAAAAGTTTTGGAACGTGAAGTATGGCTGTTGTTTTAGTTTCTGAAGCTAATTATGTCTCTAGATTGTATGTATTTATAAAATTAATATTTAAATATTTTTATTGTTGATAATATCAACAATAAAATTTCAAATATTTTAATTTAGTCTACTAAATATGCCTATCCTATATTTATTAAATTATTTCTTTTTTTTTTAGTCGAATCTTCTCTCGTAGGAGTTGAAGTATCTCGTTATGAGATTCTTCCATTTATCAGATTCTCTCTACTAAGGAAGGTCCTAAGGTTCCTTCTCCAGTGTCATTTTGCCCCCCAGGGTAGAAAGAGGCAGATATCGGGCATCCATGATTCATAGACTGATTTTTAGACTGGTGGGAGTTAGAGCGAGAAGCTCCAATGATACGACTGTTGTGCCTATTGACCATCATAGCAATACTTGAAGTTGTGGGATAATAATTCTCACAGACGGCGCAAAATTGATGCAGGCAAGAATATACATGGCAATAAAGTTAGAAAGTTTATGTCTCAGCGTTGTACGGATATCCAGCACACAAATAGAAAATAAAATAACACTAGGTTTTACGTGAAAAACCCTGGAAAGGGAAAAAACCACGGGGTCACGACCAGTTGAAAAATTCCACTAATGTTTGTTTGAGATACAAGAGGCTGACTCGCCCTTAAAATTTAGGACGATGAGATTACAATGAATCACTTCTAGATTGAAATCCAGTTACAACGTTGGGTAGAGTTCCGGCGTCACTTGGAAATCGGGCGGAATACCAGCGTCACTCAGGCGTCGAGCAGAATTCCGACGATGGTCGTGGAGGAGTTTCCTCCCTCCAATCCATCTCTTCTTCTTCACTTATTCTTTTCTTCTTCTTGCTTAGGTCCCCTCTTAAGAGAAATGAGGGGTCTATTTTATAGATTTTTTGGAGTTGTATGGCCTGTAAATAGATGAGAGATCATGGGCAAATATAGAGTGGTTCGGATGAACGGCCGATATTGAATCCTTCAATCGTAGATCGTTTATCAGACATTTAAATGTCTTAATGACTTCGGAATTATCTTGGGCTCGTTGGATTCGTCTCGTCGAGCCGCTTGATTCGACTATAAGCTAGACATGTTTGAAAAATGTTTGTAACTCAAATTATGGTTTGAGCATTCCAACAGGGTCATTGATTTGGACCCATTTGGGCTCGAATTGAGTTGAATTTGGTGACGTTCGTCCGTATTTCTGAGACAATCAGTTCGACTACAAGTTTGCTGAAATTGGAGTTCAGGTGATCCCAAATTTAATTTTTGAATTTCCAACTTGATTTTGCTTTGAGATTCGTGCCCTATCAAGATAATTTTTTGACGATATATCAGTTGCCCCCCTATTTTTGGACGTCAAAGCTCCAGAAGTCCAAAAATACTTATTCCGACATTTTACATTGATCGAATTGTAAAAAAATTGCATTCCAAAAAATATTAACTTGCTCAATCTCAATCACAGAGGCCCCGTTGAGCTCCGAAAGTGTCAAAATTGGGTTCGGAACGTCAAAAAACATGTTTGGGGACCCCAAAAACGTACGATTTGGACTGTCCTGGCTGAAAATCGGGCTAGGACAAGTGTAGGCAACTGAACTGGCCGACAAAATTTTGAAAATTCCAGAATTCCTCCCAAAAAAATTATAAATAGCCCCCCAGGACTAGGGGGAAACTTGCACATTCTCTTCTTCTCCTTTTGGCTTTCTGACAGTTTAGGCTTTCCGCTGTTTTTCAGTAGGTGACTTTCCCTACTTGACTCAGCGCCCCTCCTCTTGTACAGAAGTTACAAATTTCTCTTTCTTTTCTTTCTTTCTTTCCCGTTTCTCTTCCTACTCTAAAGGCTTTCCGCTATATTTTATAGGTGACTTTCCCTACTCAAATTTAGCGCCCCTTTTTAACATAAGAGTTAAAATGGGTGATCACACATTTGAAAGAAATCCTCCAGCCAAAGAAGATCATCTTGTGCATCGATCTGAAGGTTCAAAGAAGACTCATAATTAGGTGCTGAAGACTGATGATGTTATTTCCACCTTCATTGACTATTCTTTCGTCTCCTTTAGGAAAAAAATTTATTTTCCTAACGATCTACTGATGAAGGTGCTGACAAGATTTGATCGTGCCCATTTCCTCCCCCAGGATATGTGATGGTGTATGAATTCAGTTTGTGAGCGGGGCTACGGTTTCCACCATCTCCTGAATTGATTGATATTCTGACGATCTGTGGATTGAGTTTATCTCAATTTTCTTATACTGCCATGTCGATAGTAATGGGTCTTATCGTACTTTTCAGAGACTGTGGAGTGGTGCTATCTTTAGAATGTCTTTCTTGGATTCGGCGTCTCATCAATGATACGCAGGATCGTATCTCTTTTAGATCCAAGTGGTTGGACATTAGTACTCGAGATCTGTCAAAGGGTTGGATCAGTGACTTCTTTTTTGTGCAAAACAATTGGAATTTCAAGAAAAAAGGAAAAAATTGAAAGAGTTAACCGTTTCCCTTCATATTGGAGCAGAAGATTTATTGAAGATTCTCCAGCTTCCTATTTTTGACGCCCTACATTATAAGGTGCATTATTTGAGCAGATATATAGACGAAGAATACTTGTTCAAAGTGGGGTTATCTACTCAAGCAAGAAGATCGCATGCACAAATGCTAAAAAAATCTACCATAGTTTTGGAGGCAGTTTCCCAACCTTCAAAAGTTCCTTCTAAACGACCAGGGAGTGAGAGTGATTTGCAGGCATAAAAAAGAAGAAGGCAGATGAAATTTTGGCAATTGCCAGCAAATGTCCTCGTATCCCTCCCTCCAAGTTATATATTTCAAAAGATGGTTTGAAGCATCAGTGCGTTGGCCGTCGACAGGCTGAGGAGTTGGTGAGTTCACCTTTCCTTCTCTCCTTTTGTGTTATATATATATATATATATATATATATATATATATTCTTTCAAAAGATATATTTCTTATATAATTATATTTGTATTGCTTCAGTTAGAGTAGAAGCATATTTTAAACATGATATGACCATGACTTTGAATGACTGGAACAATAAATTTGTAAAGGTCAAATATCTACAGAGAGAACACAAGAAGAAATACGATAGTAAAGTTAAGGAGATGCAGACAGTAGAGGAGCACTTGGCAGAGTGTAGAGCAGAGCTGGCAAACAGGATAACTTTAACCTCCTCACAGAATGAACTAATGGATTGTTTACATATAGAGTTGGTGGATACACAAGCGATGATAAAACAATATATGAGAGATCATCAAATCCTTGAAGCTGTGAATAAGAGACTCTAGAGTATGATATCAGAGAAGGAAGCCCAGCAGTTGTCGTCTGTAGTCATAGAAGAGTTCAAGAAATCTTTTGCCTTCAAGATAATGATTGAGAATCACGTTCAGGAAGCTCGCAATCATATTTATGATGTGGATGTGAAGGCTTTAGAGGCAGAGTGTATGAAGGATGACTTCATCAAAGATTTATGAAGGGCGTGCGTGTAGTGCAGCGTAAGATTGGAGCATAAATCGAGGGGTTGACTCTTAGCCAGGCTTTTGGTGATCCTTCTTCAGACTCTGGTGGTGAAGAATTAGAGAGTGAGTTGCAGAAGGCTTTTTCCTTGGAGGAGGATGAGGATGAGATTGAGATCCTGTAGAATGGCTTTAATGTTGTTTTGTACCACTTTGTTTTCTTTCAAGTGATTATATATGTATTTAGTATTGATGCTTTTATATGATGTACTCGATGTTTAGTGATATATAAAGAAATTATTGGTATTTCTCTTTTTCTCACATACATATGGAATAAACTCAGTTTTATTTCAATGAGAAATATTTTGACGTTCTTTTTTTACTAGAGTGAATGCGGGAGATATCCTTTTTGGATATCTTGACCTATCCAAGATTGTTAATCAAAGCATTTGCTTGATGATTTTAACCTGTATGGAAGAGGTCAGATCAAATCCCCCTGGGATTGGTCATCCGGTGATTGACATACAATATAAATTGTGTATTTCTCAAATCACGAAAAAGGAGTTTGAGGAGAATAGATATTATCACGATAAACTGAAAATCACATTATTGTATTATATAATATAATACAATAATTCTCTAGTATAACTTAGGGATACAAAAAAAGAGTTCTCCCACAATCAACACATAAGAAGTGTACGAAAAGTCAGCATAAAACTTGAAAGATACAAAGTATAACCACTTAAGGGGACATAACACGAGACAAATACTACCAACAACATAACATGTGAGAAATAGTATTATCAACTCCTACCGATAGCACTTGCGAAGGTTGCCGACATTTCAAGTTCGGGGGAGCTGCCACCAAATAAGAACCCTCCTAGAGGGGGGAGAGTTTGTTATGCTGAGGGCCTTTTCCAGCAGGTTTGATACTCCGTAAAACTAAGTCCCTAATAGAGATACTTCGAGGTTTCACCCTTCAGTTATATGCGCTGTCCTGAGTGAGGCTTCATCTCTTACTTCTAGGAGGAGATCCAAATTTGTTATGAGCCTCTCCTTGTTATTACTGAAGTTAAAAGTCTGAACCCTATTGCTCGGGACTCCAATATCAACCGGTATGACTGCTTTTGTACTAAAATAGAGGTTATACAGAGTTTCTCCTATAGGAGTTCTGGTAGTGGTCTGATAAGCCCAAAGAACATTTGGGAGTTCTTCAGTGCATTTCCTCCCAGCCTTCCCTAAGCGTGTCTTCAGCCCTTTCAGAATTATTCAATTTATAACCTCTGTTTGCCTATTTGCTTAAGGATGGGCGACCATTATATGGATGAGTTGAATATAAAAATTCTTAGAAAAAGAAGTAAAGGTTTTCCTCATAAACTATGTACCATTATCAGTGATGACTCTTGTTGGAATGTTAAAATGACATACTATATTCTTTCACAAAAATTGCTTGGTATTTGCTTCAGTATTCTTTGCCAAGGGTTCTGCCTCCACCCATTTGATGAAGTATTTTATACCCACGATAATGAATTTCCATTGTCCAGTGACTATAGGGAAGGGTCTCATTATATCAATTCCCCAATAGGCAAAAGGCCAAGGGCTCTAAAGTAATACAAGCTCCAGAGCGGGTATATGGGTGAGATTGGAATGCAATTGATAGTTTTTGCACCTTTGAGTAAGCTCAAGTGTGTCCTATTTCATTGTAGGCCAATAGAATCCCTGTCTCATGATCTTGTAAGCCAATACTCTTCCTCTCAGATGTTCTTCACATACTCCTTAATGAACTTCTTGGAGTGCGTAATCAGCTTCTGAAGGTGGGAGACACTTAAGATATGGTCTAATAAAGGCGCGTTTATAAAACTCGTCACCAATAATGGTGAAATTTGCTTCTTGTCTCCGAAGTCATGTTGTAGCCATAGGTTCTTCAGGTAGTACCCCATCCTATAAAAAAGACAAGATGGGATCGATCCAAGACGCCTCTCTTGGTTTATTAATTGATTGTATAACCCACGGACCTTAAACACTTGAAAAATAGATTTCCTCTATACACTTTTTTTTATAAACATCTCTCGTCATTGATGTAATAAGTTTAGAAAGAGTATATGTTTGCATATTTTACTCTTGGAGAATATGGATGATCTGATGCTCTCATTTGCTGGTTAAGAGTAGCTTCATAATACTGTAATTTGGCTAGTTACGGATAGTGGATATCAAACTCCCTGTCCACCTGAGAGGCGACTAATTACGAATCAGTGTGGACTACTAAATTTTGCAACTCACAGTCAATTTCTATTCTTAATCCAGCAATAAGGGCCTCATATTCTGTTGTGTTGTTTGTTGTCGGAAACTTGAGTCGGAGCCCATACTCAAAGGTAACTTTCTGTGGAGAGATCAAAAAAAATTTAGCCCCAGCACCAGAACTTCCAGAAGCTCCATCGACATACAACGTCCAACAGAAGGAGAAGGAGAATCACTTGGTTGAACATCGAATACTAGGACGATGCATTCAACTACAAAATCTGTAAGTGATTGAGATTTAATATTGGGTCTAGACAAGTAGTGGATATCAAATTCTCTCAACTCTACAGACCACTTAACGAGCCTAACCGATGCTTCTGGCTTTTTCAGGATACTTTTCAGCGGCAGATTTGTGTAAACCCCAATTATATGGTCTTGAAAGTAAGGGGCGTAGTTTTCTAACGGAATAAATTAACGCCAATGCTGTCTTATCTGCTAGAGGATAACATCCCTCTATTTTAGATAAAAATTTGCTGACATAGTAGATGGGACGTTGTATAATATTTTCTTCTCGAACCAAAACTAAACTAATGGCTTGGGCAGAAACAATCATATACAAATACAATTTCTCTCTCGGTGTTGGTTTAGAAAGTAGTGGTAGGGATGTCAAATACTTCCGTAATTGTTCAAAGGCTTCTTGGCATTCATCGGTCTATTGGAATCCAAAGGTACGAGTGTATCTAAGTATCTTGAAGAATGGTAGATATTTGTTTACTAAACGTGCCAAGAAATGAGATAGTGTTGCAATTCTCCCATTTAGCCTTTGGACCTCCTTAATATTCTTCAGTGACACTATATCCCTTAGCGCCTTGATCTTTTTTAGATTAGCTTCAATCCCTCTATGGATCACCATAAACCCCAAAAACTTTCTAGAAGCGACTCCAAAAGCACATTTAGTGGGGTTGAGTCGCATATTATAACGTTGCAACAAATGGAAGCACTATTTTAGGTCTTAAATATATTGAGATTTTTCAAGACTTTTCACCAACATATCGTCCACGTAAACCTCCATAATGCGCCCAATAAGGTCTTTGAAAACCTTATTCATGAGGCACTGATAAGTTTCTCCACATTTTTGAGCCCGAAGGGCATCACCAAATAGTAGTATAACCCTTTGTTTGTTTGAAAAGCTGTAGCTTCTTCATCAGCAGGATTCATCTTTATTTGATTATAGCCAGCATATGCATCCATAAAGCTCAACATCTTATGTCCAAAGGTGGTATCAACTAATTGGTCAATACGAGGAAGCGAAAATTTGTCTTTTGGTAGGCTTTGTTCATATCTGCATAATCTATACACATTCTTTAAGCTCAACTCCCCTTCTGAACCATGATAATATTTGCCAACCAAGTAGATAGTGCATCTCTCATATAAATTCGGCTTCCAAAAGCTTATCCACTTCTTGCTCAATTGTTTGTTGAAAATCTAATGCAAAATTTTGTTTCATTTGAATGATCGGTTTGCACATTAGATTAGTTTTGAGGGAATACACTATCACTTCGGGGTCGACCCCGAGCATATATGCCAAACTCCAAGCAAAAATACCCTGATTTTCACGTAGAAAATCTATGAATTTCTTCTTCTCGTTATCTAAGAGAAGTGATCCAATCCCCACAGTCTTTGAAGGATGTTTTTTAGATATAGATATAGTAGTAAGGTCTTCTACAGGGGAAGCTCTATGAGGGATATCCTTGCTCTGGAGATCAAAGTCCTCGATGCTTAGGGTAACCGTTGGACGTGATTTAACCTGCCTAAGATAACAGGTTTGTGCTATTTGTTGATCTCTGCATACTACACTAACTCCTATCGGGGTAAGGAACATCATTTTAAGGTGAGGGATAGAGATGACGATCCCAAAAATTAACTAGA
The DNA here is from genome assembly GCA_019514585.1 of Dendrobium officinale. NCBI lineage: Eukaryota > Viridiplantae > Streptophyta > Magnoliopsida > Asparagales > Orchidaceae > Dendrobium > Dendrobium officinale. Next base: position 9,116,102 of record CM033688.1, on the reverse strand, counting down.
GTGACCTCCTAAAAATAGTGTTATAAGCCAATTCTGACTTTATAATAATGAACTGAATGGAGTATATAATCTATCGAGAAAATTCTCCAAGTATCACTGGGAGACTAATTATCCCTTCTGCTCATACAGGTCGATTATCAAATCCATACAAAGGACCCGTAGTAGGCTGAAGCTTTTCTCTTGAGAGACCCATATTGAGAAAAGTGGAGTAGAATAGGACATCTATGGAGCTTCCATTGTCCACAAGAATTCTTTTTGTAGCACCAATACCTGCATTAATGACAGGCGGATCTTGATGAGGGGTTTTACTCACTCCAGATCAAAGTTATCAAACATGATAGAATGATTAATACGAGCCTTCTTTGGCATCAGGTTTTCATATACAGCCAAAAAGACTTAATCAGATAGTACGAGGCCTCCTGTGATTGTCTCAATTTCACCAACTATTTGATTATTCATCGGTTGTCTCTATTGTTGATCCCCCCCCCATCAAGACGAGCTTCCTCTCGGGTAGGTAGATCCCGAATAAACTGTCGAAGATAGCCTTGGTGGATAAGTCTTTTAATCTCCTCCTTGAGTTGCCTACAGGCTTTGGTAGTGTGGCCACGACTATGATGAAAGTTACAGTACTGATCTTGATTTCATGAGTTCGACTTCAAAGGATGCAGACACTTCACTATATCTTGATCTCGAACATCCATTAATATATTTGCTCGATATGGGTTGAGTGGGGTATACTCCTCCTGTCGAGGTTCCCGTCGCGGCAATGGAGGCTTTAGAGGTAGATTATTCTTCCCCTGCTTCATCCTTTGTGAGGATGAATTATCCATTCCAGGCACACCTTTGCGCTTTCCATTTGTTTGCTTAAACTACTTTTTATGAGCGTTTATAGTTTCATCTGTACAAATTTGCACCTCCACACACGATGAATCAGATCATCATATGAATGAAAAGTGTCGCGCATGAGTGTTGAATAGAAGGGTCCAGGACGAAGGCCTCCAAGAAGGACCCCTCTGAGCAATTTATGGTCTACTCCTGGGATCTTTCGGGCCTCAATGGAAAATCATTGAAAATACTCCTTCAATGATTCTCCCTCATTTTAACGGATTCCGGAGAGGTGGGAAGAATCCTTAGCAATTATTCGATTGGATACGAACTGTTCGATAAATATTTTGGCCAATTTGATGAATGAAGGGATCATTCTAGATGAAAGTGAATAGAACCACATTCAAGTCTATCCTTTAAGGGTGATAGAAAAAACCTAGCAAAGGAGTGCGTCTAAAGCTCGCTGAATATGCATGATGGTTCTATAGTGGTCGATATGCTCGTATAAGTTGAACGTCCCATTGTAGGACTCGATGTTTAGTAGTTTGAAGCCAACTGGAATGTGGTGCTGAAGAATGGCTTCAGTTAAAGGTGATAATTCCTGAAAGTTCTACTGTCAAAGAGTTTGCCTCACATCTCCTCCGGGGAACTCTTCTCATACCAATTTTTGCAGTTCATGACATAGGGAGTTGTGAGAGAGCTCAACAATGTGTGGTTGGGCTAAGTCTTCTGGAGATCTAGATGAATGCGAGGTTGCCGTGTTGTGGGAGAAGGATAGGTAAAACTTGCCGTATAGGCAAGTTCGTTATCCTTGCATGATTGCATATGTCTTCTTGGCGGAGAAAAATGTATCTCTACTTGAAGATGTTTGAGTTGAATATCTTCGGCTAGTGGTGGAGCTCGAGGGAGAAGAACCTCCTTCCGTTGTGGTAATGCTGGCTGCTGAGTCTCTCGTAGGAGTTGAAGAATCTCATTATGAGATTCTTCCATTTATTAGATTCTCTCTTTTAAGAAAGGTCCTGAGGTTCCTTCTCCAGCATCATTTTTCCCCCCAGGGTAGAAAGAGGTAGATATAGGGCATCTATGATTCATAGACTGATTTTTAGACTGGTGGGAGTTAGAGCGAGAAGCTCCAATGATACAACTGTTGTACCTATTTACCATCATAGCAATACTTGAAGTTGTGGGATAATGATTCTCATAGACAGCGCCAAACTATTGCAGGCTAGAATATACATGGCAATAAAGTTAGAAATTTTACGACTTAGCGTTGTACGGATATCCAGCACACAAACAGAAAATGAAATAACACCATGATTTTTATGTGGAAAATCTTGGAAATGGAAAAAATAACGAGGCCATGCCTAGTTGAAAATTTCCATTAGTGTTTGTTTTAGATACAAGAGACTAAATCGTCCTTGAAATTTAGGGCGATTAGATTATAATGAATCACTTTTAGATTGAAATCCAGTTACAATGTTGGGTAGAGTTCTGGCGTCACTTAGAGATCAGGCGGAATTCCAACGTCACTCGGGCGTCGAGTAGAATTCCGGCGGTGGTCGTGGAGGAGTTTCTTCCCTCCAATCCTTGTCTTCTTCTTTTCTTCTTCTCTTCTTCTTCTTTCTTGGGTCCCCTCTCAAGAAAAATGGGGGGTTTTTTGGAGTGGCATGGCCTGTAAATAGATGAGAGATCAGGGGCAAAAATATAGAGTGGTTCGGATGAGCGGCTGATATTGAATCCTTCGATCGTGGACCATTTATCAGACATTTAAAAGTCTTAATGACTTCGGAATTCGGCGATCTTGCACTCATTGGATTTGTCTCGTCGAGCCACTCAAAACGACTATAAGCTCTTAATGTTTGGAAATTGTTTGGTAACTCAAATTATGGTTTGAACTTTCTTTTAGTGCTTCGGGTCCTTGATTTGGACCCATTTGGGCTCGGATTGAGTTGAATTTGGTGTCATTGGGTCTGTATTTCCAAGACGATCAGTTCGAATGCAAGTTTGCTGAACTCAAATTTTAGGTGATCTCGAATTTAATTTTTGATTTTTTCGGCTTGATTTTGCCTCGAGATTCATGCCCGATCAAGATAATTTTTTGATGATATATCAATTTTTAATATTTATGACCTTATCATCCTTATTGAATTATAGTTAAATTTTTAAATCTTGAATATTTCCTTCTTCCATTTCTATATTTAATCTGATTTTCAGATCTTTGCAATACGATGTATTTAGAATACCACCATATTTTGAAAAAAATTATAATATTCTTAGCCTAGAAATCATTTGTTGCATTGAATTATGGCAGGATGCAATTAATCTATGCATGTATGATTGAACTTTGTGGATATATTTTACAAAACACCTTTGTTATTATATAATGCCTTCAATGCTCTGTAATGCATATGTTATATCATGACCCGGATCTATTCGGTCAGGGATTTCTCCTGCTTGTGCAGGTAAACCCTCTTCCTGCTCCTTTGCTTAGATCGCTATAACCACCTTTTAGAGCACTCATTTTTCCTATTTCTTCCCTCCAATCACATGAATCATGTGATTTGCCCTATTCACTGCCTCTTGAAACTTTCGCACTCTCTCTTGCTTTCTCTTTTTAACATAGGTAATGGTTGGGGGTTAGGGTATTGCATATCTCTCAAATTTTCTCCCTCTCGTAGTAGCCATCATACATATTTATCTTATTCCTCTTTATAATTTTCTCTCAAATAGCAGCCACCAAACATCCTTATCCTCTCTCTTGTAGCCATCAGATGATTTTCTCCCTCTAATAGTTGACATCATAGGAAGTTTTTAGCCTTCCATCTTCTTCGATCAACCGCCGATTTCAACAAGCAAATCCCCATTTACAAGAAGTATATTTCTCCTCTTCTTCTATTGTAATTTTTCTCCTCGTCATTTTCCCCATCAACTGATGAATTTGGTGATGTTGATTAACTTCTATTTTTTTTAAATATATTGATTGAATTAAGTAAACTTTTAATTAGTTAAAATGGTTGAAATTTCTATGTTTATAGTTATGTATTTATTGAAAAAAAATAGCTATGTATTTATTTATTTTTCCTTCGTGTTAATATATTCGAATTATTTGGGTGTTTAATCCAAATCGATTAGGCCTGAATAATAACTTTGTTTGGAGGTCAATAAGATTAAAATAAAGAACCTTATATTTTTTTGTTTAAGCTTTAGTTCTTTATCATTATATTAGAATTTTATTTCTTATAGGACCTTCGAGTCATTACCCTTGTTGGTTGATTATCATATAGACTTAGACTGTTGTATCGCTCACCTAAAGGCAAGTAACTAATATTTATTTTGGTGTAAACATACACTTTTTTGTTATGGGCGAAATATGTGATGCCCCATAATCTAATTTACGAGCGAAGTGAGCTTCATCGTTATGCCATCCTTAGCAATCCATCTTGTGCTGCCTACCCAATGAGATTCCAAGGTACTATGATGTCTTTCCCCAAATTCCATCCTAACATGTATTTGCTAGTGAAGTTCGAACGTCATTGAGCAAAAGTTCAAACATAGGTTCAAATTTAATTTAAATATGGTTCGAAAAGGTTCACACTTAATCTAAATGTGGTTCGAACTATGTTAGAACCATGTTCAAATTTGATTTGAACTAAAAGATTCAATCTAAATTTTGAAATCGAATTAATTCAACCAATTTTTTTATTATTGGCTTCAATAAGTAGTTTATGAATACAAGAAGATAACTTCATCTAAAATAAAATTATTCATTTATCTTTTATTAAACAACAACCAGAGCCATTTAATATCATATATTGATAATAAATAGCAAAACATATTCTATAATTTAAAACATCAATATGCAAATCTATATTCATTCCCAAAAAAATCATATATAATACTCATGATATATATAATCATTATCACATGTCTATCATGCCCTAAGTACAAAAGAATAGCTAAAACAAAAATAACCTGAACATAAAGAAATCATGACTATTCTTACACTCTTGATCCTCTGACTTGACCTGAAATTGTTTAATCATATATAATGAGCTTAAAAAGCCAAAAAAGGTCACCAAACCTATAACTGAATTCAAAGCAGGTAAAAGAATAATATGTATGTTAAAGTTCAAATCATAGTAGAACATGTATCTGATTATTAAATAAGTGCAAAAATAGTAAAACTCAAATGTAGTAGTAGCAATAGAATCTATAAATAATAAAATACTTGGTACATCAACTGGTAAAATAGTAACCTAGTATGAGTGTCAAATATATAAATCAATCATGTCTCCGTAATCGAATAAAACATCAAATCAAATTATTGGTAAAGATTGTCAAAATCAATTTAATGTAGTAAAATCATATAAAAATGTAAAACTATTATATAGGAGTCCTATATCACGTGCTCAGCATATCACATACTTAGTATAAGTACATTAAATTAATATTCAAATAGTATCAGTATCCAAATCAGTAATAATAATAATCTAGTAGCAAAAGTAGTAGAATAATGAAATAACAATAAATTTGTGCAGTTCTAATAAATTTGTATAATAATAAAAATAATGCCTCAAAATATCTATTTTAGTAGTCACACTAAACAAGTAAGAAGTCCTAGATATCACGGTGTTTTTCATTGTCAGTATCAGTATTAGTAAATCGTTGGCTCAGTAAATAAAGTTGTCACTCTTTAGCCTCCAACATAGTAAAAATCTCCTTATAACTCTAAACTAATATATCATGTGAAATAGTAGAGGATAACACCAAATCACTTTATTTAAAGATAAGCTCATTGGCTACCATCTTGTATAGATCAATCAGTCTCCAACCAACGAGTCAACCAAGTCCTTACTTATCTTTTACATGACACGTGTACTATTATCATAATATTATAACAGTAATAGCAACCAGCTATTACTCAAGCACATATCCATAGTCATTTATAATATATTGTAGCAAATAAAGTTTAATTGAGTATAATTCGTACAATGTCAAAATATACTAATGATAGACAACAAAAATCATACTGAATCAAAATTCACATTTTCAAAATTTGACCAGATTACTAAATATTGTATATTAACATTCTGAAGCTTTTGTTAAACTAAATCAATATTTTAGATGTCAAAATAAATTTTGGAGTAGGTAAAATTACTATATTTTAAAAATTATCTAATAAAAAATCTCAAATAAAGACTCAAAATATTTATAATCTCGATCCCTATAACATATGAAAAGTTATGTGGTGAAAGTTTTGTCAAAATAAAATTATTTACATTTTACAGTAAATACAAATTTGATCATAACAATATTAAAAATAGGATAAAAGTTCTTTACAGTGAGACAAGTATATTTTCTAACTAGCCCGTCACATGAAAATCGCTCCGCAGCCTCCAAATCTAGATTTTTTTTTTCTCTCTCCTCATATTTCTCTCTAAATCTCTTAAATCAAATCTTATTTAGTTGAAATGTTAAGGGAATATGATTTAATAAAGTTTTATAATGACTTAAGATATTTTTAAGTAAATATTAACATAATATTAATATAAAAATTTAATTTAACCAATTTTCAATATAAAATTTATATAAATCATATTAAGCTTTAAAATTTATAGAAAAATATTCATAATATAAAACATTTTATTTAAAAAATATCGATGAAATCATTTTGCACAACGGACACTTGAAGGTCATGAAATCCTCACTAGTACTAATAGGTACCAAATTTTTAAGAATTTTCACCGGCACCCAAAATTTACAAAAAAAAATAGTGTAAGTAAAATACTTCAATCAAAATATTATGGCGATGACGATTTGTGATTTGGAGTTATAATGACTCCATAAAAAATTTGGCAAAGTAAGTGCTATTACAAAATATGTGATTCCTTTGTGATTATTTGGATGTCCTAGTTCTACACTAACTTCTCTATCATGAACAAATAATTAGTAAATATTTTCTAATATTCATAATGAATTAGAAATAAATGAAATATTCTTGATTTATTGCTCCATAACTTAATGTATATTAATTTTGTATTTTCATGCATGCCCTTGTTTGAATGCAATAAGTGTTTATATTGATAAAGCATATCAGTCTTGTTTATTGCATTATATGATAGTCAAATTATAAATCATGTTTATTATATAAATTATAATTGTCATGTTAAATTTCATAATATCTATTGATTATTTATAATTGCATTTTCACTGTGTGATTATGTGTATGTCGATATAACTCTATTGATTTTTGGCTAGTCTAAATCAACGGGCCCCAGGAGTGACGACTCTACAGGAAAATTACTGTATTTTCTTGCATTGGTGTTTTCCTTTTTCGTATGGTTATATGATAAACTGAAAATAGATATATCTATGTTTAAATGTATAAAAATATAAGTGATATGAATTGGAAGTAATAAATGGCAGATAGCTCAATTGGAGGTATAATGATACCTAGTGAGTTGGAGCTATAAACTTTAAAGTTATTTGACAATAATAGCTAATTGTCATATATTCATGCATATTATAATATGTTTTACATAACATATCATATCTCATGGCAATTTTTTTGATATAATAATTATAGATTAATATTCCCATCTTTTGGTTATTCATACTAGTACCCCACTCATTTGTTATTTATGCTTTGATATATAGTAGTTATTTGTTGAGTGTTATTTATCAAACCCACTCGTTATATGTTTTTAGCAGGTCCATCAGGCGTGTTTGCTGGATCGCCACCTCAAGAGCAGGGTTACCAGCAGTAAACTGTTTATGGTATTTATTATTTTGTAGTAGTTTATTATGTTTATATTTTTCTGTGGGTTGGGTAGTTTTTTTTCTTGCTTTTATTATATTTACTTTTCTGCTATCTTGTATATGTATTATTTTCATTTGAATATATTGGTTAATTGAACTTCTATTAATGAATTGGCTTTATTTCACTTCTTTGTTTACTTTGATGCATATATATATATATATATATATATAAAAACCCATAAAGGGGCCTACGCGTTCATATCAAAAAAAAGGTTACAAGATCCTTAAAAGGATCCTCCAGCTCACTACTACTCAAAAGAGCTACACGATTAAAAGAAAGAAAACCTACGAGCCGGTGGTTCCTTGTTCTAAGATTACAAAAATCAGTCAAGAAAAAACTCGGGCTGTAAGAGGACAACACCCAAAACTGGAAGATCCTAATATAAGCATTCAGCACCATCTTCCTGCAAAAGTAAAGAGAAAGACAAAAAGGGAAGGAATTCATAAAATTGAAATGTACCTTGTATTCTTTTAAAATCTCCCTTTGATCAAAAAATCTAGGCCTGCAAAAAGTAAAACTCAAAAGATAAAAATTAGTTTGGACGCTAAAAACCGCAGAGACTTCGGATAAATCAGAACCAATATGCCCAAAAGGATTACAGCTACAAAAAGAAGACAGAAAGTTCCTCCTGTGCTTAAAAGTATCACTGCAGATATACTTGATGAGCCTATTGAGGCAGGAAATAATACCCTCCGTTAAGGATCTCTCAACAGACAGCAAAAAGGGATCATACTCCCTCCAGCAGGGCAAAAAATAACAAAAAGAGGTATTTTGATAATGCAGAAAAACCATCATGCCCAGCCCCTGCCCCTGCCCCAGCAACAGGAAAATAAAACCGAGAAAGAGCCTACCAACCACAGAAAAGGGAAAACTTAACATCCCAACTAGCTTCAAGAAATAGAAAGATGGATCCAGAAATAACTTCATACCAACCAGCAAGCCAACATGAATCACAGTGCAGCACGTAAGGTAAACCCCATTCAAAGCACCAGTACCACAGCAACCAAACCAATAAAGAAAACACTCAGCCATCTGAAAAGAAACACCACCCAGATACCTCACCACCAGAAACAATGGCCCAAAAAACCACATTCAAAATAACAAAAAACCCTCCAGCAGCCAACAGAGAAACAACAGAACAACAGGAAACAAGGTAGAACCGCATGGAAGAACAAAGCCAAAAGGACTAATCCAATTGAAAATAAGGCAAATTTAAACGGTCTAATCTGACAAGACCAAGCACATCATTGGGGAGGTTGAACTCCTCAAACTCCTCAAAATTAAGAAACATACAACCCCTTTTAGCAAGTAAGTCAGCCACCGCATTCCCCTCCCTTAAAATATGCAAAATTTTTTAAACGAGGGTCCTGGAGAGAAAATGTTTAATATCTCTAATTTTATAAAAATTCTCAGCATTGGCAGAACAAAGACCTTTGATATAGTGAATGATAAGCATAGCGTCCACCTCAACCCAAAGATTAGCAGCACCAATAAAAATACAAAGCTTGATCCCATACAGTAAACTATCCAATTTAGCTTGTATAGCATTAGAAGCATTAGAGGGACCCGCAAAAGCCTTAATAACATAGCATTTATTGTTCCTAATAATGCCACCACACACCCCGCACCAGAGGGATTAAAAGCCCCATCAGTATTAAGTTTAAGACAGCCCTCCAAAGGTTTATTCCAAAAAATAATTCTAGTATTAGGAGAAATCACAGGGGACAGAAAACTGAAGCCAAACTCACTAACTAAATGATGATAGCCTTTGAAAGAATCTTGCTTGATAAGCTTAGCCACAAACAATTGAGTGATTTTTTGTCTAATTTTAGAAACGATAGAAACATCATCCATCCTTTCATTAACATGTTTAGAGACATTCCTGCTTTCCCAAAGATACCAACAAATTAAAACAGGAATAATATTATGAATATGGCCTTTTAACTTAATAAACCAAAAGGTAAGAACAGTATGCATGGAATTGCAGTTAAAAGTAGGAAAGACTTTAAAGAGATTATCAAAATACATCCAAACTTTCATAGCAATTGGGCCTTGAAAGAAAACATGAAGTAAATTTTCAATGTGGTAGCAACACTGACATTTAGAAACAATAACGATGCCTTTCTTAATAAGCAAAGTGTCCACAGGAATGTAATCATTCAAAATTCTTCAAACTAAGAAGGAGTAAGTATGATGAATGCTCTCATGCCAAAAAGCAACATTAGTAAAACTGGTAGGCCTAGGATGTTTAATAACATTCCAAACATGTTTGGAGCTAAAATGGCCATCGTTAGAGCAAATAGACAAAATACAATCATCCATGTCTGAATGAATAGAAATATGCACAATGGATTGGACAATGAAAATAGGCAGTAAGTTATAAAGTAAGTCCAAATTCCACATATCATTAATGAAAAAATCCTTAACTTTACAAAAGCCAATGGAACGGGTATTTAAAAGATTGTCGATCGAAAAATTACCCAACCAATTGTCCTGCCAAAAGAAAATATTGCCACACCCTAGACCCCATTGAATAAGATCCTCCGCCTCCCATTTAATGTTGCAAAGTCTTTTCCAATTAGGAGAATCACCCAATTTGAAATAACAGTTTAAAGGATGCTTCAGTCCGCAGTATTTAGAATACATAAATTTAGCCCAAAGACTTTTCTTAGCTCTAAAGTTAAACCAAAGTTTAAAATTGAAGGTAAGAGCCATATCTTGAATAGTTTTAAAGCCAAGTTTCCCCTCATCCATGGAGCCCGAACACCTATTCCAAGACCCCCACAAAATAGCCTTAGAATCCGCCTTGGAACCCCAAAGAAATTTGTTGAAAAGCACCTCCAACCTTTTAGAGACATTAACAGTCGGAACCACAGTGTGAAGCAAAAAAATAGGGATAGAGCACAGAACATGTTTAATCAGCAAAAGCCTACCCCCATAAGATAAATAATTAAAAGCCCAAGAGTTAAGTTTCTTATGAATAGAATTAAAGATATCATCGAAAAGAAAGGACTTTTTTCTTCCTTTAAATAAGGGAGTGCCTAAATATTTCATCGAAAAAGACTTGAAAATTAAACCCGTTTTCCTTTCAATATTGTGAATGCGAGAAATAGAAATCGATTTAGAAGTTAAAAACGAGCTTTTGAGCTTGTTAAAGGTTAACCCGCTAATCTTCTGAAACTTGTCAAACAAACTAAATTTTTTTTTAATATTCCGAATAGAACCATTAGTAAAGATAATGAAATCATCAGCAAAACTTAAGTGAGAGATAGGCATAACACCACCAGATCGAAAATACAAATTCGGATTCATTCTAAAAAACAAATTCATGCCACAAGAAAGAAATTCCATAGCAATAATGAAAAGAGCCGGCGAGAGAGGATCTCCCTGTCTAAGACCATGTAAAGAAGGAAAAAAACCATGAGGTTTACCATTAATAATAACCGAAAAGTAACAGAACTCAATGCTATGCTTGATTAATTTAATAAAATGGGAATTAAAACCAAACGACCGTAAAACACTATAAAGAAATTCCCAGTTCAAGTTATCATAGGCTTTGGTGATATCCATTTTGAAAATAATGTTCCCGCCAACAACTTTTTTATCCAAATCATGGATTAATTCCTGAGCAAGTAAAATGTTATCAAATATGGACCTCCCTTTAACAAATCCAGATTGCTCCAAAGAAATGATCTTAGGAAGAATAGAAGCAAGTCTCCCCATTAAAATTTTAGAAATCAATTTATTGAAAAAAGAACACAAGCTAATAGGCCTGTAATCATTCCAAGAAGAAGCATTTTGAGCCTTAGGAATTAAAGCAATAGAAGTAGTGGTAAATAATTTAGGATATTTAGAGCCACCAAAAAAGTCAACCACAACATTAACAAGATCCACCTGAATAATGTCCCAAGATTTTTGGAAAATTTATTAGTGAAACCATCAGGACCCGCAACCGCATCAGAATTCATGCTATTTAAGTTCTCCTTAATTTCCTCCACAGAAGGAACTTTAGTGAGAAAGGTATTATCCTCCTCCGAAATAAGAGCAGGAATAAAGGAAAAATCAATGTGCAGCATAGGAGTAAAGTCTGAATTAAAGAGATTGAAAAAGAAATCAGAACTTGAAAGGGCAATAGCATTAGGCTCAATGATATCCCCTTCAGGGACACAAATTTTATGAATTTGACGACTAATATTGTGGTGATTAGCAATATTGTGAAAGAATTTAGTGTTACGATCACCTTCCGCAAGAAATTTGGAGGAAGCCTTCTGCCTCCAATAAACTTCTTCCTTCTCCTGCAACTTATAAAGAGAAATTTTAGCATCATTAAGGATAGATAAGTTCAAGGGAGAGGGGTCAATCATATAATTCTCATCCGCTTTTTTCACCTCATCCTCCGCCACCAAAATATTAGTAAAAATGTTTTTAAAAACACATTTATTCCACCAAGAAAGAAGTTGCTTAATCCTCTTAAGCTTAAACCAAAACCTAACCATACCAGAAACACTATCCGAAGGAGCCAAAGGAGCCTCCCAATTATTTTTAACAAACTGTAAAAAGGAAGCATCGAGAAGCCACATGTTTTGAAATCTGAAGGGAGAGATGGTGTTAGTAATTGTGTTAGAAAAATTTAAAAGCAAGGGTGAATGATCAGAAAGGGTCCGAGTAAGATGACTAACATGAGAAATAGAAAAATAATTAATCCAAGCAGAATTAAAAAGAATCCGATCAAGTCTTTGCCACATAACACCTTTATTCCACGTGAAGATATTACCAGAAACACCAATACCATGAAGGTTGCAATGACAAAACATATCATTGAAATCCTTCATATTGTAAAAGTTAGGAGCCTTACCCCCAACCCTTTCATTAGAAGAAGAAATACAATTAAAGTCTCCCCCAACAAGCCAAGGGCCGTTAGCCGTAGAGGAAAAAATCGAAAAGCTGATCCCACAAAAATCCTTCTACCAGCTCTAGAACAAGCAGCATAAATAAAAGAAGCATAGCAAGAGGTTTGACTATAAACAAAAAATTAATATGAACAACTTGAGGGAGATCAGCTATGACATTTAAAGAAAACAGAAGACTTCAAAAAAAAGCCAAATTTTGTTGGAACAATTGCCAAAAGAGTAGTCATAACCCAAAAAACGCTTGAGAGAGTCAATATTATTAGCAGCAATCAAAGGTTCAATCAAAACCAGCATTTGAGTACCATGAATTCTACATAAGTTTTTGACCCTATCCTTAGATAGAGAGCCACCCACACCCCTAATGTTCCATAAGAGAGCTTTAACCATTAATGGAAAGTGTAGAAGATCTAGTGATTCTAGGGTTAACCGGAGAAAGACCCTTAGATTTCTTACCTTTCTTTTTGGAATGAGAACTGTTCCCAACCTCCATAATTTTGTTTTTCTCTTTGGACGAGAACATAGACTTGGACGGCTTCTTTACTTCTTCCATAGGAATCCATATATCAATATTACCATGTTCACGAACTTCACCTTCCTCTAAGGTATCATTAGAGCACTGTTTACCATCAAGATGAGTAGGGAAATTACTTTCACTCTCACTAGCAACATCTTCTTTATATTGATGAATATTACCATCCTCAACAACCATATTATCCTCATCAATAGACCCATGCTTAAGAAGAGCCTTTTCAAGATTAACAGCCATGTTCAATGTCTCTAACACTTCAACCAAGTTATTGTCAGTTTTTTTTCACATCCAAATTATCGTGTTCTAAATTCCCATCCTTGGAACCTTCTTCAACGATTCTTATGGAAGAAACAAGAAGCTGGCCGTCTATGTCGTTATCCACTTGCTTGGGAACATTGTCGTGCTGAAATATTTCAATATTGGGGGGGTGGGGGGGGGGGGGGGGGGGGGGGGGGGTCAATATCACCAGATTTCAACTCACTTTCATGATGAACCGGAAAATCAACCTTATTGGGCCCCTTGTGGTGTTGTTTCTCAGGTTAGGGTGAATCACAAAAACAATCGAAAACAGAGTGACCATGAATTTTGCAATGAGCACAAAAATCCGGAATATTTTCAAAATCAACATGTTGCATATAACCCGCATTCTCGGATCCAATCCACACCTCTTTAGGATGTTTTTTAGTTATATAAATTTCAACCAAAATCCGAGCAATAGAGGGCCGAGATCTAGATGCCGTAGCTTGGTCCGTTTGAAGAGGTCTCCCAAATATAGAACCCAAAGCATGCAAAACATTAGCATTAAAGAAATGTAATCTAAGATTAGGAAAAGAAATCCATATAGGAACAATGGGCAACTCTTCCTTAACATCAAAGAAGGGCGTCCATTTAAGAAGACGCATTTGGCAATTCAGAATATAATACGAACGACGAGAAAAAACTCTACTATAGTCCAAATCGTTAGAAAGCTGTATAGAAATATGCCTAGCATCAAGCATGCCAATAGAGAAATTACCAGAAAGCTTAAGTTTGCCCCGAATAGCATCTAAGTTAGGACGGCGTACAGAAAATTTTCCAACAAGAGTGAACTGGTAGGGAAGAGCAAGTTTAAGGATGTCCTCATCAGACATAATTAAAGCGGGAACACCTCTAACTATGGATTTAGTAAGAGAGTAGATACCGAACCAGCCAAAACATCACGAAAAGAGCGAGACGATGAGGAAGGTTTACCATCAACCAGCAAACCTTTAGCGGTAGCATCAGATCCAGAAGGAGGACCACCCTAGATGTTGGGAGAAGACCCACAGGCCATTTCCACACAGAGATCGCCAAGGGCCGGAGGCCCCCAAAGCAAGGAGGGGACGAGCCAACCGCAAAACACAAGGAGATCCGCACAAAAAGGGCGGAGAGAAGGCGAGAGCCAAGAAGTCGCACAAAAATCGTCAGAGCAAAAGGGCGGCTAGGTCGAGATGTTGGTGATATATATATATATATATATATATATATATATATATATATATATATATATATATATATATATATATATATATATATATATATATATATATATATATATATATATATATATATATATATATATATATATATATAATGTTGTATTTCTTGTATGTGCATATTCTTTTTGTGAATACAAAACAAGTTTTCTTATCATGTAATCGTATCCCATATTGTCGGGGTGTACCACCTTCCGGACCCAAGTTATGGTATAGCGGTATCAGAGATATTCTATTTTGTATTTGTTATTCCTTGACTCCTTGGGATAGGGTAGTGGGCTATATTATTATAAGATATCCTTAATGTTAAATAATATATTTGATATGTTATAATAGTTTATTTTGATATATTTAATAATTCATAATGGCACCAAGAAGAATGAATGTTATTGCATCTCATGAAACTTATGCCACTAGAACTACTGAGGAAGCCCCACCTATTCCCAGAGGACCTCGTTCTCCAATTCGTCAAGGTGTTATTGTTCCAAATATGGATATCATTGCATTAATCACGATGATGATAGAGGTGATCGCTTAGCTTACTTAAGCAGTGCAAAGAACTAACCAAGCCACCCAACAAGTACCTCAACCAGCTCAACCCGCACCCCCATTAGTGCCCCAAGAAGCCATAAAAGTACCTAATGCTATCCTAGCTCAGGTAATTTAGTCAAAGTAAATGAAATTAAATAAACTAGTTAATATTAATAAATTTATTTATTTAATCTCACTTTTACGTTATAGGTCTTTCCAACCAATGAAGGGGCGATAGATCGAGTGATGGATCAATTCCTAATGACTCATCCTCCAACATTCAATGGGATAGTTTGACCAATTGAATTTGATGCATGGCTTCATGATGTAGAAAAGAGACTTAATGGAATTAAATGTACAGAAGACTGAAAGGTAGACATGAATGTTTTTTAATTGTGTGAAGGTGCTGATGACTGGTGGGACAGCATCCAACGTTATAACTTTAGAGTAGATGTAGTAATTCCTTGGGCAAAATTTGAAAGATTATTTTTGGGGCAATATTTTCCTATGACAAATCGATTATAGCTGATAAACGATTTGAGGAAGCTCAAATAGGGGACAAAATTAGTTCGAGAGTATGAGACACAGTTTGTTATAATTGTCAAATTTCTACCATTTATTGGTCAACATGAAGATCAGAAAATTTATAACTTTCTTTTAGCCTGAGAGAAAATACCAGAAGATCTTTTTCTTTAGTGAAACGCACTACATTCAGGGAGCTAGTTGATCGAGCGATTCATTCAAAGATTGTGATAAATTCTTGTGAAGAAAAAGATGCTGGAAAGTGAAAGGCAATAAATAGTCAACCACCTAGAGATTCACAGTAGAAGCAACATAAGAGCCATTAGGGGTAGAAGTCTAAAAGCAATCCATGTTATGTGTAATGTGGTAAATATTATTCAAGGACTTACAACTTGGTCATTGAAATGTGCTTCGATTGCTACATTATCGAGTATAAAGCTAAAGATTGTCCACTCAAAGCTCAAGATCAATCCAATCCAGACACTATTTGAGAAAACTATAAAAATTTACATTAGAATGGATTGGCTTTATTTCACAGTTTGTTATATATATTATGTTATATGTCTAGTATATGCGTGTTCATTTTTTTAATACAAAACAAGTTTTTTTATCCCTTAATCATGTCTTATATTATCTGGTGTACAGCCTTGCAGACTCGGGTTGTTATAGAGTGATATCAGAGCCAAGTTTTGATCCTAGTACCTGTGGGTTATGGCCCCACCATGCTTCTGCTACATGATTCTTCTCATGCACCTTAAGCAATCTAGATGCATAAGCTACCACTTTACTGTGTTGCATTAAAGCATAACCAAAGCCTTGATATGAAGCATCATTATAGATCTAAAATACATCAATACCAAAAGGAATGGTAAGAATAGAAGCAGACACCAAATAACTATTGAGCTTCTACAAACCCTATTTATATGCATCAGACCATAGAAATTTGATGGACTTCCGGAGTTGGCCTATGCAGTGGAGCAGCAATACTTGAAAAGCCTTCCACGAAGCACCTATAATAACCAGCTAGGCCAAGAAAACTGTAAATCTTGGTGATGGTGCTTGGCCTCGACCAATCTGTTATTGATTTAACCTTAGTAGGATCCATAGAAATTCCAGCTTCACTAAAATGTGACCAAGAAATGTCACCTCTAGAAGCCAAAACTCCTATTTCTAGAATTTGGCAAACCTTGTTCTCCTAAAGAATATTCAATGCTATTCAAATATGTATGGCAAGCATCTTAATCTATTCTAAGAGTTATGAGGAGCAAGTTGGACATCTTCAGACTGTATTAATTATTCTTTAGGAGAATAAGCATTATGCAAAATTCTCGAAGTGTGAGTTTTGGCTTTGAGAGGTGGCTTTTTTTGGTCACATTGTTAGTGAAGTTGGAATTTTTGTGGATCCTAATAAGGTTAAGCCAGTAATGGATTGGCTGAGGCCAAGCACCATCACGAAGATTCACAGTTTTTATTGGTATAGCGGGTTCTTACCGGCGCTTCGTGGAAGGCTTTTCAAGTATTGGAGCTCCACTAACTAGGCTGACCCAGAAGTCCATTAAGCTTATATGGTCTAACGTATGTGAACAGAGTTTTCAAAAGCTTAAGAGTTATTTGGTGTATGTTCCTATTCTCACCAATCCTTATGGTACCGATGGATTTCAAATCTACAGTGATGCTTTATATCAGGGCTTGGGTTGTGTCTTAATGTAGCACAAAAAAGTGGTAAATTATGCATCCATCTAGCTTAAGGTGTACGAGAAGAATTACCTTAATCATGACTTAGAGCTAGCTACTATCATTTTTGTACTAAAGATCTAGAGGCATTACCTTTATGGACTTCATTATGAGATTTTCACTAATCATATAAGCTTGAAGTTCATCTTTACTCAGAAGGACTTGAACTTAAGGTAAAGGTGCTGGGTTGAGTTGATGAAGGATTATGAATTATAAATTCAGTACCATCCGGGCAAAACTAATGTGGTGGCTGATGCTTTAAGCAGGAAATCTTCATGTGATGCAGTATGGATGATCACTAATGGGAGGTAACTCCATTATCTATTATATATCTATTAAGCTGATGATTGTGGATCGAATTCATGATGCTCAAATGGAAGATATAGAGCTAATGAAGATTAAAGATAAAGTTCAAAATAGATTGAAGCCATACTTCACTATTGATCAGTGGGTGTCTTAAAATTTAAATATCAATTATATGTTTCAGACCACATTGAACTTCGGCAGGAGATACTTTAGGAGGTACACACTACTCTGTATACAGTTCACCTAGGGATAATGAAAATGTATCAAGATCTTAAGAAGCTATTATGGCGGCCTGGTATAAAAAATAATGTGGCAAAGTTTGCAGCCAAGTGCTTGACATGTCAGATGGTCAAGGAAGAACATCAGAGACCTAGTGATCTATTACAACCTCTTTCTATTCTAGAATGGAGTGGGTGGATTTGCTATGGACTTTGTATTTAGCTTGCCAAGGTCAAAGCAAGGTCATGATTTAGTTTGGGTATAGTTGATAGACTTACCAAGAAAGACACTTTCTACCCATTAAGCTTAACTATTTGGTAGAAAAGCTAGCAAGGATCTACATGAATAATATTTTTAATTACATGGGATTCCTCTTATCATTGTGTCAAATAGGGATGGGAGATTTATTTTAAGGCTTTGGCAGAAAGTGTTAGAAGCTTTGGGTACAAGGTTGGATTTCAACACTGGTTTTCACCTGCAGACAGTGGTCAGTCGGAGCACATCATTCAGATGTTAGAAGACTTGTTGAGAGCATGTATTCTTGACTTTAGTAGAAGTTGGGAGGACTGCATTCCACTTGTGGAGTTTGCTTACAACAACATCTTTCAAGCTAGTATCTGCATGGCACCTTATAAGGCTCTTTATGGCAGAAAGTACAGATCTCCTTTGTGTTGGTTTGAGCTCAGTGAGAGGATGTTGTTGTGATCTCAACTGGTTAATCAGGCTATTGAGAAAATTCATTAAATCCAAGAAACTCTTCGTTCAATTCAAAAATGTTAGAAAAGATATTTTGACCCTAAGAACATGAATGTTTAATTCAAGGTTAGTGATCATGTATTTCTGAAGGTCTTACCCATGCTTGGAGTTACCAAATTTGGAAAATGTGGAAAGCTTCAACCGTACTTCATTGGACCTTTTGAGGTGATCGAGAGAGACTGTAGAGTTTCTTATAAATTTCTCTTTCTTAAAGGCTTGCAGGAGTGCATGATGTCGTTTATGTCTCCCTTCTCCAGCGCTACGTGCATAATAATTATCACATTAATTAGTTTGACCCTTTGTTGATTCATGAGGATCTGAGCTATGAAGAGGTACCTAAGTGCATTTTGGAGCGTAAATTTTGACAGCTTTATTGTATATCTATTCCTTTTATCATAGTGTTGAAAGAACAAGTCAGAATGAGAAGCCACCTAGGAGATTGAAGAAGATATAATCGTGAAGTACCCATACTTGTTTCAAAACTAAGGTATGAATTTGGGGACCCAATTCTTTTTAAGGAGGGTAGTTGACCAGGGGTGGTGGAGTAACCTAGGTTGACTTGGCCAACCAGGTTGGCCCAAAAATATGGGCTTGAGGTTAATGAGTTTGAAATAATATTTGAAGTCTATTGGAGGTGGTCCCAAGGGCTAAGAAGATCATTTGGGTCAACTCGAATATTTAAAGTCTTGAGGGGCCACTTGGTCAACTTTGGTTGACTTGGTCAACCAGATTGGCCTATGGCCTAAATTTGGCTAGAACAAGTTTTAAATGATGTTTGAAGACTATAGAGGTGGTCATGAGACCACTTCCAACATATTCTATTAAAAATGGTCATTTGGTCAACCTAGGTTGACTTAGTCAACCAAGTTGACCTAGGATATGGGTTTTGAATTTATAGGTGTGGTTTAATATTTAAAATATGTTGGAAGTGGTCTCATGTAAAGAGGAGGCTATTTGGATTGAAATGAGTATTCAAACCCATAAGGGATATTTTGGTCAAAATTTGTTGACTTGGTCAACCAGGCTTAACCAGTGTCTAGGTTTGAGTTATATGCATTCCTAATGAGGTTTAGGATGCATTGGAGGAGGTTTTGAGGTTAGATTTGGATGGTATATGTTAAAGTTTGGAGAAAACTTCAAATTTGCCCTTAATGGGCATTTTGGTCATTTTGACCCCTTGTCAACTCGGGGTCAAAGTGGATCCACCAAAATGTATTTTACTGGTCAACATATCATGATCAAAGGTATGGATATGGTTAGAGTCTTTGGAGAAGGCTGTAAGGTTAAAATCGATAGGGTAGAGGGTCTGGTGGCATATATCGTAAATATTTGAAGGTTTTATAGCCTTTGAAAATATATTTAGTTTTTGGGATTAGAGGTCTCATAATTAGGTAAAATTTAAAGGGTAGACATTAGGGACATGCCTAATTAATATGAAATTCATAGATCATGATTTGGGGGTCATTTGAAATGTTTGAAAAAATCATTGAAAATGACTTTTAGGATAGCCTTTTAGCCTTGAATTTTGGTCTGGATTTTTGGGTTTCGTCTGGGTTTTGCATTTGATTGCTTACATTTGAATTATCCACATTAATAACAATCATATGGATGATTTTAAATGATTGGATAGGATTGAATTTTGATAGGCTAAATTGACTAAAGTTTGGGTTGATTGAGGTTTTAATAGAGTTGAGATCTGGATAGGCTTGGATTCTAGATAGGTTTGAAGTATGGGATTGATTTGAATCTGGATTTAACTTAAGGTCTGGATTAATTTGAGGTCTGGATTGATTTAGGGTCTAGATTGATCCAAGTGACCTCGTACAAAAATGAAATCAATAGGAGGGTCTTAGTGTCCCTTCCCTCAGCAAGGTTCTATCAAACATAGAAAATAGAGGCTGATGTATGGAATATCTAATTCGTGGATTAATTACTGTATTGATGTGTGTTAGATTTGGAGGGTCTGTCGTTGCAATTTTTAGGCCTATTGGCCATCAAAGGGATTTCAATTATGCTTATAAGGTGGGATTGTTTCCCACATATGATGCCAAATTATTGTGGTATATAATATTCACATTGATAGAAAGAGAGATTTTTTTTTTGTCTTAGCCACTCATAGATATCCAGCACACAAAAATATGTAGTAGGAGAGAAAGCAAAAAAAAATATCAAAAAATTTTACATAGAATACCCAAACAAAGGAAAACAATGGAGTCGGGCCCATATGAGAAGATTCCATTAGTATTTGAGTAAATTACAAAGGCTAAACCATCCTTTAACTTAGAGGAAATGCAATTACAATAGTTTGGAGAATCGGTCGTACTTTGTAAAGATACTCGAGAGTTTGTGATGATCATGATTGGGTCAGAAGTTTTTTTGCAAGTGGTTAGGTGAAGGCCCAGCTGAGATATACATTAGAACGGAGATCCAATGATGGACTGGCGGTGATCAAAGGCTGAGCTAAGGTTTAATGGTGATTGGCAATCTGTTCACGGTCTAGTGGAGGTCGATGATATGGAGGAAGTCTGATGGCAGTCAGCAGTCAGACAGAAGTTTGATAATGGTCGACAACTAGGCGAAAGTCCATCACTGGTCAGTGGAAGTCCCACGTTGGCCAAGCAAAGGTCCAGAAGGGTCGGCAGCCGAATGCTCGTCCGATGACGATCAGTGGTCGATGAAAGTCTGATAACGGTTGGGAAAAACAATGCAGGAAAATCATCATTTTCCTGCGGCATTTTTTGGCAGCTATTTCAGCTGGAAAATGACTAAAATTCATCGCAATTGAGTATTTCTGACGGATTTTTTTATGGAAAACTTTTCACCAATAAAATACGCATTGGAAAACAAACACCGTCAAAAAACAACCACAAAAAAATCTGACGCTTTTCGCTGGATTATTTCAGGCAGAAATTGTTGTGAGGAAAATGTAAAAGAAAAACAAATTATGCTAGCTGTTAACCTCACGCCCGCCAACCCATCTGATTGTAGTCCTGGTTACCACGCCCAGGTAGGGGTGTCAATTTTTGACACGACACGAAACACGACCCGAACTCGACCCAGAAAAATCTGGGTTCGGGTCAACCCAAACCCGAAACGGGTCGGGTTCGGGTTCATGAAATCAACCCGTTTTAAAAATCGGGTCGGGTTGACCCGCCAACCCGAAATTGACACGAAAAATCATTTTTGACCCGAAAACCCGAGATTGACCCGTTTTTTTACCCGATTTTGACCCGAAAACCCGAGATTGACCCGATTTTTGACCCGAAAATTAGCATTTTTGGGTCAATCCCGGGTCATTCGTGTCGGGTCGGGTTCGGGTCCAGAAACCTGACCCATTTTTAAAAACGGGTCGGGTTCGGGTTGACCCGAACAGTGCCGGGTCAGTTCCGGGTTTGACCCGAACCCGACCCGTTGACCCGAATTGACACCCCAACGCCCAGGCTTAGGCTTGCTTAACCATTAAATTAGTCGCTCGATGGCTCACCCGACCTGTTGACCCCCCCGGCTAACACAACCATGACGCATGCAATGGGATTTGAACCTTGCCCCATTGCAGAATTATCGAATGCCCAACAAACCGCCCGTTAAATAAATTCTGTTAAAAATACTACTTTTTTATTTATTTTATAAGTGATAGAATATTAAAATTAATAAATAATTTAAAACTAATATTATAATTTTTAAAAGATCAAATTAATCATGAAAACTATTAATTTAATTTAATTTGAAAATAAATTAGGAATTAGTTAACTTATTTTTAAAACTATTTATCAATATGTATTAGATTAGCTATTTAATTTATCTAAATTTGTTAATTTAACATAACAATAATTATTAAAATTATTTAATTATTTTAGTTTAATAATATTGAATTTAATTAATCTAATTTGATAATAAGTTATTTAAATTACTTAATTTAATTTAACAAAATGAATAATTTTTAAATATTTATAATAATTATTTTCCACAAAATTTTAAATTCTGTTGGATATAAATCCATGGTATTCTGTCGGAAATATTCCGTTGGTAATCTGCCAAAAAAATATACTAGAATTTCTGATAGATTTATTTTCACTGGAAATTAGCTTATTTTGTATAGTAAAAGTTTGGTGGTGGTCGGTGGTATGATGAAAGTTCAATGGTCATCTGTTGAATGCTAGTAATGTGACAGTTAGTGGCCAAGTAGTGGTCCAATGGTGGTCGACTGAAGTTTGATAGCGACCGAGTGGAAGTCCGGTTTGTGGACGGCGGCTAGGTGGAAGTCCACTGGTGGTTGGTGGCCGAATGGTAGTCTGAAGGTGGTTTGGTGGCTGAATAGTGGTTCCACGGGGGTCGATGGTCGGGTGGTGGTCCTGCGGCAATCGGGGGCAGGACAGTGGATCGACGATGGTTAGCAGAAGTTCACCAGCAGTGGTGCCTGAGTAGAACTCTATGATCCTTAAAGCCTTAGAGCTCTCTCCAATCTCCAACCAAAAAGTCATCTTTATATAGAGAGTGAGGGTCTATTTATATATTTTTGTGAGTGACACACTCTGTAAATATGGAGAAGATCCATGACAGGTTTAGAGTGCTCCATCAGACGACCCGCATTGATTCCCTAGATCATAGAGCATTTCTAAGCATTTAAGTGTCTTAATGATGTCAGCATTAAGTGATATTGGGCTCATTGGATTTGTCTCATTGAGCCTCTCTATTTGATAATAAACATGATATGTTTGGATATCATTTGGTCATCCAATTTAAACTTTAAATCTTCTAAATGTGCTTCAGCCCCCTGAACTGGACCCATTTGGGCCCGAATTGGACCGATTTTGTTGTCTTTGGGTTCATCTCCTTGAGAAATTCAGTTTTGTTCTAAGTTTACTGAAATTGAAGTTCGAATGGTCTCTCATTTAATTTTGGAAGTTGCCAACTATAATATGCCTCAAGATTTGTTCTCGATCAAAACGATCTTTGGTGACATATCAATCTTATGTAATATAACTTATAGGATTACATAAGACTACAATTGTGTGTTCTAATAAGAGTGAGTATGATTATTTATATTATTGTTAATCACTCATTATACTGATTTGTATTCATCTATACACATTGTGCATGTATTTAATTGCTACCATACTTGTATGTTTATTATTGTGCATTTAGTTTGCAAATCCCATTTACATATTATTGGCTTCCGTACATTACTTGGTTTGTTATATTTGTCTCTTCTTTTGTGTATAATTATCATTATATTTGGTTGTGTGAAATTTGAGTTAAAAAGAATTTCAAACTATAAAAGATTGCAGAAAATAAAATAGCATATAGTAAATTTTGACATTACAAACTTGATTACAATAATAATAATAATAATACTAATCAAAGCAAAAATAAAGATGATTCGAGAGCAATTCTTCCAGATAGTTACCTTCATGACAAGATAGTCGGATGGTCATCACAAGGCTCAATAACACAATAATTTGTTATTTCTTTAAAGAAAATTCGCTGAAATTTTTTCAATCAAAAACTTATGGGTATAAAACTAAATAACTTTTTTAGGGGAAGTTACATACATTCTCAAACTTTTTTATATATTTATATATAACATTTAAATTTTTATAATTCTTAATATCATAATCAAACCTCTAAATCATTTAAAAATATTACTAATATCAACTTATTTAGAATATGATATAAAGAAATATAAAAATTTAGATATGTAATATGTAAATAAATAAAAAATTTGTGATAGGCATGTAGTCCTCCCTTTTATTTAAAAAGAAAAAAAAAAATTATGTCAAAATATCTTAATACAAAACATATAAAAATAAAAATTGAAACTCTTAAATTTATATTGAGATTAGTGTTATATATATAATATCTTAAATTACATTAATCTCAATTCAAATAAAAAGAATTTCAAAATTATCTTAATATATTTTGCATAGATATCCAATCTTAATTTTTTTTTACTTTATTTAGTTATGGGTATTGGGTAGCACTCATAGAGCCTTATGTCTACCTTAAGCCTGAAATACACATCGCCCTCAAACGCATCTGTACTGAGCGTGGCCACCCCTCTAGCCAAGAAGAAATCGCCGGTTCCCCCCACCACCGACACATCCCTCGTCTTCTCCAACAGCGGATCCGCTCCGGCGATCTGTATGGTGCCGCGGTGCTGAGTGGAATTGAAGACCAACGAGAAGGCCAGCCAAGCCATGAAAACAGTTTTCCCGTCGTACAAATAAAGCCCCTGGGCGCGACCAATGGCGGGGGAGTGCAGATCGTTGTTGAGAGTGATGGGATCGTCGAAGACGACGACGTCGCCGAAGTGGGTTGGGCTTGAGAGGATGGTGCGGTTGGCCCAAGCGGGGGCGCCGACGATGGCGGCGGTGGCGTTGTCGGAGTTGTGGCCGTTGAAGAGTATGTCGTGGAAGAAAATGGTGAGAGTTTTGCAGGGTTGGGGGCGGAGGACGGGGTGGTGGGAGGTGGGGGAGGAGAGGAGGGGGAGGGGGGGGGGGGGAGGAGGAGGAGGAGGAGCAGAAGGAGGGGGAGTTTGATTGGATTCATTGCGTTGTTTTGGTGGTTTTAGGGTTCCTGGGAAATGAGAATTTGATGTTGTTTATATAGGGGAAATGGTTAGGATTTGCTGGGGGAGGAAATGGGAAAGGGACCAAAGGGCAAAAGGGGAAAGGGTAATGGGAAAAGGGATTGCTGGGCTTCTAAGGTTTCTTAACAGGCTATGAGGACAATCATTGTATGTGAACTTCTTGTATATATAGAATAGAATAAATATTGAGCATTTGCTTTGAGATTTGTGCAAAATGATTATTCATCTAATAATTTTTAAGCTCATACTTATACAATTCATATCAAGATATCAAAATTACCCACTTAGGCTTAGGGTAGTTGGTGGGCGAGCACAGTTGGGAACCCCTCATTCCGGGTTTGAATCCCCTCTACTGCGGCCTCTTCTTTTCACCGGAGCAAAACAAGTGTGGGTTCGATGTCAGTGGATGACCTCGCTAGATTTCGCTGAGGAATTAGTTGCGTCTCCAAGCAATCCCTTTGGAGTGACAGTGGGTAGATACCCCCATTCCATATATATATATCAAAATTTTTTAGCAGACTTTAGCCTAATGATCAAGTACTCGTTTGAGACATCTTAGCTAATCATCTTCAACGGAATTTCATTTCTAACATCAAAAAAGAATATTTCATGTATATTTTTTATCATCTCCATTTTTAACCTCTATTTTTCAACACAAAAAAAAGCATTTCTATGAATAGTCTGACACGATAATATTGGTGTCATACTGTTCACAAAATTATACACTAAACTCTATTTTCTAAACAAAAAATTAGTATGTTCGCTCATAATATAAAATACTTAAAAAAATTAAATTTATTTTATAATGAATATAATGTATAAATAATTAATTAAAGTATTATAATTTTAGCATAATCTTGACCAAAAAATATAATCAATATATTCTTTAGTAATTTTGTTTCCATATATTGACTTTATTTGCGTACTGTTACGACCAAATTCATTGTAATTTATTTATTTTTTAATTTGATGTTTAAATAAAATAAAAATTGATGAAGTTCAACGCTTGCTTAATTTGTCTATACGTTCAAGTTCTGATCACGCTGCTTCCACCTTTAGCATTTACTTCCCCGAAGTCATGCAAATTATACGCTTCTGCAATACGTGAAATACGGATCTTGCTTCACATTATCTTCTCTCTCTCTCTCTTTCTGTGTCAAAATTTTAATAGTAAATATCATTTAATATAATTAAGAAAAAGGAGCAAATAGACAAATTAGATTTGAATCTACAGAGGTCATATAAAATTATAAATTATATTCATAGGTATGGTTTTTTTATTTTAAAAATAATTCTTAATTATATTAGGATTTAATAACTATTAAAATTTTGTAAAAAGAATATTTTATATGCATAAATCTGATGTTATAATGTTATTTTTTATTATTTTTGTAAAATAATATTTAATTAAAATATTATTTTTAATATTTAATATGTATGTGTTAATCTAATTAAATAATCTCATATATGTATTAATTAAAATATATATTTTTCATTTCTTGTCTTTTTATGACAAAAAAAATGAGAAAAAAAATGATGAAAATATTTATACACATTATATCACATCAATGTTTTTTGGATCTATTATAATTATTTTTTATTGCTTTATTTGGTATTGCTTTCTTATTGCTTCTGAAAAGCAGCTTTTTAGTACAAAATTTTTAATTTTCGTACTAAAAAATTGTTTTAAGAAATAGTAACTAAGGCTTCATTTGAGACGACTTTTTATTGCTTTTTAAAACCATTTTTTAGTTTGAAAATTAAAATTTTTATACTATAAAACTGCTTTAAGAAGCAGTAAGAAAGTCATCCCAAATGAAGTCTAAGTCAATGAAGCCTTATTCATTTCTCGCACTTTTTTTGAGGGAAAAAAAGCTAAATTTTAGCTCTCTTTATATTTTGGCACATTTAGGTCAATTAACACAAACTCATATATATATCACAAAAGCAAGATGAGATAAAAAATTCTTAGTTGGCAGTCAAATCTCGCAACTAACAGATGAAGGAGAGTTTATCTCTATCACACTCAAGTTTTTTTTTTTTTTTTTTTTTGCAATTTTTTTTTTTGCAAAAAACACACTCAAATTCACTGCTATTTATAGAAAAAAAAAATTCATTGTTTAACATAAGCTAAGAGATTTCAATGAAGAAGAAGGTTAGTAAAAAAAATAACACCAAATAAATCATTAAAAACTTCTCCACGTTCTACTAAATATATAATTTTGAAGAAAATCAAAGGCTATGAACTGAGCTCTTTAGCATTATTGTGCACTTATTGCATGTGGTGGATAATTAATTAATTCATTAATAAATGATAATTGCCTTGAGCAGAATAGGAGTCCTAAAAGCTTAGAATAGACAAGGATCTTAGAGCACTCAGCTAGCACCTTTATTTATTTATTTATTTTTAGAAACGGGGTATCGACCCACTGCCATTTCAAAGAAAGTGCTTGGCGGCGTAACTAATCCCTCGGCGGGAGAGGCCACCCACCGGCATCATGCCTACACTTGCTTTGCTGAAGAAGCGAAGCCGTAGTAGAGGGGATTCGAACCGGGGATGAGAGATTCCCAACTGTGCTCGCCGACCAACCACCCGAAGCCTCAGTGGGTTGCTAGTACCTTTATAAAACCATGTGTGATTATTGATAGGCTTCCTCTAAGACCAATTAGAAAGGGAGAAACGTAGAGTTGTGGTTGCTTGCTAGGTCTTCTTCAAGGCTTCTGAGATCTGGGCATGATAGATGGGAGAATTATTATGTGGGGCTAAATATTCTTCTACAAGGAACCATTGCCTTGTAGTGGAAGCGAGGGAGAATAAAATAAGGGCATAATGTGATCAAAATTAATTAAAAAAAAAAATTGTGAGAAAGTTGTGATTTATGTGGGAGTGCTGATAAGTGATCAAATTTGACAATTCAATCTGAACTCTAATTGAAAAAATTGGATTCAGAGTGGCCTCATTATCATTTAAGTCGAGTTCAAGTATGAAATATCGGTCAAATTAATTCTTAGGTCTAGTTCAAGTTGACCCAAAAATCTAACATTGACTCGATTATCATTTAGATTTAAGTTAAATGAGTCGGGAATGGGTAAAATAGGTCATTTTTGGAAAATACGTGTCTTTTATATATATATATAAATAATAAACGGGTCATATCTTGTCGGGTTTGGATCAAAATATTTGACCCATATGATAAATGGTTTCAACTCAAGTCAAGCACGTACGTGTTAGGTCAATTTCAGGTCACAACTGAACTCGAACTACCAACTCGAATTAACATTTCTAGATATAGGATTTGATTTTATTTATCTAGGCATCCTAATCTAAGGGTTAATATGGGATAAGTTTTTTGTTGCTTTGTTTTTCAGACTGCAATTATAATTATGTTTGACAACTATTTTTTGATGTTTTAAAGAAATTTTTGTACAAGAAAACTGCTTTTACAGTAGCTTTTTAAAACCTCAACTCCATTGTTTAAAAGTTTCAACTATAGTCACAACTATATTCAGATTATCAAACCAAGAAATTCTCCATTTTAAATTTTCTTTACTAGACTTCTTCTTCATCTTCATCCCTGTAGTTTCTTTTTTTAGTTTAAGAACCTTAATGACTATTGTTAATGGTTAAAAAAGTGTAATTAACTAATAAAAGGATGTTATTGATATAATTCTAATCCAATTTATGCAAATTCGATTTACACTACAGCCCATCATTCGGTGTTAGTGGTATTTATTAGGGCTGTCAATTTCAGGTCATGGTTCGGATTCAGGTCGAACCCGGAATTGACCCGGCACTATTCGGGTTCGGGTCAACCCGACCCATTTTCACAAACGGGTCGATTTTTCAGACCCGACCCGACCCGATTCAATTTGATTTTTCGAGTTCCTGAGCGGTGCAGAGGCAGGACGACAGCGGTGCAGCGGCAGCAGTGTCGGCGAGGCAGTGGGCCCAATGCGACGTGACTCGCGAGTCACGAGCGAACGGAGCGAACCGAGCAGTCACGCGTGGCCCACGTGGCGTGGGGCTAGATGCCTCGATGCGGTTGTCGGACAGGCGGGCAGCCCGGGGCAGCCGGGCAGTGTCGAGCAGAGCGGGGCAGCCGGGCTGCCGGGGCGCGGGGCAACCGGGCAGAGTCGGGCAGTGTCGGGCAGAGCGGGGTAGCCGGGCAATCGGGGCGAGGGGGCAGTCGGGCAAACTAGGGCAGAGCCGATTCCGGGTCATTCCGGGTTTCCGGGTCAACCTGACCCGATTTTGCAAACGGGTTGATTTTCCGGACCAGAACCCGACCTGCTTCGAGTTCGGGTCAACCCAAACCCGAAATTTCCTGGTCGGATTTTCGGATCGGGTCCAATATTGACAAACCTAGTCTTTATATGCCTTTTCATATAATATTTAAATGGGTTGTTGTTGGAATAAAATGATATATAAGGCAAAATATTATATGATTTTGGGCCTTTGTTTACTAACTTTTGTATGTAGCACTATTAATATCATTTAGTAATGAAATTTAATACCATGTTGATATCAAAATTTTAATTTAGTATTTATTATTTTAAAATAATTTAAAATTGGTATAATATGTTATCAAAGTAGCATGTTATATTTATTTGTTTAATTTAAAATAATTTAATAAATTAAAGATTTATATAAATTTATTTGCAAAATAATTGCGTTAAAGAAAGATTATATTTTTGTGAGAGAATAGATATAGATATATGTTGTGAGAAATATGTAAGGAGTTTAGCTTATTCATGCATGTAATAATTTAGTTCAAAGAAAGATGTATTATTGGCATAATTTATTATTAATATTTTTAACTATAATTTTAATTGTATTAGCAACAAATTATTATTTATACATAAAAACTAAATTATAAAGTTAATGTGATGTATCATATGAAGGTTGACTTTACTTTTTTTTATTTTTATTTTATTTTATCATGTATATATATTAGAGATGCATGCAAATAAACCAAAGGTTTGACAAGCTACTCATTAATTGATTGGCTCAATTTTAGATCATTTATGATCGTTTGAATAAGTAATCAATAAGCTTGAACAATTATTTCTTGTTCGACTTATTTATGTCCGTGAATAGTATCGTTTAATTCTTGCGAACCAATTCAATAAGAACCTTGATATAAAGCTCGTTAAGAAGCCTGATTATTCATTTTCGATGCAGAGCTTTTGAACAAGTTTGTTAAAAAACTCGATTAATATTCGATATAGAGCTCGATTAAGTCTTGTTATGAGAATAATGAACAACGTGATATGAATGTTTTATATTTATTATAACTTAATAACATAATAATCATTCATTATTAAAATTTTAAATTAATTAAACATTATACCTCTTATTAATTTGAGTTATTTGTTCGTGTTTACTACATTGTTTGTTTTGAGTATTTATTAAGAAGCTCATTCATTAAAAATATTATTTTCT
The DNA here is from genome assembly GCA_019514585.1 of Dendrobium officinale. NCBI lineage: Eukaryota > Viridiplantae > Streptophyta > Magnoliopsida > Asparagales > Orchidaceae > Dendrobium > Dendrobium officinale. Next base: position 9,085,404 of record CM033688.1, on the reverse strand, counting down.
AAACTCAAAAAACTACTTGTTTTAAGCACGAAAATGCAGAATAGGTTCGCTTGTCAATGGGCTTGAGATAGCTGGTTAGATATGTTAAGTTTATGAGCATGATAAGGCTCAATATAATTGTTTGCTAGTAAGCTCAAAAATGCTTGTTTATTAATTTATACGAGCTGCTCGTTTAATGTTATATAAACACGATATGAATTAAATATGATCCAAACATAAATCAAATTTGAGTATCTACCATTTAAATGAACCAAACATGAACTTAAATAAAAAAGCGTAGATCAAACTTGAATCAAACTCGATCAAACTGATAATAAATGAGCTCAAATATGAACAAGCACCTGCTCAGCTCAGCTCGATTCGTTTGCAACCCTAATATATATATAGATGCATTGTGAGCTTGTTTTGCTCTTTTAATACATATATTTCTTCTATATGTGCTCATTGAAATAATATTCTAGCATTTATAAATAGAAAGAGCACATCATCATTGTTATTGGGTACACTGATCTAAACTATACAAGCTAAATATTAACATCCTATTGCTCCTACTACTTAAAGCATTATTAAAGGGAAGAATTTTAAAAATAAGAGGGTTCTAGCTGTATAAGTCTTATCATTATAAATCATTATATTTCAGAAACCATCAAAGGTGCAATCCCTAAGGACAAATGCTACATTGTTTATAAGCTATATAACATGCTATTTTGTTGACCTTGAAGATGTAAACAATAAGCATATATCAAGGGTACAATTCTTAATAACTCGTTTCGAAGGCAAACGGTACATAAAGAAATTTATTATGAAAATATCTAATTTTGTTATATTGATATCATTTTCATGGCTCTATCAATTTCAGGTCACGGGTTGGGTTCGGGTTGAACCCGAAACTGACCCGGCACTATTCGGGTCAACCCGAACCCGACCCGTTTTTGAAAACGGGTCAGTTTTCCTGACCCGAACCCGACCTGCTTCGGGTCCGGGTCAACCCTACAAGACCCGAATGACCTGTTTCCAACAAAAAAATTGCTAGTTTTCGGGTCAAAAACGGGTCTATCTTCTCTTTTTCGGGTCAAAATCGGGTCAATCTCGAGTTGATGGGTCAAAATCAGATTTTCGGGTCAAAATCGGGTCAATTTCGGGTCAAAGGGTTAACCCGAACCCAACCCGATTTTTGAAACGGGTCGAAATGTTGAACCCGAACCCGACCCGTTTCGGGTTCGGGTTGACCCGAACACAAAATTTTCGGATCGGGTTCAAGTCGGGTTTTCGGATCGTGTCAAATATTGACACCCCTCTACTAATGTCTAAATCTAAGTCTATATGAGCCTATATGACCTAATGAAATAATTTATAGCATATAAAGTTAATCTCTACATCATTCTCCTTCCTCCTGACCTGTATGAAAACATCCATGTCATGGTCAATCATTGCTATCATTGATTCTCCTCTAGTCACTTGATAGATTCTAGATTGTGCCACAGTCACTTTTCACTTCGAGCAACTACATTTGAGTTTTGGTTAGCTTGTTCATTTACACAAAAATTTTCAAAGATTTTTGAATTTCTTGAACTTTTGCAATATCTATAGACCTCTAATTAATGAGTACTTTGTAATATAGGGTTGATCTAAAGAAGATATAAACATTTTTGGTGATCCAAAATTTGATCCTAACATATTTACAAAATTTAAATGGCTCCAACATGACTACGATTTTTTATTCATTTATAATATTTGTAAACTCACAAGGATATAAGCATTGTGAACTGAGAATTTGCCTTATAAAGACCATCCTTTACTATCATTCATTCAAATAATTAAAGCATCTTGAATTGAAATATGAAAATTTAAGAGCTTATGTTAGATGACAAAGTATAATATGTATTTAGTTTATCTATCATGGCATACTTGTAATATTGTGTTATTGGTGTCTTGTAGGCGTGCATCGAAAAAGTCTATATATAACATGTAACTAGGTCTGATTGGGACATAACAAAGATTACTTTACTCCATAATATTTCCTGTCTTCCTCTTTCTCTTCAGTTCTTTCAAGAACTCATCTTCTCTCAAGAATCCTCCGTTCTTCAGCTTCCTTATAATATTTTTCGATTCTTTGAGACCTCATTACTAGGGGCCATTGCCACAACATCATCATAAGATCATTGCCACCATTGTTATCCATTCGGATTATCGTCAAAGAAAGCTAATTTGGTAACCCTGAGTCGTGATTACCCAGTCAAAATTTTATCAAGTGAGGAAACAATCTATTGCATCCATTACCAAAAAGAATAGACGATACTTTAGTATAATTTTATATAAGTTTCAGAGTACCACCTCTCAAAATCTATTAAAAAAACTTTTTAACTCATTCAACATATTTTTGAACTAAAAATTTCTAGAAAATTTATAAGGTGTGATAGTTTCAAGAAGTTTTGATCTTGTGACATTTTTTTATCTTCCCATCTTTATTCTCCATAGCCATCCACTTTATATAATCTAATAGATTTTCATCTAGATAATTTTTCTCAAAATGCAAATTGATTGTCCAATTCTCACTCTAACAAGGAGAAGAAAAAATTTCCAAGGCCTCACCTTGGTCTACCATTTTCTAATTAATCAGTCCTTCCTCTTTTTTTTAGAATAATATACTCTCAATCTTTTATTGACATCAACACTATAGCCAATATATTTATCCCTCCATTATAAATAATAGGCTTCATTTATACTATATTATATGAACTCTACCTTTAGCTTTAGGGAAGGGTGAGATAAATTCATCGAAACGTAGGTTTCATTTGGGACAGCTTTAGATTACATTTTTCTCTTGCTTTTAAGAATTTTTTGTACAAAAAAATAGCTTTACAAAGCTGTAGAAAAGTCATCCCAAATGAAGCCTTAATTTAAAAGCTAAAGCATATAGAGTACTCTCTATATGAATATGATTATCTTATACATGATTGATTTTGAGCTATTTTTTTGGTTGGTCAGATCTAACCTAGGGGTGTAAACGAGTCGAGTTTTGGCACTACCGAGCTTAACTCACCAGTCGGAAAGTGAGCTAGAACTTGAACTCGTCCCACTATAAACGAGCTCGAGTCGGTTCGTGAGCCTCGGGCGGAAGCTTTCGCACTAGCTCCATGCCTCATTTTTGAAAAAAAAAAAAATCGATTAAATGCATTAAATGTTGAAGCAGGAAATGCAGGATACATGTTTTCTAAATCCAGTTTACCGCTCAAATTCATATCTGCCACCCGAACTCTGCTTTTACAGCCCGAATCCTTTCTAAATCCAGTTTTTAATGTTGTTTTATAAAAGCTGTTTCATTTATTACAAAATATTTATTAAAAGTAATATTATTATGTTTAATTATTAGTATTTTTTAAATATTATTCGATTTAATTATTAATTTTTTAAATATTAATAATGATTCGAGTTGGCTCGCGAGCTCATGAGCCAAGTCTCATCAAGGTCGAGCTCGAGTTCATTTAATAAACGAGCTCGAATTTGAGCTCAAGCTCGTAAACGAGTTGAGCTCAAATAGGCTCGCGAGCCGGCTCAGCTCACTTACACCTATAATCCAACCCAAAACTTACTCAAAGCTTTAAAGCATAAATTCACCTAAACTTAAAAGTTTTACACTCTAATCGTACTATTATGTTAAAAAAATATTTTGAGATATTCTAATTTAACTTTTATCATAGAAGTCTAAAAATTTAATAATAATAAAATATTTAATATTTATATTTAATTAAAGAAATAAATATTTTCGCGAAATTATTTGAAAATTTTAAATTCATCGTAATGAAAAATTTGATGAGAATATATTAAATTATTTATTATTATTATTATTTGAAATTTTCAGTAAAAGTTCGTAGTGAAAGCTCCTGAAGTCCTGATCGGACTAATGTGAGCTGCATTTAAATTATTATTATTTTTCTTATTTCGTTTTACGTGCAGCCCGTTGATTAGATGATGTAGCTGTACCCTGTTTCTCCAATGCAGCCATAACTGATACCAGTCGTTACCATTCAACTATATGAACGCCAGCGCACGCCTCGATCAACGATCTCTAACGTGCCACGTCATTTCTAACATAAACGATGAAAGGGCGAGATTTTTCTAGAAACGATTCGAAGAATGCGGCCGACCCCACCGTCTAGCCTTTCCTCTCACAAGTGTACCAAACCGAGTCGGCACTCGGGGTGCAAATAATTAGAGTTGGGAACTCCGGCGACTCAGTCGACTCATGAGCTGACTCGAGTATAATTTGATAAATAGTTTCTGAGTCATGCTCGATCAGTTTATTAAGTCAAATTTGAGCTAGCATTGACTCGAGTTATTAACTCGTGAGTCAGCTTATTTTAAAATATTAATATAAAATATATTTAAATTATATTATAAATTTATTATGATAACTATTTGAATTATATTTATTTTCTCTCTTTTATTATAAATGAGCAGGCTTGTGAATATGCTCGAACTAATAGAATTAAACTTAAGCTCAAATTAAAACTAGATTAATTAATCAAGATCAAACTCAAGATAGGGTTGACTCAAACTAGACTCAACTCACCCTTAAAAGTTGTGTTGGACTCATTTTTAATTTGAGCTTGAATTTAACTAATTAAATTAGGGTTCAAGCTTAATTTATTTATTAAGAAAGAGATAAAATTACTATTATTAAAAAAATTTAAAATTATATAACAAAAAATTAAAAAAAATTAAAACAAGGAAAACATAAATTTTAAATATTTTTTTTTTTTCATTTTTTATTATTAAAATAATTAAATTTTAATTTATTTTTTTAATATATTTATATTTAAGTTGAGAGTTGTGTTAGGTAGTCGTCAGCTAGCATAAAATTTGTCTATTAATCATGACATGAATCCTTTAATACATTGTGTTAATGCTAGGGCATTCCTAGGAAGCGATGTGCTATATGGCCAAAGTATAATGATAAGTGTTCAAGGGCCACTATATCGGTGCCCAAGTATAGTGTTAAATAAACATAGGTTTTCATATCCGGGGCGGATATGTGCAAAGAAGCTAGTCCATGAAATCAGGACTAGGATAGGAATTTAGAATATAAGGTCATGCCTCAAAATCAATGTCGGAAGAATTATACTTCTTTTTAAACATCGATCATAGCTCACAAGATTCAATATAACCGGAGAACGTAAATACTTTTATATACATTTAATATTTACAACTGATATAAGTTCAAAATGACATATGTACAATAACCAAAATATAAAATAAATGAGTCCATCATTATGAATACACCATGGCTACAAAAGAATATCTACTAGATGCATAAAGAAAGATATATGCTAGAAGCCCAAGTCACTCCATATGCTTCTTACCTTTACCTGAAAATATATAAAAAATTACATAGTAAGCATATGCAATATCTACACATGAAATCAATGCACTAGAGTAACTTGCACGTAATCATATAGCTATATAAGATCATATATAATAGTAAGTAAGAACAATATCCATTATATATTATATATAGTTTTGTTATATAAATTTATCATTTATCATATCATATATCATATGAACCACTTATCATATACATCATATATTACATATCCATAATACTCTATTACTCTTGGTGCACCTTAGTCATGGTTCATACATCATTCAACCAATCAACCAATCATTCCCATAAACCAATTAGTATCATCAGTCAATCGATCATTGCATCATATATCAATCATTTATTTTATTTATCATCTATCATATCAATTAATTAGTCTATCAATCATCTATCCATATTCTTGTCACATGTTAATACTATAAGTACTCTTATTGTGGATCAGATATTCATATGAGGGTGACTTGATCTTAAAGGGTTCAATCACATCAATATTTTGTCACTCATATATCATTCGTCCATCTTAGCATCCATCTATCCTATTTGTCATCTATCTCAACTCAGTAATCATTTTTTTATTCATCGATCTTGTCTTATCCCATATATCTTTTTTGAATATCACTTCATTTCTTTTGTTTGTTCTTATGCATATCACATCATTCATATACACATCTTATACACACACACACACATATATATATATATATATATATATATATATATATATAATTTTCATAACATGTAGATTTACACATTGTGCTCATCAATATGTAGGTATTCTCTACCAAAATGCATGTCAATCCAAATGAACAATTACTATATGAATATCATGTATCTCATATCTATATATATAATACATTTACACTTCATCATTTTACACCTGAACATTTCTACTCATTTTAGACAAAAATAATATACAAATAAAACTAACCAATGAAATTTCTATATAAACAAGTCAAAATTTTTAAAATTATATGTACCACATATAAAAAATTACATAGTGAAAAAAATTTCATTGTGAAAACTCACTAAAATGAAAGATATTATATATTTTTCCTAGATTCAGAAGAGTAAAATATACTAAACTCAAAATCATTACACATAAAAGTAGAATAGAGGCACTTATGGCATGCTTCATAATATAATTTGAAAAGAATTATATCTTTTATCTTTTAATAATAACAACCAGAGCTAACTAATGTTTTCAATAAAAATGCTACAAAAAATAAATCTATTGATCAAAATGTCAATATACGTCTATGTTCATTACTAAAAAATTATTTACACTAGTCAAGAGTTATATAAATACAACATATTGTTTATCCATTCTTGAGCTTAAACGAATAATTAACAGATGAAATGACATTGAAATTTGAAGAATCTAGTGACTGAAATCATTAAACCACATATATTATGCTTATAAAGCCTAGAATGTCACTATAATCCTATAAAAGAACTCAAAGTATAAAAAATTGTATGCATAAATTCATTCATCCCATAATAATAATAATCAATATGATCATGAAGTTGTGTGAAAAATAGTAAAACATATACATTAAAGCTTGTAAGAAAGTATAGTATGAATTTCAAAATGGTAAGTTTGTAAACCATCATTCCTAAATCAACATCATAACAGTATTATCAAAATAATAAGAAAACTATATAAACCAATAAAGCAGAAGTATTTATAAAACTATCATAAATCTAAACAATGTAGTACTATTAAGGAATTGTATAAGAGTGCATATGATGTTCAATTATTCTGTATCAGCCTCAAATTAGCATCTTGATCATATGCTTAGTAATAGTAAATCAATAAAAACAAATTAGTACCTTATATACATGTCCAAGCAGTCATATTAAAGAAGTAAAGAATGCTAGCTTTTGTGATATTATTTTTAGTAAGTATTCTTAGTTCAGTATTCAGGTGGCCTTCAGAAATCAGAGTCATATATCACTCTTGCCCATTAGTTTAGTAATTTTTTCTTATAACTTCTAATAAGCAATTCACATGAATCAATAGTGAATATGATCACAAATTATAATACTTAAAGGAAAATCCATCGGCTCATCATCTTATACAAGTATAAAATAGTCTCCAGCTAACCTCAGTAATAAATCAACCTTTCTTATTTTTACACATATAATATTACAAAAGAAATAATAATTAGCAATTAATCATTCACATGCCCGTATTCATTAACAATGCTTATTTCATTAATATGCTCTTTTCATGATGCCAAAAATAACTATATATCATATTCCTACTCAAATCATACAAAATGTTATAAATAATATTTCAACAAGTAAAAATATAAAAGCATCTAGTCAAAATGATCAAAATAATCAACACTACAATATATCAAAAGTTATGACGTGAATTCACTAAATCAAGATAAAATATAATAAATATCCATTTTTATAGAAGAATAAATCTCAAAATAAAAATATTTGAAAATAGAGATAGGATAGAAATTACCTACAATAATCAAAATTATTTTGTAGAACCAGTGAAACAAATCAGTGGACAAATACCCTTTTATATCTCCTCTCTCCTCTTCCCTTCTTCTCATTCTTCCCTTCCTTTTTTGACAAGAAAAATGAGAGAGAGAGAGAGAGAGAGAGAGAGAGAGAGAGAGAGAGAGAGAAATGGATTAGTGGAGAGAAAATTTATATTAAAAATATTTTTAGTACCTAGCATTGTAAGGCTCTAACCCGACTCCTACTACACTGCATGTTCATTCCATAGTTATTATAGAACAGAGAGCATAAATACAGCCACATCAAATTTTGGTTCCCCATTATTGCACTCCTTAGAGCTGCTGCATCTAAAATCATAGTGCCACAACACTATAGTTCAATTTTTTTAAATAAATCCAATGGATTGTAACAACTTATTATGATCAATATAACTTTTTTAATATGAGCGACATATGAAAAAGTGCTGGAGATCTTCCTCTCTCTTTTCTCTCTCTTATTTTTCCTCCATTTTCTTCTCCTTCTCTTCCTTTTCTTCCTAGTCAAGCTGGGGGGGGGGGGGTGGGGAGGGAATGGTGGATGGTAGGAATATTTATATTAACAAATATTAGAAAAATCATATTGGTGATTAGCACTATGGCACACAACATCAAGCACTGATGCATTGCATGCTAGTCCTATATTTACTATAAAATAGAAAGCTCAATGTGGAGGTAGTAATCATGGCACCGCTGCGCTGCCTACTAGATCAAATTTTTCTATATTTCAAATTAATTAATTTTAAACATTTAGGTTATTTTAAAGTTCCCATCTTTGTAAAATATCATCCTTGATATTTTAATTATAGAATAGTAATAAATAGATTAGAATTGATCACCGATCACATCATCTAAATCATAATTTTATTTTTTGATAAGTGCACATATGAATTACATATCAGGGAAATCAATAAATTTTAAACCAACATAATAAAATTATAGAGTAATATTTATAATAGAAAAGAATTATCAGGCACTTCTCACCATTCACAGTTTCTTCGCAGGTCTAAATAACTCCTTGTTCATATACAAGTAGTGGATAATACATCATCTTATGCCCATAACTATCACACCTAAAGCATTGACCTATAATCATATAATATTGCTCTACATGCCTTCTTTCACACCAGATACATTGCAGTATTTTTAGCACATTTGCTTTCATAATCATCTTTTTACTACCTTCACTTATTTTTTTAATTATTGGATGTTTATGTTCATAAGTTCATTATTTAGACTACTTAAATAATCTTTCATTTATCATTTGAGCAATTATATTGGCAAACTTTAATAGACTCTTAGGTGTAGTTGAAGCTGCTCCTATATCTTGTTTAGTCAAAATCTTTTGTCCATTTGAATTCATCTTCATGTGTAAAATTAGCTCAACAGATTTTTAACTAAATACATATATAATTCATATTCTATTATTTTTGCCACATATATTTATGTATATAGCTCATATTCATAAATGCATGAATTCAACTCAATACTTTTATATACTATCCATTTTTATTCTGCTCATAATCTTTGGTTACAATTTAATTCTTTCACCAACCATTGCTCTTATACCACTCTATCAGTACTATCATTACTCTTTTTGTATATTAGATATTCAGAGGAGAGTATCTTGATCTTGAGAGTTCAATCATACCAGTCTTTTTTCATAAATCATCCCTCAACTTTATTAGCCATCTATCCTATCTGTCATCTATCTCAACTCATTAGTCATCAATATAGTCTTATCCCATCTATGTTATTTAGCATATCAGTTCATTCATTACGTATATTCTTATGCATATCTTATCATTTATATACACATCCTGTACATTTCATATGCAATTTCCATAACATGTAGATTTGCTCATCAATATGTAGGTATTATGCCAAAATGCAGGTCAAGCCAAAAGAATAATTACCATATGCATATCATATAACTCATATCCAAATTTAGTATATTTACTATTGATCATTTTGCACCCAAACATTTCTACAAATTTTAGATAAAATAACATACAAACAAAATTAACTAGTGATTTCCATATAAATTAGTCAAAATGTTTAAAACTGCAATCTCAATCACATATCAAAAGTAAAGCTCACTAAAATGTAGGATATTATATTTTTTCTATATTTAAGAGAGAAATGTATCAAATTTAGAATCATTGAAAATATAAGTAGAATAGAGGCCACTTACAACTATCATAATAACTTTTATAACATGAACGATGGATGAAAATGCCTCGGAGAGCTTCATTTCTCTTCTCTCTCCCTTCTCCTCTCCTTCTCCTTTCTTTCTTCATGTCCAATTCGGGGGGGGGGGGGGGGGGATGGTGGATGACAAGGATATTTATATTAAAATAATTCTAAAATTATTTTAGTGCCTGGCACTGTGATGCACAAGATCCTGCACCGTTGCGCTACTTGATGCCTCTAATGTTACTATCGAATAAAGATCTAACCGTCATGGTAGTAATTCTTGGTGCCGTTGTGCTTGCTAGTCTATTGTTATAGTGTTGTCTCTAGGATCATATTTTTTATATTTTTAAATAATTTGATTTAAAACTTTTGAGTTATTACATATAGATTTTCTTACATGAAAATTAATGGGTGCAATAGATATTTTGATTTAAAGGAAAATAAATATTCTTGCATTTAGGAAACTAAATGTGTTAGAGAGAAGACTAAGGAGATCGATAGTTTATGATCTATACTTTGGTATCTAGGTAGATGTCGTACTATAAATGATTTAGGTGTGATTATAAATAAGATTTTGAAGGATATTATTATAGAAATTAATCAAATTATCACTTTAAATATTATTGTTGATGCTAATATTATTAATATTATAAGTGCTTATATTTTCCAAGTAAGTTTGGATATGTGTTCAAAATAAATATTTGGAATGACTTAGAAGAATTAATACGAAATATACCTCTTGAAGAAAGGGTTTTTATAGGAAGAGATTTAAATATACATGTTGGTAGAGTGATAGCAGATTTAAAAAGTATTTATAGTGGCTATGGGTTTTGGGGAAACTAATGAAGTTGGTATAAACATATTTAATTTTTCTTTAACTTATATTTTTGTGATTGTTAATATGTTTTTTAAGAAAAGAGAGGAGTACCTCATCATTTATATATATATTAAGAATCATATTGATTATTTTGCTATAAGAAAAAAATAATTTAGATTGTAAAGTTGTTTTGAGTGTATATTTATGTACCCAATATTGCTTATTAGTTTTGAACTTTAAGATGAATGGGTGAAAATAAGCAAAATAAAGTAAATTATTATCCTAAGTTTATATGGGGTCATTTAAAGAATATTAACAAAAATATTTTTAAGAGTAAGATTCAAGATCTTAAGATTTTGATAGTGCGTAAGAAAGCTAATGTTATGTGAAAGAAGTAGCTAGTGATATTAATAATGTTGCAAATGATGTGCATGGAGTATAAAAAAGAAAAGACCTTAATATTAATAATAGTTAGTACTAGCATCAAAATATGTAAGAAAATATAAAAAATAAGAAGCTTTATTATGAAAATTAGTTTTAATGTAAAAGCTTAGAAAATTGAGAAAGATATAAATGGTACTATAAGGAATATAAGAAAGTATGTGATGCAAAAAATTTTGCTTTTAATGATTTGTATAATAGAATAATTACTATGGAAGGTGAAAGATGTTAAGCTAGAAGTGCATTAAGGATGAAGATCAAAATGTTGCTTTTAATGATTTATTAGAAAATGATATTCAATACTGGTGGATGAGATATTTTGATAACTTTTCAAAGAAGATTGTGAGAATTCAATTGACTTTAGCAATCTTAACACCCACAATATTAATATAGATTTTTATTTTTATTATAGTATTAGTAAAATTGAAGTTAGAGAGGCCCTTAAAAAAATAAGGTGTGGAAAAGCAATTGGACATGCTTAGGATATGAAGGAATTTCTTAGCCTACAAAATTTTTAAATATTATTCTAAAGACTAAAAAGATGACAGATTACTGGAGCTGAAGTGTGTTGATTTCTATTTTTAAGAATAAGATGCACATGAGTGTGTGAATTATAGAGAAATTAAGTTAATGTGTCATACTTTAAAACTATGGGAAAGAGTTATTGAGTATATGTTATAATGTGGTACTAATGTTTCTCAAAATATATTTGAATTCATGCTAGGTAGGTATACTATAGAAGCTATGCATTTATTGAGAGGATTGATGGAGAAGTATAGAGAGAATAAAAAGTATCTACATATGATATTTATTGATTTAAAGAATACACATGATAAAATTTCAAGAGAAGTGCTCTAAAGAGTTCTAGAAAAAAACGAAGTTAATTATGCTTATATTCAAGTCATTAAAAATATGTATATAGGAGCTGTTACTTGTTTGCAAACACAAGGTGGTTAAACCAAGTATTTTCCTATTTTTGTTGGATTACATCAATGATCAACTTTAAGCCCTCATTATTTTGCTTAGTCATGGATATCCTTACAAGACATTTATAAGAAGATGTTCCCTGGTGTATGCTTTTTGCTGATGATATTCTCCTTATTTATAAGATTAGAGAGGGACTTAAAAGAAAACTTGAATTATTGAGGTCAATCTTAACCTGTGAAGGTTTTCATTTGAGTAGATCTAAAATCGAATATATGGAGTGTAATTTTAGTAGTAATAAATCTAGTGGGGAACTATGACTTTCGGAAATCAATTCATTAATAAGGGTACATATTTTAGATATCTTGGGTCGATTGTTCAATGTGATGGTAAAATAGGTAGAGTTATTTTTAATAAAATTCAAGTTGAATGGTTGAAGTGCAGGTTTGCATTAGGCTTTTTGTGTGATAGAAAAAAGTACCCCTCAAACTTTAAGAATAATTCTATAAGAAAGTGGTGAGATCTGCAAAGCTTTATGACACAGAATGTTGGCTATTAAAAAGAAACATAAAGTTAAGTGTTGAAGAGATGAGAATGCTCAGGTGGATGAGTGGCTTCACTCTTAGAGATAGAAGGTGAAATGAGTATTTATATGAAAAAGGTAGGAGTAGCACTAGTGATAGAAAAGATTAGAGAGAACCAGTTTAGATGATTTGGACACATAAATATTGGTCTTTCGATGACCTAATTAGGAGAGTAGATGTATTGGATTTGGCCTATATTAAAAAGTAGAGGTTGACCTAAAAGACTTAGCTAGAACATATTAGAAATGACAATTTTTTATTAAATTTAAATGAAAATTTCAGACTCTTAACATAACATAAGAAACAAAAAAGATTTATGTAGCAAACCCTATGTAGTGGAACAAAGGCTTGGTGTTATTATTGTTTTTGTATAGTTTATATTAATAGTTAATAATTAATAATTTTCGAATGAGCCAATTAGAATTGATGAGTCTGAGTCAGATCTGACTCAATTTCGACTATTGATTCCTCAAACTAACTCGGTTTAACTCAGTAAGGCTTCTTCAGCTAACCGGTCCGAAGGTAGAAAGAGCTACAGGATTCAGGAAGTATCCAGAAACGCTGGAAGCAAGCAGTATAAATTGAATTCAGGATCACAGTTCTTCTTCGTTTCTACAGAGAAAGATCCAGAAGAGCTCGAAAGCGCCGATAAGCGAAAGACCGAGGGAAAAGCTTGTGGTCAGAATAACGCCGGTATCTAAGTAAACTGGTTTTGTGGATAGATTGGAAGGTTGATTAAGTGTACATCTTCAACGATCTACGTCGTCTCCTCTTCTACCTGTAAGTTACAAATTCCTTAATTTCTCATTTTCTGATTCAATCATCGGTGAAAGTTCATGGGACTTTTGGGTTGCCTATTAAAATTTGTGGCATGTTCAATCTAGGGATTCTTGTTTGATATTGTTCTCATTTACGCGGAAATAGTTGAGAATAATATTAGTATTGGGAATTTGTTTTCTGGGCGAGGGTTTTAAAACTGATTCGTCACCTTATTTGGTTTAATAGCTGATTGGATAGAGTTCTAAAACATTCTTTTTAAACCAGTTATAATTCTGAAGTTATGCTGGAATATTTCATCATCCGTAGGCAATTCTACTTGTTAACCTTTGATTTATATGTTTGGCTAGGGGTTCTTATAAAGGAAATATATTCAAACGTTTTGATTCGTTATGGAGTGAGCTATCCAGTAAGCATTTTCCTGTGAATTTGTTCACATGTATCATGCGAAATCTGCTCTGATTCTCTTAGAATCGTTGTATTTTATGAATGATTTCAATTAATAAAATGAGACAGGTGAAACTGTTTATAGGAGAATGGAATGAATATGTTCAACTCAATCTTTCTTTCTTTAATAACAAATTCAAATTGAAATTTCACCTTCCAAGCTTATCTTTGCAACATTTTGAAAGAAAGATTTTAGAAGGAACATTTAACATGTTCTGGATCTTTGCGGACCATGTGAAATGACAAAAATGAGAAATCATGACGAAATGTTGAGAATTTCATAGAGTAAAATTTGTTGTGAAAAATGTTAGTTTTCTTTATGCAAAGAGCGTTTTGTCAATGGTATTATTGATCGAAGGTTGATGAAAAGAAAGATGAAATATCCTACAAGGTTCTTGACCGACACGGGGGAAGTAGCGAAGGGTGAAATGTGCGGTAGTGTTCTTCAATGGTAAAAGAAAAAGAGCTTGGTATTAGAATAATTTCTTTTAGTTAAAATTGATTTTTTTTCATTCCTCATTTTTTGTGATGTCATGGATACTGAATTAGGACTTACAATAGCGTATGCGACGACTAACGATTGATGCCAATTCTGATGTATGATTTTTTATAATCTTAAAACGATACATTAGTTGCTTATCTTATTTCCTCTGGAAAATCAAGTTTTAAAGACCTTCCATACTTAAAAATTCCTTCGTTGATATTTTGTTTTCTTATCAACCATAATCATCTTGATTGGTTCTTTATAACAAGTTATCACAAGTTGCAACAATTTTATTCTGATAAGTTGACCTCTTTTTTGAATGTTTGCAGGATCGTCAAAGTAACTGGTCTCTCACTAGAACACCCATAAATGTTTCCTGGTTACAGGAACATGGATCCATACACTCAACACTTGCATCATCCATGGGAGCACATTCCCTCTCCTTATCATTATTATCCCAATTGGGAACCAACACCAATTCACATGAAGGCGGACTCATTCAACCATCCATCGTCTTGCGGCCCCTGCCCTTACAATAATCAGGTAGAACATGATAGCTGTTGCAATCGTAGTTACCCTACTGGTTACTGCAGCTTCAGACCTCCATACTTCCATTACCAGCATCCACCTCAAATGCATTACCATGGTCCCTATCCTTCGTACCAAAATGCCTACCCACCTTTATTCATTCCTCCACATTTTGATTATGATATAGACAAAAATCACTGTTGTGGTTGTCCGAATCATAATTCCCATAGAAAAGAAGGTAGCAATGTGAAAATTGAAGAGCAAAACACTTCCCCAACAATTGATGAGGGACCAGCGACAACACCAAAAGGCGATCAAGGTGGCTTGATTCAATTCCCTTACAACTATCATCCAATGATGTGGCATCCTGAGAACAGTACAACGGATGGAAAGACTGAAAAGAAGAAGGAATCACTGCCTATGCGTAATTTGAAGGATAATCTCAAGGACTTAAGACAGGGACAAGGAGAGAGTGGAACCTTACAATTGCCTTATCCAATTTTTTGGCTGCCTGGTAATGGCAAACCTGAAGAATCTGTGAAAGATAAGAAAGAGATTGATACCACTCCAAAAGTTGCTGAAGACTGGCCTTCAAAGTTGAAGATAGTTCCATTAAAGCTTTTGGGTAACGAGAATGCTGTTGAGAAACCAGGAGTTCTGGAGGAAGAGACTAAAACTCAACAATCCGAGAAAGAAAGCAAAATTAAGACTATTCCTGTGATGCACCTTCACAGTAGCAGTGGTGAGAAGCTTAGCATGGCTGACAGGCCAGATGATCTGCTAAAGAACTCTGTTACGGAAGAAAAAAAAGTATGATGCTGAATTAAAGAAAGGTGGTAAGAAGCAGCCCTCACCACAGAAGCCATCAAAGCTTCCTCCTGTCTGCTTGAGAGTGGAACCCCTGCCGAAGAAGAATGGATCAAATGAGAAGGTTCGTTCTCCAAGTCTACCTAGCTTGAAGGATAAGGTTAAACCCCATGAAGGTAATCTAGCCGATGCTGCTATCAGGAATAAGGAATCAGACAATACTACTAAAGATATTAAAGTCATAGATGTTGAACATCAACCATCAGGTGAAAGCGGCAAAGACACAGCTGCAGCAATTGTTTCTGGGCAAGATATGAAAGGTATTGAAGACCATTGCGGTGAAAAGGCCAGAAATGTTGTTACAACTGAAGTTGATGTGGGTGGAAACAAAGAAGAGGATATTCCCATAAGTCAGCAGCGGATGATTGAGCAGGAAAAAGAGAAAGTTGATACTTCGGATAATAACTATAAGAAGCAGGTGCTGAACAAATATTCACCGGAGGATGCAGCATTACTCATCCAGTCTGCTTTTCGGGGATTTAATGTTAGAAGGTGGAAGCCACTGGACAAACTTCAGAAGATTGCGCAAATTCGTGGAAAACTGAATGATGTGAAGAGCCAAATTCAAAATTATGAAGGTTCTCCAGAACTGGATGTGAAGCAAAAAGTTATTATTAGTGAAACCATAATGAATCTGCTACTGCAATTAGATACCATCCAGGTATGTTAAAATATGTTACACTTTATTCTTAATCAATGAGATCAGGTTATTCTTAATAATTTAATGATTATTATCTGACAGGGTTTACTTCCGAGCCTGAGAGAGATTAGAAAGTCCGTAGCAAGAGATCTTGTGTGCTTGCAGGACAAGCTTGATCAGCTTTACAGCCAAGCCACCAATGAACATGAAGAAGGAACTCAGAAGAAAGTTGAAAGCAGTGATGCCTCTGAGATCACTTTAACTCCAGAAGAAAAAGATTTACCTTCTTCTGGAAGCCATATGAAAGAGAAAATCTTGTCAGAGCAGCCTTCTCAATACTTCAAAGTAGAGAACGAGTTTCTTCAGGAGAGTGAAGGATGTCCAATGGCCTGCCTGCACGATTCTGAAGCTGATAATTTGTCATCAGCTGAAGGAAATACAAGCATGGTTGAGAAGTACGTGAGCCAAGACGTTGTAGCACTTCCTCCTGAAATTGAAGTACTTGACTTTGTTATGAAACAGCAACCTGATTCAGATCAAAGTACTAAGTGGAAGGAAATGCAAGCTTTGAAGGAACAAGATCTAAATGATGTAGATTGTGATTCTAAGCATGAAAACCCCTCTATCTCATTATCAGAGGAGCAAATCAGGAATGAGGAATTTATGGTGGTAAAACCCAATGAAGCAAACGAGCAATCCTTGTTTGAGGTTGTTGCATTAAAAGAAAAATCAGAATCAAAGAAAGAGGTCAATTCAGATGAAGGCGCAAACATCAAGCCTGAAGATGCTACTGTTATAAGAAATGATGGAGCTCTTGAAGAATTGAAGGCTGCTTTCAAACGTGCTGGCGAGGGTGACAGATCAGAAGAATATCAGCTTGAGCCAGACTCATTGGCTGCAATGTATCCAATTCAATCAAGTGATGCTTGGAAAGAGGAAACGCAGTCAGTGAAGGAAGATAGTGAAATGGGCGAGTATTCAAAAACAGAAGCAGTTCAGAATAATAATAGCCATGAAATGGTAGAAGTAAGCTCTGAAATTCCAGCAGCTGAGGTTTTCAAGTCTGGAGCAATGGACAATGAAATTGTTTTACTAGAAGCTTCTGTGTGTGATACTGGCCTGAAGGAAACTGGATCGTATTCAATTAATGCGATAGAAAGTGAAAGCAATTCTAAAGATTCTTCACAAGAGGCTCGTTCATGTACGCAACAGGAGAAATCTCTGCCTGGTGACTTCGTGAACAGTGAAATAATCTCTGAAGAGAAGAAACTCGTTGAGGATAATGAAAAGCTAAGGCAAATGTTAGAGAAGTTACTGACCGCTGGACAGGAACAAATGGGGGTAATTTCTGAACTGAACGAACGAGTGAAGAACCTAGAGAAGAAGCTTTCAAAGAGGAAGAAAGTGAAAGTCAATCAGAAGAAATTGAACAAATTTTCGCATGTTGTAGTGGGCAAAGACAAAGTAATGTCTTACGAGGAAAAAGCCAGTTCTGCTGCTTGAGTGTATGATTTCCCCTCCATACTCCATCTATGTAATAATCTGCATGTGCAATAAATGTCTTCTGTTATAAATACTGCAATGTCTCGCAATTGTTTAATGTCATTATCTTTTGCAGAATTTGTTTGCCTGAAGGGCAATGCTACAGCTATCATAATGTATACAAATTATAATAAATAGATAAATTAGTTTTTTAAAATTTAAATTAATAAAGTAAAACCAAAAATAATAACCACACTTCCTCCAAATAAATATGTGCATTGAATGGATGGGTGGCTTCAATTTTTGCTAGGAAATGAGCAATTCTAAGGGGTATGCTAGAGATACTGTTGAAGTTTGATAAAGATAATACGGCTCAAGTTATGTCACTTAGGAATAATATGGTGTTGGATATGTTTTGTGTCTAATCTAATTGTGTTGATCAATCTGATTATTCTATTGTTTCAGACATTAAAGTTTATTGTGTATGTTAGGGGATGCGGGGTCTACCATAACGCCCCGACGTTGTGTACGCTAGCGCGTTGTGTTCTTGAGCACCCCAATGCTGAATGACAGAGGCCAGAGCGTCGCAACGATATAGATATGACGCTACAACGGTGCAAGTCAAAGGCTTGAGCGCCACAGCGCTCCGAGATGGACTGAACGATTTTCTTTCTTATTTTCTGAAGGGTTGCATTCCTTTGGGTTATTTTATTTGACTTTCTCTTGTATTTATGTGTTCAGGCATTAGGAACCGTGCATGTGAGAAGAGGAGAGATTGAGAGAGAAAAGATATGTACTTATTTTTTTCCAATTTTCATAGTGAATTTTTTGGTTTGGTGTGGTGTGGCTCTGTGATTTTTCCCAATTTTGAATTTTTTTTCACGTTAGATCATGGTGTCCTTTATTTTTCACTGCTTTTACTTTTTTGATGTTTCTTCATTGTGGTGTTTACTCATCATCCGCAACAATTGGTATCATAGCGAGGTTCTTCAGCTCGAGTGGGAGTAATGGATGATGAAGCAAGGTATAGGATTGAAAAGTTCAATGACTCGAACTTCGCGTTCCGGAGGATGCAAATTGAAGATTTGTTATATTAGATGAAGCTGTATTTACTGTTGGAAAGAATCATCAAGAAGCTAGATTCTACAACTATGGAGGAATGAGAGGTTCTTGATTAGATTTCACTAGGTTTGATACGACTTTCACTTTCCTCATTTGTTGCTTTCAACATTGTAAATGAGAAAACTACAGTGGATCTCATAGCCATTGGCCTCAAACAAAGTGTTCTTGATGGAAAAATTATTCAATATGAAGATGCTGGACAACACCTCAATGACGGAACACCCAAATAATCAGAACACTATGATGAGTTAATTGTATTCAATTGGCATCAATTTTGAGGCGAGGGCATTGTTGCTGTTATCTTCATTGTTAGAAAGCTGGGATGGGCTTGTTATTGTTGCAAATCTTCGGGAAGTTCAAAGTTGAATTTTGGGGACATTATGGGGTTAGTGCTTAATGAAATGATTCGCAGGAGTGTGAATGGTCAATCTTCAAATTTTGCTTTGAATGTTGAAGCACGATTAAGGATTTTAGAGACAAATCCTAATAGAGAGAGATCTAAATCCTTGAGAGGAAAGTTTATTTTTGGTTGAGGAAAAGTTGTGTTAGAGATGTGGAAAGAAGGGCTGTACAGTTTCAAAGAAGGGCAGTGGTGGAGGTCAAAATAAAAATCATTTTGCAAATGTATTTGTAGAAGAATGTCAGTCAGATTCTCTAATTTTATCTCTATATAATTCTGAATATTGGTTGCTAGATTCAGCTGCTTCTTTTCATGCAAGTCCTAATAAGAAGACATTCAAGAACTATACTCAAGGTGTTTGGGTAAAGTGTATCTCGGGGACAACAAGCCCTGCAACATTCTTGAATAGGGAGATATTGATATCAGAATGCTAACATGGGTCAATCTGGAGACTCAGGGATGTTAGGCACGTTCCTTGTATGAAGAGAAGTTTAATTTCTATGAGTCAGCTTGCAAACTCAGGACATGTGATATTATTCATAAGAGATATGTAGAAGGGGACAAAAAGGGCTATGGTTATAGCTTGTGGTAGTATTTGAAGGCACCTTATATGTTATTAATATGAGTAAATTCTATTGGAGTAGCATATTCATATGTTGATGGAGGTCTTTATCATCGAAGGCTTGGCTATATGATTAAGAAAGATATGCATTCACTTTTTACTAAAAAAAGCTTCATGATTTAAAATTTATATATTCAAATTTTAATGAAGACTGTGTATATGACAAGCAATATAGGGTGAGTTTTTCAAATATTGGTTTAAAGGTCAAGTCAAAGAAGTTGGAATTAGTGCATACTAATGTATGAGGTCTTACTGCAGTTACTTTTGTTGGAGGATCTTAGCATTTTGTTATATTTATTGATAATCATAATAGGAAGGTATGGGTGTACTTCTTAAAACACAAGTCAAATGTGTTTGATGTTTTCAAGAAGTGGAAGGTCATAATTGATCTTGAGATAGGTCTGAAGCTCAAGTGTATCAAATCAGATAATGGTGGAGAGTATCAAGATAAGGAGTTTAAAGAGTATTGTGATTTGAATGGGATCAAGTATGAGTTTACTATTCCAAGAACATCAAAACAGAATGGTGTTATAGCGCACATGAATAGAACTATCACTAAGCGTGCCAGGAGCATGAGATTATATGCTGGTCTACCCTAGTAGTTCTGGGAAAATAATTGAATACTACAGTTTATATGATCAATCGTGATCCTTTAGTTCCTCTGAGTGAGAGGTTATCTGAGGAAGCCTGGAGTAGAAAGAAGGTTAGTATATCCCACATCAAAGTTTTTGGTTGTTCATCCTATATTCATATTGATGCAGGATCTAGGAATAAGTTTGATCCAAAATCTGTCAAGTGTATATTTATTGGATATGGCTCAAATAAATTTGGTTACAAATTCTAGGATTATCAGAATCAATAATTCATCAGGAGTAAAGATTTTAAAGTCAATGAAATTGAATTATACTAGGATAGAAATAGGATTCCTGAAGATTCTTCCAAATATGTTGAGATAGAGGATATTGGTGATCAAGAAGACAAGGCTGATGAAGCATAGAGTGCCTTAGACTCCTGCTACTGAAATTAGGAGATCAAGTGGAATCTCAAGGCTAGCACAAAGGTATTCTCCTTATTTGTACTTTCTATTACTAACTAACTAATAGTGGTGAACTCGAGTGTTATGATGAAGCCATTCAAGTTGATGATTCAAATAAGTGGAGAGCAAGCCATGGATGTTGAGATGTGTTCACTTGAGTTGAATCAGATTTGAGAGTTAACATAACTATCAGATGACAAGAGAGCACTCAGAGAACAAGTGTGTTTATATGATGAAAGAAGAACTTGATGATAGCAAGCACTAGAAGGCCATGCTTGTAGTTAAGTATTTTTAGTAGAAGGAATGAGTGGACTTCACTAAAAATTTTTCTCTAGTGATGAAGATGACTAAAATCAGAGTTATACTGAGTATGGTAGCAGTTGAGGATTTACATATAGAACAGATGTAAGGACAATATTTCTTCATGGTGAATTTGAAGAAGAGTTGTATGTGATGCAAACATAGGGATATGTGGTCATATGTAATGAAGATGTTGTGTGTAGGCTCAGGAGGAGCTTATATGAGATGAAGCAGGCACCAAAGACAGTAGTATAAGAGATTTGACAAGTTTATGTCAGATAATGGGTACACAATGCCAGACAGACCACTGTTATTTTTTCAAACATTTTGATAATTATTATATTATTCTTGTATTTGAATGACATATTGGTTGTAGGTTCAGATATAGAGAAGATAAGATGTCTGAAAGAACAATTATCAAATGAGTTTGAAATGAAAGATATGGGTCCAACAAAGAAAATTCTTGGTAAGAATCAGTAGAAATATAAGTGCATGTATATTTAAGTTATCTCACGTAGAGTATGTTGAAAAGTTGTTTTAGAGATTCAACATGAGTGAGGCAAAGCAGGTAGTCACTTTTAGTTATCCAAGGAACAATTATCCAAATATGAAGTAGAGGAAGAACATATGAAGAAGGCTTCATATGCTTCTACAGTTGGAAGTTTTATGTATGTTATGATCTATACAATATATGACATAGCATATGCAATGGGAGTAGTGAGCAGATTTATGAGCAACCCAAACAAATTTCATTGGGAGGCGATTAAGTGAATTCTTAGGTACTTGACAAAGCTCTTTGCTTTGGTTGTGCAATGATTGATCGACAGGTTTATATATATTGTGACATTGATGGAAATATTGATGGTATGAAAAGCATAACTTGTTATATCTTCACATTGGAAAAGATTGCAGTCAATTGGATTTTCAAGTTACAGAAGATTATTGCGCTCTCAACCACAAAAAGGGAGTACATTGCTATCATTGAGGCTAAAAAGGAAATGATTTGTTTGCAAAGTTTCTTGATAGAACTTAGCAAGGGGCAAAAGATATGGGAAGCTACATAGTGACAACATGAATGTCATACATTTAGCCAAGAATGCTGCATTTCATTCAAATTAACTTGAACTAACCCAAACATGATTAGTCTTGATTTTTTTTTTTACCCTCTTCCTCCAAACCCCTCATCTTTCCACCAAACAATTCATATCATTCTTGAAATAATAAACTAAATATTAAGTATTTTTATTAATTAGACCCACCAAAAGACCTACCATATTCATCATCTAGCTAGCCATCAGAAGAAAAAGGAAGCATGAAAGCTCATAAAAGAGACTAAAGTTGAGTGAAAGAATGAAATGAAAATTTTGGTTTATAAGTCTAATAAACAAATACTTTGTGATCAGCCCAATCCACTGGTCACAGATCTTTTTATAAATAGTTCAAAATTCAATTGAGAGAGAGAGAGAGAAGATTATTAGTGAGATGAAAATGATAAATATATCTAGGTGAATAATTATTTGATATCTCATATTTATTTTTAATCTAATAAAATGGACATCTCCCTTAATTTGTGGCCAATAATGATTAAAAAGAAAACAATTTTCATACAATCCTAATCTCCTCTCAATTCATAAATATTTACAATATAGCCCAAAAGATTAACTAAAATAGAAAAAAAATTATATAAGATTTCAAGTTCCAATACATTAATATTTTTTTACTAAACAAGTTAACATTTTTAACCTCACTTGATAAAACATTTTCAAATAAACACAGTGAAAACATAATTAGTGCTTTCCAACACATAAAAATATTTTATATAGTATCACTTAAAAAAATAATCTTTATATGTAGATACAAAGAGAGAAAAAAAAATAGATTTTTCAACATATAAAAATATTTTAAGCTCTAAATAAAATTATATATATAGCATCTCTCAAAAAATACATATCTATAAAATCAAATATTCTTCATAATTATGCATGATGAAGCAAAAGAAAATTTGAGAGCAAAGATACCTTATTCATTAGTGCTTTGCTTAGTTGCCACCTTGACTCAAAGAACATTCTCAAATTCTTTTCCTTTGGCCTTCTTTAAAGCAACCACTACTTAGCTTTCTTTTCATTCATGGAGAAAATGTTCTAATTTCAAATTGCTTATTGGATATCCTTTTTCTTTTTATTTATGCTTTCCACTATGAAGCCACCAAGCAATGCTTTTTATCATTTAAAATCTACTTTAATTCCACTCTTTTTTCCCCCTTATTGCTAGCTTTTTCATGAGTAAATGATGTATTTTTTCTATTAATTCATATTAATTTTTTTTTAATTATCATATTGAGAATTTATATTTTTTGAAACAAAGAGTGGGATTAATATCAATATCTAATTGGATATTGGATAAAAAAAATTAATATGAATTTATTTGAGGAGTGAAACATTTTAGTTAGAAATTTTCAATTTCATCTCATGTAATCAGTAGAAAAAAATTTTACAAAAATTTTCTGATATAATTATATCGGGATAAATTTAATAACTATTAGATATGTTTTGAGATTAGTGTTGCATGTTAAAAATTTCTATTATACTAATTTTAAAGCATATCTAACAAATATCAAATACATCATAATATAATTATTATCGCAAAGTTTTCATATATATATTTTTTATAATCATATATTGTCTATCAAATGACAATGTGATATGAACTTAATAAGAATAATGATGAAAGCCCGTAGTATTGTGAATAATAAATTATTTTCTTATTTACTAATAATATTAGGAGAAGGATGAAATAGTGATTTAACTCATGTGATAAAATTTAACTATATATATATATATATATATATATATAGTTTAGAAGAAGAAGTTTGATTAATTACACTACCAAAAATAAGGTTTTTTCTGCAATAGCCTTATTTTTTTGTAGTGTTAATAATCCTAATTAAATGATAATGTAATATAAGTTTTTTATAAATATTTTTTAACAGTATGATATTTCTTTAGCTTGAATGTAAAGGGCCAACAAAATGAAAAACCATCATTTGTATATATATCGTCTGACTATGGTCCTTCAGTCACTATCATCCTATTATAATTCTATTAAAATCATCATCTAACTACAATCTCCTAAACTTCATTACCCAAATATGTTTGACATCGTTGCTTGACTACAGTTCTTTGACCAAATTCATCATACTACAATCTCTTGGTTATGTTCTCTTAACCAACAACATTGCCTGACTACAATCCGCCGGAAATACGTGATTTTCCTGAGTGCTATGACCATTACTCTATTATGATTCTCCATTGACCATCACTTGACCATAGTCTTCTAACTACCAACACCTGACTATAATATCCTTACTACTATCGTCTAACTACACTAACACCTGTCAACTATACTACTCATTATCGTTAACAATGTTAGTGCATGACATCACTTATAAGGTCAATGCACATCATCAACACCAACGTCAACACTTGTTTACTTCTTCGCCTTCCACTGCCAATAACATTGATGCATGTCAACGCCTATAAATGGATGCATGCCATTGTCACAAAGGTCCACACCTACTAACTTCACGACCGCCAATATTAACACACGTCATCAACAACAACTTGGACACCCAAAGTTATTACCAAAATGCATACTAAATCTCTTGATCTCTTGTCTACTCTAGTCAAGGAGAAATGATTGAACATGTGGTAAATGATCTCTTAAAAAAAGCTCTAATGCCGCAAGACTCTTCCAACTTCCATCATGAAATCTTTTCTATACTATTTATATCGACTTTATTGCATCATCCCTTTTCCCAATTATAAATAAGGCATCATTTATAATCAAAGAAATAGTATTGAAATCATTTCAATCGAGCTAGGTTTAATAGTTCTCTTCTTTCCTAATTGGAAGTTTTCAAAACAGCTATCTCTATATGGTAAAAAAAATTTCTTCAATTTTAAGTTTAGTATGTTAGCGAAAAAATATGATATCATGTCTTGGATGAGTATTGCTTGGTTGTTTATAATATCATGTATTTGATTAGATTGAGGATGCATGGATTCATTTTTGTCTTTTCCACTTTCATTTTGCCTAAATCATGTTCTCAAGCTATAAGAATTATCAAATTGTCAGTTATTTTCTAATATAGTGATTTTATTTTACTCTGCATACACACAATCAAACAGAAAAATAATTCCACTGTGTTCACTTTACAGACAATCAAATAACCTCAAAATATTTACTTTACAACTAACCAAATAAGAAAAAATTGCTTTAGAGAGCATTAAAAAAGTTATCTCAAAGAAGGCTTTGTTTGAGACAACTTTTTTATTGCTGTCTAAAATATTTTTTTAGTAAAAAAAATATAAGTTTAAAAAAATTTTATGATAAAAGATTGCTTTTAAAAATAATAAGAAAGTTGTAGGATTCATTTGAGACCACTTTCTAAAACTAATTTCTAATAAAAAAATTTTAAATTAAAAATGTTAGTACTAAAAAATTATTTTAAAAGCAGTAATAAAGCTACCCATTGGAAGTCTTAGGCTTTGTTTGCGACGGCTTTCTTACTGCTTCTTAAAGCGGCTTTTTAGTATAAAAATTTTAATTTTTGTACTAGAAAGCAGCTTTATGAGGCAGGAAGAAAGCCGTCCCAAACGAAGCCTTAGATTTCGTTTGGGACGGCTTTTTTACTGCTTCTTAAAGCGACTTTTTAGTATAAATTTTTTAATTTTTATACTAAAAAGTTGTTGTTTTAAGAAGCAAGAAGAAAGCCGTCCCAAATAAAGTCTTAGGCTTCGTTTGGGACGGCTTTTTTATTGCTTTCTAAAACGGAGTTTTAGTACAAAATTAAAAAATTTTGTATTAAAACTCCATTTTAAAAAGCGATAAAAAAGCCGTCCAAACAAAGCCTTAGTCTTTAATTTCAAGAAATTATTATTTTAAAAACCTTTAGATCCGCTTTAAGATCTAACACCGAAAAGCTAACTCCTTTTAGTAAGGAAATTCCAGAAAGCCAATTAAAATAAAGACAAACAAACAAGTCCGGAAGCCTTTGAATTTAGGTACAAATTACTATTTATATCCAAAACAAATTTATTTACTATATTTCAACGAATTTATTTAATAGATTTGACTTGTCCTTTTATTTAGGAGCCAGATCTCTGCTTACATGGAGATAATCAAAATCATCGATGCTGATGTGGCTTTATAGGCAATTCAAAAAGGCTTTTTATCTGTCATATTGTACTTTTTTTATCTTTTATATCATAATATCATAACAAAAATATGATAAGAATGTATCTTACATATCTTTGATTTATTTTAAAATTAATATCTTTGGCATATCATAAAAAAATTATCTTCATCAAGCACAAATCTTGAGATAAAATTGAATTAAAAACTTTCAAAATTAAATCCGGAACCATATGAACTCTGATCTAAGCAAACTTATAGTCGAATTGAACGTCTCGAATAGACAAACCCAACGACACCAAATTCAACTCACTCCGAGCCAAAATGAGAACAAATTGAAGACCTTAAGCGCCTTTGGAAGGTTTTAAACATAATTTGAATTAACAAACGAACTCCAAAAGTGACATTCTTATAGTCTAATAGATAGGCTCGACAAGACGAATCCAACGAGCCTAAATTGCCAAATTTTGATATCATTAAAATATTCAAATGCCTAGTAAATGGTCCACAATCAAGAGGATAAATATCAGTCGTTCATTCAAACAACTCTCAACATACCCTTGATCTCCTTGCTATTTACTAGCAATGTCACTCTCATAAAACTAAAAGTAAACCACTAATTCCTCATGAAAGGGGACTCAAGCAAGGATGAGAAGGAAGAGAGCGAAACTAGAGTACACTAGCTACATAACTCCTCCTCGACCATCGTCGGACCACTGACCATTGTCGGATTGTCACCTGGGTCGCTGGAGTGTCGTCGGGCTTCTGCCCGACCACTAACTGACGCTGAACTTCTGTCCGGCGACCAACAGACACCAGACATCTGCCCAACCACCGAGAGTCGTCAGCCCTTCCGACCTCTGTTACTAGACAATGGTCTTTCTGACCACTGTCGCCTACTAACTACGGTCTTTTTGAATTTTGTCGCCATACATTGGTCTTTCTAACCATCATCTCCCATCAATAATGGTCCTTTCGACCTCCATCGCTAGACAATAGTGTGACGCCCCAGGCATCCATAGTGAAAGGATTCGTCTGACATTCTGATCGAACTCCATTCCAGTTGCCTTGCTCGGACCTGAAATTGTCAACCACATATAATGAGCTTAAATAGCCCAGCAGGTCACCAAAGCCTACAACTGAAATCAAAGCACAGTACTGCTATCAATATGCATGTCAGTCAATCAAATCCATAACAGTCAATGGTCAATGAGTTTATGCAGCGGAAATCAAATCAGTAGTCAATGCAGTACGGAAATCAATAGTCGATGAAATCAATAATCGATGCAGCGATAGAAGTACCGATAAATCAAACTCAATCAATACTCGTCAATCTCGAAGAAATCCGTCGATCAGTCAAATCAATCGTATCAAATCAATCGATCAAATCAAGTCAAATCTATCTAGTCAATAAAATCAATCGGAAAAGCAATACGATAAATCTCAATCTACCCTATCAATAAATCAAATGCAACAAGTCAATACAATGCAGAATCAATAATATCAATGAGTATATAAGCAGTATCAATAAATCTATAATATACATATCCATAGCATCAATGAATCAATACGATATCTATATCCATCCATATCCATAGCAATGCTCAATAGTATCAATGCTCGGCAATCAATCGATAAAATCAATGAAATCATATGATACAGTAAATCCGATCAAATCAATAAAGCAGAAATCGATAAAGCAATAAATCCGTAAGTCAATATAGTAAACATGCAGTCAATACAATAATACTGGACAAGTACAATCAACTGGCTATGTTGCTGTTGTAGAATCTATATTGCTGTTGTAGATATCCATACGTTGGTTTCAATAAAAAGAGTCGTCACTCTATTGCCTGTCGGCCGCCCGTCGGCATATATCTATAAGAACCCCTTATGACTCCCATCTATATTGCTGTTGTAGAATCCATATTTAAAGGAAAGCCCGTCGGCCCACCATCCTGTACAGGTCAATCAATCTCCAACCAACGTTCAACCAGGTTCCACTTGTGTTCCAGTATTCAATAGTCAATCAATAATCAATTTAATAGTCAATATTAAAGCAATCTAGAACAATCATATCAATATTCACATTCATATTTATTCAATCTATCAATCTCAGAAAAATCGGAAATCGTACGAAATTTCGGCAGAGTAACGGCAGTCTATCAAATTTACACAAAAATCCTACAAAATCAAAATTCACCAAATTACAACAGAATGTTCACGACAACAATATAAGACTATTATTCTACTGAATCCATATCAAATAACATCCTGATATTTTTCTATTCAATTAAAATCGCGTAGAACCAATTCCGACCGGTAAAATCATCGCAGAATAGACTCAAATCGTGTACAATATTCATATCTATAACATTCTGAAAGTTGTGCGGTGAAAGTTGTGTCAATACCTAATCAGATCAGTTTTTCGATAACAAAAACACAAATCCGTACACAACACGATCAAAACACAATATCTTTGAAAACAGAAATAGGATTCGGAGTCTTTACCACGAGATCTACACTTTCTCTAACAGCGGCGTCAGACGAAAAGTGCTCCGCGGCCTCCAAAACCCAAGATTTCCTTTACTTTTCTTCTCTTTCTCTCTCCTCAGATATTTCTGATTTTATAAAAATGATTTCTCTCACCTCAAAATGAGCTGATTTCCTTATAACCTTAGTCTGATCGTCCTGGCCGATCGCAACATCGTCCCGGACGATGTGACCAATTTCCAATCGTACTGGACGATTTTTTGCAGGACGATACAGGATGATAATTAATTTGCCAAAACCCCTTGCTCTCGAGATTTTGCCATACACTGATCGTCTCAGGACAATCCAAAATCGTCCTGGACGATCCAGTCCAGAAATCATTCCAGAAACACTCCAGAAATCAGCTGTTTTCAATTCACTGATCGGCCTGGACGATCTCAACATCGTCCTGGACGATCCTGGGAGGAAAATCCAATTCAGAGAGGAACAGTAAGGGAACGAGGTCTCACAAATAGTCGCCCATCGACTATGGTCCTTCTGACCTCCTTTGTCAGACAACAGTGTTTCTGACCTCTGTTGCCCGCCGACTACGATCCATCTAACCACCATCGCAAGACAATGGTCTTTCTAACCTCTGTCACCCATGACTATAATTTTTCTGATGTCCATCACTAGATTACAGTCTTTCTAATATTCGTAGAATGTTGATTATGGTCCTTCTGAACTTCATCGCTTGACAACAATCTTTCCGACCTCCGTCGCATGTCGACCACCGTCCGTCCTTTTAACCACATTCACCCGACTACGATCTTTGCAATCTCCTTCATTAGCCAATTATGGTCCTCCTCCCGGCCAAACAAACATCTCAATACCGATTCTTCCAATTCCAACCATGTATTGCACTCTATATGATGTATATTTGCTATATCAAGCCAAGTTCTTCCCCCCAAGAAAGGGCCTCATTTGTAATCGACTGCATACACTAATGGATTCATTCAATACTCATGGTTTTTTTCCCCTTTTAAGAGTTTTCCACATAAAATTATTGGTATCATTTATGAACGCTAAACCTCTGATCTTTTATCTGTATATATGTTGGATCTTCGTATAAAGCTAAGACACTAAACTTTATAATTCTCTACCACCACGAATATTCCAAGATGCAACAATCTTATTAATTATTTATTTATTACACTTATATTAAAATAGATCTAAATGCTTTGAGATTCATTATTACTGAAAATTTGATCACATATCCTATATAATACAAATTTTTGTTTTTTTTAATTGGTTGGAGGAATTTTGGGCAATCAAATGATTAGTGCCCAAGCTGGCTCGTGAGTTAGTTGAATTTGACCTTCTAATGTGGCGGCAATCGGTAGTGGTGGTTGGAGGCAATGGTGGAGGAGGGCTACGATTAGTGGCAATCAAGCAAGCTTCATTGTGGTGTAAACCATTCTCGCTCAAAATTGGGCAAATTTGGTTTACCTCAAAAAATAAACTAGAATGATTTACACTATATTTACCAAAGCTTTGAAACTGGATCAGATAATAAATAGGAAGAAAGATAGGTTAGTGATTTGATGGTTCGATCATTATTGAATTGGATAACGTAATAAATACTTATTATATTAAATATTTTAATAATGACACAGCCATTTATAACTTTATAAAAACATTGAATAGATTTATAATATGAAGCATAAAAAAATATAACAAATAAATTCAATAAATTTAAAATTAAATATATTATTATTTTGAGCAACAGACATCTTTCTAGTCATAACTTGAAATATGAAATTAAAATTTCACTTGAGATCTATAGTTTTTATATATGCAATTAATGAAGCTCTGAAAATAAAAATAAATATGAGATAGTTATTATAATTGTAACCCTAATAATAAAAAATAAAGTAAAGTAAATAAGCAAAACATAATAATATATTCAAACTCAAATGCATCCGATTGATCGAACTCGATTATGTCATCTCCATCTCCTTCATTCTCTAAATCACTTTCACTAACAATTAAGAAACATAAAATATGTCATTATTTTTTATTTTTTATTCATATTTCATTATCAACTTACGATGTCTTGGCCGATTTGATGATATATTTTGTTCTTCAATAACTAGCATTATATCTTCTTTGTATATCTCAATTTTCAAGTTCAACAATAAAAATAATAAAACAGTTTCATTACAATTGAATCCAACAAAATTTTGATTAAAACTTGCAAATATATGAAAGTCTGAAACAATCACCAGAAGATGTTTAGTCACTCATTCTATTAAATTTAAGATGAATCGATTTGAATTCAACGTTAAAATGAGTCATGACCGGATTGATTGAAAGTTGAAACTAGCCAACCCAAAATAATACTTTCTTTTAGATACAGAAAAACTCCAAGATCAGAGTAAGAATATTTTTCAAATCCAAAAATCATGCTCCCACCTATATTTAAATAGGTATTTATAGTTCTTATTTTGAAACAGAAAGAAAGAAAATGTAAAGGAAAAAGTCATATAATAGGCTACACAAGAAGCTATCTCGACAGGTAACAAGCATCTAACGAACAGGTACATTATGGTGTCTCTCTCCCGGGGAAAGAGAGCTGTCGAGGTCATAGTGAGGTGTCAAGTCTGCAACATTGAAGGTAGTGGATATGTTGTAGTCACCAGGAAGGTCAATTTGAAAGACATTATCATTGATCGTCTTTATGATGCGGAAAGGACCATCAGCCTTGGGCTTTAATTTGGCAAAAGCCCCACAAGGAAAACATTCTTTGCGTAATTGAATCCATACAAAATCACCTTCCTTAAACTCAACTTGTCGTCGAGATTTGTTGGCTTGTCTCTGACATTTATGGTTGTGCTTTGCAATGGTATCTTGAAGTTGTTTATGCAAATGTTGAACCTCTCTACTACGTTGCTCCCCGTCAGCACTAAAAGCAGTGTTCGGTACAATGGGGGAATGAGATCAAGAGGAGTGATGGGATTATATCCATATGCCACTTCAAAAGGACTTCGTTTGGTAGCTTAATTAACGGATCGATTGAAGGAAAACTCTACCTGGGCTAAAATGAGATCCCATTGTTGAATGTTCTTGCCAACAAAACAACGTAAAAGGTTGCCTAAACTACGATTGACAGTCTCTGTTTGACCATCTGTTTGGGGGTGGGCTGCCAAACTAAATTGGAGACGACTGCCAAATTTTCCCCAAAGGGTCTTCTAAAAGTGGCTTAAGAACTTGACATCTCTATCAGAGGTGATCATTTTTTGTGTCTCGTGGAGACGAACGATCTCCTTAAAGAACAAATCGGTAGTGTGGGTAGCATCCAAAGTTTTAGTACAATGCACGAAATGAGCCATTTTAGAAAAACGATCCTCCACCACTATGATAGAATTTTTGTTTCATTGGGTGCGAGGTAAACCTACAACAAAATCTAAACTGATATCAAACCAAGGTGAACTGGGTACTGGCAGTGGTGTATAAAGACCGGCATTAGAACTTGTGGTCTTGGCCCTCTTACATGTAACATAACTCTGTATGTATCTTCCCACATTCTTCTTAAGTGAAGGCCAAAAAAAAATTCAGACAGCAAACTTACAGTCTTATCTCTTCCAAAATGCCCAGACAATCCTCCTTCATGGCTTTCTGTTATAAGATCTAATCAGAGGGAACAATTGAGTATGCAAATTTGCCGATTATAGAAAAGATATCCTTCCTTGATGTGGAAAATCTTGAAGGGTCCATTTTGACATAGTTGCCAGATGTTCTGAAAATCTGGATCATCTGGATAGAGATCCTTGATGGTTTCAAACCCAATGACCATAGTTTGCAATGTTTGTAATAGAAGGTGTCGCTGACTGAGTGCATCAGCCACCTGATTAGTATGTCCAGCTTTGTGTTTAAGTACATAATGGAAGGCTGATAAAAATTTTGACCACTAAGCATGTCTTGCCTTCAATTTCTTCTGGTGACTCAGGAAGCGAAGGGCTTCGTGATCTGAGAAAAGCACAAATTCATTAGAAAGCAAGTAGTGATTCCAATGCTGTAAAGCCCGAATGATAGCATAGAATTCTTTATCATAAGTTGAGTATTTTCGTCGAGCATCACTTAATGTTTCACTGAAATACGCAACTGGATGACCACCTTGTGTAAGCACAACCCAATGCCTACATTTGAAGCATCACATTCTACTTCAAAGGCTTGGTTGAAGTCAGGTAGTACCAGTGTGGGAGCCGATGATAATTGCATCTTCAAAGTCAAAGCTTATTTGAGCTTCTTTGCTCCACTCAAAGTGATCGGTTTTTAAAAGCTTAGTCATCGGGGCAGCAATGGAACTAAAATTTCGAATAAATCTTTGGTAGAATGATGCTAGCCCATGGAATCTTTGAACATCTGTAAAAGACTATAGCACTGGCCAGATGTGAATTGCTTCAATCTTGGTTAAATCTACTTTCAAACCTTCACCTGACAGTTTATATCCTATAAAGGAAATCTGAGGGACAGCAAGTTGGCATTTATCTATGTTCACAAATAGTTGATGTTCCCGAAGAAGCTCAAGTATACGTTGGAGATGGAGACGATGTTCCTGGAGATCATGGTTGTAGATGAGGATATCATCAAAATGTGCTATCACAAATTTAGAAAGAAAAGGCTGTAGGATATGGTTCATGAGACGCATAAAAGTGCTTGGTGCATTGGTTAAGCCGAATGGCATAACCAACCATTCGTATAATCCTTCATGTGTCTTAAAGGCAGTTTTCCATTCATCACCAGGCCTCATCCGTATTTGATGGTATCACTGCGCAAATCGAGTTTGGAGAAGATGGTGGCTCCTTGAAGTTGGTCGAACATGTCGTCAATACGCGGGATAAGAAATATGTATTTTACAGTAATTTTATTGACCGACTTTCTGTCAATGCACAATATATAAGTTCCATCTTTTTTTGGAACTAATAAAGCAGGAACGGCACATGGGCTAACACTATGCCACACAAATCCTTTGTCTAACAATTCTTGCACTTGACGTTTGAGCTCAGCTTGTTCGTCCGGCTGAAGCTACAGGTAGGGCGATTAGGAATAACAGCTCCAAGCACAAACTCAATAGCATGTTGGATTTTTCATTCAGGTGGTAATTTAGAAGGAAGAACATTAGTAAGAATGTCTCTATAGTTATCCAAGATATCTTGTACCGTGGCTGTGCAACTGTGACTAGTTTCATTGGCAAGCATTATGACTAGTAAGAATCTAGTTCAAGCTTCCCTAAAAGTCTTCAAAAATACTGATCTCGTCAGTAATTGAGGACTCTGTTTGGTAGACAGAGATCCCTGGATGAGAGCCAATATAATCTTCTTGTTTTGATGTTGGAAGGAATAAGTATTTGTTTCTCCGTCGTGCACGGTTTTTCTCTCAAACTGTCATAGGCAGCCTAACAATAGATGGCAAGCATCCATAGGTATTACATTGAACCATACCTATTCCACAAAGGTTCCAATAGAAAAATTAATGAGACAACGTTTTGTTACCTGGACTTCGTTTTCCTTTTGAATCCAAGATAGTGCATATGGCTTGGGATGGTCCTCTGTGGGCAATGCAAGTTTTTCCACCATTGTAGTTGATACAACATTCTCAAAACTCCCATTATCAATGATCATTTGACAGACCTTTCCGCTGACAGTGCATCTATTTTGAAAAATGCTATGTCGTTGGCTAATATCTTCATTCTGTGAGCTGAGTAGCCTGCGGAGAACATGTAGACTTCCCTCATCTGCTGTAATGACAGTAGTTTTGGCCACTGGTTATTGCGGATTACCCTCTGATTCAGATCCACACACCAATTCTTGTTCAGGATCAACTTCTTCCATAAGGGTGATGACTCTACGATTTGGACAACCTGAGGCAATATGACCAAAACCTTGACATCTAAAAAACTTTCTTGGAGCCAAGCCATTAGTTATAGGTAGTTTATGTAGTTCATTAGAAGGTTTATTGAATTCTTTATTCCTAGATGCCACTCCTACAGATTTTTCATCTGGTTTATTGAATTGGTTCTGGTCCATTCCATCTTCTGAAACCATCGTCCTACCACGAGTCCACTTGTTTGGGCGTTGTTGTTTTTCCACCTTAAGGGATAGATTAAAAACATCCTATAATGTCCAATACGGCTGCAATTGGACTACATTAGCAATTGACGTATGCAATCCTTCCAAGAACCGAGCAATGGTGTTTTCCTCGGGTTCGGACAAATCACATTGGAGTGATAATTGCTCAAACTCAACGATATATTCTTCAACTGTTAGTTGATGTTGCTGTAAGTGATGGAATTTTAAGAACAGTTCTTGGCGATATCTCTATGGCAGATATTTACGCTGAAGTTCCTTCTTCATTTTGGCCCATGTCGTGATTTTGCTTCGCCCCTTACGATTTCTACTTCGTTTCAAATTTTCCCACCATATGGAGGCACTTTTCTTCAATTTAATGGCAACGAGCTTGACAATTCGTTTTGGCGGAATTTCCTTAAAATCAATTATCCTTTCTACAGTATACATCCAGTTTACAAACTCATTTGGATCCAGCCTACCATCAAACTCAGGTAGATCAATCTTTACTCCAGTATCGTCTCGATGATGTCTTACACGACCAGATATAGTTCTTCTTTCTTCCTCTTCGCTATGAGCATCTTGATGGAATGGGTTCACCTCTTCTTCGTCTTCTTGGACATCTTGATCTGGTTCTCTCTGTTCGAACCGTGCTAATCGCTGTTGAAGCTGTTGAATTTCTCTTTGCAAGTCTTCAATGATTACATCTCTTGTCGGACGTTGTGAGTTTCTTCGAGGTGGCATCTTCGTCGGCTCTGATACCAATTTGACGCCGACCGACCGAGCATCTGAAACGAGATAATTCGTAAATTCAGGAACAAGGTAAATGAATTTACCTTCTCCGATGAACTCCAGCTGAATATCACTGTCTCATTGCCTGAGTTCAGACCACCACATGTATAGAAAACAGGATACATAAAAACTCCAAGAACAGAGTAAGAATATTTTTCAAATCCAAAAATCCTGCTCCCGCCTACATTTCAATATGTATTTATAGTTCTTGTTTTGAAACATAAAGAAAAAAAATATATATAAAGGAAAAAAGTCATATAATAGGCTACACAAGAACCTATCTCGACAGGTAACAAGCATCAAATGAACAGGTACTCGTGTGTCAAAAAGGGAATTAACATACAAATTATGGAATTCTCATTTGTTTATATATCGAATTCTAAATTTTATTTTTTTTTTTACTTATAATAAATCCTAATCTGCAAATGTTGTAAGAATATTAACATTAATTTATCTCTTTTTTTTTTTTTTGGGGGAGGGGGAGTTAATTTATCTAAATTTAAATGTATATTTTTTATACATAAGCTTTGGTATTATTTAGACACTAAAATATTATATAAATAAATAAAAAAATTTAAATATAAGAAACTTAAATATATTTATTTATTTCTATTTAAATATTTTTAAATTTTGATCAGTTATTTTTAATCTAAGAATATATCAAAATACTATAGTCTTAAATTCATTAAATTTATTTTTAAATAAATATAAAATACAAACACACAATCAAAAGTTTTTGTATATTTATTTAAAATATATCGAATAAATTTAAATTTTATTTAATGAAATTTTTTTTAAAAAATATTTTGAGCTAATTTTTTTCAATCCCAATAGCGCGCGGGTTTAGCGCTTGTAATTTCTATTCCGTCTTTCACTGCTAAACTCCGATCAATTAATGGCGCGTTACGGTCACCTTCCTTAGTGGACCCCACCACTGCTCTCCTACAACTCCGCCAGCTGGCAGGTGGGGTCGGGTGAGAATCGGTGTTGTAGAAATGTACACTGCAAGGGTGTCGGTGGCTGGAGATAAGCTCGTCCGAGTATAAAATCACTGAAGAAGACAAATGAGAGCCAGCGCGCGAGCGAGCGAGAGAGAGAGAGAGAGAGAGGAGGAGCTCACTGTTAGTGGTTTGACGGCTGATGGGAGAATCGAGCAGCTCGGTTTCCATTGACGTGGAAAGAATCTGGTTCGGCGGCAAGGTTTGAGCTCCTGAAACCTCAATCTGCTTCTGTTCTGCTCTTTCAGGGGAGGTTTTGTTGAAATTCTACGCGTTTAGCGCACTGGTTGAGTTTTGTGCTGCAGAATGCAACGCATTTCGTTGCAATTTTCTAGTAGAATTGCGGACTGATTGCGAAAGATGTAAATTCTTTCTTTGGTTTGAAGGATTGGTGAAATTTGGTCTTCCTCTCATGTGTTGGTCATGATTAGATGGGATTTTAATGATTCAGAGCTTCTATTTGGGGATTTATAGAAGAAATAAGGGTTTTAAGTTTTTGTATATTTGTTGATTTGTTTGTTTGTTTGATGCTACCAGGAACACATTGTACAAACAAGCTATGGTTCTGTTTCAGTGGCTGTGTTTGGTGATCAAGAAAAACCTGCTCTTGTAACTTATCCTGATGTAGCGTTAAACTGTAAGTTGGGAAGTTTAATTTCAACTCACCCCTCTCTTTCAATAACTCCTGGGCTTGTCTTTTTTCTGTTCTTCAAGTAGAATTATCAGTTTTATAAGGAATTGTTTATGATGATTAAATGTAAAAGGGTTATTTATTCTCTCTTTCCGTTTACGTAACGTATTGTGCGTCCTTTGATGATGATGGAACTGAACTGAATTAAATTATAGTTGTTAACGAATTTCTCCTTGGCTAATTATTTCATGTGCATTTCATATGTTGGTTGGGAACTTTGACTACTAATATAGGAGGTTTTGAATTAGAGTCTCGTATATGATTTTTCCGTAATTGGCCTAAATATTCCAAAAAAAAAAATTAGAAATTGTATTCATGCATAATGATTAAATGAGTAGGGCTGGAAAATTTGAGCATTTTTTCTCCTTTTGTATTTTTTCACCAGATATGTCATGCTTTCAAGGATTATTTTTTTGCCCAGAAGCTGCTTCTTTTCTTCTTCATAATTTTTGTATATATCATATCAGCCCTCCTGGACATGAGGTCAGTGATTTGGTTTGCATCCTTCCTATGATCTGCTTTTCTTTTTTATTTTACATGTAAAACTGCTCACATGATTTTTCCTTCACCATAAGAGTTCCTACAGTTGGGAGCTGGTCCTATTTCTTCAGATGTGCCACTGCCTTCTGTCGATGACCTGGCAGATCAGGTTGCAGAAGTTCTCGATTTCTTTCGGTAATATTCAGTAACAGATGGAGATTATTTATTTGTTAATTTAAATATCATAGTTTTTCTATAACCAGTCAATGTGGTAATGAAAATTGCAATCTGGGAACAAGATGCATCAATTTCTGAACCATTTTTCTTTATTGAAAATCTCTCATTTCTCATCCAGGTTAAAAGCTGTGATGTGCATGGGTGTCACTGCTGGTGCTTACATCCTTACTCTTTTCGCTGTAAGTCTCTTTGTTAGTTATATTAATTGCACTAAACTGTAGCTTTGCATATCTAAGTTCAGTCTAGTTTATTGCAGTCAAGATATCGAGACCGCGTTATTGGTTTGATTCTTGTCTCACCATTATGTAAAACCCCTTCTTGGACCCAATGGCTCTACACCAAGGTACCATTTGAATATATATATCCTTCAATGAGAAGATTTCTAAGTCTCCTCCAGTGGAAAGAAAAAAAAAAATTTTTTTGATGAACCAAATTCTCAGGTGATGTCTAATTTGCTCTACTTCTATGGGATGTGTGGACTAGCAAAAGAATTCTTACTTCAGAGATACTTTAGTAAGGTGACATAGCTTTCAGTTGGGAATCTGATTTAACATTATAGAGGATCATGTGATATACCTTGTTGTTTCTGGCAGGAAGTTCGTGGCAGCACACAATTCCTTGAGTCGGATATAGTCCAAGCCTGCAGAAGTGTTAGCGATTCAATTACTCTTTCTTTTTCATTTCATATTTCTGCGATTAGAGGTAAGCTTAATGATTGTAATGTTGATCTCTTTTCAGCTGCTAGATGAAAGGCGAGTTGTAAATGTCTGGCGATTTCTTGAGACAATGAATGGGTACTGTCCTGTAAATTTTCTTGTCAATTAAGGCCTTTTCCAACCGAACTCCAAACGCATGAATGGCGTCGCTCGCGAGCTCCAGCCGAACGGAAAAAATTCCGCTATTTGGTTGCGGGTGAACAGTGTGACGCCAATATTGGCGTTGGACTGTTCACCTACGCTATTTTTTCTGTCTCTACCGGATTTGCAGAAGAAACGTGTGAAAGAGGAGAAAGACCGTTACCGAGTAAAATGAAGTTCGATTGGAGATGAATCGCGTCATTTTTTAGTTTCACTGCATTTTTGAGTGAAAAATGGAATTTTCGGTTGGAGATGCCCTAATTTAGCTGATTGTATACAGCTCTTGCTGAATAATGCTCGGTCTTATTAACAGGAGACATGACTTGACTAAAGATTTGAAGAACCTGCAGTGCAGGACATTGATATTTGTCGGTGATAGCTCTCCTTTCCACTCTGATGCCCTCCACATGATCTCCAAGCTTGACAGCAGATACAGTGTCCTTGTTGAGGTATGAAGATGTTTTTTTTATTCGATGGTAACTCGATATTACATATCTAGTAAATTTTCTTTTTGGTCAAATAGTTTTTTATTTATTTTGGTTAATCCACCCTAATTCCTCTGAATTAGAATGTTCTATTGTTGAGTTCGGGTATTAACCTATCTTCATTTACTGAGTAAAAAATCTAATGCATGTTAACCCTTTGGATTGCTAATCTTCCCTTGAAAAGAAGAAGAGAGAAGTTCTCCAAGATAAAAGGTGATTTAGTTTGTGTTTTTTTAATCTTTTGTGTCAAATGGCTGTGTTTTTTAAAGTGCAATTCCCACAAAGTTTTTGTTTTTGTTAGTTTTGATAGTTTCGTCAGTTTTGGGATTTAATTTTGGTTTTCATCATGATTTTTTTTTAATTATAACATGTTACCTAAGTATATTTAAGTATGAAACAAATAATATTATTTAATCGATTGATAAGTTATAATACATATGAAAATTAATGAGAATTTAGAGATAGAGTTTTAATAGAGCATTAGTAACTACTCAAGTTCTATTGGTTTTTTTTTGGTAAAAGATGAGTTTTAGGCGAAACTCTTGAAGTTTTATTTGGTTCGGTCGACTGAGAGAAACATTCGGTCGAAGGACGTAATAATTGTTCGAAACTCTTACACCTTCATATCAGTTTCGAACAAAATCTATCAAAATTCAAAAGCAATGGTATTGAACAAAAACCACCAAAATTTAAAAAAAAAAGTACTTGTAACGTGTAATAAAATATAATAGAGTAATCAATTATAAATTTATATTATTTTTTAACTGTTTCTGTTAGCTTTTAGCAATCATGACATCTTGCATCTTGTTGTCTCAATTTGTTCTACACATCCAGTTCTAATCAAAATATGATTGAAATGACATTTAAGATTTTCTTATTCAATGATAACAAAGATACCAGACATCATTTCTTCTATTACCATTATATTATGTAAAAAAGCAAACAGCTAAGTTGGTAATCTAAATAAATTAATAGTCGAGATTAATGCTTCGTTTGGGATGACTTTCTTACTAAAATTTTTTACTAAAAAGATGCTTTAATAAGCTGTAAGGAAGCTGTCCCAAAAAAATCCTGTCTCGACAACTTTCTTTCTATTTTCTAAAGTAGTTTTCTAGCAAAAAAATTTTGTACTAAAAAACTTCTTTAGAAAGCATTAAGAAAGTTGCCCTAAACAAAATCTAAGATAAATATATGTAATAAACTCTAATATTTCAATAACACAACTACCCATAAGAACTTGTCGTTTCTACTGCCAGGTCCAGGAGTGCGGATCTGTAGTTACAGAGGAGCAACCACACGCAATGCTGATTCCCATGGAGTATTTCTTCATGGGTTACGGTCTTTACAGGCCATGCAATCCAAATTCAAGCCCTCGCAGCCCTCTCAGCCCTTCCTGCATTTCTCCGGAGATGCTCTCTCCTGAGAGTATGGGCGTTAAGCTGAAGCCTATCAGGACCAGAATACTTTAAAATGTTGATTGTGATAGGTAGGTGGCCTTTAGCATCTGAGAACTGTCTGTATTTGGGCAAATTATTAGGCCCGGTCACCTGATACAGAGATACATCCGGATTTGTCTCTGTCTACAGTAAAAGCACAGTTAAAACGTAGTTACTGTAGCAGCTGCGCTTTGACTGCGTTTTTACTGTAGGCAGAGAGAAATCCGGATGTATCTCTCTGTAAGGTGACTGGACCTAAT
The DNA here is from genome assembly GCA_019514585.1 of Dendrobium officinale. Taxonomy (NCBI): domain Eukaryota; kingdom Viridiplantae; phylum Streptophyta; class Magnoliopsida; order Asparagales; family Orchidaceae; genus Dendrobium; species Dendrobium officinale. The sequence goes on along the minus strand of CM033688.1, from coordinate 9,043,812 downwards.
AATTTTCCTGGTATTTGATGAATCTATTTGGTTGGTGGGGTGTAGATATATACATAGCAAGACATTTTCAGAGGACTTTGTTTTTTTTTTTTTTTTAAATTCGTTTGTAAACACTGAGCTTTTTTATTATTAAAAAAGTTTAATAAGTGTCTTATATTTCTGTTATATTGGCCCAATTAAAAAGTTGTTTTTGTTGCAGTTTTTTATGATTTTCGTTAATTTGGAGAGTCATTTCCACAACATTGAATGTAGATGTAAATGGTGAAGCGGACAAGTTTAAGCAATTAAGTATTTTTTTTATTCTTTTGTAAGGTTATTTTGTATGTTACTGTTTTTTTTTTTTTTTTATTACAACAAAACTAAATATGAACTTTTAAATTCAAATATTGATTTTGTATGTGCCATATAATCAAAGTTTTATGATTTAAATATATATATATATATATATATATATATATATATATATATATATATATATATATATATATATATATATATATATATATATGTTTTGAGAATAAAAAGTGATAACTTTTAATTTTCAAAATATTTAATTAAATAATTAGAATTGTTTAAAAAAAGATTAATTGTATAAAAATTATAAAAAAAAAGGCAATTGAGGGGCCTTTCATCAAATAATAATAATTTAGCTGTTGGTGTTAATTTATTAGCATTGTTATTGTCATATCTAAAGCCCTATATGATAAAAGTGGAGGGTTATATTAGGTAGTCAACATTCAACAAAAAATTTATCAAATAATCATTATATGAATATTTTAATACATTGTGTTAATGATGGACATTCCATAAAAGCGACGCGTTATATGGCTTGAATATAGCGAGAATTATGTAAGGCCGCTACACCGGCGCCCATGTGCAACATTAAATAAGAATGAGTAGCCACATTGTGGATGGATATATGCAAAGAAGCTAGCTCATGAAAGTAGAATTAGGATAGGAACTTGGAATATGCATTTTCTTAAAAATAAATTAATGAAATTAATAGATATTATTGTTCATAGAAAGATAAGTATTAAGTATATTCAAGAAACATACTGTGTTAGAGAGAAGACTTAGTAAATTGTTAGTTTATGGCTTAAATTATGACATTCATGTAGAAGTCGTACTTGAAATGGTGTATGTATGACTATAGATAAGAGTTTGAAGAACATATTGTAGAAATTAATATAATTTGAGATTGAATTATAGCTTTAAATTTTTTTTTTTTCTGTTAAAAATATTAATATTATAAGTTATTATGTTCTGTAAGTATCTTTATATATGTGTTCAAAATTAAAATTTTGAAATGACTTAGAAAAATTAATACAAAAGTTACTTATTGAGGAAAAAAAAATTTATTGGAGGATATTTTAATGGATATATTGGTAGAGTAATAGAAGATTTTAAAAATATTTATTGCGTCTATGAATTTGGAGCAACTAATTAATATAGTAGGATCATATTAGATTATGCTCTAGTTTATAATTTTGTAATTGTTAATATTTTATTTAAGAAATAAGATGAGCATCGCATCATTTATAAGAATTGATACAGTAAAACTCTTATTGATTATTTTCTTATAAGAAAAATATATCATTTAGAATGCAAAAATAATAAAGTCATTTCGAGAAAAAATTTATGTATTCAACATCACTTATTAGTTTTGAACTTTAAGATGAATGGAAAAAATGTGAAAAATAAAGTAAAATATTATTCTATGATTAGACATGAGCATTTAAAGAATGCCAACAAAAATATGTTTTAGAGTAACAAACCGAGTTCTAAAAATTTTAATTGTTCATGAGGAAACTAATGTTATGTGAAAGAAAAAAAAGGCTTGTTATATTAAGAATTATAAAGTAAGTTCTTGGAGTACAAAAAAATTCATAATAAAAATACTTGGTGGTAGAATTAAAATGTGTAGGAAAGGACCAAATAAAAAAGCTTTATTATAAAATTGGTTAAGATAAAAAGGCTTCTAAAATTGGAAAAGAAATAAAGAGGCACATATTGAGCTTTAGAAAGTAATATGTGATACAAAAAATTTAGCTTTAATTATTTATATAATAGATTAGATATTAAGGAGGGGAAAAGATGTATGCATAAGTTAGACATGCAACGAGATATAAGAAGTAAAGATCTAGTTCAAATGAAGTATACTAAAGATGAAGATCAAAAAGTATTTTTATTATTAAAGATTATTCAACATAGGTAAATGAGATATTTCAATAAGCTTTTTCAATTAAGATGTGAGAATATGATTGACTTTAGTAACCATAACACTTTAAATAAAAAATATATATATTTTTATTTTTATCATTATATTAGTAAAATCAATGTTAGGGAGACTTAAAAAAAAACGAAGTATAGAAAAACAATTAGACCTTATCATATTTCAATGAAGGTATGAAAGTGCTTATGAGATGAAGTAATTTTTAATAGTATTTTGAAGATTAAAAAGATGTCAGATGAGTGATGGAGTGTGTTGATTCTTACTTTTAATAATAAAGGTAATACACAAGAGTGTGTGAATTATAGAGTAATTAAGTTAATGTTTCATACATTAAAACTATGGGAGAGAGTGATTGAGCATAGGTTACAACGTGATACTAATATTTCTCAAAAGCAATTTGGATTCATGCCGGATAGGTCTACTATGGAAGCTATACATTTATTGAGGATTTGATCGAGAAGTATAGAGAGAAATAAGTCATATAGCTAACCCCGCATTGTGGGATGGAAGTTTGAATAAAATAACAAAAAATAATAATCAAACAAAATTATAATTATTATTTGAAAAATAAAACAACGAAAAAACTATTCCAAATAAATCTTTAATGCATAAGATCCTTTTAATAGGCACTTTGACATATTTATCTTGTTATCCTCACCTAGATCTAAAGAGAACAAAGGATTTAACATTGGGATATTAGCTCAAAAAGAAGATAGATCTCAGGCAAACATACTCAATGTAAGCTACCTTAGCCAACTGATTAAGAGCTTAAATTGCTAACCAGTAAGTGTTGAATACAAGGACACGGATGTATTGAATTCATTCTCTTACAAATACAGTAGAAGTGAGTTCATCTTTAAAAACCTTTAAAAAAGAGCATATTCTTCCAAGAATTTTGATGATAAATATATTATTTTCATTATATATTAAATTTGTATTTAAATGGTACCAACTCAAATTCATATAATCCTATAAAGGAGGATAAATCCCTGCAAAAGTTACTAACTTCATTAGCATATGAGTAAATGCTTGCTGCAGTAACGTTTGTTTCAGCTTTAGACAATATTGCAATTCTTGGTTTCAGGTAAAACTATCAAAACTACACAGCTCACCATAGCCTGTTGGTTGAGAGCTTAGGCTTCCAACTAAGAGGTCTTGGGTTCGTGTCTTTGTGTATGCGTTGTGTGTGTGAGTTTGCCTTAAATGGCCTAAATGTCCCAAAAAAAATCAAAACGGCACGTTTCAAGGGCTTCCAGCAGTTCCTGTGGTTGTGTCAGTAAGGCCACTAGCATGGACAAATAATCTATACAATTAAACATATGTTAAAAAAGAGATTGCTCATACAACAACAACAACAAGCCTTTGTCCTACTATGTGGGGTCGGCTACATGAATCCTTTTTCGCCATCGTATCCGGTTAAAAGTCAAATTCTCATTTAAATCTAATAAAGAAAGACCATTTCTAATATTTTCTAACTAAGTCTTTTTAGGTCTACCTCCACCTTTTTAACATAAATCAAATCTAATACCTCAACTTTCCTAACATAATCATCAGAAGGCCTCCATTTAATGTGACCAAACCATCTAAGGCGACCATCTCTAATCATATCTTCCACTGAAGCTACTCTAACCTTTCCACGTATATGATCTTTTTGTATCCTATCTCTAAGGGTAAAGCCACTCAGACACCTAAGCATCCTCATCTCTGCAACACTTAACTTAGTATTATGCTTCTCTTTTAATGGCCAACCTTCGGCACCATAAAGTATTGCAGGTATCACCACCATCTCGTAGAATTTTCACTTAAGTTTGAGGGGGACTTGTCTATCACACAACAAACCCGATGCATTCATCCACTTCAACTATCCAACTTTAATTATGCTGATAATATCTCCATCTATTTCACTATCACTCTGAACAATAGATCCAAGATATCTAAAATATGTACTCTTATTAATGACTTGACCGCCCAAAGTCACAATCCCCTCCCTAAATCTATTGCTACTAAAATTACACCGTATGATTGCTCATAATAAATAAAAATAAAATCAAACCAAACCATACTAGTAGTGATGAACACAGAACTAAACTCTTGCAGAATAATTTGCACAAAATATTACTAAGAAGCTCATCATGCAGCTATTGAGCTACTTTAACATCAAGCCCACAGTATAGAGAAAACGAAGAATGAAATCTGCCGCAACCAATAGTTCAACAATTTATATAACTGCAGTTTATACTCAAAAGTGGGAACAGATTCGGCATATGATGCTCATCAAATCAGCATACAAACCTTCTATCATCGCACCATACAATGGTTGATCCTTTTTTTTTTGTTCCCTGATTAGTGTGAAAGGTAAATCTTCACCAGTTTTTTTACTTTAAAATGTGGAAAACTCAGAACTACATAATGAAATTATTAAAAAAAAAAAGAAGTTATTCTTCATCAGAACCTGAAGATTCACTAGTAGTATGGCCTTTCTCATTCAAGACACCATTTACAGCTTTGTTATTTTGCTCCTTCTCATCATCCTCATCATCGCTGTACTCGCTCTCATAATCATCATAACCCTCTTCCTCCTCTGCTTCATCCTCCTCGATGCCGTCCTCAACCACTGATCCTTCTTCGACCGCATGGCCTCTAGTCCCCGTCCGACTTCGTTTTAGGACCTTGATCTTCAAGTTTGCCTTTGTGTCACATCCAATCCATGCATCACATAAGCAGTAAGAGGATAGATTATAGGTCCCTTCGGCCGGGGCCTGGAATTTACCCATCACTAGCCTTGATCCGCTCTTCACCTTCTCAATAGCTTTTATCACAGCAGAACTCACATCTCTGACACTTGCACCCAATGCTTCCTTCGTTTCTTGAATTGCCTTAGAGGCTGCTGTAATGGCTGCAGCCTCATCCATAAAGTTCACCTTCTGAGAAACCCAAACTTCGTTTGACACTGGGTCGGCAAGCAGAAGCCAAAAATTCTCTTCCTTATGGAAAGGATAATAAGGAGAATGAGGAAGGGCTCCAATTAGACCATTTCTCCTACTGAGATTGATCCAAGCATACATTGTTACAAGGTCACCTTCCTGAATCCCCTCTTCTCCCTCTGTCTCACAAGTGACTTCCAGAGTAATGGATGGCATCATTTCAAGCACAATCTCAGTATCATGTGCCTCTGCATCTGAAAATCCAGCAGCTTGAATAAGTAGCTCGTGACGTTCCTGAATACCCATGTCTCGCAGATCCTGAAAGGTACGCACTTTCTGAAAAGAAAACATAAATCACGCCTTGAGTTTTTGGAACAAAAACTTAGCTTCGTTTGGGACGGCGTTCTTACTGCTTCTTAAAGCGGCTTTCTAGTTTTTGTACTAGAAAGCCGCTTTAAGAAGCAATAAGAAAGCCGTCCCAAATGAAGCCTTAAACTCATCAACATAAAATAAATAGTAGTAGAAGAAAAAAACACAGCATACTATAATAAGCTTCATGGCAGAGAAAAAATTGCAACCCTTGCATTAAGATCTTCATAGTTGAGAGAGGGAAGGGATATAAATTTTGGATAGAAAACAAGTTGGTTGAAGTCTTATCAAGAGTGACTTTAAATGTACCTTACTTAGAACTTCAATTCCCTGGATATATGAAATTTAAGATACTGTCAACAATGTCCTAATTTCCAATGTTATCGATCTTAAGCACATAGACAAACATTTGTCTCCTCTGTAGAATAATTTCACGGTTATTGATGGTTACTTAAGGGGGAACAATTATGTATTACTAAAGTCATCCCTTAAGGGAATTCCTCATTTCTGAGCTATATTCTAGGGCAATAGCAAGTCATTTTGGAAACTATAAAACTATAGGCTTGATGGAGAATAGTTTTATTGGGCCTCACTGATGAGGAATGGCTCTACTTCTTGCAAACAATCTAAGAGCACTAAATAAAAATTTGGTAGATATCTTGCACAAGCAATATCTTACAAAGCCTTGGGGGGACTTGTCTAGAACTTTGGTGTTAGGTCTACCAAGAACTACTAGAGGCCATGATAATATAATATTTGTTGTAGCTGATAGGTTTTCAAAAAAATGACCAATTTCCTTCCTAGTTCAAAAACTAATGATGCATCCCAGATGACAAGATTGTACTTTTGGGAAATTATTAAATTGCATGGCCAACCTTCCATCAAAGTCTCTAATAGATATGCCAGATTTTTCCATATTTTTGGATGAGCTTATGACTACTACTTGGGATAAGATTAAAATTCTATCATGTTTTCTACCCTCAAACTGCAGAGCAGACTTGTGAGGTACATAGGACTCTTGAGAACATATATTTTTGATAAAAACGAGCTTAGAAAACTGAGATTTACACTTACCAACTTATGAATTTACCTATAATAAAACGTTTCAATATCACTAAGAGAACCCCCTTAGAGATAGTGTATAGTCACCATCTTGAGAGGCTAATTGAAGTAGCATTCCATCTCACAGCATTTTCTAATAAGGCATTCTCATTTGCAAAAGATTTTCAAAACAGTTATGCTAATGTGAGGGAGCAAACAGAGAAGAATAATGCTAAGTATGATGATATAATAAATCACAATTGTTCTATCAAAGAATATAAAGAGGGTTGCATACATGTTGGCTCACAGTCAACTTGAAAGATATACCACCAAAAAATACAAAAAAAATTACAAGCTAAAGCTTGTGGCTCATTTAAAATTATCAAGAAATTTGAAACTAATGCATGCTATCTAGATTTGCCTGCTTATGTTAATTAATTAATTTTAAATATTGAGGATATTTTATCATAAAAATGAGTTGACCAATCTCAAAATTTAGATACTAACACTCTTTTATGACATAAATCTTATCAATTGCAGGTGCGTTCACAGCCTACTTTCCTAAATGTGGAATCAATCATTACAAATAAAGTGTCTAAAAATCAAAGTATCGAATGGAAGGACAAGCCACACGTTAAAAATACTTATTTTGATAAGAGAAAACTTAAAGATGCTAGTACCATAACTTTTGAAAAACTACCAGGATTTAAACTCCTCAAAACAAAGTACATTTGGGCCTAACAAAATTCAAACTTAAAATTTAAAATTTGAAATTCAAATTTAAATCTTTTAATGATATTTCTAACTCCTAGGCTTCATGTATTTGCTCCTTGAACTTGTTGGGCTCTAACTAGTGACCTTGTGAAAGGACCGTCTTTGTTAATCATCACAATTTTCTACATCATATATTGACGCAAAATATTTTTTCAAGAACCTAGCAAAATTTATGTAAAATTAAAGGAAAAAGTAAGACATTGTATCAAATACACAAAATTGTTTCAAAATGGTATAAATTCTCTATTAGGAGCATAAGATGGAACATACCCAGAACCGTAAGCAATCAACACCGAAATATTGAAATGTCAAATAAAGTGGAAAGTTTTCCTTAACTATGGTTGTCAAAACCGAACCAAACGTAGAATAGAAAACTGAGTTTCAAGGTTCAATGGCTGGATTGAATGACGTAATAAATATTAAAATTATTAAATAACATTTAAATGTTATAATAATGATGCAATAATATAAACTTGTGACTAAAAATAAACAAAACTCATGCACATATAATACCTTCAGTAGCTTTAAATTTACATACCTTCAATCTTTAACTATAGTTCATAATTAATAAATATATAAGCTTCTAAATTTAATATAAATCATTGCTAGATTTTATTATATGATTAAATATAATTTACACATATATATCAAATACTAAATTCACATTATAAATTTACAGAGATATTTTACATTAAATCAAATATAATTAATCATAGATTAAAAAAATACTTTTTATAATGTATAATTACATATTAAATAGAAATAATAACATACTATAAATTAAAAATCAATTAGAATTAATAAATAGATAAAAAGTTACTTTTATAGCGTATAACTAAATAAATTAATAAATCAAATAGATAAAAATTAAATATTATTAACTAAGAAAATAAATATTATTCACATTATTAAAAATCAGTTAAAAATATATTTAAAAATATGTAATGCATGTATTGTATTGTGAAATTGAAAATTTTAACTTAATTATTTAGTTCCATGTCACCTGAAAACTGTCTTAGTATTATTAATATAGCATTTTTGTTTCCAATACATGCATATAACTAACATGTGATGTAGACAAGGGGGGGGGTCAACACAAGTTGAGTATTTCTTGTCCCTTCCCCTTCCCCTTTTCTTCTTGTCTCTTGGGATTCCGTGGCTTGTCTTTATTGGTGGCTGAATTCTATGCATTATCTTGGGAATTCATGGCCTGTTCTTAATTATGGCGTAATTCCATGGCTGCTCTTTATTGGTGGCTGAATTCTATGCATTATCTTGGGAATTCATGGCCTGTTCTTAATTATGGCGTAATTCCATGGCTGCTCTTTATTGGTGGCTGAATTCTATGCATTATCTTGGGAATTCGTGGCCTGTTCTTAATTATGGCGTAATTCCATGGCTGCTCTTTATTGGTGGCTGAATTCAATGAGAACCGTAGCTTTTATTTCCTTTTAAAAAGCTGCCATGGTATATTGAAATAGGCTCTAACCTTTGGCATTCTCTGATGCTGGAAACCGTGGAATTAATGATGCCGTTTGGCATCCTCTTTGCTGCTCTTTGCTGGAATCCGTGGGCTTTTAATTGCTGCCTTGGAAAACCTGTAGCTTATCTTGGAAATGGTTTGTCCGTTTGGCATCCTCTTTGCTGCTCTTTGCTGGAATCTGTGGGCTTTTAATTGCTGCCTTGGAAAACCTGTAACTTATCTTGGAAATGGCTTTTTGGCATTCTCTGCCTTGGTATTTCCGTGGCTTATTTCCTTTGGCTGCTGTCATTTTCTGTTTCCTGTGCTAGAATTTATTGGTTGTTTTGGCTGTTTAGTTCCCTTCTTTTGCCTATATATATGAGATATTTTGAGAGAGTTATATATGGTTATATGAATGATTTTTGGAAAGAAACCTGAGGGTTTTCTTGGATAGCTTGCGAGCTATGCCACTTCTTCCCCTCCTCCTCTGGAAATCCTGCGGGCTCTTTCCCTCTTCTTCTTGGCTTCTAATCTCTTTCTTCTCGCCGCATGTATCCACCCCACATGTATCTTTCTTCTCAAGGCAAAGCTTCTTTAGGTGTCTTGTTGTGTTTGTCTTTATTGCGTCGTTTGTAAGTGTCAAGAGTTGTAAGCGTCTTGTAATCATCTTTTATATATTAAAGTGAAGTTATTTGTGGTTTATTTGTATCCTTTTAAGCATTTTGTGTCTTTATTCTATCTAGGAAGTCTATAGTTTTTTGTGATAAAAAATTTGGGTCCCTCTCCCAAATTTTTGATTGCATCAATTTGGTATCAGAGCAAGTTTTAGAAAGTCCTAGGTTTTGGTTTGAGTTTTGTCAAGTCTTTTTTTGTCAAGTAAAATTTGTCAAGTCAAGTCTTGTTGTGAGTCTTAAGTGTCTTGCGAGTCTTATAAGTCGTGTGTCATGTTAGTAAGTTTTGTTTGAGTCTTTGTTTTGAGTTTGTTTTCATTTGAGTCTTGGTGTCAAGCAAGCAATCTCAAGCCTTGGTGTCTCTTGATGCAACGCCTTCAGAACAAAGCTAACTCATCGGGAGATGAGTTCTTCAAGTAGGGGAGTCTGATGTAGACAAGGGGGGGGGGGGGTCAACACAAGTTGAGTATTTCTTGTCCCTTCCCCTTCCCCTTTTCTTCTTGTCTCTTGGGATTCCGTGGCTTGTCTTTATTGGTGGCTGAATTCTATGCATTATCTTGGGAATTCATGGCCTGTTCTTAATTATGGCGTAATTCCATGGCTGCTCTTTATTGGTGGCTGAATTCTATGCATTATCTTGGGAATTCATGGCCTGTTCTTAATTATGGCGTAATTCCATGGCTGCTCTTTATTGGTGGCTGAATTCTATGCATTATCTTGGGAATTCGTGGCCTGTTCTTAATTATGGCGTAATTCCATGGCTGCTCTTTATTGGTGGCTGAATTCAATGAGAACCGTAGCTTTTATTTCCTTTTAAAAAGCTGCCATGGTATATTGAAATAGGCTCTAACCTTTGGCATTCTCTGATGCTGGAAACCGTGGAATTAATGATGCCGTTTGGCATCCTCTTTGCTGCTCTTTGCTGGAATCCGTGGGCTTTTAATTGCTGCCTTGGAAAACCTGTAGCTTATCTTGGAAATGGTTTGTCCGTTTGGCATCCTCTTTGCTGCTCTTTGCTGGAATCTGTGGGCTTTTAATTGCTGCCTTGGAAAACCTGTAACTTATCTTGGAAATGGCTTTTTGGCATTCTCTGCCTTGGTATTTCCGTGGCTTATTTCCTTTGGCTGCTGTCATTTTCTGTTTCCTGTGCTAGAATTTATTGGTTGTTTTGGCTGTTTAGTTCCCTTCTTTTGCCTATATATATGAGATATTTTGAGAGAGTTATATATGGTTATATGAATGATTTTTGGAAAGAAACCTGAGGGTTTTCTTGGATAGCTTGCGAGCTATGCCACTTCTTCCCCTCCTCCTCTGGAAATCCTGCGGGCTCTTTCCCTCTTCTTCTTGGCTTCTAATCTCTTTCTTCTCGCCGCATGTATCCACCCCACATGTATCTTTCTTCTCAAGGCAAAGCTTCTTTAGGTGTCTTGTTGTGTTTGTCTTTATTGCGTCGTTTGTAAGTGTCAAGAGTTGTAAGCGTCTTGTAATCATCTTTTATATATTAAAGTGAAGTTATTTGTGGTTTATTTGTATCCTTTTAAGCATTTTGTGTCTTTATTCTATCTAGGAAGTCTATAGTTTTTTGTGATAAAAAATTTGGGTCCCTCTCCCAAATTTTTGATTGCATCAACATGGGATAGTGAGGTTATTCAAAAATGATTAATTGGTGCTCGCTTGACAAATGACATATAGGAATTTAATGCATATTATATTACAACAACAACAACATCAAGCATTTGTCCCACTATGTGGGGTCGGTTACATGAATCTTTTTTCTCCATTGTATCCTATTAAAAGTCAAATTCTCGTTTAAATCTAATAAAGAAAGATCATTTCTAATATTTTCTAACCAAATCTTTTTAGGTCTACCTCTATCTTTCTTAACATAAGTCAAATCTAATACCTCTACTTTCCTAATCGGGTCATCGAAAGGACACTATTTTATGTGACCAAATCATCTAAGACGACTCTCTCTAATCTTATCTTCCACTGGAGCTATTCCAATCTTTTCATGCATGTATATGCTCATTTCGTATCCTATCTCTAAGAGTAAAACCACTCATCCACCTAAGCATCCTCATCTCTACAACACTTAACTTAGTATTATGCTTCTTTTTAATGGCCAACATTCGGCACCATAAAGCATTGCTGGTCTCACCACCATCTTATAGAATTTTCCCTTAAAGCATATTATATTAAATTTAAATTATTTTTTTAAATTCAATATTTTATACTACACATATTAAATTTATTTATTTACTTGTTTAAATGGGCTATCAATTGAAGTGGCTAGTTATGAGAAAGCGAGACCAATTCGACCATCATACCATTGTTATTTTCTAATTTGACTCGGGGACGGTTCTTAAAGTGGACCAAACCGACCATGTGCTAATCCACGATCAAACTGGCCAACCAATTTTGATCTTCAAAACCATGCCCTTAACTGTTAGAATAAACTCTTAAGTTATAATAATATGCCTATCATGATATTTCAAGGCCAAATACACAGCCTGCAAAAATCCAACACGCTATTACATTATTATCATGAGATATTGAGTTCTAATTTCTTCATCCCTAATATTATGAATTTTCTTCAACACATTTGACGTTCAAAATATAGAACAATTTTTACTAACCAAATTATTAACTTAAAATTTGTCATCCTCATCTCAAAAGAACTGATACAAAACTATTAAGCTTTTCTATAAAATTACCCTTCATGGATAGAGCGAAACATGAAAGAAATATCAAAGACTGTAGAGGAGTTTGGTGGTTTAACTTCGGGCTCCTTGAGGTTACATGAGCGACAAGGTATGTTGCTTGCTATGATAGCCAATTCTCCAAGGATAGAGGTGGCTACTATGGTAGAGGCCAATCATCCAAAGGTACACCTATAGGCTTATTATTGCAAAGGAGAATGGTCTCAACTACTTGTAAAGAGGTATTTTAATATTGACAGTCATGTATAATGATTACTACTAAAGCTGTTGGTCATTCACAATTACGTAGACTTGATTTGAACAAAATTACACTTTATTAAAAATTGAAATATATTTGTAATTAAACTTTTTTTTGGTTGGTTCTTAAGCTTTTTTATGTGATACAAATGATTTTTTTCTCTTGTAATACTTTTATAGAAAAATAGTCATTATGTGTTTTGATTGCACATTTTATATTAATAATTTATTAAAAAAATATCATATTCATGGCATTGTGTTCTACTTTTTATAGTTATATTATGTCCTCATATATATATCACTATATATTTGTCTCTTGTGTCCATATTCATACCTCACAGATTGGATGTTATGAGAAAGAACAAAAGAGATGGATAGAGATGGGAAAAGAGAGAAAATCAATGGATATATTATAGTACTTATTATAATAATGCTTGATCTCTTTTATCATTAATTTGTAACTCATTGTATTCACTCGCAAGAAGAGCATCCGCATAAATTAGTTGTTTTTCCTAACTATTATCATAGCCTTATGAGGCATATGATGGAAATGAAGCTTCAAAATAATAAATTTCATGGCCCAGATATTTTTGGACTTTGAAGAATCATATTGTGGGGTGTTCTAATCTAGTAAAGACTTATAAATGCACTCATAGGACAATCAAATATGCATGAGATCATAAATGAATAAAAAAATAGAGCTGAAAAAGCTATCTTGATAATCCAATTGTATTTAGTGAACAAGATCTTGATGAGGGCCTTGAAAGAAACAACCATGAAGGGGTTGTGGCTTAAATTGGAGTTGGTGTACTAATAGGAAACACTTGAAGATTTCAAGTAGATATTCTCAATCTCGGGAAAATAGCGATAAATATCCACAAATCCAACGGAAAATTAGATAAAAACAGGAATTTTATTGCAAGAATCAAATAGACGGAAGAAAATAACAAGATACAATTGATCCTCTATTCGAGAGGAGGATCTTTCTCTCCCAAATCTCTATACGCCACTAGAGCCCAAAAGAAACCTAAACCTAAGAGATATCAAATTTAGCCCAAATTCAAGACGAAACTCTAATCCTTAAAAGAGAAACTATTTAAAGCAAAAAAGATTACAAAATCCCTAAACAGACCCTAATTCAAATTTTCCCTCCCAAAGCAACATTTAATTGAGTTGTTCCCTCCCAAAGCAATATTTAATTGAGTTGTTTCCTCCCAAAGCAATAGTTAATTGAGTTCCCTCCCAAAGCAATATTTAATTGAATCCCTAATTCAAATTAGACCGGTCTAACAATACTCCCCTCCCAAAGATCCATCTTGTCCTCCAGGTGAAATGATGGGACGTTGTTGATAGCTTTCTTCAACTGCTCTGTTAGTGGCCATGACATCGTCCACTAGAACCAAGTTAAAGCTTTCCCTTCCAAACATAGGGCCACTGCCGTCAGTCTCTCCTCCTCTGTCATCCCACTCACCTTGAGTACATCCACCCAGTACACCCACCCATAAGCACCCTCCATTTTAAATACTGGCATTCTCAACTTTCTCACCCTAGGATCACTACCACCCCAATAGCTTCTTTCTCATCCAGTGTAGCAGTTGTCGTGATCCCTCCATATTTCCCCCATGTGTTGTGGGTGGGAATCCCACCTTCCTTCGGTAGTCCACTTCCCTTGCCCAAAAGACCTCTCATAGGAGTTGGCCACCCCCACCACCTTCACCGCGAAATGGCCTTCTTGCTGTCCCCCATCCAATAACCCTATTCCTCCCCTTATCGAAGCCATCAGAGGTTGCTCTTAATGAAAAAAACTCCCCTCGTCAAACACCTCTTGTCTGATCTCTTTTCCCTTCGATTCGGCCAAGGGAATCTTGGTCAAATCTTGGTTAGGATTAACCATCGAAACCACTCTTGACATTTTTGTTTGCATCTCCAAGAGCCTTCTTAACATCTCCTCCACTCTTCTAAATCGGTTTTCCATATATGAAAATCTTTCTTTCATTGTAGAAAACTTCTCCACACCGGTTTTGAATTGTTCCATTTCACCTTCCAGTGCATCTTTGCTGACATTAATTAGATCTAGGCTCAAATTGCAAAAACAATGAAGATATCTTTTTTTTTTTGCCCAAAAAGGCACTATGATACCAATTTGATAGGAAACACTTGAAGATTTCAAATAGATCTTATCAATCTCGGAAAAATAGCAAGAAATATCGACAAATCCAACGGAAAATTAGATAAAATAGGAATTTTATTGCAAGAATCAAATAGACGGAAGAAAATAACAAGAAACAATTGATCCTTTATTCGAGAGGATGATCTTTCTTTCCCAAATCTCTAGACTCCACTAGAGCCCAAAAGAAACCTAAACCTAAGAGATCTCAAATTTAGCCAAAATTGAAGATGAAACTCTAACCCTTATAAGAGAAACTATTTAAAGCAAAAAAGATTATAAAATCCCTAAATAGGCCCTAATTCAAATTATCCCTACCAAAGCAATATTTAATTGAGTTGTTCTCTCCTTAAGCAATATTTAATTGAGTCCCTCCCAAAGCAATATTTAATTGAGTTGTTCCCTCGCAAAGCAATATTTAATTGAGTTGTTCCCTCCCAAAGCAATATTTAATTGAGTTCCCTCCCAAAGCAATATTTAATTGAGTTCCCTCCCAAAGCAATATTTAATTGAGTTGTTTCCTCCGAAAGCAATTGTTAATTGATTTCCCTCCCAAAGCAATATTTAATTGAATCCCCTAATTCAAATTGGACCGGTCAACATGTACATGATCAAAAGCTTCTCTAATAAATTTTATCAGAGACAAATTATACTTACCACACATGCAAAAAGAAAGTTTAATAACTCACATATTAATAAGTTTAATTCCATTGTTAAAGATTTTAGTAATATTGAGTTGATGATGAGCTCAAGTTTTGTTATTATTGTGCTTTTTAACACCCTTCTATAAGCATTTTTAAAACATCATGCTATATGAAAGAAATACCAAGAGCTTATAGTGTGTTAAGAATTCACTTTTTTTACTAAACATGCTACTTCTAAGTTTGAGGGAATTGGAGATGAAAAAGCCTGATGGGGGATTATTAGTTAAGGGAGATCATTTGAGAATAAGCCAACCTCTGACCACAATAGAAGCAAGTCTTGAAAACGTTCAAGGGCGACCAGAATGCTTTAAAGAGAAATTAGGCAATAAGGAAATGACAACTATAAGAAGGATTAGTTAGCAGATGCTAGTGTTGTTGAAGATTAGTCTGATGACGATCTAAATGATGCTCTTGATAGTTGGACACTTAAAATGATTAGTGGATTCTAGATTCAACTTTTTCAAATAATATATGTTCTCATGAAGAGTGATTTTGTACTTATGAGCCTAGTTTTAATTAACATGTTTACATGACAAATGATATGACATACAAAACATTTGATTTTAGTACTAAATTTAAGAATGCATGATGGTGCAATTACATCTTTTATATGAGTCAAGCATATACCAAACCTCAAAATAAAATGTTGCATTTCTTATTGCTTTAAGTGATAAAAGACGCCAGTTTTTTGAAGTTGCTAAACTCAAGATTTGC
The DNA here is from genome assembly GCA_019514585.1 of Dendrobium officinale. NCBI lineage: Eukaryota > Viridiplantae > Streptophyta > Magnoliopsida > Asparagales > Orchidaceae > Dendrobium > Dendrobium officinale. Next base: position 9,027,796 of record CM033688.1, on the reverse strand, counting down.
ATAAGTACGTTTGTTGTCATGATATATAGGAGAGTTAGTAGACTCCGTGTATTACAAGGTGCAACTTCAAGCGAAGTTCAATTTCATCATGATGTTGGAGAACCATAATTTGAGGAAGTAGAGAAAGATTAGTTTATTAGTTTTAGATCATATTCAAGAACTAAAAATGGGCATTTGTTGAGGGAAAACTATTGAAAATTATCAAATGGTCATGTGTTGCAAACTCTATCCCACTAATAGCTCATATCAATATAACGTTAAGAGCAAGTAAAAAATAATTTTATGGTAAGAAAATTCAGTAGGTGCACTAACGGGATTAATAGATATACTTCAAATCATACATCTCAATGGCACAAAATAGTATGCGCCATGATGCACAGGTTAAAAAATGGCGTGCGCTATTACGCCACGCACAAAGCATGGCTCAAATAGCGCACCATTTTATCTAATATTTTTTATATACAACAACAACATCAAGCCTTTGTCCCACTACGTGGGGTCAGCTACATGAATCCTTTTTCGCAATTGTGTCCGGTTAAAAGTCAAATTCTCATTAAAATATAATAAAGAAATATCATTTCTAATATTTTCTAACCAAGTCTTTTTAGGTTTATCTCTACCTTTCTTAACATAAGTCAAATCTAATACCTCAACTTTCCCAACCGGGGTCATCGGAAGGCCTCCGTTTAATGCGACCAAACCATCTAAGGCGAGTCTCTCTAATTTTATCTTCCATTGGAGCTACTCCAACCTTTTCACTTATATGCTCATTTCGTATCCTATCTCTAAGGGTCAAGCCACTAATCCACCTAAGCATCCTCATCTCTGCCACACTTAACTTAGTATTATGCTTCTCTTTTAATGGCCAACATTCGGCTCCATAAAGCATCGTAGGTCTCACCACCATCTTATAGAATTTTCCCTTAAGTTTGAGGGGGACTTTTCCATCGCACAATAAGCCCGATGCATTCCTCCATTAATATTTTTTATATAATTAAAAAAAAAATCTAATACTTGTGTACTTTTAATTTGTAAGTTAATATAATAAATAATTTATTTGGTTTATTTGCTTTGCTTTGTTCGAAACCCTAAATCATTCGACACTCGTGCTTACACATAGTGTTTCGAAGCTCGCTCCTCCTTCCATCATCTGTTGAACTCACCTCATTCTAAGCTTCTGTCCTTCACTATACTTGGCTGGTTCACTGCATTCGGCTGCTTCGGTCGAAGTTAAGAATCATTCCATTCGCTGCATTCGTCTGCTTCGACATTTCCTTCAGAAGCTACTGAAATAAATTTTGAAAACATTAATTGTTTCCCGTTTCATTTGCTACCCATCACAATGGTTATGAATTGTACCCTTGGAACTATACAAGTGTGGCTATTGGGGAGATGTTTAATTTCCTGCAATTTAATTGGAGAGAAGCAAAATCATTTGTATGCCCAATTTATGAATTGTTGGGTATATTTTAAGCTTAGTTAAGCAGATGTCTGGATTCAATCCTTTAGTGTCTATACCACCATACAGCTTCTCTAGCTTTCTCATATTATTTAAATATTTTTTAGTTGTAAGGGTCATCTAGTTTAGTATGTGCAGTAACTTAGCTATTTATTTTGCTGGTAAAAAAAAATCTAAAGAAAGAAAAAGCATCTTTCTTTTCTCATAAAGTGGCATATATATAATGGAAAACACTAAAATAGAGTAGAGAAATTCATCTCTGTTAAAACAGTGTGATTAGTATTTGTTCTGCACTTCTGTAGATATTAAATATATAGTTTATCTTTTAGTTTAACCTATTAATGCCTATTTCTAATAATTATTTGATATTTTACGTCATGCTCAAAATGGCACGCGTCGTGCCATGTGTTATGCACCATGGCCCTATGGGATGCTTCATGCCATGTGTCATTTGTCGTTGACAAGTAGCTTCAAATGTACTTTAATAGTCTCTTGTGAAGTTAGGATCACGTGTCATTTGAGCATATTAAAATGCTCATGTGTTGCACAATCTATCCCACTAGTATCTCATATCATTAAAACATTGAGAGTAAGTAAAAAATCACTTTATGGTAAGAAAATTCATTACTACGTGTGCTTTAGAGATTAATGGATCGAGTTCATGGTGCAAAAAATGCACTTTACCAGTATCTTTGGATATTAAGCTCATAGTGTCATTTGAGCATGCTCACATGCCCATCAGCCCATGTGTTGCATAATCTATCCCACTAATAGCTAGTATCAATATAACATTAAGAGCTAGGAAAAAGTCCCTTAATGGTAAGAAAATTCATTAGTAGGTGCACTTTCGAAATTAATGGATCTACTTCAAGGTGCAACAAATGTACTTTAACAGTCCTCTTGAGATGTTAGGCTAATGTGTCGATTGAGCATGCTCATGTTGGAAAACATGTTCAACGCTATGCCATTTTAGAAACTTACATTGCTCTTCAAGGTACCGCAAAGAGTTGATCCATCCAAGACAGTACATTAAAAATGTAATTATCAAGGAGAAGATTGTTGAGATATGGAATTTAAGTTTTCTTATCCCTATATTTATATATTTTTCTTACAAATTTTAGATTTAGAATCTATTTGGAAGAAAATGCATTAAGTCAAATTGTTAACTAAAAATTTACAATCCTAATCTAGAAGAAATTGTTACAAAACTATTAGTTTTAGTTCTATTCAACCATTAAAAAAGCGAACGAGGCGTCCGCATTGAGTTGCGACTTAAGTCGAGGCGGAAGTCATGCGTATTACGCCTCGAACTATCCAGGGAAGCCTACAATTTTTTCGCACAAGGCGTACGCATCAGAGTGTAACGCCTCGAGGCAGTACGAGGCACCGCCTCGAAATTTTTCTTTGGTATATATGTAAATACAACGTAGCCGATTCGTGTTCGCGTATTCGCATTTAGAATTAGGACTTCCTGTTAGAATTGAAAGGCGAACTAGAGGCGAAGCCGTGAGGGAAGGAGATGAAGTCGGGAGGAGACGACGCAGGAAATAAAGTTGAAAGCAACAACGGTTTCGAATGCAGGAAACAAAGCCGAAGTTGTGAGTGCAGGAAACGTTCAGGCCTCGATTAGGTCGGAATAGTAGGTGAGCGGTGTTGTGGGCCTTGACTTTGACTTTGACTTTGACGTGCAGTTACAAAGCTTGAATAACTCCTGATTTGGCTTTCTTTCATTCGTCCGCTCAGTACATGCTTGGTATTGTTAGGTATCGCTAGGTATTGCTAGGTACATGCTCGATATCGAGCAGGTACATGCTCAGTATTGAGTCAGTACCGCTCGTTACCAAGCAAATATATGCTTGGTACTGAGCGGTACATGCTCGGTAGCGGTACATGCTCGGTACCGAGCCAGTGCCGCTCGGTACCGAGTAGTACATGCTCGGTACCCCTTGACCCCACGACCTGACCGGGCAGGTCATACCCCGCCAGGGGGCAGCGCCCCTTTGGACCCCTGGCAGACCGGTATATTGTTGTATTCATGTTGTCTTATGATAGGAAACACTTGGATTCGCAAGTGTTTCTATCCCAAACCCGTAAAATTACAGCAGCCAACTGCTGTCCACAGCAGCAAAACCGCAGAAAAACAGGGAAAACGCAGCAGGAAATTGGAAAATGAGCAGAAAAACACAAGATTTCGCTTGTATTTCACTAGAAATCAAAGAAAATAGAAAAGATACAATTGATCCTCAATTCGAGAGGAGGATCGATCTCTCCCAAATCTCTAGACGCCGCTAGAGCCCAAAGAAAACCTAAATCTAAGAGATCTCAAATTTCAGCCAAATTCAAGATGCCCAAACCCTAGGAAAAACATCTATTTAATGCATACAAATCAAAAGGAATTCCCTAAACAGTCCCTACATTCAAATTTCTCTCTGAAATCCCCCAAAAATCCTTCCTAAAATGCTCTGTTTGAGCGGTCGGGCCGCTCGTTCTCCGCCAGGAGGCGGAATCTCCGCTGTTTTCCGATTTCCGCCCGTGAACCGGTCCCGCCTGGACCGGTCTAACAATACTCCCCTCCCAAAGATCCACCTTGTCCTCAAGGTGGAAATATGCTCGTGTTCCCGCGGAGGTGGTCATCCTTGAGGTGACTGAAAATTCTCACTGTATTGCTGAACCAAGGGCTGCATGGAAAGAGAAACATCCCCTCCTTCCTCCATCCTGATCACATTCAGCTTGTGTAGTCCCACCAGATAGTCTTTCCCCACCTCTTGCATATCTCTGACCATGGTCTTAAGTGATGTCATGGCTTTGGATAGCCCTGCATCTCCTCTTATAACCACCTTTCTCCCATCCACCATTAATTTCATCGTGAGTGCTCCCCAATTATCCTTGGTTTCTCCCAAGGTTTGCAACCACTTCATCCCTAGAATAACATCAGTGCTTCCTAACTCTAGTGGGAGAAAGTCCTCCTTTACTTGAATTCCCTGGATGGTCAACACCACACCCTTACAGATTCCCTGGCCTTTCTCCACCTTCCCTGTACCCATCATCACCCCATAACAACCGGTGTCCACCAATTTCACTCCCAGTCGGTTGACAACCTGAGTGGAAATAAAATTGTGGGTAGCCCCACTATCAATTAGTACAACCACCTCATGGTCAGCTATCTCTCCTTTCACTTTCATAGTGTGACTCGGAGTGAATCCCACTACTGAGTTTAGAGAAACTTCTGCCACATCCAAGTGCAACTTCTCCTCCTCTCCAGATCTGCTCCCACCTCCCTCCTCGTCTTCCTCGTCTTCACAGACAAGGAGAACATTAAGAGTTTGGTCCTTGCACCTATGCCCTGGCATGTACTTCTCATCACATCTGAAGCACAACCCCTTTGTCCTCTTATCATGCACCTCCTTCTCTATCAACCTATTGAAATTTTCCCCACTCCCTCCTCCTACTGGCTTCTCCCAGGTGGTCTCATTACTGTTGCCTGATGCAGGCCCCTTGGGTGCTAGAAGAGTGGTCGTCGTCCTGTTAGAGCCTCCTGAGCTGTTTCCTCGAGCCCCTCTTTCTGCTTTCTTCTGATCTTCTACCAACTGCGCCAGCTCCATAGCCTTTCCCAGGTTCCTCGGCTCCAGTAACCTGACTGCTGTTCGGATCTCAAGGTTCAGCCCCTTCATGAAGTTCCCTTCTAAGGCTGACTCTGAAATGTGATCCAATCTGCAAGCCAAGTACTCAAATCTGTCCCAGTAATCGGCCACAGTCCCCTCCTACGTCAGAGCAAAGAATTGTTCATAGAAGTCTCCTCCCCCATCGGCTTGGAAACGCTCTAATAAACAATCCTTAAACTCTCTCCAGCTCCGGATAGGCTCCCTCCTGTCTCCCCACTGATACCATGTCAGCGCCTTCCCTTCCAGACACAATCCTGCCGCCGTCAGCTTCTCATCATCTGTCAACCCGTTGACAGCGAAGTAACGCTCTACCTTATAGATCCAACCATGGCCATCTTCGCCCTCAAAGATGGGCATCTTCAACTTCCTCACCTTCGGATCCCTTCTGTTACCCCGGTACTCTCCATAACCTCCCATTCCTCGAAGATGAGGTGCTCCCCAAGTGTCCCGGTCCTCCCTCTGGCGTTGGTATCTGAATCCATCATCATATTCCCCTCTTCCCCTTTCAAAATCAGCACCTAGACGCTGAAATTCAGCACCTCGACGCTAATATTCTTCTCTTCTATCGCCAAAATCTACACTCCCCTCATATTCCCCCCGCCTGCCTCCAAAATCAACACCTCGACGCTGAAAATCAGCACCTCGACGCTGAAAATCAGCACCTCGACGCTGAAAATCAGTACCTCGACGGTCATTTCCCATGCTCATCTCCTCTCTAGAGAGTGGCTCTAGAGGTGGCATGTCGTCGTCCCTTTCAAGAATCTCCACCTCCAGATTCCTCCTCCCCCCGATTGGGTTTGGATTTCTTCCTACGCCATGGCCGTCAGTAGTCACTCTCACTTCCGATGTCTCCGGATTGGTCTTCATCTCCAATAGTTTCTTCATCATTTCTTCCATAGCCGCGAACCTCCCTTCCAACCTGTCACTGTTGGTGGAGATTTCCAGGAACTTTCCCTCAAGATCTGTCTTCAGTTGTCCGAACTCGCCTTCTAATACTTCCACCTTCTTTCCGACCATCTTTCTTCTAACGGATCCCAAAAAATCTTCTTCCGGAAAAGATAAACTTGCTGAAATTTCAAAATTTCAGCCGCCGGTGGTGCCGAATCGATGCTCTGATACCAATTTCATAGGAAACACTTGGATTCGCAAGTGTTTCTATCCCAAACCCGTAAAATTACAGCAGCCGCCTACTGTCCACAGCAGCAAAACCACAGAAAAACAAGGAAAACGCAGCAGGAAATTGGAAAATGAGCAGAAAAACATAAGATTTCGCTTGTATTTCACTAGAAATCAAAGAAAAAAGAAAAGATACAATTGATCCTCAATTCGAGAGGAGGATCGATCTCTCCCAAATCTCTAAACGCCGCTAGAGCCCAAAGAAAACCTAAATCTAAGAGATCTCAAATTTCAGCCAAATTCAAGATGCCCAAACCCTAGGAAAAACATCTATTTAATGCATACAAATCAAAAGAAATTCACTAAACAGTCCCTACATTCAAATTTCTCTCTGAAATCCCCCAAAAATCCTTCCTAAAATGATCTGTTTGAGCGGTCGGGCCGCTCGTTCTCCGCTAGGAGGCGGAATCTCCGCTGTTTTGCGATTTCCGCCCGTGAACCGGTCCAGTGGACCGGTCTAACATCTTATTATTGATAGTACAAATAAATGTTAAAATATGTCCTATTGTTGCTTTTGTGTTGTGATTTTTTTGCCTGTGAATAAATAAAAATCTTGTATATATCAAAAATTTGATGTTGATTATTCATTTCTATAAATTATTAGAATGACTAGTGGCACAAAAAGGAAAGACTCTGCATGAAAATATGGAACTCAAGTTGAAATGTCAGGCAAAGGTGCAAAGAAGAGATGTTTACATGAAATGTAACTTCTATAAGAAATACATAACTAGTGGAGTCAAGAGGTTGAAGGATCATCTAGCCTGCACTCATGTCAATGTGGGACCATGTGCAAAAGTACCTGATGAGGTGAAAAAGGAATGTACATATTATTTAAAGAAGTTTGTCACCACAAAGGAGGTCACACAAAGAAATATGGAATAGATGATAGGAAACTCTTCTTACTATAGATCATAGCATGAAGGTTCCAGTAGTGAAAGCCATCTAGTTTCTTCTAACCGAAGCAATCGGGATCCCATGGATAGATTTATGATAAATATTGATGACGATGATAACATAAACACTCAGGATCTTCAGCCTCCTACTGCTACAAAAGAACTTAGGAACATAGTTTGTTTCGATATTGCCAGATTCATCAATGAAAATAGGATTCCATTTAATGTTGTTAGGAGTCCGTCATGGATCAATATGTTACGATCTGTTGGAAGCTATGGAAGAAGACTACAACTTTCAAGTATGTATGAATTGAGGACTTGGATGCTAAATGAGGAAGTCAAGACAACTTCAAAAATGGTGGATGATGTTAAGAAGACTTGGATTGAGACATGAGTTACAATAATGCCAGATGATTGGTCAAATATTCGACATAGAAGTATTATTAATTTCTTGGTCAACAATCCATATGGAACAGTTTTTCTAAAATCAGTAGATGCTTCAAGTTTTATAAAGGATGCACAATTAATGTTTGAAATGTTGGATGAAGTTGTTGAGAAAGTGGGTGATGCTTTAGTGGTACAAGTTGTTATTGATAATGCAAGTGCATATAAAGCTGCATGGAGAATGTTAATGAAGAAGAGACCTCACCTTTACTGAATTCCTTATTCTGCACATTGCATTGATTTAATGCTTAAGAGGTTGGGACAGTTCCCTCAGCATAAATCAGCCCTATTGAAGGCCAAATTCGTTAGTAAGTTCATATACAATCATTCTTTGGTACTCAATTTGATGAGAAAATTCACTGACAATGAAATTATTAGACCTACTGTTACGAGATTTGCTACTGCATATTTAACATTGCAGAGATTCAAGGAGTTAAGGTAACCTTTGGAAGATATGTTTGCTTCTAAAGAATGGGATAAAAGTTCATGGGCAAAAAAATAAGAAGAAAAACATATAAAAAAATTGTTATGAAAGATGATTCATTTTAGTGCAGTATAAATTATGCTTTGAAGACAAGAGTACCATTAGTTAAGGTGCTTAGAATGGTTGATGGTGAGAGGGCCCCGACTATGGGATTTATTTATGAAACAATGAATAAGGCTAAAGAAGACATTGCAAAAGATCTGGGAGGTCAAGAAAGTGTCTATAAAGAAATATGGAATATTATAGATGAAAAGTGTGATCGTCAATTACAACAACACTTGCATGCTGCTGCATACTATTTAAACCCTCAATTTCATTATGATAAAGACTTTCATGTTGATAAAGATGTGAAAAATAGTTTGTATGCATGCACGGACAGACTGGTTATTGAATAAAACTACCTCAAAGTAATGGTCAACTTGAGGAATTTCATTTGAAGAAGGGAATATTTGGATTTAGAGCAGTACAAGCATGCTACAAAAATGATCTCCTAGAATGTTTATAATTTGTATATTTATAATTTTAATTTTAATATTTATGTTCAAGTCTTGTACTTCAATCAATATTCATAAAATACTATTCATTTTCATGTAGAACGTTGGTGGAGTCAGTTTGGAGATGATATTCTTAAATTGAAAGCTTTTGTAGTTAAAGTTCTTAGTCTAACATGTTCGGCTTCTGCATGCGAGCGTAATTGGAGCATCTTCAACCAAATTCATACTAAGAGAAGAAATTGATTGGCGACAGATCGAATGAACAAACTAGTTTATGTTATGTTTAACAAAAAACTGAAAGATAGACATCTCAAATTACAGAAGCAAGAAAGCATTGATAATGAAATTGACTATTTACTTGTTGATGATTTACAATCTGATGATGAATGAGTTACTCCTAAGCATGTTGATGTTTCTGAAGTTGAGCAGAAGCAGAAACTCATGTCAATGAAGATAATGAAGCAACTACTCATGTATATAAAAGAAAGAAATAAAATAAGATTGAAGTTTCAAAAAAATTCAAAGGTATTCTTAAATATAATGAATTATTATTTATGTTATTATTATTTCATTCTATAGCTAATAAAATATTAACTGATATAGGGGATAAAGGAAAAAATATTATAAATGAAGAAGAGTTTGAGGATAACTTTGACATTAAATATGAAGATTCTTCTGAAGACAATCTTCTTTTCCAAATTACAGAAGCAAGAAAGCATTGATAATGAAATTGACTATTTACTTGTTGATGATTTACAATCTGATGATGAATGAGTTACTCCTAAGCATGTTGATGTTTCTGAAGTTGAGCAGAAGCAGAAACTCATGTCAATGAAGATAATGAAGCAACTACTCATGTATATAAAAGAAAGAAATAAAATGAGATTGAAGTTTCAAAAAAATTCAAAGGTATTCTTAAATATAATGAATTATTATTTATGTTATTATTATTTCATTCTATAGCTAATAAAATATTAACTGATATAGGGGATAAAAGAAAAAATATTATAAATGAAGAAGAGTTTGAGGATAACTTTGACATTAAATATGAAGATTCTTCTGAAGACAATCAAAGTAATGATGAGCCTGCATTGGGTTTTGATCCTAAAAGGATGTTTTATTTTTAAGCGAATTTATTTTAAATCTTCTTTTCCAATAATACACTAATATTATCTTAGAACAAATCATCAAATTTACAATTGATATAATATTTATTATTTTTTTATCATTATTCATAATTTTAAATTACTTTATTTTTATTATTTTTTATTGAGGCTTACGCCTCGATCCGCCTCAAGGCTTACGCCTCGCCTCGCTTAACCAAAACGTCTTGATTCCCAATTTCGCCTTTTAAAATGTTGGTTCTATTAAATCTCCCTTACTCCAGCTAGCTGAGAGAGGCGCAAAGAGCATCAAAGCCTATGCATGAATTCAGTGATTCAACTTAAAGTTCTCCTTGCAAGATGAAAGAGTCCTTCAAGGATTCGGTAGTGTTTATTTGGGATAACAAAGCTTGTTGGCGGCACTACATAGGTGGCTAGCAAACTACAGGCATAGTGGGTGGGCTTGTTATTGTGAAAGAATGTCTAATTTTTTATATGTTGTAGTTCAATTTGCTAGGAGAAGAAAAATCAGAAGGGACTTGTGCATTGGATGATTGAAATATGAATAAGAGACAAGAAAGGGGAAAGAAAGAAAATAAGAGAGGAAACCTTCAAGCTATTATTGTTCATTTCTTTGATTTAGTGAAAACTATAATCACACTATGCAAACATAGAAATAGGCTTGTTATAGTAGAATTGCACAAATTTTTAATGTTCTTTTATGATGTCGACAACTTTTGTTCTTATTGTTTGGCTCATTGTATTCGCTTGTAGATGATTTCTTGGCATAAAAGTAAGTGATTTTCTAATATGGTCGTTATAGCACACATCATAAATTAGGCAATTGGAACAAACAAAATCAGTTGTTATGACGGTTGCATGCAATTTTATGGAAGAGATTTCAGAACAGCCAACCATATCTGATTCCGTAGTTAGATATTTACTTAAAGAAATCCAAACAATATTAGCATTCAATATAGGAATTCAGATATCTGAAAAAAAAAAAATATTCCCCACAAATATGTTACCACAATAAAATAATTAATAACCCAGGCTAAAATCATTGTAAGTTTTTACCTTGCGGGCAATTTTTTTGAAAACTGTCTCGCTGAAATGTGGGAGTTGCAAGAAGGCAGCTATTCCTTCCGAATTCCCCCCACCTGCTTTTCTCGCACTGAGTGGAACAGCCTGCGCCAAAATAGAAGTATCGATGCATGCTTTGCCAAAATATTAAATTTAAGAAATTTCAAGAGCAAGAAATCTCATGCACTACTATTTTCTCATGTTCTAAATTTGGAATGGTACTAAAGAATTCAAATATGAGCTGTCCACGAATCCAATAGCATGTTGGTGCAAAAGCATACTAAAAAAACAATAAATTTGGCGGCGCAAATACTTGATAAAGGAAACAACATTGGATAAAACTATTCAAGCATGCCATAATTTTTTGTCTTACACCTAGATTAGGAATTTATAAATAAAGATTATGCTTTGAAAGTTGAAAGCATTCTGACCGTAAACATTCTCACAACCTGTGTAGCTAACACGACTATGTACTACATGAAGGCGTAGGTGCAAAACCTGAACAATACTTTGTGAAAGCTCAACCACCCCAATCGCAGGTCTTAACCATCCATGCCCCAGAGGAGTGCGGGGTAGAACAGCTATCTGGATACAAACAACATGTGATGAGCATATATAGCAATTAAATGGGAACTAAATACAAGCAAGGCACAGGATATTAAAAGAAAGCATCAAATATATATAAGACACTATGTTGCACCGATACGGATACGGGACATGGCAATTCTTAAAAATACAGGATACAGATACGGAACGGATACGACATTATAATATATAAATCATACATAAAAAATAACAAAGTAATCAAATCATAATATTTGAAATGACAAAAAAAAAATTGAAAGCAACATCATTTGAAGTATTGTATAAGTAAGCATTAAATATTTAAATGTCTAGTACAACAACAAAAACATAAATTATCCAGCAGATGAAGTTTCAACTATTCAATAGAAGGAATGATAGGATTAGCTTCTTCAGTGGTTTGTCATTGAATTTCTATATCATCTTCAATGAATATCATAGCTTCCAATTCAGGCTCATCAAGTAAAAGATTAGCAATTTCTTATTGAGACACCAATGTTGTTAAGGTGCATGCGCCATGGCAACTACTTTCCAGTTGCATTTGGTGGTACGCCCATTTCAGTACTAAGCCATTGCAGGTTTGAGGCAAGATTTGCATGGCTATGTTATAGCAACAAAAGACTTCAACTTCGTACGTCAAAGTGTTGAAGTAAATATATAAGAACAACATGTAAGTTTAAGATATGCAAAAAGCTAAATGATGATTCAACCAGCTAAAGATGTTCAACACAGAATCTTATTAATTAACTATAGTTTCAGCACAATCAAATCTGTCAGCATATCTTCCTACCTCCCATCACTCACCAATCAAAAAAGCTATACTGAGAAAAAAAATACCAAATATTTGGTTATAAGATTTACTTTCCGCAAATCATCCACTCAAGAAAAGACATGCCTGCCTGTGGATTATTTATTACATCGTTCTAAACTAATAAAAAAAACAGCTTTGAATTATGTGACTCTTACGCGCTATAATGAAATTTTTTTTAAAAATAGCTTCTTAAAGTGAAAAAAGTTCCAGCACACAAGTCATAAATGTTAAACACTCGTAAAATAAAAAAATGCCTTGCAAGATGTAGTGTTTTATATGCATCATCAACTAGAAGCATTCATCATTCAGACTCATTGCTGTTATTCAATTAAAAAATACTCTGCGGATTATCATTGAAAGAATAAAGAAGAGCTCCAAAAGAAGCATCAAAAGATTTCACAAATGTTCCCATATAAGGGATTACATTTTGAACTATATTAAATAGATATTACTTACTGAGGTCCGGAAGAATCAATAATAATTGAAACTTAATAAAAATTAATGCTATCCAATATAGTAAAACTTAAAGAGTTCTAAATCAAATCCATTAAAAGCACCTTGACAAGTTCTTCGAGAAGACGAGGTGCAAGTTCAAGCATCCGCTTGAAATCACTAAACAAAGAAGAAGATAAACTGGCTGACTCACGTGTCAATTGTGCTTGAACCAAGAGTTCCATCTGGATTTAATTATACAACAGTAAGTACATCAACGTTGATACAGCCATATTAATTTACAAATTATCAACAGAAAACATCCACCTTAACCAACGCAGGATGTTGTTTCCAGAACTTAGCTTGCTCTGTCTTGATATTCTTCAGGTCCAAATTCAACTCGCTTCGAACTGCCACAAATAACTTCTGAAGAGGTTCAGTATCACTTCTACGGATAGGCATTTCCACATACTCTGCGGCCTTAATGAAGACATCCATGACCTTGCTGATCATTAAAATAGGCCAGGTCAATACGAAAAATTCATGGCAAAAAGTACAAATCAATTAGGATATGTATATTCTAAAAAGAATATCAAGATTTGATTAAAACTGATGAAAAAAAAATTTGTTCAAAACGAGAATCTAGCGATAAGCCAAGGTAAACCAGAAGTTTAAGCCATTTGTATCCGAGAAGAAAGTATAATTATTAAATAAGGCCTAAGATTAAATTTTGAATATTTTCCTTCATACTACAGTTTCAAGCTATCAAGACCTACTTGTTTAATATGTTTTTTTCCTCAAAGGAAGTGGACCACCTAAAGTCTTAGCAATAAATATCTCATCCAAGTAATTCCCAGGAGGTAGAATATTCAAATAATAGTTTCGGTAATATACCTGATCAACTTCTGCGGCTCCATCATTTAGGTGCATTCAGGTTTACATCATAGCTATTGTTCTGAAGAAGCATTTGTTATAACATGATTGTTTTCTTTTTAGGAGCCATGGATGGATTCCGTAATTTTCAAAGTTTTTAACAGGAACTTTGAAATCATGGTTCCTCCATCTATAAATCTAATTCTTTCTACAACAACAACATCAAGCCTTTATCCCACTATATGAGGTTAGCTACATGAATCCTTTTTCTCCATTGTGTCCTGTTAAGAGTTAAATTCTCATTTAAAACTAATAAAGAAATGTCATTTCTAATATTTTCTAACCAAGCCTTTTTAGATCTTCCTCTACCTTTCTTAGCATAAGTCAAATCTATACATCTAATTTCCTAACAAGGTCATCGGAAGGCCGTCATTCTGTGACCAAACCATTTAAGGCGACTCTCGCTAATCTTATCTTCCACTGAAGCTACTCCAACATTTTCACGTATATGCTCATTTCGTATCTAGTCTCTAAGAATAAAGCCACTCGTCCACCTGAGCCCTCATCTCTGCAACACTTAATATTATGCTTCTCTTTTAATGGCCAACATTCTGCACCATAAAACATTGCAGGTCTAACCGCCATCTTATAGAATTTTCCCTTAAGTTTGAGGAGAACTTTTCGATCACACAATAAGCTCGATGCATTCCTCCACTTCAACCATCCAATTTGAATTCTACTGAAAATATCCCCATCTATTTCACCATCACTCTAAACAATAGACCCAAGATATCAAAAATGTGTACTTTTATTAATGACTTGATCACCCAAAGTCACAATCCTCTCACTAGATCTATTATTAATAAAATTACATTTCATATATTCAATTTTAGATATACTCAACCGAAAGTCTTTAAACTCTAAGGTTGACCTCCATAATTCAAGTTTACTTTCAACTCTTTCTCTAGTTTTATCAACAAGAAGAATATCATCAGCAAAAAGCATACACCAGGGTACAACCTCTTGCAAATGTCTAATGAGAACATTCATGACTAAAGAAAAAAGATATGGGCTTGAGTCTGATCCTTGATGTAATCCAACTGAAATAGGAAAATACTTGGTCAAACCACCATGTGTTTGAACCAAGGTTTAAAATTGCGTAACTGCGCCTCGAGGCGGTTTTCGTCCGTGAGGCGAGGCGTAAGCCTCACGAACACAGAATTACGTAAATGAAAAATTAAGGGTTTAAGCAGGAAAATAATAGCAGTAGTGGAAAATAAGAATGTAGATGCAATAAAATCATGTCCCAAAGTACAAAATCACAAAATATTAGTTTAACAAAACTCCCAAAATACAAAAAACATATAAAATGAAATCATATCCCATCACTAAATGGGTCTTCAAGTGAATCTTCTTCTCCAATTGTATCTATGAATGCCATGTCATCTTCATCTTCAACATGACTCACTTTTCTCTTCCCGTTCATTAAGATAAAAGATCATTATCATGTATTCATGTTCATTGCTCACTTGACATAAATGTAATGTAATAGCATATAAGAAGTTGTGGAATACCTTTACTTGATTGTTATGCTGCAGAGCTAGTGGATGTGCCAACTGCAGTACTAGTGGATGTGCCAACTTGATCTGCTTCGCCCCTCAAGACATCCACACTTAGATCTTCTAACTGTAAGTCTGATAATGGCAAATCTGTCTCATCATCTATGAACCACTCATTATCAGACGACACATCATCACACACTAATGGGTCCTCATCATCCTTCAACCCCTTATTCCTCAACCTCCTCTCTCTAAACCTCTTGTTGTGCATAATATATACCAGAGAGTTCATTCTGAGTGTTGATAGCCAATTTCTTCTCTTTGTTTGCACTTGGCTATATGTACTCCAGTTTCGCTCACACCCAGAAGAAGAACAAGTGAGGCCCAACACTCTTACAGCAAAACTCTGTAACTCAGGGGTGGAATCACCAAATTGGATCCACCATTCAACTGTTGTCAAGAAAAAACATAATCAGAAGTTCAGAACTGAATAAAGTGTTTTGCATTTACCAAAAAAATTATACCTGGAGATCGTTTAGAAATGGTTGCTTTTGCTGCATTCAATCCAAAAAAACCCTCTTTATTCCGGAACTGAACAAGCTGTAAATCTGCAAGCTCCCTATCTGCCTGCTCCGGTATTAATCTTTCCATACAATGATATAGACCAAGCTTCACCTCAGGATTTGAAGATTTCTTCTCTGAATATTGAAATTGAGGGTTGAGATAATATGCCGCTGCATGTAAATGTCGGTGTAACTGCACCTCCCACCGAGCATCAAAGATATCCCAAATCTCCCTATAACTTGCCTCCTCTCCTCCCAAGTTGTGAGCAATCATCTCCTTGGCCTCATCCATAGAATTATAAATAAAACCAATAACTGGTTTCTTCTCTGCATCCACTAAGCGTAGAACTTGCACTAAGGGTCTCGTGCTCAAAATGGAATAGGTTACAGTAGCCCAAAATTTATCATTCAGAATTATCTTTCTTATTTCCTTTCCCTCACTTTTCTTCCCCCAAGCAGAATTTAGCCATTCAGTAGATGTAAACATGGCTTCCAAAGGTTGCCTCACCTCCATCAAGCTCTGCAGTGTCAAATAGGAGGTGGCAAACCTATAGATTCAAAGTGCACAAATGTAAGAACTATGAACATACAGTAGGATTCGTAGGAATGATTTGCAATGTAGAAAATTAAGAACATACCTAATGGTTGCAGGGCGAATGATTTCTTTCTTTGAAAATTTTCTCATCAAGCTTAAGACCCAAGAGTGATTGTAGATGAACTTCGTAATCTTCTTCGCCCTAGAAAGAGCACTCTTGTGCTGAGGTAAGTCACCAAGATCCTCCAAAATGAGATCGATACAATGTGCTGCGCAGGGTGTCCAATAGAGGTGTGTCCTCTTCTCCATCAACATCTGACCAGCTGCTTTGTATGCACTGGCATTATCAGTCACTATCTGGACAACCAATTGCTCCCCAATCTCCTCAATAACACCATCAAGTAAATTGAAAATGAATGTGGCATTTTTCACCTCCTCTGAAGCATCAACTGATCGTAAGAACACCGTGCCGTAGGGATTGTTGACAAGGATGTTAATCAAGCTCCTGCTCTTCATGTCAGACCATCCATCTGACATAATAGTTACACCAGTCTCAATCCATATCCTTTTAATCTCCTGAATGCTCCGCTCTGTGTTCTGCAGCTCCTCTTTTAAAATCCATGTTCGCAACTCATACATGGAAGGTGCCTTCAACCCTCTTCCATACAATCCCACAGACCGCAACATACTGAAGTAGGCAGGCGATGTAGCAACATTAAATGATATTGCATTCTCAAAAAAAAAAACCTCCCAATGTCCATGCACACATGTCGCCGACCCTCTCTAGTACCAGCTGCAGGGATCATCTCTGCTTCTCCTCTATCCGCTCCTGGAGTAGTCATATACTGATCCATAGGACCCTGTGCACCTATACTATGTATAGTGGAGGAAGAGCCCTTTCCACTCTCGCTCCCAAAATAAGTACCATGCTCGACCCTTTCATCAAATTGCTCCTGTTGTAAGTGTTTAGCAGTGGTACTTTTCTTCATGTAAACACTTATTTCTTCCTTCACATTGTCCGGCACTTTTGCACACGGTGCTACATTCTTGTGAGAGCATGATAAGTGCTCCTTCATGCGGGTTACTCCGCCCTTCACCACTTTCTCACAAAAATTGCATTTTAAATAGACATAGCTCTTCTCTCCGCCGCCAATGTCAACTTGTACACTATATTTCCAAGAAGGATCCCTCCGCAATGACGAAGACCCCTTTTCCTTGCCTCTTACCATGATCCCTAATGAAAGAATCGAAAATCACACAAAAATTTTCCAAAAATTTAAAACCCTAAAATTTCTTTCACTTCAAAAATCTAACCAAAAAGTAAAAAAAAAAAACTAAAAACCTTTTTGGACTTCTCCTACAAGGCGGCCGGACACTTCAACTTCGCCGGCGAGAGGCGGCGCCGGCGGGAGAGGCGGCGCCGGCGGGAGAGGCGGCGGGAAGGTTGGCCGACCGGACGGGAGCCTCAGGTTTTCGCGATCTGGAGCTTACGGGCGGAAAGAATCGGGAAGCAGGTGAGCCGATCGGGTGTGGGGGAAAGGGAGGAGTCATTTTAAGTAGGTGGGCCCTTTTGGCTGAGGCGTACGCCTCTCTCAAAATTGCGCAATTGCGCAACAGAGGCGCGCCTCAGCCAATGTGAGGCGTACGCCTCACCATTGCCAGCAATTGTGCACGCCTCGAGGCGTTTTTTGCAAGAATTGCGCAGAGGCGCGCCTCTTATTGCGCAATTTTAAACAGAGGTTTGAACATATGTAATAGCTCCTACATGCATATCCTTAATGACTTGAAAATAAGCATTATTAATCCCTTTCTTTTCTAGAACTCTCCATAGCACTTTTCTTGAAACTTTCTCATATGCTTTCACTAAATCAATAAATATCATATGTAGATCCTCCTTATTCTCTATATACTTCTCCATCAAACCTTTCAATAAATGTATGGCTTCCATAGTAGACCTACCTGGCATGAATCCAAATTGATTTTGAGAAACATTAGTATCCCGCCACAACATATTCTCCATAACTCTTTCGCATAGTTTTAAAGTCTGACAATTAACTTAATTCCTCTATAATTCAAACAATATTGTGCATCACCTTTATTCTTAAAAATATAAATCAACACACTCATTCTCCACTCATCTGGCATCTTTTTAGTCTTCAAATAATATTAAAGAGTTTGGTAAGCCAAGAAATTCATTTCTCTTAAGCATTTCCACACCTCTATTGTAATATCATCAAATTCAACATCTTTTCCACACTTCATTTTCTTTAAAAGCTCTCTAACTTCGGTTTTACTAATATGCCGATAAAAATAAAAATATTAATATTTATTTAGGATACTAAGGTTACTAAAGTCAATCGCATTCTCATAATCTTCATTGAAAAGTTTAGAAAAATATCTCATTCACCTTTGTTGAATATCCTTTTCTAATAACAACACTTTTTTATCCTCATCCTTAATACACTTCACTTGATCTAAAGTAATGCATGCTACTAAATTAGGAATCTTCAAACTTAGAACTTGCAACCTGCAACATGTGAAGGGGAGAAACCAGGGATTTCAAGCAATTATAGTGCAACAAAAGTTTAAGAGGCACTTGTGCCGTAGAGCATAAATCAGAACAGCAAAAAACTAATCTGCAGTAAATTTATATTACAATGAAACAAAGAGATTCATCAGTACAGGTTAAAGGGAAGCATAAATTCCACAATTCATGAACTCCAACAACAAAGCTTGGTATCCAACGACAACAGTCATGGACCAACCGCAATAGGAACCAAAACAAAGAGGTTGAATTTGCTAAGTATCAGAAGAAGAAAAAAAACATTATCCAACCCCAATTGATAATTCTGGTTTGAGCGCCACAATTTTTATTCATGTAAAGCTGTTCTAGGTCAAATGCTAAAGATTATAGATAACTAAAACACACACACAAATAAATATAAGCGGATAAGAGAAACAACTCTCTATCTCTGTATGCATTAGAATGAAGTATACCAAGAACTAACTCCATCACAATTTACACCTCAATAAAATTGATTGGTTCAAGGAATAAAGTCAAACTGCCACATTGATTATTCTCATATTAACTAGAGACTTATGGTAAAAAAATCAGAATCAATCTTAAGGAATTTTTAGAAGAAATCTGTACAAATGGTAAGATTAAAGCCGCATAAAAAAATTGATTATAAACCTACACACCTTGGAGCTAATGAAGGTTTCATGAAATAGAAGTACGTTGACAGAGTTTGATGCATGACATAATTCCCTGTATACTTAGCAGATCTTGATAAATATATCACTGCTATTATAAGAGGTAAAAGAATGCAAACTCCAACAATTCCAAGAAGAAGTATCCCGCCGGATGCACCATCAAAATTTAGCAGGAATTTAGGTAATGCAATCCCCATTTCAAGCCCCTGAATGAAAAACAGATAACGCCATACTATTAGCATTGTTACATGCTGAAACTAACCATGGATTTGCACATCAATGAATACAGATCAACAGAATAAATAAAATAGCATTACCTGCCTACCATCTGGGTGACCATACTTTTCATAGTTTTCACGAGATATAGGATCAGTCAAAGCCTGGTATGCTTTGGAGATAAATTCTACAAAATACTTGTGGGCCTCTGGAAAGTGAAGTGGTATTAAAAGTCAGATGAGACAAGCAATTATCATTCCAACTGCAGATGATCATAAGCATGAAAGAGTCCAAAAAAAACACACCTGGATCAGGGTTTTTATCTGGGTGATATAAAATGGAGAGCTTTCTATATGCCTTCTTTATTTCTGAATCAGACACTCCTGGTTCTAACCCAAGAATGCTAAATGGTTCAAATGGTTGGATCTATTAAGCACAAGAAGAAGACAGTTCAATGATGTGATTCAGAGGATCTATTATGATAAAATATTGAAAAAAAAAAAAAGACTGCATTTAGAAGAACAAATCACCCTTAGGAATATTCAACTAACTTGAAACCAGTGAGAATCATATTCTAGTATAAGTTGCTTCTGTGAAACCAAGATAACTTGGAACACTAAACTAGCCGCATCAGAATACTTATAAAGACAATGAAGCATTTTCATCTTCAACGCATTTTATTTTCTACAAGCAAAATTTTCAAAAAATATTACCATTGGTGCCTAATTTACAAATAAGATGAGGTGAAGGAGATGACCTATTCACTTCATCAATTCAATAAGCCTGGTTTAGAGAATGAATTTTTTACTACAATGATTGTAGTAAAATCTTAAGAACCAAAAATTTTGAATATGCTAAACAATACTGGGGACAGATTTGGTTACCGAAGTAAGCAGGGAAAAAAGGCAGAGGAAGATGACATTTCCTTCCAGTTTTCTTGTTTTGCTCAGAATTGGCAACACGAAACTCTCACTTTCAATAAGTTTAGTGAATATTTGAAACTGGAATTTTCCTTGTGTAAGCTATAAATTCATTTAGAACCAATAAATATGTTTTCATTTAAAAAAGAAGACCAGCCGACTCCTATGGATATTTGCTTCTTAATTAAAAGACTTTCTCTTTCTGGCCCTGTTAGTAAATAAACAATAAAACCTTATTTTTCTTTTCAATTACTTAAGAGACTCCCACTTTATGAGGAAAGCCATCCTTCTATACCACAACGCAAACAGGCATGAACTTAAGGTCAGATATAGCACTTCTTTATACACTAAAATTAAAATTAGATAAGCAAGATCTTTCTCTGACTCCTAGAAAGAGACCGGTAAACCAAAGAAAATAAAAGGGAATCAACAGTTCAAAGCTAGCAAACTACAGATAATGTCACATACCTCGCGACTTGTACGCTTGATGTAATAAACTAGAATCACCATAATCACCCAGAGTAGCAGAATTGTCAGATTACTGCAAGTAGAGAAGTTGGAGATCTGCACATAAAAAAAGCTTGAGAAAATTCCTTAGTAACAAAACAACAGTATTCACTGAGTTATTATGGTACTGGTCTATAGAATAAGCTAAGAGGCACATTTTGCAGTAGCAAGTTTACCCGTTTTAAAATGGATCTTTTATACTTCCCAGAACGTGAACATACAGAGCATTGGCAATGGATGGTCCTCGTTTTTCTTGTTACAGAACGGGATAGTCTAACGATTGTGTAGGGCACTACAGAAAGAGCCATCATAGTGAGGATGAATATGGGGAAAAGTGAACCATTCTCCTCAGGTGTCGCCATTACTCCCTACTGCAGATAAGAAGCAACATTGCAAATGAAATATGAAGCACTAAAGGTCAACAATCTCATGCAAAATAATCAAAACATGAAAAAAAAAGTAATTTATAATTCGAAAATTAAGACCATATTACAACAAAAAGAAAGAAATTACAGTTAAATCTTATCAATCGCTAAAGTAACAGATCAATTAAGCTGCTTCTAGTACAGTGCTCCTTCAGCGGAACAAAAATACACATAGTCCACCCATAGTAACAAGATATTTGACATATCTCAAGCTTCAAGAAACTGATATTTTCAAACTGAACATAAGAATTACTGAACATGTTAAACAGAATAAAGCTTAAACCTTTGATCGACAGAGATGTAACTCATAACAGATCAAAACTTGCAAGATCAAGTTTTATTAAATGTCCATGAAGGAAACGGTGCTTTATTTTTTTCTATCATCACTAAAAGCACAAGTTAAGCCTTCCATGCATCCTAAACTCAATTTCCCATAAAAGCGTAAAACCATCAAATCCAGAAGCAAAAAATATACACCAGTACCAGAAATTTACAAATGCTAAGGGGCTGTTTGGTATGCGGATTTAGGCCGGATTTAGGCCGGATTTGGGCGAAATCCAGCCAAACGGCCTAAAATGCAAAATCAAATCTCACTGTTAATCAAAGCCGCGGTTGACGGAAAATTCCCTCTTTTCGTGGTAAATCCCGGATTTACGAAATCTTTGGTTCGGCGGATTTACGGGATTTGGTCTAAGAAGCGCGCGAAAGGGAGAAAGTTACCTTCACAGCAAGCGAGCTCCCGTTGTTGCTTCAGATCAAAAAAAATGTCGTAACTTCCGATCCAACAGAACAGGAAGGTAATATCGTCGAAGGAGCAAAGTCGAACGGCGAGGAAGAAGAAGAACTGAAAAATTCTACACTCGTGCCAATGAACAAAGCCGAACGCACGAAATAGAGGAAGGAAAAGTAAAAACTACTTCTAATTGTTGGATATTTTAATTAATATAATTTAAAATATTAATAATTAAGCGAAATTAATAAAATAATATTTAAAATAATTGATAAAATTATTAATATCTTCCGAGCCAGCACCAGAAGTTTCAGCAAAGATATTCAAAACAAAGATTAATCTAAGAACATGGTGAACTTCTAATTATCCCGAAAGGACAGTCGTTTTACCAGAAAAAAAAATATTT
The DNA here is from genome assembly GCA_019514585.1 of Dendrobium officinale. Lineage (NCBI taxonomy): Eukaryota > Viridiplantae > Streptophyta > Magnoliopsida > Asparagales > Orchidaceae > Dendrobium > Dendrobium officinale. Next base: position 9,005,226 of record CM033688.1, on the reverse strand, counting down.
CGAATTTTTGGATAGATCGTTTGCTTCTCAAATGAGCGGAGCGTTTCATTTTAGTCTGAGTTAAATACTTAGTTATTTAAAAATAATTAATAGGATTAAATATTATCTTAAATTAAAAAAAAATTATTATAAAATATTATAAATAATAATTAAATAATTAATTAGTATTAATAAAATTGGATATTTTACATACATAACACTTAAAACTTTGTTATTTACCTATCTAACACTAAAACTTTCATATTTACTGTTCAATCACCCAAAACACTAATAAATAACCTAAAATACCACTCCCGTTACCTCCGTCAACCCGATCTTGTCTTTTGGGCGGGAATCGTCCCGATCGATCGACGTCGATTTCTCTACGCCGCAGCTCCTCTTCTCCACTCCGCTCAGGCTTCTCCCCCCCACAGCTCGTCTTCTCCACACCGCTTCCGATCACAATTACGGTTGCCACCGTCACAATTTTTGCTTATAAAAGTTCCTTTCGCACACATGGCTTCCTCCATGGAAAGTTCGCCAAGCTAGGTAGTTAAGAAGGCACGAGAATAGGCTAGTGAGTCTGAGTGCCAAGCTAGCCACACGCACGGAGAGAGAGAGAGAGAGAGAGAGAGAGAGAGAGAGAGAGAGAGAGGTGTTGATGGTGCTTTGGCTGCAATGTCGCAGGAGCATCTGAGCCTCCCTGAGTTGCAAGGTTTCCAGGTCTGTTCGCCACTCCACTCTCCCAGGCAGGAGGAATTGCTTGTCATTGAGGTCTCCGACAAAGTGCGCCAGGAAGACACCAAAGCAAAATCTGCTAATGCTGCGCAGTTTGCAGCTTCAGAGATGGAATTTCCCAACAGGAAGTTGGAAGAAGAGGGAGTTATTGCAGGAGAAAGAGCAGAGCATGGTGGTGGAAGCGAGCGTGGTGAAGGGGATGAAAAGCCTGCGCCACCACTGCTGGCGGTGAGCTGCTTTGAGCTATTCCGATTTGCCGATAGGCTAGACTACGTGCTTATGGCTATTGGCACCGCCGGAGCCATCATTCACGGCTGCTCCCTCCCGGTGTTCCTCCGATTCTTCGCAGATCTTGTCGATTCCTTCGATTCTAACGCCAACAACGCCGATACAATGGTTCGAGAAGTCATCAAGGTTTGCCATATCCATCACCTTCGTTTTAACCCAATTCTTAATCATCATCGAAATTAACCATTTTTTTTTTAATTTTGCAGTATTCCTTCCACTTTCTAGTCGTTGGAGCTGTCATTTGGGTGTCTTCTTGGGCTGGTAAACTTCTTCGCCTTTCAATTTTGCTTGATTTATGTTGCCCAAATGTATAGCTAGCTGTAACAGTGCAGAAATCGTTTAAACCGTGAAACTGAGATTTCTTGCTGGATGTGGACGGGGGAGCGACAGTCTGCGAAGATGAGAATAAAATATTTGGAGTCGGCGCTTAACCAAGACATTCGCTATTTTGACACCGAGGTCCGCACCTCGGACGTCGTCTTCGCCATCAATGCCGATGCAGTCATCAGTTCCAAAAGCCAAGTTCAAAAAGCCAAGACGCGCTCTCTCAGGCCAGCAAGAGTCAACCGAGCAAACGAAGCAGTCGGACGGGTGTTCAGTTAATAGAGAGTTAGTTTTGAAGAGAGTCGGTGTTTTGAGTGGCTGAACAGTAAATATGAAAGTTTTAGTGTTAGATTGATAAATAACAAAGTTTTAAGTGTTATGTATGTAAAAATCCAATAAAATTTTGTTATATTTTATTTAAACTTCTCTTGTCGTACTTTAATTGTTCTAATAATTTATGTTAACTCTTTTAACCGCCTTAAATTCTGAATTTAATTCATGAATGTTATCAAACAGTTTTCAGGATTTAACCTCTCAGGATTTCGTAAATCCGAATTTGAAAGATTTATGAAATCCTGCTTAAACGAAATCCTAGATTCTATCAAATAGCCCCTAATTGCAATCTTCACAACGCATAAAACGGGCAGAGGTAGAGAGCCGCTCAGTTAAATGGATTAAAATCTGAAATTATCATGAAAAGAAAATCCTAACAATAGAACTGGTGATCAGAGCATAATAGAGCTGTTTGGATACAGGTTCTGAGCAGGATTTGAGTTAAATCTTGCCAAAAAAAACGCCTCCGTTTTCCACCAATTTTCCGTAAATCCCGTATTTAGTAAATGCATGGGACTGTTTGGATGCAGGATTGAGACCGGATTTGAAGCAGATTTGAGCTAAATCCAGCCAAACGGCCAAAAATGCAAAACCAAATCTCACAGTAAATCAAAGCCGGGTTTGACAGAAAATTCCCTCTTTTCGTGGTAAATCCCGGATTTACGAAACCTTTGGTTCGGCGGATTAACGGGATTTGGTCGAAGAAGCGCACGGAAGGGAAAAAGTTACCTTCACAGCAAGCGAGCTCCCGTTGTTGCTTCCGATCAAATTAATGTCGTAACTTTCGATCCAACAGGAAGGGAACGTCGTCGAAGGAGCAAAGTCGACAGCAACGAAGATGAACTCGTGCAAAACTATACACTCACGCGAAGGAACGAAGCCGACCGAAATAGAGGAAAAGTAAAACCTAAACTCCTGAATAATTTAATTGATATAATTTAAAATATTAATAATTATGTGAAATTAATTAAATAAAATTTAAATAATTAATTAAAATTTTAATAATATTATTAGATAAATACTTAGTTATTTCAAAATAATTAATATGATTTTAAATAAATAGTTATTATAAAAAACTATAAATAATTAATTAGTACTAGAATATTAATTGGTATTAATAAAGTTTTATTATATTTTATTGGATTTCTCTCATCTTACTTTAATTATCCTAATAATATAGATAAACTATTTTAATCGCCTTAAATCCTGAATTGAATAGTCAAATAATAACAAAGAATTTAACAAAATTTATCATGAATATTTTCAAACAGTTTTCAGGATTCAATCCCCTTAGAATTTTGTAAATCTGAATTTGAAAGATTTATGAAATCTTATTTAAATGAAATCTTGTTGCAACCAAACAGTCCCTATAGTTCGGCGTGTATTGGATTTGGCCGAAGAAGTGCATCAAAAGGGAGAAGCAGCTAGTACCGTTGTAACTTAGGCTTTATTTATTGGAAGTTTTTGGTGCTTATTCCGTTTTAAAACGACAAAGCTATTTCTTCTTTACTGTTGGTTCGTCAAATCACGTTCCTAATAACTCATTTTTTCTCATTTTTATGTTGTTTTGAGAAATTTTTTATATATGCTTCTCTGTTAGAAAAATTCATTTTTTGAACCAATGTTTCTTAAAACTGTCTGCTACAAAAGTACCAAAAAAATCAAACGAAGCCTTATGATCATATAGGAACAAAGTTGTCGAAGGATCCAAAGAAGCTTCTTTAGCAACTCATTCAGAATTTATGTTCCCACGAAGCACGCTCAACACCAAAGAACGTGAAACCTAAGTGAATTGGAGATGGCAATGAGCAAAAGAAAATCGTAGGCAGGCCTATGGCTTTACGAAGAGAATAGACGGACCAACGAGAAGAGAAAATATAGATAGCATAACTTGAACATCAACTTAGAACAGCACCAATTTAATCATTGCTCGATCAAGCTATTCAAAATTCGATAAGTCAAGTATTTTAAACTTTTAACGTTCCCCTTTTTGTTCGCTGAGGAGCTCCATTAGCTCCAAATCGAAGAAGATCACAGTAGTTGTTAAAAAAATAGACTAAGGCAGAAAGAATTATTACAAATGAATATAGAAGATAAAAAGCAAACCTTATTGCTCCTTCCCCTTCCTCAGAACAATTGAAGCTCAGAGGTTTGCGACCCAAAATCCAACCCTCCTCTTTGGCGATCTAGGGCTTCTCTAAAACCAAAAACACTGGATTTAACGAATCGCTTAGAGGCTCTTTGGACACAAGATTTAAGCAAGATTTGAGAGCAGGACTTGTTCTGAGGTTTTTAACACAATTTAACACCCACCCACGTTCTTCCGAGCTTTTAATTTGTCGCTACAACCTGCGCAGAGCAGCGGTTATGAATAACAAGCCGTAAGGTCGAACAGGACTGAAGGAGGAAATTAAAATTTGGAAATAGCGAGCCGCCCACAAGCGAACAAACAATATTAGGAAAAAAATATTTTAAAGAGTATATATATATATATATATATATATATATATATATATATATATATATATATATATATATATATATATATATATATATATTAGCATCCTAAAGTATATGGGGATCTGCCCTGAGTTCTGCACTCTCTTCCTATTGTCGCAGATTTGCTAGGTTTGTTTTTTCACCCTTCTCGCAATTCGTTGTTCTTCGACTAGCCTCTTGGCATGACAGATAGAGTTTTGAACAAGTGGCTAAATAACTTCTTCAATGTAGTTCCTTCCTGTCGAATCCGAAATAACACCTCTTCGCTGTTTGCCTGTTCGATCAAAAGCAACAGTGACAACAAGAGGTTTCTCATTTAGAAGGTAGCCATCTTCCTTCCATTCACATGCTTATTCGGCTTAATCCCGTAAATACGCCGAACTCCTAGATTTAGTAAATCTGGGATTTATGGAAAAAAGATCGCGGAGGATTTAACTCACTACTAACTTAAGTCTGCAATCATCTGCTCATCATCACATGTTATAAGCAAATCATTTACATATAAGCATATAATCAATATGCTGTCATTTGAGTCTATATTCATATACACACTATGTTCATAAGGGCATTTAGTGAATCCTTCTTCTCTAAAATGGTTATTAATGCATAAATTCCAAGCCCTCGGGGCTTGCTTCAAGCCATACAAAACATTTTTAAGCAATATAGTATATGCTCTTTTTTCTTCACAATAAAACTTTAAGTTCGATCTACATATACTTCTTCCTCCAAAGCACCATTCAAGAAAAACTGACTTCACATCTAATTGATGAATTTGCCATCTATGCATAGCTGCAATAGAGAAAATTAATCTAATTGTATCAAATCTAGTTAGCAACTGGTGCAAATACCTCTTCATAGTCTATCACATGCTTCTGTTATAGATCTATGGTTTATGATTTTGATGATAGCAAACATTCCTTATTTCTCTATGATTGCCTTATGTGCTAACGTTTCAGGTCCACACGATCAGACTGCAATCTGGAACCAGCTCAAGATTGGGTAGACTAGGTCTGTGTCAGTTTGTAATATTTTTCCTTTCTTGAGTCTGTTGTATTTGGTGTGGCTATAACTTGGTAGAAATTCTCTTGCTCCCTATATGATTTCTGTTTTTGGTAACATCGGCCAGGACGATCGTAAGATCGGCCTGGACGATCTGTCCAAAATCAGAAACCCTAGTTAGGGCATCCTCATTAAGGCAGCCGTCAACAGATCGGCCTGGACGATACTTACATCGGCCAGGACGATAATCTCAATTCAGAAAGAATCAACCGCCATAATCAGTTTAGGAAGTCTTTGTTTTAGAAAATCGGCCCGGACGATATTATTATCGTCCAGGACGATCTAACTCAATCATGCCTAAATTGATCTGGTATCTTTGGAAAGCATTAATGGTTGATTGATACGATCACATCGTCTGGGACGATCGTATGATCGGCCAGGACGATGGCCTGGACGATCTATATCGGCCAGCTCAAAAATAGGGCGATGATCAGGACGATTGAAATCGGTTTTAAACTAATCGGCCAGAACGATCGTAAGATCGGCCAGGACGATGTAACCAATTTTCTTCTGATCGTCCCATATCGTCCCGGGCTAATGAGCTTAATTTGTACTGATCGGCCAGGACGATATACCTATCGTCCTGGACGATAATGTCGGCAACTTGCATTAATGAGCTCGTTTTGAGAGCCTCTATTTAAGCTATGGCAAGGCACTTTGTAAGTGTCTTTGACAGCCATTGTAGCTTCGTTCTTGTGGGGGAAACTAGAAGAGAGAGCTTGAAAGGGAGAGAGGAAAGGGTGGAGTTTGAGAGAGGGAGAAGATCCTGTGAGGGGGGACTCAAGGGAGTGTGGAGGGGGTTCCACACGGTTGCTCCGGCGAACTCGCACCTTAGTACCATCGGATTCAAGGCTTGTCTCGAGGTAAGTTCACCAAAGAAGAAGATCTCTTTGGTGTCAAAGGACCCGGCGACTCCGCCGCACCGGGGAAGGTGAAAGTGATTTTGTAAGGGCTTCTCCGCCTAGCCGTGGGGGCTAAAGGAGAGACACTAGTTTAGTGCAATACTTGGGGGGTGCCTCCAAGGAGTGGACGTAGGTCAAGGTTTGACCGAACCACTATAAATCCGGTGTGTTCTTTCTTTTTACTACTTCCGTGTTTTAATTTCCGCATTTATTATTGTGGTGATTTGGATTGTGTTTTGGTTTTAAAATTTTCCAATTCACCTCTCTCTTTAATTAGCTTGGGACTAAGTTCAAGAGGGCCTAACATCCCTAACGAACTTTCAGCTTCTACTTGTACCCTTTAACTATAAGTATAGCATTGAATTTGTTTACACATCCATCAACATTATTTTCCACTTTATACACCCACTTGACACCAATGAATTTTTGACCTTTATGAAGTGAGGTCAAACTTCATGTGTCATTTCTCTCAATAGGATCAATCTTCTATTTCATGACATCCTTTCATATCTTATCTATAATTGCCTCTCTAAAGAGCTCATCATCTACATATAAAAAAAATTGTGATAACTCATTATAATTTATGACATCATATATCTCCTACAAGCTTCTTGTCTTCATCTTTTACATGTCATTACTAGATGATTCTCCCAATCTAATTGTATCATAGTAGTGTTTGTTGCTCTATATCATCAACATTTTTTTTTCTGAATTTCCCACAAGTGTGACATCCTCTTTGTTGTCTTTTTAAAGTCAATCTCAAGCTAAGTTCTCCTCAAATATCACATTCGTACTCACTACCACTCTCTTTGTTGTAGGATTATACAGTTTATAGGTTTTGGACATTTCACTGTATCCTACAAATACACACTTCTCAGATTTTTCATCCAACTTACTTATCTTTTGATCACGCACATGAACGTAAGAGATACTCCCAAATGCTCTCAAGTGATCCACCTTAGGTTTATGCCCACTTCAAATTTCAAAAGGGGTTTCAGATGGAGTGCCTTTGATGTCACTCTATTCAATAAATACACAACACATAACATATCTTCAACCCAAAGAAAATTCGACATTTTCCTCTTCTTCAGCATACTCCTAGCCAATCTCATAATGATTTTTATTCAACCTCTTAGCTATCCCATTTTATTGTGGTGTGTATCTAGTTGATAATTGATGGCATATCTCATTCTCCTTCAAATAAATTTGTATCTCACGACCAACATATTCTCCACCTCTATCACTCCTCAACACCTTAATGAAATGTCCACTCTCCTTCTCCATAATTGCTTTGAATATTTTTAGGTATTCAAATACTTGTGACTTCTCTTTTGAAAAATACACCCAAAATTTCCTACTATAATTATCAATAAATATGAGAAAATAATAATTATCTCCAATAAAAGTAGTATGCATTTGTCCATATAAATCTGATTGATTATGTTCCAATGGCTCCAAGGCTTTCCATGATTTTCAATTGGAAATTATGCTCTGCTCTGCTTTCGTGCAACACATGTATTACAGATCTTGTCTTGAACTTCAATATGTGGAAGTCCAGTAATTATATTTTTCTTGCTCATGTAAGAAAGTCTTTTGGAACTCAAGTGACCAAATTTGCAATGTCATAATCTTGATTGATTCTCTATGGAAGTTTTCAGACAACCATTTTGACTTCAAATAATTTTCATGGGATACATTTTATTTGGAGTCATCTCACCTTGGCTATCAGAAATCCATGCTTGTCTTTAATGGTACAAAAATCAACAGAAAACATCAACACACATCCCTTTTGATTTATTTTCCCAATATTAAGCAAATTGTACTTAAGATGCTTAAGATTTGGAACATAGAATATATTCGATATCTTATTTTATTTCTTCTTATTTGCACTTAAATATCACATTTTTCTTTCACAAATAATCTATTGTCATCTCCTATATGTACTTCACTTTAAATTGATATCCAAAGTTACAAACGAGCTTCTATTGTTAGTCATGTGATTACTACAACCACTATCAATAAATTATATAACTCCCGAATTACTAAACTTCTTATTATGTGTATGAAACATTGTGTCGTCACCTTTCTCCGCTTCCTTTTTTTTGCACGATTTACCTCTTCATTCTCCCATATATTCAAATAAAACTGATAATTGTGTTCATACCTTCTGTAAAAATGACATTTAATATTGGCAATGTTGCTTCTTCCTCTACCTTTAAATCCATGTCCATGACCAGGTGCATCTTATCCATCACAATGAGTTCCACCTTGAGCTTTACTTCCATTATTTTGTGTGGGTTCTCCTCTACCAACATAACCTCTTTCTCTAGTACTAAAAGAATCTCTTCCTCTACCAAAAGAGCCTATTCCTCTACAAAAACCTCTTCCACGGCCACCTTTGAAATTCCCACACAATGCCACTTGAGTTTAGAAGGCTTCCTCAAGTGGTATTTGAATCATATTGCTTCAATCTTAATACATGTGATTGAAGAGATCCAAGCAAACCTTCAATAAACATTTTCTCTATGTTCTTTACCTCTTCTATGACTACCACTGTGACTTCAAATTTTCTAGTCAAGCTTCGTAGGATCTTCTCAATAACCCTTTTATCTTCTATAATTTCTCCATTAAACTTCAATTGGTTAACAATGGTAATTACCTGATTGAAATATTCTTCCGCACTTTCTGACTCCTTCATCTTCAATATATCAAATTGGATTCGTAGGGTTTGCAAACGTACCAACTTCACTTTCTCATCTCCTTTATAAGAAGAATTAATGTATCCCAAGCCTCCTTCATAGTCTTCATCGTAGAGATTCACTCAAAAATAATTTTATCTATAGCTTTATAGATGAAGAAAAGGGTCTTTCTATCTTTCTTTCCAATTTTCTTTCAATTCTTGAATAAGTATTTGATTCAAATCTCTCTCAACTTCTTGTTCCTGAAAACCACTATTTACAATCTTCTATAACTCTTGAAATTGATACAACACCCGCATTTGAAAACTCCGTTGATTGTAGTTCTTCCATGTGAACTTGGGCAATTGAGGTTGTACATTATTGGTACTTAAACTCGCTGTCATTCTCCAACCGGGCTCTGATACCAATGATGAAGCAAGAAAAAATAGGATAAAAAAATTGGAAGGAGTAAAAGAGCACTACTTTTCTTCTTCATAAAACTTAAAAAAAAAAAATTTCAGTTCACTTAACAGTTCACGTCCCACACAAGAAGTTTTAACAACTGCTTAAAACTAAAATAAAATAAATTGAAACATCGAAACGTCACTTGGTTTGAAAACAAATCCAACAGTTTCGTCCCTTCCAAAATCCATAGAAACATAGTATATGAATAAATTAGTTGTTAACACCTCATTTCTGCTACACCGCAGAACATCAAGCTCATCCGGATCCAACACACACGCGGCTTCACATGATTGGCTATTTCATATTTCAGCTCCACTTTCCTACTACTAACGAACTTGCCAGTCTCTAGAAGCTACCTCTTCTTCTTTATATGGACTGCGTTGCTACTGTAGCTGTTTATCTGGAAATGAATCAATGAAAATATTCTAAAGCCATCCTCTGTTTTTCTTCCCTTTCTACTATTCCTTTTGTTTGCAGGTTTCTTTATGGTATCAAAGCACCAGTGCTAACGCACGCCTCAACCTATCCAAATGGGAGAACATGGATCTTCTTCCAACGCTACGACAACTTCTTCCTTATCGGAATCCATGGCAAACTTCACTGTACCGATGCCGTTGAAGTTTCTCATGTCGAACCTGAAATCCATCGTCAATGTTCAGCTGTCAAGCGACAACTACGCGATTTGGAGACTTCAAATTTTCAAATAGTTCTCTGTGAACGATTTTGATGAATATCTCACCGGAAAATTAACCTGCCCATCTGAGTAGAGCACCGACCACCGTCTATGGAAGCTTATAGACAAGAATCTGGTCTCGGCATTGATTTCGACCAATTCTCCATCTGTATTGCCTTACATCATTCTTCTATCCACCTCGAGCGAAATCTGGGCAACGCTCGAAATCCGGCTGCAACCCACCAACAGATCCAAAGTGATACAGCTCAAACACGAGCTTCATAATGTGAAGATGGGAAATCAGTCGATAGCGCAATATCTCACCCAAATTAAAACCATTATAGATAACATCGTTGCGGCTGGATCAAATGTGGATTCTGAAGACATCATCATCTTCATCTTAAATGGACTACCAGCGACTTACAACCCTCTCAAAGCTGCAATCAGGACCTCTCCACATTCTCTTAATCTAGAAAGCCTATACTCACTGCTTTGCAGTGAAGAAATACACATTCAGAATGAGCTTCAACGGGATACATATTCCCCATCAGACAATCAAGCCCTATACATTAACCAAACACTTGGTTCTCGAGATCGACATGGAAAGCCGAATCGCGGTCGTAGTTCAACATTCAATTCAAAATA